>CM076574.1:348731753-349341887 GCA_034641835.2 Pinus albicaulis | reverse complement strand
AAAAGCGCTCAAAAAGTGCAAAACCGGGGGTAACCACCATGGTATTAACCCATTGTATTGGGTAATGATCCGCCTAATTAACCCCGTCCAGGTAGTTTTGGGCTCATAGTATTGTTTTGGCCCATGGTATTGAAAAAGGGGCTCATGGTATTGAAAAGGATAAACCTATATAAGGAAAAGAAATTCATTGTGCAAAACATGTGTGTGGGTGCAAGATGTCTGAGCTTGAATGAATACTTCTCTCTGAAGTAGATCTGAATGAAAGGGTTACACTTGAAGATAAATCTGAATGGATGATGCACCAATGATGAAGAAAGGGATCTAGATCTGAAATGTATCTACTAGATATGCTTATGGAAGGCTTAGATCTGTGATGAGGCGAACATCTAGGCGAACATCTGTCTGAAGTGAAAGGGTAAATCTGAACTGAATATCTGATCTGAAGAAGTATGCTGCTCTGTAATAATTGAAGATCTATACGCTACTTCGACGCGGAGGAAGCGCGTATATACGCAGCTTCAGCAAAGAGAAAGCGCGTATGCGCAATAAAATATACACTGAGGTATACGCTGGTTTGTGTGGACGAAAGCGCGTATATACGCGACATCAGTGAAGGGAAAACGCGTATGCAAACTAGGGTTTGCTGAAGCAAGGGGTATGAAATATCTGATCTGTTCTGCTGTGTTTCTGCTATCTGATCTGTGTTGATATGTATCTGGTGATGATGTATGTTTGAGCTTAAAAGTATGGAAAGGGTTCGGTATGGAAATATGATGAATTGTGGCCTGCAAGTTGTGTTCTATTGAAGTGGTTGGATCCAGTGTGAAAATTGATGAAACGTGGTCCAAGGTGGTGCTGAAGGTTGTAGCCTTCAGTCAGGGGGTTGTAGCTCCCTTCCAGGTGAGGCTGGTAAACGAGATCGGGGGGTCGTGGCTCCCTTCCAGGAGAGGCTGGTAAACGAGTCAGGGGGTTGGAGCTCCCTTCCAGGAGAGGCTGGTAAACGAGCGCAGGTGGGTGCCTGCGTGCTGGTCAAGTCTGCACCAGCACATATGTTGTAACATGTTTTCTCTATAATAAAAATATTGAAGGCTGAGCAACTGCAGCGGTGGTTTTCTCCCGATTTGGGTTTCCACCTAAAAATCCCGGTGTTCATGTGTGATGCTTTGTGTGATGGCTTATTCTGTTATTACTGCACATGTTTACAGTTTATTGAACATCTGATAAATGAATGATGGAATGATCTAAGTGAAGAGTTAGTTACATATCTAGATCTCTGTATACGCTAGTTTCACAAAGGATATCCGCGTATATACGCAGGTTTACTGAAGGAAAGTAGCGTATGGGATTTAAGGAATGAAAAAGTAAAAAGTTTTGATTATGCTGTAAATACTGATTCACCCCCCCTCTCAGTATTTTTCCCAACAATTGGTATCAGAGCGGGGTCCTTGTGCAGAAGCTTGATCGCTTAAAGGAGATCCGTCGCAATGGGAAGTCAAGAAGGAGTAATGTCAATAAAGCCACCTCTATTCAATGGAAGCAATCTGATATTCTGGAAGGTACGTACAAAAGCATATCTGCAAAGTCTTGGTGCAGATGTATGGGCAATCGTGGAAGAAGGTTATCAATACCCGGCAAGTATTCCTACTGATGCAGCTGAAAGAAAGAAGTATGAAATCAATGCCAAAGCGGTGAATGTCTTATTGGGAAGCATGTCTGAATCAGAATTTGCTAAAGTAATGCAGCTACATTCGGCAAAAGACATATGGGACAAAATCATTCTAAGCTATGAAGGAGACACAAAGGTAAAAAGTGCAAAACTCCAAACTCTTAGAATTGAATATGAAAACTTGAAGATGCATAGTGATGAAAGTGTTGCCAGTTTCTTTCTTCGTCTAGATGATATTGTAAATCGGATGAGAAATTTGGGTGAAACCATGGCTGATACTACTCTGGTGGAAAAGGTCTTGAGATCTTTGACTTCAAAATTTGACTCTAAAGTTTATGCTATTGAAGAAAGGCAAGATCTGCAAACTCTTTCTGTTGTTCAATTACATGGTACTCTGACTGCTTTTGAAATGAGACAAGGAGGTCCTTCTCAAATAAGACAAGCTGCTTTTAAGGCATCTACAAAAGGAAAGGAAAAGGAGGTTATCAAAGAATCCAGCTATGTATCCGATGAAGAAGAAGCAAATTTCGTGAGAAAGCTCCAACTAGGTATTGGAAGATTCAAAGGTAAGCTTCCCTTCAAATGTTTTGAGTGTGGTAAAGTTGGTCATTATGCTGCAAAATGTCCTTATAAAAGAAAAGAAGTAGTAAGAAGGAATAAGAACCGTTCTAGCTCTAAGAAAAGTTACTATGCTAATGAAGATAGTGATGAGTCATCAAATAGTGAGGAAGAATGTGAAGAAGATCTTAGACTTCTCATGGCATTTGAAGAAAAGGATACTTTTATGGATGCTCTAGAGGAGAATGATTTTCTTGAAGAAAATAATCAACTCAAATTACGCTTAGAAGAACAAAAGATAATCAGAGAGACCATTGAAAAGCAGCTTGAAGAAGCAAAGAAACATATTGAAAAACTAGAATGTGAAGTGGTAAGTCAAAGAAAAGAAGTTGAGAAAGCAAAAACCTTGAACCTTAGATTTGCTAAAGGATCTGAAACCTTAGATGAGATCATCAAGGTACAACGTTCTCCTCTTATAAAGACAGGTCTTGGATATACCGGAGAATCTTCTCAAACTTCAGCACCAAATTATCTAAAAGCTGTTACAGGTGGTTTACATCATTCAGCCACTCAGCAAGAGAATAAAGGATTTCTACAGGGAAAGCAGGACCATCTCAATTCAAGGAACACTAACAGGGATAGCTTTCAAAGACACTACAACCAACGGGTAAATTCAAATAGAAGATTCCATGATCGCAGAAATTTCTACTTCAATGGGCAATGTTTCACGTGTCACAATTTTGGTCATAAAGCTATTCAATGTGTTGCATATAAAACCATCATGACAAGAGAAGCAAGAAAGAAAAGGTTGGATACTGAACCAAAGAAGAATACCTATAACAATTTTTCTCCTCTTCAAAGTGAAGTTGAATGTACTTATTTTAATAACTTTGGTCATGAAGAATTTGAATGCAGGAACAAGATCTAGCCAAAAGAACATGTTCCCTCAAGCTCTAAAGTGTGGAAAAAGAAAGAACCGCCAGTTGAAAATTGTGGGATAGCATTATTTTCAGAAGGTGAAGAAAATCAATGGTACATCGATAGTGGGTGCTCAAGACACATGACAGGTGACAAAAGCAAACTTCATACTTATAATGCTCTAGAAAAAGAAAAGAAAGTTACATTTGGAAATGATACTCTTGCTGTAATTAAAGGAAAAGGGTCAGTATTTCTAAAAGAAAAGGTGAAGGCTAAAGATGTCATGTATGTGGATGGATTAAGGCATAACCTGTTAAGTGTTAGTCAAATGTGTGATCAAGGAGCAGAAGTGGTCTTCGGTTCCAAAGAATGTGTGGTTCGTGATCTTGATACAGGTAAAATCATTATAAAAGGAAAAAGAAATCCAAGCAACTTGTATGTACTAAACGACATAGATCAATGTTACTTAAGCAAGTCTTCAGAAAATTGGCTATGGCATAGAAGGCTGGGGCATCTGAGTTTCTCTCAAATCAACAAAGCAAGCAGACTTCAAGCTGTTCGTGATCTTCCCAAGGTCAATCTTCCGGAAAGTACCATATGCAAATCTTGTCAATTTGGTAAGCAAACCAGAGTACGATTTAATGCCAAAGAAGGATCATCAAGTAAGCCTCTTGAACTCATTCATACTGATATATGTGGAACTATGAGGAAAAAGTCATTACGTGGGGAAGAATACTATATCTTATTTATTGATGACTACTCTAGAATGTGTTGGATCGGGTTCATTAAACACAAAGATCAAGCACTTGAAAAATTTCAGAGCTTCAAAGCTTTGGCAGAAAATGAATCAGATCTAAAAATCAAGTGTCTTAGATCTGATCGAGGAGGAGAATATTCATCAAATGAATTCTTTGAATTTTGTGAACAAAATGGCATTAAACGACAGTTCTCTGTAGCAGGCACTCCGCAACAGAATGGTGTAGCAGAAATAATGAATAGAACAATTGTTCAAATGGCTAGAGCTATGCTTTCTGATTCTAATGTTCCTGACATGTTCTGGAGTGAAGCAGCACATACAGCAGTTAACATTCTCAATAAAGCTCATGTTCGGGTAAATAGTGACAAAACTCCATATGAACTCTGGTATGGCAATTCTCCCACTGTGAGGCATTTTAAGGTTTTTGGAAGTAAATGCTTTATCAAAAATAATGATGAAAAGCTTGGCAAATTTGAACCTAGATCAGATGAAGGGATATTTCTTGTTTACTCATCGTCAAGCAAAGCATTCACATGTTACAATAAAAGGCTTCGAAAGGTTGTTGAATGTATTGATGTTGTTATTGATGAGTCTCCTGCAGCTCCTAAAGAAGAAAAACAAACAACAAAAGAAGAGGATAGCGACATATGGCCTTCTACATCAAATAGAAATGATATAGACAGTGAATCCAATGAAGAACCTGAAGATGATCTATCTGGAAAAGCTCCATCCAGATATGTTCAAAAGAATCATCCTGAATCTCAAATTTTGGGTGACAAGGAATCTGGTGTACGAACAAGGAGAACTCTTGTAGAATCTTCTAATCATTTGGCACTCATATCCACAATTGAACCACACAATCTCAATGAAGCTAGCAAATATGAATGTTGGAGGCATGCCATGGATGAAGAACTAGAGCAAATTGAAAAGAATGACACTTGGGATTTGGTACCAAGACCTCATGATAAAAATGTCATTGGAACTAAATGGATCTTCAAAAACAAGTTAAATGAGAATGGGGATGTTGTAAGGAACAAAGCTAGACTAGTTTGCAAGGGGTATACTCAACAAGAAGGTATAGACTTTGAAGAAACTTTTGCTCCTGTAGCTCGACTTGAAGCCATAAGAATGTTTCTTTCTTTCTCAAGCTATCAACGAATCAAAGTTTATCAAATGGATGTTAAGTCTTCTTTTCTTAATGGTGATCTAGAAGAAGAAGTATATATAGAACAACCGGAAGGATTCATTTTGGGAAATGATGCAAATCTTGTTTGTAGACTTAAAAAGGCTCTGTATGGACTCAAACAAGCTCAAAGGGCTTGGTATTATCGTCTTGACAAATATCTTCATCAACAAGGATTTTCAAAGGGGTCTGCTGATAGCAACTTATACACAAAAGTTGAAAATGATAAACTATTGATTGTAGTTGTATATGTTGATGATATCATTTTTGGGAGTAACGAAGAATCCATGAGTCAAAAATTTGCTTCTGTCATGCAGCAAGAATTTGAAATGTCTTTACTTGGGGAACTAACATTCTTTCTTGGCTTGCAAGTGCATCAATCTGCAGATGGTATATTTCTATCACAAGAAAAATATCTTAAGCAAATTCTGAAGAAATATGGTATGGAAGAATGCAAACCTGTAAGTACACCAATGATAACCGGATGCAGTCTCAGTTCTAATGATGATTCTCCCACTGTGAATCAACCAGAATACAGATCGATGATTGGAAGTCTACTTTATCTCACTGGGACCAGACCAGACATTATGCATGCCGTTGGGATTGTTGGACGATTCCAAGCTAATCCAAAAGAGTCTCACCTTCAGGCCGTCAAAAGGATATTCAAATATCTACAAGGAACTCAAGACTTTGGTCTATGGTATCCAAAGGATGCTGATCTTACTCTTCATGCTTACACTGATGCAGATTGGGCTGGAAGTGTTGATGATCGGAAAAGCACTAGTGGTGGTGCATTTTACATGGGGCCCCGGTTAGTATCTTGGTTCAACAAGAAGCAAAATTCTATTGCCTTATCAACAGCTGAAGCAGAGTATGTAGCTGCCGCATCTTGTTGCACTCAACTCCTATGGATGATGCAAACCTTGCAAGATTTTCAAATCAAATGTACAACTCCTATCTCCATTATGTGTGATAATACAAGTGCCATCAGTATTTCAAAAAATCCTGTTATGCATTCGAAAACCAAGCACATTCCCATCAAATATCATTTCCTACGTGAACAAGTGCTTGAGCAAAAAGTGAAGTTGGAGTATGTTACCTCCAAAGAACAAGCTGCTGATATCTTTACCAAACCTCTGCCCAAGGAAGCGTTCGAGTATCTAAGACAGAAGCTGGGAGTGGTCTCTGCCAGTCAAAAGAACAAATCTGGTTGAATTTTAGAAGATGGCTTGGGATACGCGGGTTTCCTGGCTCTGATCCGCGTATACACGCGAGTTCTACCTGACACAGCCGCGTAGTATGATTCTTGACAATTTTTGCTTGGAGTCGACTCTTTTCGAAACCACCGAGCTGCGTCTTGTTTGGTATCTCGATCTTGTTTGGTATCTCTGGTGGTGTTCCAGTTCTCATAATTCTGTTTCTAATGTTTTGATGAAGATGCCTTGATGATTTGTTGGTGGAAGTTTTCGGGATGCACAAACTAAGGGGGAGCCTTAGTCTTTTGGAAAGCTTGCTTGGTTGCACAGATTCAGGGGGAGCATTGGCCTTGCTGAGTATAATGCATTGTTGGCATTATGTTGATTCTGAAATATGTTCTCTTTCTTGAGGACTTTCTGGTGTTGGTCTTAAAGTTATTTTTGTAGTTTGGTGTAAATGTCTTGTTGAGACTCATGATGTAAATTGCTATATTCAGTCATGTAAGGACTTGTCAATTTTTGTAAACCCACTTGGTTGGGTAGCTGAGTTGAAATGTGTAAACCCACTTGGTTGGGTACTTGAGTCTTATATGTAAATCCACTTGGTTGGATATTTGATGTAAGTATGAGTCTTTTGGTGATAGAAAGGTCATTGAGTCATGTACTTCATTGAAAAATATTCAGCATGAACTCAGGGGGAGCTTGGCCACTTCAGCACATTTCAGAATGTTTCTTCCACATGAGGAGAAAAGGGGGAGAATGTTGGTTTTTGACCCACCCTTTGCCCTTGATGTCAAAGGGGGAGAGTGACATGGTGTTTGAATTTGAATAAAGAGAAGATAATGATGTGACATATTTGGGAGAGTGACATGGTACCTATCTGTTGTGGTAACCAAACACCATCGTGGTTGCCATCAAGTCCAAAGGGGGAGATTGTTGGAAATATGATGCAGAGTGTGTTGGAAATATGATGCAGAGTGTTGTCCTTGATGGCAACCCACTGAATGAGGATGAAGACATGCGACTGTTGACATATGTTGTCCTTGATGGCAATCCACTTGATGAAGTTGTGCTTGATAGAATATGGTTTGATGAAGGAAATCTGATGTATCTACAGTGTGAATAGAAGGCAATGAAGAAAGGAATTCATAATGTGCTCAAAATATAATAAAAAGAGTATGTCTCTTTGTATACGCGGATTTGCCTAGGGGAAGTCGCGTATGCACGCGGAAAGGAACGTTCCAAGTCGCGTATGGGCAAAAGCGCTCAAAAAGTGCAAAACCAGGGGTAACCACCATGGTATTAACCCATTGTATTGGGTAATGATCCGCCTAATTGACCCCGTCCAGGTAGTTTTGGGCTCATAGTATTGTTTTGGTCCATGGTATTGAAAAATGGGCTCATGGTATTGACAAAGGGTAAACATATATAAGGAGAAGAAATTCATTGTGCAAAGGATGGGTGTGGGTGCAAGATGTCTGAGCTTGAATGAATACTTCTCTCTGAAGTAGATCTGAATGAAAGGGTTACACTTGAAGATAAATCTGAATGGATGATGCACCAATGATGAAGAAAGGGATCTAGATCTGAAATGTATCTACTAGATCTGCTTATGGAAGGCTTAGATCTGTGATGAGGCGAACATCTAGGCGAACATCTGTCTGAAGTAAAAGGGTAAATCTGAACTGAATATCTGATCTGAAGAAGTATGTTGCTCTGTAATGTTTGAAGATCTATACGCTACTTCGACGCGGAGGAAGCGCGTATATACGCAGCTTCAGCAAAGAGAAAGCGCGTATGCGCAATAAAATATACACTGAGGTATACGCTGGTTTGTGTGGACTAAAGCGCACATATACGCGACATCAGTGAAGGGAAAACGCGTATGCAAACTAGGGTTTGCTGAAGCAAGGGGTATGAAATATCTGATCTGTTCTGCTGTGTTTCTGCTATCTGATCTGTGTTGATATGTATCTGTTGATGATGTATGTTTGAGCTTAAAAGTATGGAAAGGGTCCAGTATGAAAATATGATGAAATGTGGCCTGCAAGTGGTGTTCTATTGAAGTTGTTGGATCCAGTGTGAAAATTGATGAAGCGTGGTCCAAGGTGGTGCTGAAGGTTGTAGCCTTCAGTCAGGGGGTTGTAGCTCCCTTCCAGGTGAGGCTGGTAAACGAGATCGGGGGGTCGTAGCTCCCTTCCAGGAGAGGCTGGTAAACGAGTCAGGGGGTTGGAGCTCCCTTCCAGGAGAGGCTGGTAAACGAGCGCAGGTGGGTGCCTGCGTGCTGGTCAAGTCTGCGCCGGCACATATGTTGTAAGATGTTTTCTCTATAATAAAATATTGAAGGCTGAGCAACTGCAGCGGTGGTTTTCTCCCGATTTGGGTTTCCACCTAAAAATCCTGGTGTTCATGTGTGATGCTTTGTGTGCTGGCTTATTCTGTTATTACTGCACATGTTTACAGTTTATTGAACATCTGATAAATGAATGATGGAATGATCTAAGTGAAGAGTTAATTACATATCTAGATCTCTGTGTATACGCGAGTTTCACAAAGGGGATCCGTGTATATACGCAGGTTTACTGAAGGAAAGTAGCGTATGGGTTTTAAGGAATGAAAAGGTAAAAAGTTTTGATTATGCTGTAAATACTGATTCACCCCCCCCCCCCTCTCAGTATTTTTCCCAACACAATGTCTAACCCTAGGGTATAGATCAAGAAGTCATTTAATGCTACAAGTATAAGATTTTGTTGTAAATAAATCCCAGTGGACCACAAAACAAAAACAAAAAACAATATTTATAATTTGGGTGATTGTCACAAAAGAGATGGACTAGTGACTTATCTATCTGGGGCATATGGAGTTAAGAATCAAATTATTCTAGGATTTCTTTGGATTGAAAACAAGATTCAAACAAACTATGAAAAATAAATTAACTACCCTAGGATTTGAGATCAAGGTTCTCAAATTTTTAGGATGACTAAGGGAAGGAGCTAACTGTTAAGAATCAAACTATTCTAAGATTTCATTGGAGTGAAAACAATATTCAAACAAACTAGGACAAATAAATTAACTTACCCTAGGGTTTGAGATCAAGGTTCTCAATTTTTTTAGGATGACTAAGGGAAGGTGAAAACTAGTTACTTCCTCAAATACTTGGAAGAAGGGTTAGTTTAACAAGGAACATGCATCAAATACCAATCAAACTTACTTAACACATGAAACATCCATCCGGTAAAAAATGAAACAAGATAAAAATGTAACAAACAAAGTTCATACTACACAATAATCTTCAGAATACTTCGAAGACAAAGGCATCCATTGTAGGACAAGTAATTATATAGAAGAATATTTGAATACAAGTGAGATGATTACAAATGAGAGTGGGTGCCTGCTTATATACCTAGGCATATATCTCTTCACAAACGGGCATGTCCTTAGAGACATGCCTCTTCAATACTAATTACTAGTTAATTAATCATTAATTATGATGATTATTGTTTACATTACTTTTTATTATTTTTTTATAAATTATATTCATAACATTGCCTTCATCTTCAAAAAGCTTTGTCCTCAAAGCTTATTGATTGATAAGGCGTCTCATCTGTTTCTTGGTCTTTTAATGCTTTCATATCTTTCAAAGTTCTTTGAATTTATCATCTTTGTTGATACGAGACGGTAAGATCCTTAGAGTGATAAATAAAATTTCCGAATTGAGAAGGGATCTGACCATCTTAAGTTAATCTTTTGTGGAATCTTATGATGAATTGTTATCACATGAGTGGATTGTACAAACTTCAGTATTCTTTGTGACATAAGTTTCTTGTTTATGTTCTGAGTGATACTGATATGCAGATTGATTGAGAAGTCTACTCTTGTGATTCAGATGTCAATAAGGAGTTCTTCTGGTTTGACTTTCCCTTATCCTTTGTGTGGCAATTTCTTGATTTACTTCAGGTGTTGTTATTGTTGATTTGGCTACTGAATTATCACTTGGAATTTCCATTATTTGAACTACAACCTCTATACGTCTTTACTTCAAATGGTTTATCCTCTTATTGAGTTATAATATTGATTAGATCGATATTCGTTCCTTTTTCTTCAAATTGCACTGTTATTTCTGAAGACTTTGATGCTTCCTTTTGAATACGTTGCTCTAACTTGTCTTGTAGCGACTTCTTATCATTCACAAGTTTCTTTAATTGTGTAAGTAGGTTTTGATTATGATTCTTTCGACATGAAAGTTCTTCGTTTTTTGAATTGTTGATTTTATTTTTAGTATCCTTATCTTTTAAACTTTTGATTTGTCCTAATAACCTTTGATTCATGCCTTTTAAGAGCAAATTTTTATTTTCTTCTTTGATAGATTTTCGTTGAATTTCTTCTTCTAATTTTTTCTTTGTAGTTTTGGACTTCTTGATCTTCTCAAGTAGTTTTTGAATATGATCTCTTAGATGCTAAATTTCTTTGTTACTTTCTATTGATTCTTCGTAAATTGATATTCGAGATCCTTATATTTCTTTTCTGATGCCTCATTTTTTTGCTGAAGTTATATGAGCTGTTCTTTTAATCTTTTAATTTGTGTATGTGGATTACCTTGATATTCTTCCCAAGTGAACAATTTCCTACATGTTGAACAAAATATTTTGTGATCTTTAAAAATCGATGAATACTAATTCTGTTCGACAAAACAAACATCTGGTCCAAAGTATAAAATTACGTATGGAATCCATTTGTGTTCGTTGATAGTTTTATCAAACAATACTTTGACTGAGGATTATATATTTACTTTATATGAGAGAACCACTACTCCAAATATATAATAAAGTCCTTTGATGGACTTTGACCACTTTTATATGCTATATTATTAGGGTTCCTTTCTTTTAAATTCCTTCTTTCTTTAAATATCTTCAAAACTTTAAAAGTGATTATTTTTGAAACACCTCTATGTGCCTCAAATAATTTTTATTGTAATAACACCTATTTATGTATTCCTTTGACAATTTTATTTTATTTTTTCTTTTAACGTTGAAGACCTCTTATAGTCATAATTATTTAACTTTTAGAATTTAATATTTTTAAACTTATAAATGGCGTATGACACTATTTTGGAATCTTTTACCACATTTTAATAATAGTTACTCAATGAGTTTCATCTTTAATGGTTCGTTATGGATAACGTCACGACTATTGATGTGATCGATACATTCGATTTGACTCGAATCAAACAACAAATCAAACAGATTACAAAATTTGCTTTGAATTTTTTAATTTTATTATAATTTTTTTAAGTGTGTGTGAATCGCTGGATCGATTGAAGCGGCTAGGGGGAAGTGACTTGCAATAGGTAGATAACGGCTCGGTACTTGGGGAATAGAACTCGTAATGGCGGTAGTTAGCTCAAAAAGGAGCGACGAGGATCAGAGGCACCAGAGCTTGTGGAAGGATTTGTTGTGGGTGGATTGTGTTGCGACGGTATGGTTAGTAGAGAAGGCGGCGAGGCAGCCAGGATGTCGCTGAATCGGGAGGTGAAGGTGGCAAGTGCGGTGGCTGCGGTGATAACACAAGCGACAATGCAACACCTAGCGAGTGTCTGAACCTTTGTCAAAGTTCAATTGGAGGAAAGAGGCTGCTGGATTCGAGACTTGAGAGATGGAGCACGAAACGATGACAAGTTGTTGTGTAGCTCGTCGGACATGGGTCTATCGGGTTTCAAGTAAATTTTTAATTTTTAATTTTTTAAAAATAACTTCACTTTTTTTTTTTAAATAATGGCCAAAGGCCCAACAATAAACTGGAGAATCTCCAAAAGCTTGTGTAGCGAAACGCTTGAATCACGACAACAACAAAGTTGACGACAAGTTGATTGCTAAACGCTGGATCAGATTGACTCTGTATAGTGGTTGAGTGGATAAAGAATCGAACAACTCTGATACCAATGTAACGAACAAAGTTTGTACTACACAATCTTCAAAATACTTTGAAGACAAAGACATCCATTGTAGGACAAGTAATTATATATAAGAATATTTGAATACAAGTGAGATGATTACAAATGGGAGTGAGGGCTTGCTTATATACCTAGGTAGGGACTCTTTCACAAACATGCATGTCCTTAGAGACATGCCTCTTCAATACTAATCACTAGTTAATTAACCATTAATTATGATTATTATTGTTTGCATTACCATTACTTTTTATTATTTTTCTATAAATTATATTCATAACAGAAACTCACCAAGTATGCATTTTACACAAACTCCTTTTTATCCAAGCGCCACAATTCTCACTCCATGATAGGTCTAGCTCACACCAAGACTTCAAGATAACATTCCAAGTCTTCTCTAGGGTTTACATTGCACAAATTATAATATAACCAACTTATGTATCGCACAAGCACAAAGACTCTAAGAAGTGCATCAAGATTACAAGTACATGAATAGTACTTATAACAAATATTTTCTCCTCCCTTTATATAAGATAAGTAAGGCTGGAAATAAAAAGTGGACTAGGTCCATGTAATATCCCTAAAGATAATTTATAGTAATAAACAAGCATACAAAGACATAAACATGTACAACAAAATAGACACGCATATTAGAACAAAATGGGACCATAAATTTGTGTTGAGCTATTTTATTAATGTGAGGAAGTGTACAAAATTAGGTGCTGGAATGAATGCACGTGGGCTTTCTTAAGGCAAGCTAGAGAATCCCTCAAAAGCACTGCCGGACACCCTCAACCTCTGTGCTTTGCGTGGCTGTAGCTCTGCGCTAGAAACTGGCCATAAATGTTGCTGCTGCCTGAAAAGATATGCTGCTAGGGCTTGCTACGCTGCTAAAAAAATTCTGGGAAATTAATCCCAACCTCTACTCAAGAAACCCAGAATAACCCACAAAGGGTTTGTCTAAAGCTTGACCCCGAAAATTGGCACTCTTGGACTTGGATGCCCTGTTGCTGGGCAAATCGGTCCCCTGATAAGTCTGCTGTTGGATTCCACCAAAATGCCTTAAAACCCTGTTAGAAGGCTTCCCAAGCCTTCCCACCAAATTCCCTGCAAAATCTCTCTTCACTCCCTAATTCCTGGAGTGACTCCCTCAAGGGATTGTGTAGCCTCTGTGCTGCTATGGCTGCCTCTGCGCTCCTGGAGAAATCTTTGCACTGTAGGATGTGTTGTCTGCTGCTGGAATGGATCGTACTAGGATGGAACACCTTCCTTGGGCTGGCACTCGAAGTCTACTGAAGCAAAGGATGGGATCTCTGCTCGAAGACACCTGTGTGTTGAACAACACATGCAAACTTGGCTCACCGCTCAAGTGTGCTATGTCAAAAGACAAATTTTGAATAGATGAATGAATGACCAAATGAGCCTCAAGCCTTTTTTTTGTCCAAGCCTCCCCAATGTTCCCTTGGGCCCCACTTTGTGCCTCTAGCCTCAATTCCGCTCCAATCACTGCGCTGCTTCCATGTGGGCTGCAGTTTCCTCTCATTGGGCCCCATTCTCCACTAAGGCTGCAATATTTGGCCCCTAGTCTAATGTTTTGGGACTTCTGGCTGATTAAGTTTAATTGTGCCCCCCCAAACCCACATCTCCTAAGTCAAAACTGTAATAAGATCAAAATTAGAAAAAAAATAATATTCTACTTAGCATAATTGCTAAGCAGGAATATTACAGTCCTCCCCACTAAGATGTTGCTTGTCCTCAAGCAACTGCAGGGATGGATGTTGGAGGATTTGCTACGCTTCCCAAGTTGCATCCTCATCAGGTAGATTCCTCCATCTGATCAAGAATTCCTTGATCAACCTATTCCTCAAGTGCCTCTCTCTGGAATCCAAAATGGCCTCCGGTTGTAGCACCAAATGCTCCTCATCATCCATAGGGGGTAACTCAGTAGCTGTTGTTACCTGTTGTCCTAAGGCCTTTTTCAGGCATGACACATGGAAAATTTTGTGTACCCGGCTCCCCGGGGGTAGCTCCAACTCGTAAGCCACCTCCCCCACCTTCCGAGTGACTTGGTACGACCCATAAAAGAGGGGCTTGAGCTTCTCGGCCCCCTTTTGCTTGAGCGTAGACCGCCTGTATGGTTGAAGTCTAAGGAAAACTAAGTCCCCAACTTCAAATTGTCTCTCAACTCGATCCTTGTTTGCATAAATATTTTGTTGGTTTTGGGCCATCCTCATGTTATCCTTTAGAGCCCTCAAGATGCCCTGACTCTCCTGGATCCAATCTTTCGCCCTTGGGGCTTTACTGTCTCCAAACATGACATTAGCAAAGGATAAAGCCTCATATCCATACAATGCATGAAAAGGAGACATACCTATGGACATGTGGTACGTGATGTTGTAGCAGTACTCTCCCATGTGCAACCAACGTATCCATGCTCGTTGCTGCCCTGTCACATAGTTACGCAAGTAGCCCTCCAACCACTTATTAACTATCTCTGTCTGCCCGTCCGTCTGAGGATGGTTGCTCGTGCTAGGGGTGAGCTCCGTGCCCACTAGCGATAACAACTCTTGCCAGAATCCTCCCATAAAGCGGCTGTTCGATCACTAACAATGGTCTTGGGAAGACCATGCAGCCGAAAAACCTCCCTAAAGAACAACTCGGCCACTTGTGAGGCCTTGTACCAGATTGAGATGGCTACGAAGTGTGCAGACTTCGTCAAGCGATCCACCACCACATAGATGCAGTCCTTGCCTTGTACTTTGGGAAACCTGGTAATGAAGCCCATCAATATACTCTCCCACTTCCCCTCAGGAATAGGAAGAGGCTGCAATAAACCTGCTGGGTGTGACTACTCACCCTTATTCCGCTGGCATGTCTCACACTCCCTGATATGCCGCAGAACATCATCCTTGAGGCTCTTCCACGCAAACCTCTCTTGGAGACTCGGTAGGTCTTGGTGTACCCTTGATGTCCTGTGAAAGGTGAGTCATGGGCAATCTATAGTATCTTCTCCCACAGCTGGGAGTTAGCCACCAAGTAGATCCGGAACCCTGTAATATATCACCTCATTCATCACTCGGTATTTGTCATCGGTCACCATCCCATCAAGGACCTCATATGGAAACTGGTCCTTGGAATACTCCACCAATAGTTGGGCCCTCCAATCTGGAGCAATACTCATCAACGAAAGGGAAGTTGGCCTCCTAGACAACGCATCCGCCACCGCCTTGTGCTTCCCCTTGACATACTCTGTCAAATTCATATGCCTAGAGCTTGGTCACCCATTTTTGTTGCCTCTCCTATAGTTGCTTCTGCTCCAAAAAGAATTTGAGGTTGTTGTGATCAGTCCTCACTCGAAACCTATTCCCCACAAAGTACTGCCTGAACTTAGCTAGCGCATGCATGATGGCCAACATCTCCTTGTCATATATGGGGTACAATCTCTCGTGAGGCAGTAGATTTCGTCTCTCGAAAGCTATGGGGTGCCCTCCCTGCATCAATACAACCCCTACTTCTTCTCCTGATGCATCACACTCCAATATGAAAGGCTGAGTAAAGTCGAGAAGTGCTAGCACGGGGCAACTGCTCATCACCTGTTTGAGGTGCTAAAAAGCCTCCTGAGCTGTGGCTGTCCATGCAAATGCCCTTTTCTTTTTCAGATCTGTAAGAGGTGCTGCCAACTGTGAGAAACCCTTCACAAACTTCCGGTAGTAAGTGCAAATGCCCACGAACCCCCTCAACTCTGTCACGTTCCTGGGCTCTGACCAATCCCGGATGGCCCGGATCTTCTCCTCATGCACACACACTCTATCAATCCTGATGATGTGTTGGATGGTGTTGTCATTGATGTCAACCCATAGAGTTGAATGGGTTTTAATTTGACTAAAAACACCAGTCATTGATGTCAAATGGTTAATGAACGCTTCTTAGTAATTGTCAGATTACATCAAGATGGCAGTTACACTGTTGGATGGTTGAAAACTCAAGTTCTAGGGTTTGGGTTCACTGGACTGAGGATGTACCGCGACTTTGTCGAGAGTTTTTGAAGGGTCAAAATATTGAGTTTGACTTGGAAATCCACGTCATTGGATTCTCCTCGTTGAGATCTTTCCTCTGGTATGTGGTACACCACATGGTTCCTCCTGGTTTGAGAGATAACTGAAGTTGAAGTCAGAGACCTCACTTTCTGGGCTAAAACCCCAAGGGGTGGTGACTTGGCATATGTCTAACGGTTGTAGGCATCTAAATCAAGCAATAAGGTTTCTCATTATGTCTTATAGAAAAATAAAGGTACTCCATCGTAATTTGAAAAGTCAACCCCTTACCTAAACCTATTTCCTCATTATGAAAGGTAGGTGGGTTTTGCTTAGGGCCCAAGTTGACATACTAATAATGGTAATTATTTAAGTTAAACAATTTATAATTTTAAAACTCCTAAAATCCTCCAACGTCTACCTCTTTAGAAGCCCTTCCCAAATCTGTAAAACAAGGTCTAATCTATCTCCCTAAATAAATTAATGCTTCCCAAATCTGTAAAACAAGGTCTAATCTATCTCCCTAAATAAATTAATGCTCTCTTATTATCTTAGCTTGAAATTTTGGCCTACCTAAGAAGTCTCTCTGTTTTTCGGCCTTCTGAAAGAAGAAATACAGAACAACTTGCGGCCTCCTTGAAGAAGATACCTTCGACCTTCTTGACAAAACAACAAAGGGATTCTCTTCTACCCAATGTATGTTGATATGTGTTTGATCTCTTGTCTTATCTCTGAACAGTCAACTCGTGGCCCAATCACAGACCTTTCCACCCTCTCTTAGAGTTTATTTCTACTGTTTTTTTCTCTTTCTATTGAGAACAGCTTGGGCAGAGAACTCTTTGCAAGCAAAGAATTAAGTGCGGTATCCTAGGATTCCATTTGCAAGGTCTCAAGGCACAATTGAAGTTAGGGATTAGACCTTCTAAGGTTTCTCTTGAACACTGATTAGGGCATCCCTCTCCAAAGTTTAGCAAGATCTGAACTGTGATTCCCTGAAACAGTGTATAGAACTGGCCTAAGTCTCATGATTAAAAACAAGACAGCTCATTAAGGTGCAGGTTGGTGATAGTTCATATACTTAAAGACAATCGGACCTGGAAATCATCTGTAGACTTTTGTGCTTGTATACCATGCATATCTAAGTGCATTTTTTAAAAAGAGAAACATTGCAATTTTTGTAGTTGAAAAGTGACTCTCTGAAAAGCAACCTGAAGCAACATTTTAGGGCATAAATTCAGCATTTGATTCCAGCTCTGTGGTTTGATTGAAACCAAACAATATACCAATTTGTGTTTGTTCTTTCATGCATTTCAGTGTCTCGGGCTTCGTCAAATCTACAGAGAACATCCAATCAATTAGTCACTGCAATCTTTGTGGTCGTATGAACAGAAAAAGGGAATGTGAACAAACTTTGTAATAGTGTGACTGTTTCCAATTCGTTGAAGCAGATCCAAGTCTGGTCTGTGAAAAATTTGTGGCATTCGATAATATAACCTGTTTCCTCAACTCGGCAAGTGATTCACTTCTATGCGTGTATGAAAAAGGAATTACCACAACTTGCATCATTTAATATAATCAAAGGTTTGGGTTTCGCAGGCTTTCAATAAGAACAAATGACATGCGTATATGCAATCTGAAGTAAATTTTATGACACGACTAAAAAAAGGAATCGTATCGCTGGACAAGCGCTATTAAGAGGTATCACTTATTTTATCGTTGGGCCTCACAATCCACTTATTCTTTAAGTCTCCATTATTTGTGTGTAATAAAACTATGTAACATATGGTTCTAGTATTAAGATGTCTCCTTTATTTTAGCGTTGTTTAGTTGGGCCCCACAACCCACTTATTAAGTCTCTGTTATTTCTGTTTGAAATAATGTTGCACGAAGTGGGGACATTTTTTTGGAAGCGGGGATGCGGAAGCGTCATTTTTCAAAAATTTAGGAAGCAAAGCATTTCGGAAGCATCTACTATATATATATATTATATTTGTTTTGTATTTATATTCAAAACAAACATCTCAAATATCAAATTAGTTGTAGAAGACATGAAAACATGCATATTTTTACATAAATCAAGATAGATATGACATCCATGATTCCATTGTACATCAATAATTAATTATTCGATCATCAACCATCTATATTCTAGATTCTAGCAATTTTAATCATACATCAAATTTTTAAGCATATTATAAAACATAAAACATTTAAGCATATTATAAAACATAAAACATTTAACCGTATTATAAAACATAAAACATAATGATAAGACATATTATCTAGCAAGTGAGCATCTGTCAACATTAGTCATGTCAAAAATTTAAAATAATAATGTTTACAAAACATGCCACTTGACTGC
Organism: Pinus albicaulis; assembly: GCA_034641835.2. NCBI lineage: Eukaryota > Viridiplantae > Streptophyta > Pinopsida > Pinales > Pinaceae > Pinus > Pinus albicaulis. Next base: position 349,323,266 of record CM076574.1, on the reverse strand, counting down.
CACCCAGATAAAAAATTTCAAATTCACAACAAGCCTACAAGTCTAATATATGACAAAAGTGGTAAATTGTGAATATATCTACTAATCTCTCATCCTTCCACCACGAAGAGTACGTGGCGGTGGGCCTCCACGTGGTGGCAATGAAGAAGATGGTGGCTGTGGAAGTTGTGGCACTGCAATTGATGAAGACGAAGCCCCTGCTATTGGTGTTGAACCATGGAACCTAGGAACCAATGCACCAGATGGGGGTGGCATCTCAACTCGATCATCATCATCATGGATAAGAGCATCCTCTACTTGTTCTAATCACAACACTCCATCCCCCAAATTGGGCTCCTCTGGATACCTGTCCCAAACCTTAAGGTCTTTATTACTCTTTGCATCATCACAGTAATGGGACAACATTCGCAAGTTGTAATGAACATAAACCAAGCTCTCTACTCGGTCTAAACTCAACCTATTCCTTTTAACACTGTGGATGAAAGATTAAGAGCTCCAACACCCCTCTATAGAAGAATTGTTTATCACTTGTGATAGCACCCGCAATGCCAAAGTCTGTAGAGTTGGAGTAGCACCTCCATGCATGTCCCACCACTCAATAGAAGAAAAAGTCTCTCAATATTTAATTGCATGCATGCTCCCAAATGGACTAGTGCAAAGCGTATAGTTGCTCAATTGTTTCCGTACCAAGGCAACCTCCTCCTCATCAGAGACTAATCTAGTCAATGTAATCATATATTTTCCTAGAACCTCTGGATCTTGGTGTGGTTTTCTCCCACTCTCCCCAGGTGCTCGTGTTGAAAGCCATCATGGATGATAGTATTTAGGTGTCAAAGCATATGCTAATGCATGCAATGGAACATTTAGCATATCCCATTGTTTTTCCACCTCTGCATGAATATAATTGTACAAGGTGATGTCTCTAGGCTCAACAATGTCTTTAATCTGCCCCAACATGTTATCCATTTGCTCATACACCTCCCCAATTATTGGCCAATCTGAATCTGCAAATTTGATCATGTAATAAATTGGCTTGGTGAATTACAAAACATATTTAACCTGTGACCAAAAGTACATGTCAATAATAGTGTCCTTGGCTACATTAGCACCATCTCTATCACTGTTAATTTCCTCCCATGATTCAAAGGTGACCATATTAGGTAAAGCTTGTCTCAACTTCACTAGTCGCCTGAAGGTGAGGTAATAACTTGCAAATCTTGTTTTGGCAAGTTTAAGCAAGTGCAACTTGGAGTAAGTACCATAGAAGTAGTTTACCCTTGTATGCACTGTGATAAATTGAATGAGTTGCTTCCCTCTTTTGTAAAACTCATTAATCCACCCAGATTATTTATGTTTCACAATATCATGCATCAAAAGGTTCAATGTGTGCACCAAGCACCCAGACCAAAATATGTGTGGATGAGTACGCTTAATAATTTTTCCTGCTCCCTTACAATTCGCTGCATTATCTGTGATCACTTGAACCACTTTACTAGGAACAACATCTTTGATTGCTTGCAATAGGAGATTTGCAATGTTTTGGGAAGTAGCACTGACGGAGGATGAGTCATGACATGTAATAAATACAACACCACTAGCAAAAACACCAAGAACATTTATCAAATGTTGGTTTCTGCTATTTGTCCACCCATCTGATATAATGGATACCCCACACTCCACCCACTCATTTGTAAAACACGTCAAAGCTTTGAATGCTTCTTCTTGGGAATTTGGGATTCCTTTCCTCATCACATAGGAAATGAGAATTCCGTGAAGTTCATCCATCTTGAAGGTATTTAGGTCCTTCATTTCCTCTATAACACTTAATTTGGAGTCAAATCTGTTTGGAAGAGATCTCAGGATTTTTGAACAACAATGCTTTCTTCAACATTTTCTCCTAATCCTTTAAGAGAGTTGATGAATTCAGCTACTCAGAGAAAGTATGATGCAATACCTTCTTCGTCATCCATTTTCAGACTTTCAAATTGTCTTCTATGAGTTTGAAGTTTTGCTTTCTTAACTTTGGAGTCCCCATCATATAAGGAAACCAACTTATCCCATATTTCTTTAGCCGAGTCACAATTCATGACTTTTGTGAATTCAAAATTAGAAATTCCACTAGTAATGGAATTTAGAGCTTTGCCATTAGCAATTTAAGCTTTCCTTTCCTCTAGATCAGGTGGAAGAGTATAAGGAGCTTTGTACCCATTCAAAACATAATGCCAAACTTCAGGTCCAAGGGAAATTAAATAGTAGGACATCCTCTTCTTCCAAAAACCAAAGTTTGTTCCATCGAACATAGGAAGCTTTCCTGTCACTTCTTGATTCGTCATTGTGTCTAAGAATCCCTCTTCCAACTGTTACGCTGATAATGAAGAAGTTGGCTCTGATACCAATTGTTGGAAATACTGAGAGGGGGGTGAATCAAATTTTATTTTCAATTGTTATTTTAACTAGTTACATTCTTCACAATTATAATCCAAGAATTGTATAAGGATCATTTTATTACGAAACAAGAAGGATTATAATCCTTTTTCAAATAAATGAGTACAATAAGATGTGAGGGTACCAACCCTTCAATAATCCAGGCACCAACTTGTTGCCAAGCACCAACTTGGACTTTGATGAGGCTCCGACCTCTAGGGCTTCGACCCTATCTTCTCAAGGCACCAACATTTTGTTTAGGAGCTCCTACCCTAAGGAAACCAATCCTTCTTCATTTCTTAATTGGATTATTGATTCAAAGATGCTCCATTCCATCAATCTGCACAATATTGCACCATCTATTATGGATCACACTTATTTATCAATTTTGAACCAAATTTTGCACCAAGAGTTCTCCACCACACTGCACTAATACTTCTGCACTATTCATCTAACAATAAACATTATTTATTCTGCATCATTCTTCATCACCAAATCTGGGCGAGGTAGTGCCACAGGTTCGATCTTCTATTATACTATCTACGCACTTGCAGATTGAGCCTTCAACCAACCTTCCACTTGGAATTTTTGAAGCAATATGAGATGGTTTGATGCCTCAACTCCATAGGTCTACAAAGAGGCCTGAAGTATGTAGCTCCATTGGTCTGTAATAGTAGATAAACCACAGTTCGAGTAGGGGAGAAACACTAGGTCCGAGCCACTGTTTTGAGTACAGTCCGAGCTCTTTTAATCAACAGTCCGACCCACTGTTTTTGAGCATAGTATGAGCTCTTTTAACCAACATTCTGAGCCACAGTATATGCACCATATTTGAGCTCTTAAAATGTTGTCCTCCATAGGATCGAAACTTGCGCCAACAACAGAAATAGTTCCAAAATTTAACCACTGCTCCAAAAATTTCAGTCACTATAGGTTTGAACTCTGGTTCATTGAACTGGAGTTAAGATTTGGATTAGGTCCGAGACAAGAAATGCCACAGGTTCAAGAAGCAACCACTCCACCGAGATATATTTTCCTTGACTGTTCACGAGATGTGAACATGTGTCCTTCTTCATGTATATGTATCTCTGAGCTGATTTGATGTATATATGTATGACCGAGATGATGATGAAGACTAAAGATTGAGCACTATATTTACACTTTTCTTTTCGCGCTTAAACGAAAATACATGTTTCCTTATGGCAGAACGACATGAGAAGAAGTTCAGGTCAGCTCACTGTTCAGAAATGATTTTGAACTTGTAAATTCTCGTTCTTCCTCACCGTTTGGAGTTTTGGGGCATGTAAGGGCTCATTAGAAAGGCACAATTATACTCTAAAAGATGATGTAGGTGTCATAGTGAAGTTATTCATCTAAGGTAGTAAAAAATATTTTTTATTGTGACTGGTCATTTATTGGTGCAGAATTGGAGGTAGGCAATGTAGACTTCTTCATCATAGGCTCATGATGTCATCCATGTCATCATGTCATCAAGTGTTCTTCATGTCATGTCCCCAAACATTGTCCACATCATCAAATGGTCCTCCAACCATGTCATATGTTATAGAGCAGCATCCATTAATTTCCATCAAGAGAGCTTATATTTTATGAATGACAATTATTGACCAACTTCTCACCCAACCCATGTTGCAAAAAGAGTGTTTTGACTGCTAAATGAGGCACATATATCATCGTGTGAGATTTGAGTAGATAGGACTTGAAATATTTAATTGCCATATATACATCATGAGCTTGTTTATCAATGGCAGGGTAATTTAGCTCTAACCCCTGCAAGCCAACACTCATAAAAGAAATAGGTCGTTCATTTCCTTCAGTGTCCTTCTGCGTCAATATGGCCGTAATAGATGAATCCAAGGCGAAAATAAAGTAGGAAATCCTTGCCATAATGAAGACTAAACAATGCAAACACATCAATAATAACTCATTTAATTTGAGCAAAATCTTCTTTCCTAATCATCTCCTGTAATGGTTCAAATATCTGAGCATAGTTAGGGATGAACTTGCGCAGGAAATTAATCTTCCCTAAGAAAGATTGCATAACCTTCTTAATCATTGGGAACAAGATATGAGTTATATCTTTGACCCTTTCGGGATCAACTTTGTTTCCACTTTTCGCAAAGATGTTTTTCTTGGGATTGAGAGAGATCCCATATATCCAACATCACTCAAATATTTGCTTCAAATGATGTACATGATATGAACTTATTTTGGAGAATATAGTAACATCATCCAAATAAACAACTAAACTTTGGCCAATCAGGCCATGGAAAGCGATGTCCATCGCTCTTTGAAATGTAGCGCCAACATTTATAAGCCTGAATAGCATGTGCTTAAAGGTGAATGTTCGCCATTTGGTCTTGGAGGTGGTTTTAAGATGATCTGGTTCTACCACTAGTACTTGATTATAGCCTGAAAAGCCATCTAGCAGTGAGAACATCTCAGACCCAGACACTGTTTGGAGGATTTGTTCCCTGGATGGCACCGAGTATTTGTATTTGTTTGATGCTCGATTAAGATTGGGAAAGTCGACACATAACCTTATCTCACTATCCTTTCTGAATAGGACTAAATTCGAAACCCAAGCAAAATGTTTGAACTTGGAAATGATCCGAGCATCCAACAACTTCCTCAACTCCTTTTGAATTATGGGTTCCAACATTAGATGAACTTTCCTTAGCTTCTGCTGAAAAGGTTTAACCCCTTCTTTAATGGGAATGACATACAATATAATGCAAGTATCATATGTCTTCAAATCGTCGTATGTCCACGCAAACACATCTTGGTACTGTTTGAACAAGCAGATGAATGCTTGTCATTCTTGTGGCGAACATCATGTATCAGTTTTTACATATTTTAGACCTTCTTGAGTTCCCAAGTTGACTTGTTTAAATGACGACTTCGAGCTCTGAGTCTTAGTATTAACTGGCCCTCTAAACCTATTTTGCAGGTCATAAAATTTTTCTAGGGGCACTACACCCTTAGGCATAATATTTCCTTTCATTGCATCAGATGCTTCCTACAAAGCCTTGTCGTGCTCATCCTCCTCAATTGCAACATCTTTGAATACATCTGCATTAGCCATAAAATGCAGTATCTGTTGGTCGTCATTGAAAACATTAAAATTAGTGGTGTTATCAGGAATAAACAGTTTATATATAATAGCTATAGAAAACCCATGTTTCAAAGGCAGCATTATAGTGACTGCATTAGCTAATATATATGCTGCGACATTTCTAATTATAGGAACAAAAATAATATTAAAAGCTTTAAAATAAGTAATCAATCACGATGCCTCCTGTTGGTAGTTTTCAATATTTGGTGAAACATAGTGGATGGCATCTTGTACCTGTCAAGTAACCACTTCTGAGACACTAATTACCTTGAGCAACTCTATCTTTAGGTTGGTGGCTTTCTTTAACCCAAGCATGAGTGCTTAATATTCCGCAGTATTATTTATACACTCGAACTCTAAAAGACATGATATGATGTACTTCTTATTACGTGGGTCTATGAGTATGCAACCAACTCAAGAGCTATCTTGTGTTTTAGAACCATCAAAGTACATAGTCCATGTATTATTAACTTCTAAACTAGTTCATATACTATTATTACTATCATGTACATCTATATTACAAGATTCATTAGCACTAGTTGGGGTACAAGGAAGGATCTCCAACTGTGTATTTGGTGGGATGGGTGATGGCTATGCTTGATAACACTCGTGATCAACTTCTAGGAAACAATTTCCAAAGATAAGATCTGCAAAGGAAACAAGCTCATCATGACCCTCAAGTGGTGTCATAGTGTATTTCATGTATGGTTCACTTTCAACTCGATTCTGGTTGTTTCTACCCTTATATGGAAGCCATAAGTGTGACCAATTTGTAGAAAAATACTATTGTAATTTACTAGACCAGTCCCTACTCAGTAGTACACCATAGGCTTCAGGGATGTCCACAATTAAAATGTTTATACATTGGTGTACCTAGTGATCACATCATAATCAAATAATAACATTCTTGAGTTCACCAATAACTTGGAAAAGGAATCTGTCTAGCTAAATGATTTGTGCACCAATTTTATCCCATTTAGCATTAATATTCTTCGTGACAGATAATGGCATTATATTTACAGATGCACCTGAATCAACCAAAAAATTATGGACATTGTAATTAAAGATTTCAAAAGTTAACAAAAATGGGTGGCAGATGTTGTTAGCATATAAAGTTACAACATTGTTAATTTTTGATAACCATGGTATGTTCTATGCTTAATGCAGTTTTACTTCAATCTTTATTATAGACCCAATTCAATTTAGCAATCACATAAACATGAAAGTAAAATGCTGATAGAACATAATAATAGATCAACAGAAGACAAGCCAAATAATGTAGATTCGATTTTACAATTCTTCTTGTCTAGCAAAGATAGAGAGTGATGTGCATTACGATAGTCAACATGATGCATAAGCCAACAAAGTATTTCTCAACATCAGATCAACCAACCTTCCAAGTGTCACACACACCCCTAAAAGACAACTCAGTCAACTAAAGAATCCCTCATCCAGATTTCCGGCATCCATTTCCGGCATCATTTCTGGCATCCATATTTCCGGATTCCAGATTTCCGGCATCCATTTCCAGCGTAATTTCCGGCATTCATATTTCCAACATCCATTTCCGACATCCAGATTTTCAACATCCATTTTCGGCATCATCCATATTTCCAACATCCATTTCCGACATCATCCATATTTCTGACATCCATATTCACACGTGGGAGAGAGAGAAGCCTCTTCTAGGCTGTACAAACCAATCAGATCATGAGGAATGTGTGTGATGAGATGATGATAAAATGGACATGTCCAAACAATTCACTGAAGAGATTTCTCAACAAAACTACTTCACAATAGGCCATACTCGTTGCAATGTATTCGGCCTCAACGGTGCTCAAAGCCTCCAAATTTTGCTTCCTGCTCATCCAAGATATCAAAACATAACCCAAGGTGAAGCAACATCCAGATGTGCTCTTGCGATCCACCACACTACCAACCCAATCGACATCAATATATCCACGGAGTCTAAATTTCCCGGCAGTGTATCTCCACCCATGGTTTATTGTGCCTCGAAGATATCTCAATAGATATTTGGCACCAATCCAGTGAATGTGATGAGGCTCAACCATATGTTGACTCCAAAAGTTCACTGCAAAACATACGTCCGAACGGGAGTTCAGTAAGAAAATCATGGCCCCCACGAGTTGTCAATACTCTGTGGGATTTCCCAGCTCGGGCCCAACAACGTTTCCCCACAACTTATTAAATTTGAGTTCCATCGGTGTCGACACAGACTTACAATCCACCATACCAAATCTCTCTAGCAGCTTGACAACATATTTTCCTTGAGAAAGGAAAAGCTCGCCTGGCCTTTGCCATATGTCCATGCTTAGGAAGTAATGCATCAGTCCTATGTCTTTCATCTCAAACTCGGAAGATACCCCCCTCTTACATTGATGAATGAGAGGGTCATCACCTGTTAGAAAGAGATCATCCACATAGAGAACTAGAATGAGAGACCTTTCTCTATCAACCTTAAAATAAATTTTTGGATCAACATTACTTTGAGTGAAGCCCAACTTCATAAAGTAGCTATTTATCCTCTCATACCAAGCCCCGGGGGCTTGCTTCAACCCATAAAGGGCTTTCTTCAACCTGCATACATAAGTGTCTCTATCTTGGACTTGGAACCCCAGAGGTTTCTCCACATAAACCTCTTCCTTTATTGAACCATGTAGGAAGGCAGTCTTCACATCCATCTGATAGAGACTCCATCCTTGCATTGCAACAAGGGAAATGATAGATCAGATGGTTGTATAACTGGTGAAGCCTTATTTTTGAGAGAAGCCTCGGGCAACAAATATTTCCTTGTACTTTTCAGCATTACCATCAAATCCATGCTTGATCCTATAAAGCCATTTCGAGGTGAAAACAGATTTGTCCTTCGGTCTCGGGACCACTTCCCAGACATCATTTAAATGGACTCATATTATTCGTGCATAGCATCCTTCCAAACTTGATGCTTTACGACTTCTTGAAATGATCCAGGCTCAGATTGTACAATTGTACTCATGGCTGCTAGATACCCTTAGTATCTATTCGGCTTCTTGCTTTCACGGAATGTCCCCTTTGGGGCCATATGTCTCTCGACATCTTCGAGAGTATACCTAAGCCATGAGGGTCTTCTATTATTTGAAGGAGGTGGGTCAATAGGATCCATAATTCCTTTAACATTGGTCTTCGGTTCATCCTTCGGTTCTTCCTGATTCCCTACTTCTTAATATTTTTATCTTCCTTGGAGCTAGGAAGATTTCTTACTTTCTTGAGGGAAACATCTTCATCGAAGGTGACATCGTGGCATATCTCCACTTATCTTTGACCAGGCACATAGATTCTATATACCTTCGAAGTTTCATTGTAGCCCACAAACATTCCCTTCTTTCTAGAAGCATCCAACTTGCTTCTCTTTTCTTTTGGCACATGAAAGTAATCAGGACAACCAAAAACTCTAAAATGAGAAATATTTGGTTTCTTACCAGAGAAGACTTCTTTGGGAGACTTGGAGTCCAGAGAGGAATGTGAGCATATATTTTGAACATACACAACAATGTTCACAACTTCTCCCCATAGAAACTTCAGAAGACCTTGGTCAAATAGCATGGTGCGAACAACTTCCACAATGGTCTTGTTTTTTTTTTCAACAACAACATTTTGGTCACGGGTATACACAATTGCAGTCTCCCTCTTAATGCCAACTTCTTTGCAAAAGTCATTGAAATCATTTGAGTCATACTCGGTCCCATTGTCGGTCTTCAAAACTTTGATTCTCTTCTTAGTTTGATTTTCCACCAAGGCCTTGAAGGTATGAAACCATTTGAATGCTTCGTCCTTCTTCTTTAAGAAGTATATCCAGGTCTTGCTGGAGAAGTCATCTGTGAAAGTCATGTAATAGGAACATCCTCCCAAGGATGCTAGGAGCAGAATACTAGATAAATCTAAATGTATTAATTGCAAGATATCAGACGTCTTTGTGACACTTGAGGGGAATGGTCCCCTTGTATGCTTCCCTTCAGCACAACCCTAACATATACCTTCATGATCATCTTAAAACTCGGGCATCCCTGTTACCACCTTCCTTGCTTCGGGAAGGGCTTTGTAATGAAGGTGTGCAAACCTTCGGTGCCATAACTCGGTTTGAAGTGTTGTATCACATGACATAGCCCTCAATGAACTTCCTCCAACCTGGTTGAGTGTATCAACTCTAAAACCAATAGTAAGAGCTTCTTTGAAGTTCTTCTTCTAGATGCGTACCTTTCCATCAACGAATGCCACCTTGAATCCTTTGTCTTCCATTGCCGAAATAGACACAAGGTTCTCCTTCAAATTAGGTACGTACAACACATCTTACAAGCAGAGGACTTGACCTTGAGATAGATGAAGGGTCACAGTCCCTGTCCCTTTCACGGGATATGTGGCATTATCTCCAAGGATAATTTCTAAATTAGTATCCTTCTCAATCAAATTAGAGAGGGCTTATTTATAACCAGTGAGGTGCCTTGAAGCACCACTATCAATCAAACATGCATCCAGGGTGTCGGAAGGAGACGCAACAGAGAGGCCAGATACAAGAATATATTCATTTTTCTTATTATCAATAACATTAGCCTCATCACACCTAAAATTTCTTGACCTTTTGAAAGGTTTCCCATTTCCACTATGATTAGAGGGAGCCTTCCTTTTTCCTCTGAACCTGTTGTTCCTTTGGTTGCCATTCCCCCTAAAGTTGTTGTTGTCATCATCCCTGGGAGAGTCCCTTCTAATGGGGCACTCTCTTGCATAGTGACCAGACTTGTTACAAGTGTAACATCTTTCCTTCCTTCCTTTGAGCCCCGCTCTACCATGGTTTTGATTTCTCGGGCCACCATGGTTCTTCTTCTTTGCATGAGTGGTTAAGGTAGTAGGGTCACCTCTATTTCCATTAGAGGGATGATCTCTCTCCATAATTCTTGTCTCCTCTTGAGTGCATCTAGTCAATAATCCATCAAAATCAGGAATCATATTATTATTAAAAATTGTAGTATTAAATACATACCAGTCTCGGGGAGCTCCTCCAAGAGCAATGAGGATGAGCTCTCGATCAACTAATTCTTTAGATCAAACCTGATTTTTGTGAGCCTCATAAAATATGATGGAGGCTCATGAATCTTCCCTCGCACATAGTCCATGACATCTTGATATTCTAATGCCAAATCCAAGGACATCTTCCATGCATGATAATCATACTTGTCAGTCAACTTATCATCAGACCATTGGTCCTTGAAAAGACTTCTTCTTCGATGATTTATTTTCACACTATCTTGGGCTTTGTCTTCACCTCAGCTCTAATACCATTTTAATTTTAGATAACCATGGTATGTTCTATGCTTAATGCAATTTTACTTCAATCTTTATTATAGGTTCAATTCAATTTAGCAATCACATAAACGTGAAAGTAAAATGCTGATAGAACATAATAATATATCAACAGAAGACAAGCCAAATAATATAGGTCAAAGTTTACAATTCTTCTTGTCCAACAAAGATAGAGAGTGTGGTGTGTTACGACAGTCAACAAGATGCATTAGCCAAAAAATTATTTCTCAACATGAGATGAGCCAACCTTCCAAGTGATACAGACACCCCTCAAAGACATCTCCAAAAGGCAACACAATTCAAAAAAATAATCCCTCATCCATATTTCCGACATCCATTTCCAACATCATCCATATTTCCACCACCTAGATTTATGGCATCCATTTCCGGCATCATCCATATTTCTGGCATCCAGATTTCCGACATCCATTTCTGGCATCCATATTCACACATGGGAGAGAGAGAAGCCTCTTCTAGGCTATACGAACCAATCAGACCATGAGGAATATGTGTGATGAGATGATGATAAAATGGACATCATCTCTCTCCAATTTATATTAGTTAGTGAGGGTGTGCGACACATCTATTAGGCTTGTGAGCCTACATTACAAATCTCGCCGACCTTGCACATGTGTGGAAAATAAAATAAAAAATATATGTTCTGCTCATCCAAACAAGATGATCTTTGGATCAATCTTGCACCTCTCCGAAAGAGGAATCCAAAAAAAATATAATCATCATCATATGAGCAGTGCAAACTGGTGTTTGGACCTAGTTGCCCAAAATTAATAAACATTAACTACAGATTCAAGAGTTCTAGAATACTTACCAGACACCTTTTGAGAGGTAGAAGCTTTGTCACCTGATGAAGGCTCTGAGAAGGCTTGGACAAGCAGTTCACGTTGGCCTGCTATCTTTGCAAGCTCAAAGATGGAAATGTTGGCACAAGCTCTCTTCAAATATTCGATTATGTTATAATCAATAGTTTCATTTTTAACATGTAGTGCTGAAGTGTCTGGAGGTGTAGCTTGATTGGAGCCTTCTGGAGCGATAGACTTACTTTTACTGCTAGTTGAAGTATCCTTACAAGTAGTAGTATTTCCAGTCTTATTCTATGCAGTCTGAGCAGGATTAGTTGGTGGTGCAAGTCTTCTTAACAATTTCTTCTTTAACTCTTATCTCACCACTTATGACTCGGGAACGAACCCTTTGCTCCTCAAATTATAATGACCAATTTGTTTATGAGGGGCTTCACTTTGAGGTGGTGCTTCAACACTCTTCTTATCAGTGTTGAAAATAAAATCGAAAGTGTTAACTGCATGTCCAATACCTATAATTTCCTCAGCCATTGCAAGTTATTTTGTTTCTTCCATCTGCTCGGATTTCTCATCTGTTAGTAAAGTATCAATAATATGCATTGCCAGAGAATTCATGTTGTGGTTATAATGTGAGCACGTTTTCTCTTAATGCCATTCTTGATGGAAGGAACAATAGTTATGCATGCCTATGCTTTCAATATTCAACACAACATTAGAACTCTGGGCGAACTTATCCAGTTGATTATTGTTGTCATTATTCCTTCTGAAAGGGAAAGACTTGGGGGGCTTGCTACTGGTAGAAACCTTGCTTTAACTTCTATTTAATTCTGAAACTTTGTTAGTGAGTGCCTTTAATGGTTTAGTCAATCTTTCAATATCAACAAAATCCTTTTCTTTAGCCTTACTTGAAGAAGGTTGAGACTTATTGCCAGTATTCTCGGAGTCTTTAGATTCATCATCATCTGTAATAGCTCCAATGGCACGTGAGTATTTCTCCATGTCAATTACTTCTACAAATTTTAGAGCCAATGTCTCCTTCGAAACTCTTTTGACAAAAGCGAAAATGTTTGTTGGCAAGGAAACTCTATAATAATATATAGTGATAGAATCGTGAGGCTGTGTGTTTGGGGGAAACTTGTTCAATATGCGATTGAACCTTTGATTTAAGTCTTTTACTTTCTCCTTCTCCCCCATCTTAATATTTCCGAGCTCTTTTAATAACATGGAGGAAGTCTTGTCATCGAAAAAATTTTCCAAACAAAATTTATTAAACTCCCTCAAACCATGGACTGAATTGACAAGAAAACTATAATACTATGTTGTTTCTCTACCTTCTAATGTGAAAGGAAAAATCCTACAAGAAACATCATCGTATTATACCTCAATAATTCATAGATGCATGTATAAATCATCGATATGATCTTCTGCATTTGTCCTTTTGTCAGGATCAAACTTAGATAACAACTTCTCTGGGTGTCTAGGAATTCTATGAAGGTTATCCGAAAGATTGAGTGACCCTTGGTCCATCCAATCCAACTCCTGATCAACCATGTCTTCGTCTTTTTGCTACTCCTCCTTTTCCCAATCTGTTGAGATTTCTCCTTCACCATTTAAACCATCGTTAATATCAAAATCACCTCCGGACCGTTCTTCTTCAAAAAGAAAAATATCTTCCTCGTACTCTTCATGAATGGATGTAAGCAACTCTTGATGAACAATGTCTTCTGAAGACTCTGCTAATTCCTCAAGAGTGGTAAAAACCAAATCTTCCACTGATGTAACCAGTACATAAGTGTGGGTTGTTGCTTTCTTCTTAGGATGATGAGGGAGATTATGAGCAACAAGGAGTAAATCGATATCTTTCGCAAACTGACGGGTAATAGGTCGAATCGCCTGAATTTGTTCGTAGGTAGCTTCGTAGACCAACTTCTAACGAGGTTGAGAAGACCCTCCTACCTCAGGAACAGGAGTTGGAATGGTGCTCGCGATATTATTGCCTTGTCCAGAAATTGAATGATTGGGATGTGAAGAGTTATCAACCATAAAAAACTGGCTGTCCTTCATTTAGTACCAGAATGTTGATGGTGATGGATACCGCCAACATACAGGGGATCTCCCCGATATGAGGTCCCAATTAGACCTCACACCGTTTGGTGTAGGAATCCCATTATGATATATGACTCGAATGTTGTTTACTTGAAGATTTTCCTTGGCCTAAGCAATTAGCATGAGAGAGAAGCACACATGTGCTTTTGAATGAGGAAGGGATTGTGCCTTGTGAATGTTCATTTGTAGATGTATCAAGGTTATTTCATTGCTTGGGAGAGAAAGTGAGCCTCTAAAATGTAAGTAATGGTATTAATCTAATGGAGACACACACATAGACAAGAAATAATTGTTAGACATCAAGCGGAATAATTCACATAGATGCTATGACCATTAAATCATCACTACACATTTCCAATAATTTTAGCACCAAAGTCACTGAAATAGTTCAATTAATTCAGTACATGTGAAAGCTAACATAAACCACAAACATTAAAAGAATTGTCTCAAAAACATCCATGATATATGTATGAAAATGTGCTGGCCAAATGGCTTCAAGTATTAAGTATAAGTTCCAAGATACATAAGTGCAATTAACATCACGAGCTAGAATAGTGGAGCGTTAGAGCCACTACTTGCTCCCCAAAAGTACTATCTCTATCTCTCTAATGGTTTGTGGGAGAAGCTAAGGTTAAAAGTCCCTTTCTTGAGAAATGATGCCCCTTTTATAACTTGAGGCATGACTTTCCGTATCCTCATGACTCTTGACCTTCCAACTTCTAATGACCTTTGGACTTCTAAAACACTTGGACTTCCAAATGACTTTTGGAAATACATATGACTCTTGGAATTACACGTCTTTTAGATTTCTATCCCTGGCTCTTTTTTCCATACATGACTCTTGGAATTCTACTTCGTTGTCTTTACAATAATTACATGATTACATCATAATTTCCACATCATCCTATGAATATGAGGACACGAAAAGTCACTATCATTGATGACTTGGACTCCTAGTGATTGATGACATGGAATTTTTTTGATAGGTGACAAGGTTTCCAATTGTGTGTTTATTCTTGCATGCAACTCCCATGTTTGTTGATGTATTCACCCTCAAAAGGGTCTTTGATCTCTTGGAGTCTTTTGGGCTGCTTCAATCATCAGGATTTGAGTGTGTTCTTTTTCCTTGAGTGTTTCCTTTTCCATATTTTCCTGATCTTCTTCATGCATCCTTGCCATGATGTTCTTGAAATACCTACAACGGCAATCACTCATGACAAGAAAACATCAGCCTGAAAAATCTCTTATCCTAACATGTTTTATGTAAATTTTTCATTCACGACTTAACAATGCGCTTCAGAAAGGAGAAGAGAACTTATGGGTGCAAGGGCACACTTCAATATGAGGACACGACAAGTCACTATCATTGATGACTTGGACTCCTAGTGATTGATGACATGGACTTTTTTCGATAGGTGACAAGGTTTCCAATTGTGTGTTTATTCTTGCATGCAACTCCCATGTTTGTTGATGTATTCACCCTCCAAAGGGTCTTTGATCTCTTGGAGTCTTTTGGGCTGCTTCAATCATCAGGATTTGAGTGTGTTCTTTGTCCTTGAATGTTTCCTTTTCCATCTTTGCCTGATCTTCTTCATGCATCCTTGCCATGATGTTCTTGAAATACCTACAACGGCAATCACTCATGACAAGAAAACATCAACCTGAAAAATCTCTTATCCTAACATTTTTTATGTAAATGTTTCATTCACGACTTAACAATGCGCTTCAGAAAGGAGAAGAGAACTTATGGGTGCAAGGGCGCACTTCAAAAGGCTAGAGGGTTGAAGGGATGAAGCTTCATGGTGTGCTCATGTGCTCAATAGGAGAGTTAAAATTCAAGGGAGGGTGTAGGGCACAGGTTCAAAGGAAAAAGGGATAACATTCAAGGTTCCCAAGTGTGATGTGTGCTCAACAAAGACAAGGAGGGTGCAGAGCGCACTGACGAATGTTGAATGGATGAGGCTTCAAGTCTTCAGGGTGTGCTCATGCACTCAAGAGCTCCAATTAGGGTGCAGGGCTAAGCGCTAAAGGGTTAGGATTCATGGATTTTTTGCGCGCTCATGCTCTCAAGGTGGTCAAGGAGGGTGCAGGGGGCATTAATGAAGGCTAAAGGGTTAGGCTTTGTGCTTAGATGATGCACCATTTGCTCAACAATGAGGAATGAATTTTTTGAGGGCGCAATTCGTAACAAGGAATGGGAATAAGGCTTAGGAGTGCACTATGTGTTCTTGGAAGGTGCATGGCACCCTTCCAAACAATGAAGGATTCATGTTCAAGGATTAAGAGTGTGCTTTTGCACTCCTAGCCTTAATGGGTCTACTTGTGCAACCAAAATTTGTCTGAGTCTAGAAGATAGAGCAAGGGGCAAACACAATGAGGTTAGAAATAAAATCAAGTGTGATACATACCAACTCATCAATAAAACTTAGACATGATCGAATACTGAAAAATACACATCAAAACTCCAGTTCTCAAACACTCCACAAGTACAATGAACACAATTTATGCGACTATGACCAAATTTGTCGTCTTACAAATTTAACGACACTGAGGTGTTACAACTGTGAGGTGCATTAGAGAAATTGTAATCAATTTAACGACACTTGAAAATGACCATGAAAACTTGAAACATATGGAATGAATTGAGACAACACTTGGTGACCAAAGCAGCACTTGATGCAACAATTAGGTAGGCTTCAAAGTTTGAATGTAGTAATATTTTGGAGGGTGTTGTAGCCACGAAAATAATCCTTCATCTAATTTATTTCATCCCACGAGAGAGCCTTTTTTTTCTCTTCAAATGTCCTTTTCCCATTTTACTTCTCTTCATGTTCCTCACAAAACATTCTTCAATACCTTTCTTTCTAGCTGCACAGTTGATTAAACGTCGGTGCCGACTAACATCGATTAGGTTCTTTTTCCTTTTCCCTCTAAGACTGTGGATCTATGCTCCTATTCTTTAGGCCATTCAAATAAATTTATAATCATTTATAATCAGAGTACAATTACATTACAAAAATCAAGGGGAATATATTAGGGGTGTTACAAACCCCACCTCCTTAAGAGGGACACCATCCTCGGTGTTCTTAGCAACAAAAATACTAAACAAAATTGAGATTTATCAACAATTCTTACATCCACTTATTCAAACAATATGGGTATAACAACCTTATTTTCTTAGCCATATCACAAGACCTAGCTTCATGAGGTCGAAAGTGTGTCCATTTCACCTTGGCTTGCTCGATTACTCGATTTCGGAGCACGATTTGCTTCCAATGTCCAACCATGCCATCCACTATGCTTAATCCTCCTTTAGGAATTAATTTCAGCTCATTTCTTTCCGTGACACAACCAATGTATTCTTGGTACCAATTGGTATGCACATGATCCCATGAAAAGAAATTCACATTTATAGTTTCAACATCCCCTTCTCTACATCATTAATCCCTTGAGATATATGTTTATTCTTTCATGTAGTAACTCACCTTCCAAGTTGAAGCATCTCCTTATCTGCTTCCTGAGTCCCTCAGGTGATCCATCCCTTGGAAGGAATTCCTCACATAGGAAGTATTCTTTCAGCCAAGGCATCCCTTTTCCTTACTTTAATAACACAACACGTGTCATGGTACACCTCATGGTGATCGATGCATATCACAGGGTTCTAGTGCTACCATTGGCCTAGTTTCTGAAGTATTCAACTGCATTACGCTGTTGGAAATACTGAGAGGGATATTTTTTTCCATTTGTTATTTTTACCAGTTAGATCACTTATATTCAGAACACAAAATGAACAATAAGAATAAATGATTTTATTAGATTATTCTTTACAATAAAACCAGATACAATAAGTGTAGGGCTCCAACCCTAGATGAAGACACCAATCTTCAGTATCCCAGGCTCCAACCTGTTTCCAAGCACCAAATTGGACTTTTGTGAGGCTCTGACCTTTAGGGATTCAACCATATCTATCCAAGGCACCAACCTTGCGTTTAGAGGCTCCAACCCCAAGGACACCAGCCCTTCTCTGGTTTAGGCTCCGACCTGTTTTCTTGAGGACACTGATCCTCTAGGGCTCCAAGCCTATCTTATCCAAGGCTCCAACCTTGCGTTTAGAAGCACCAACTCCAAGGACACCAATCCTGTTTTATTCTTTAATAGTGAGTGTAAATTGTACTTACTTGACTGTCATCAATTCTTCATTGTCTTCACTATCCATGTCATCAATGACAACCTTGATATCTTCACATGGAGGTGTCTTTGATGTTTTTCATTGCACCCAATAGATTTCTCCAAGGTTATTCCATCATGGAGGTCTTCAATAATGCATCATGATCTTTACAAATGCATCCAAGTGAGCTCTCTAAGGTCTAAGAAAATCTTCAATAAGCTGCTTTAAAAATCTTCAAGAATGCATCCAAAAAGGGTTGTTCAAAAGATATTTTAAGAATGTTTCCAAAATGCTGATATAGAGTCACTTAAGGACTGCTATACTTCAACATATTTTCTCAAGATATGCTTCAAGATTTCCTTGAAAAAGGACTTGTGTCTTCACAAGATTTAGCAGTTCCAACTGCTATCCACACACTGATTTAAGCTTCACAGGTAAAATTTTTGTCCACAGATTGCTACCATAAGGGTCCGAGCTTCAATCTGAGCTTGTCCACATAATTTAGATCCTCCATAGGTTAGCTATTAATCTGAGCTGACTATCCAAAGAGTTGAAATTGCAGGCTATTATAAAACTTTCTCAAGGTTTAAACCTTCCACAAGAGAGCTGCTCAAGCACGAAGTGAAACTACCTACATTTCTTTAACAAATCCAAGAGTAGAATTATCACAGGTGACAAGTATATATAAAAAATTGAGGCTTGTATTTTTTTCCAAGGTAATGGTGACCCAACAACTTTGAGTTATGGAGGGTATATGAATACTTCTCCCATAGACTTTACCACAGTTTGACAATCTGATTTCTGTGTATGATTGTATTCTACTTGTTAGTTCCCTATATTACTAGTATATTCTCTTATTGTTGTTAGTGTAACCCCCTTATTGTTATTATTGTACCCCTGTAACCCCCATATTGTTATTATTGTGCCCTTAAATTATTATTGTTAGGTCGGCTAGGATTACATTGTGGCCCCATGGACTCCTATATATGGAAATGAGGTTTTGTAATTTGTATCATCCAAGAATTGTTCATTCATGTGATGTATTAGAGGTTGCCCCCTCTAAGTGGCTTATTTCTAAGGTGTTGATATCACTTTTCTTCTATTTCTGGAGCTGGTTTCACAACATTTGGTATCAGAGCTTTGGATTCTAGGGTTTTGCTACCCCAAATAGGTCATCGTGGAATTTTCACTATAAATTTTTTTTCTACGAAGGTTCAAAAGCTGAAATTTTTAGAGCTAAAATCCCGAGGAACATCGTCGCAAAATTTCAGAGCTTGGTTCGCAATATTTTCAGAGATATGATTTGTGGAAGTTAGGTCTTTTTGCAGGCTCCTGAATTTAACATAAACAGGTCATCGTGGAATTTTCGCTATAACTTGTTTTCTACAAAGGTTCAGAAGCTGAAATTTTTAGGGAGCGAAGAAGAACTCCTAAGGAAGGTCGTCACAAAATTTCAGAGCTTGGTTCGCAATATTTTCGGAGATATGGTCTGTGGAAGTTAGGTCTTTAGCAGGCTCCCAAATTTCATCTCAAAGAGGTGATCGTGGGAAAATATTCATAACTCTTGCTCTGAGCATCAGATTGGAATGCTGTAAAAATTGGCTGCAAGTGCACAGAATGTAGTTTTCACTATATCAATTTTAGAGCCGAAGGAGGAAACAATGAGACGTGGCAGGTCGTACAAGTTCGCTCTACTGAACCAATCCATAATTAGGTCATCATAGGAGATTGGGCATAACTTGTCTTCAAGAATCCAAATCAGGTCAGACCTGTGGAATTAGAAAGAAGATTCAGAGGGCTACTTCAGGACCAAATTTCAGATATTGAAGATCCAAAATCACAGAGATAAATCAGTTTCAATATCGAGCTCCTAAAAATCAAGAAAAAGGTGTGTATTTTTTTTCAAATTGCATAAGTCTTTTTTGAAAAATCAGTTCTAGGTGATTCCAAAGGCTTATTGAGCATAGATATCATTATTGGGTTCTAAAATGCCTCCTAAAAAGAATTCAACACCCATTAAGCCTTCAGAAGGCTCTACTATGACTCATGAAGACGAAACATTCAACATGAGATATCAAAATTCCATGAGCAAGTGCACCAAATTTCGCTATCGCAAAGAGCAACAAAAAATGAAATGGATGGTTTAAAGAAAGTCGTGGAAGTTAAGATGGATGGCATGGAAGTTGGCATGGAAGCTAAGATGGATGAAATGGAAACTAAGATTGATGTAAAAATGGAAAACATGAAGAATGATCTAAAAGTAGACATCGAAGGTTTGAAAAAGTTGATACAACAAATGTTTCCTAATGGTGAAAATATAGTAGAGGAAACTCATGATGATAAAAAAATAAATGTTAATTGTGATTTCATAAACTCTAATGTTGGCGGGAAGAACCACCATATTCCAAAAATGGATATGAGGAAGTTTGATGGAAAGGATCCTGTAACATGGATACTATAGATGGAGCAATATTTTGATCTCAATAATGTGCAAAACACACAAAAGATACACATTGAAACTTTACATTTAGAACAAAATACATTTTTATGGTATCAATGGATTTGATCCTGTAAAAAAATTGTTGCTTGGTTAATTTTTACGGAGGAAATGATAACACATTATGAGGATACAAAGAGCAACACCTTCTTTAGCCAATTGATAAATCTCAAACAAAAGGGTTTAGTGGGGGAGCACATTGAGGACTTCCAAAAATTGAATATAAGGGTAACTAATATTCCAGAGGAACACGAAATTGATCTCTTCATAAAGACTTTAAAGGATAACATCCAACATGAAGTTCGCGTTTTGGAACCTGATTCATTGGAGAAGGCATTCAGGTTGGCAGGGAAAATTAAATGTAAAATTCTGGCGATAAGGAAGCCTACCACTCACTTCTATAAAGAGGGAAGTGTTGCTACTGCTAGATTTCCACAACCTACAAGGTTGACACCACAACAATTGGAAGAAAAAAGAGCAATAGGGCATTGCTACAGTTGTGATAGCAAATACACTAAAGGTCATAAGTGTGCTGAGAAGAAATTATTTTACATAGATTGTGAAGAGGAAGAAGAAAATGAACAAGAAGAGGATATAAACCAGGAACCAACCCTAGAAGAGGAAGAAATGAATCCGACCATATCATGTAATGCACTGGCAGGAATTACCACTCCTCAAACTCTCAAGATACAAGGACAAATCAAGAAGAAAAAGGTAATAGTGTTGATTGATTCATGTAGCACCCATAATTTTATTCATTGTAAGGTAGCCAAGGAATTAAATTGTTTCCTATACCCAGCACCAGAATGTCAAGTGATGGTTGCAAATGGAGGAACTATAAATTGCCTTGGAAAATGCCATAATATCAAGCTAACCATGGGGGAATATGTATTGACTAGTCCAATGCTTGCCATTCCTATGGGAGGTGCTGATGTTGTACTAGGAGTACAATGGTTACAATGTTTGGGGACGGTAGCTTTTAATTTTCAAGAACTTTTCTTGAAATTTTTTTCAGAAGGAAAGGAAGTCGAATTACGGGGTATTGAAGGGAAGCCAGGAAGGATAATAAGCTCTAATGTGATGACAAAGCTTCTAAAGAAAGAACAACGAGGCGTAATTGCACAATTATGCTCACTAGAAGTTCCGACATCAAAATCATCTATTTCTGCAGATCTCCAACAAGTCTTGGACAATCATTCCAAGGTGTTTGAAACTCCCAAAGGACTCCCACCTATTCGTGATCATGATCATGCCATTCATTTGATTCCAGGAAGTGTTCCTCCAAACATCAGGCCTTATAGATATCCTTACGTCCAAAAGAGCGAAATTGAACGTATGATTGCAAAAATGTTAGAGGCGGGTATAATTCAACCTAGTCAAAGTTCTTTCTCTCCTCCTGTAGTATTGGTACACAAGAAGGATGGATCATGGCGAATGTGTCCGGATTATAGGGAGCTCAATAAGCTCACCATTAAAGATAAATTTCCCATTCCTGTGATCGATGAATTATTGGATGAATTACATGGAGCAATTTATTTTACCAAGTTGGATCTTCGTTCAGGATATCATCAAATTAGAATGAAGACTGAAGATGTTCCGAAAACAATATTTCGAACTCATGAGGGTCATTATGAATTTTTGGTCATGCCTTTTGGCCTTACCAATGCACCTTCTACATTTCAAGGCTTGATGAATTCCATTTTCAAACCCTTCCTTAGAAAATTTGTGCTAGTATTTTTTTGATGATATACTAATCTACAACAGGTCTTGGAAGGATCATGTTCAACATGTTGACAGGGTGCTCAAGCTATTGCAGGAGAAACAATTATATGAAAAAACATCCAAATTTTTCTTTGGAGTACAAGAGGTGGAATATCTCAGTCATATTGTATCTCACGAGGGTGTTAAGGTATACCCTAACAAAATTGAAGCCATTAAGGAATGGAAAGTCCCCAAAACCATAAAGCAGTTGCGAGGATTTCTTGGGTTAACAGGGTATTATCACAAGTTTGTTAAGAATTATGGGAGAATAGCAGCACCTCTAACAACATTATTGAAGAAAGATGCATTTTCATGGATTCCTGAAGCAACTAAGGCCTTTGAACGTCTTAAAGAGGCAATGTGCCTAGCACCGGTCTTAGCTACACCAGACTTCACAAAAACCTTTATTGTGGAATGTGATGCCTCAGGAAATGGAATTGGTGCAGTTTTAATGCAGGAAGGAAGACCCATTGCTTTCGAAAGTCGTCCAATCAAAGGAAAGTATTTACAGAAACCTATTTATGAGAAGGAAATGTTAGCAATACTGCATGCACTAAAGAAATGGAGAACTTACCTAATGGGAAGACACTTCAAGGCAAAAACTGATCATGATAGTCTTAAACACTTTTTGGAACAAAGACTATCTTCAGAAGAGCAGCAAAAATGGGTCACAAAGATGTTGGGTTATGACTTTGTAATAATCTACAAAAAAAGGAAGCTAAATGTTGTTGCAGATGCACTCTCAAGAAAGAATGAAGAGGTGGAAGCATTGCTTTGTGCCATTTCTATTATCTAACCAGATTGGATAACCGAAGCAAGAGATGAATGGAAGAAGGACAAAGATGTATGGACACTCATTCAAAAGTTGCAGCAAGATCCTAGTACATCCGATACATTTAGTTGGAAAAATGATTCCTTATGGTACAAAGATCGCTTATATCTTTGTAAGGATTCCCAACTAAAACAAAATATTCTTCTGGAATTGCACACTTCTCCTTTAGGAGGACACTCAGGATTTTTAAAAACTTACCACAGGGTGAAGAAAGAATTTTTTTGGGATGGCCTTAAATCTGATATTCAAAAGTTTGTAGCGGAATGTTTGGTTTGCCAGCAGAATAAAGTGGAGACAATTAAGACCCCAGGACTTCTACAACCTTTATCCATTCCAAGTCAACGTTGGGAGGAGATTTCAATGGATTTTATCACAGGTTAACCTAAGTCTGAAGGAAAGAATGTCATCATGGTGGTAGTTGATAGACTTACCAAGTATGCACACTTTTGTGCATTATCTCATCCATTTAAAGCAAGTACAGTTGCTACTACATTTATGGACACAATTCAAAAGCTACATGGAAGCCCAAGGGTTATTGTGAGCGACAGAGATCCCATTTTTACCGGAAATTTTTGGATGGAGTTATTTTCTTGTTTGGGTACTCAATTAGCTCATAGCTCATCTTATCATCCTCAATCTGATGGTCAAACTGAGATAGTAAATAAATGTTTGGAAGGATATCTTCGTTGTTTTGCATATGATAAAAAAACACAATGGGTCAAGTGGTTACCTCTAGCTGAATGGTGGTATAACACCTCCTTCCATACTGCAGCAAAAATGACCCCATTTATGGCACTTTATGGATATCATCCACCATCCATCACATCATATTTAAGGGAAAATTCGAAGGTTCAAGCAGTGGAAGATCACATCGAGCATCAACAAGAAGTTCTCAAACTCTTAAAGGATAACCTGAATTTGGCACAAAATCGAATGAAACAACAAGCAGATCAACATCGTAGCGAGAGAAGTTTTGATGTAGGAGATTGGGTATTTTTACGGCTACAACCATACAAACAAATGTCCCTCAAGCAAGCAAAGAAGGATAATAAATTATCGCCAAAGTACTATGGTTCTTACAAGGTGTTGCAAAAGATTGGTACTATGGCATACAAATTGGAGCTTCCTGCTTCTTCGCGAGTACATCCAGTTTTCCATGTTTCATGCTTAAAGAAGGTTATAGGTGAAAATCTTCCAGTTCAAACAATATTGCCAGAACTTGATGAGGAAGGAAAATAATATTGGAACCTGAAGTGGTCATGGAAACAAGAACTCGATAGCTACGGAATCGATCAATTTCAGAGTATCTCATCAAGTGGAAGAACTTACCCACTGAAGATTCTACATGGGAGGATGAGAATTTTATACAAAAGCACCCAGAGCTACTCAATCGTTGAGGACAACACTTTTTTTGAAGGAGAGGGGCATGTTAGGTCCCTATATTACTAGTATAGTCCCTTATTGTTGTTAGTGTAACCCCCTTATTGTTATTATTGTACCCCCGTAACCCCCATATTGTTATTATTGTGCCCTTAAATTATTATTGTTAGGTCGACTAGGATTACATTGTGGCCCCACTAGGATTACATTGTGGCCCCATGGACTCCTATATATAGAAAGGAGGTTTTGTAATTTGTATCATCCAAGAATTGTTCATTCATGTAATGTATTGGAGGTTGCCCCCTTGAAGTGGCTTATTTATAAGGCGTTGATATCTCTTTTATTCTATTTCTGGAGCTGGTTTCACAACACTACTTCTGCTTATATTAATACTCCTTTCTGTCCCTTTAATTCCGATATGAGGTCCTCACTTCCCAATAAGTATCCGAGTTTTTTGTTCAATTTTGAATGACAACCCACCACAGAATTTACCCAAACTGTCCTCCTCGGCCTTAGATCACCTTCTGTGATTCTTTTATGAAATCTTGACCAAAAATCATGGTTAAAATGAGGAGTATGGATTTAAATTTATACTGGTTTGACATTGATGAAGAGACATGTCTCTTGGACAACATGTCAAGCCTACACAAGTTGGATTAGGTCGGCTCAATATTAGAGTTAAGGAAACCCAAACTATTTGGAGTTTCAAGGAAAGTAAGGGCTCGTTAAAAAGAGGAAAAAATCCTCTTTCAGATGGTATAGGTCCCATGTTGAAAGGTTGCCTCTAAAGTGGCGAAAAACATTTTTCTTTATGATTACCCTTTAATTATTTAGTGCAGAAAATGATTAGGACAATATGGCTTCTTTGTATGGCTTATTGTTTGTCTTCTCCATTATTTGGCTTCTTCATCATCATAGGAACATATAGGACATCCACGTCATCATGATAGTGTCCAACAATGAGTGCATCATCCATGTCATCACATAATGGTGCAGTGATATGTTATAGTGAAACATATTAGGAGAACTCCAAAATAGTCTTCCAATCCTCAAATGATCTCTAACCATGATCATCATATGTCATCATCAAGTATTACAGTGTATGACATCATCATATGACATCAAGCGTTAAGGTATAGATCATCAAGTGCATGCAACATTAGATCAAGGACTTATTAGGGCTTCTTTCATTAGTGGTTTGACTTCTTCGTGATTTGACATCTTCATTGATGGATGACATCATCATCTTGAACCAGGTATCTCAATAATATTGACATCTCGGTTAATGCCATATTGACATCAATGAAAACATTGATGGCAATATTCTTGCCCTTCCAATATTCTCTCCCCATTTGATATCAATGGCAAATAGGGTGCTCAAGTACTCCCCATGTTGAGTTGCTTCTTTTCTTCATCAATAGTAATTATTCATAGGTATGTTAATCCCCTTGTCATGGTTCTCTTTCTTCTGACAATATGGTCCATGATAGATGTGTTTGTATTTCTTCATGTGATGAGCCAACTCCCCTTGCCTGCATAAATTCCTCTAGCTTCAAGAAATATTGTTGCCTTGTGATCGGGTGGAGGAAGTCAATATTGGAATCATGTTCTTCAATGGAGCTACTCCCGAGAGATGATCTATCAAAATATGATTGTCCATGTAGGGCCCTTTCGCGGATATCTCTTGCAAGAAAGATCACAAACTCCTTCTGAATGTATGCATGATATGTTGGAAATACTGAGAGGGGGGTGAATCAATATTTATTTTCAATTGTTAATTATTTCCAGTTAGATTTTTCACAATTAAAGACAGAGATGTGTATAATGATAATATTAAGGATTAATAAGAATTTCAATCCCCTTTCTAATAGTAGTATACAATAAATGAGTGAGGGCACCAACCATTTTAATGAAACAAGCACCAACTTGTTGCCAAGCACCAAATTGGACTTTGATGAGGCTCCGACCTCTACGGCTTTGACCCTATCTTCTCAAGGCACCAACCTTGTGTTTAGGAGCTCCTACTCCAAGGACACCAATCCTTCTTTGCTTGGTTTAATAGAGAATGTGAATAGTGCTTACTTGAATGTTCTTGACATATTCATCACTGTATTATTTCTTCAAAAATTCTGCACTGACTTCACTGTCCACTTGTCTTCATCACTGTATTATTTCTTCCAAAAAAAAATTCTTCACTAACTTCACTGTCCACTTGTCTTCATCACTATTCAAGTCTTCAAATAGTTCATACCTCTAATATCAAGTATGTGATCACTGTTTCGAGTCCCTCAAGGTCACAGGTCTGAGGTACTAGTACATCCATTGCACCAAGCTGTTGTTACTGTCATGAATGCCATAGGTATCTTCAAATCATTGCTACAATAATCTGCTCCCCAAACTGTTCTTAATGGTGACTGCTCTTAATTAGTTAAAATTTTGCTGCTATAGGTCCGGGCTCCACAAGTATGCCTTCAAGGTGCTGCTGTCTGAGCTTCTAAAAAGGAGCTGCCACAGGTCTGAGTATAGCCCTCTGCAACAACCTCACTACAGGTCCGAAAGTATGAAGCTGTTCAAGAAGAATCCATTGTCTTATTAACCTCAAACCCAAATAAGATATATCTCTCCCTTCTTCAATGTTCACGAGTTGTGAACAGTGGTATTAATTCCTTGATTATCACCGAATTTCTGTGTTCAAAATGAAGACCGAAAACCTTGTATATATAGTCTTATTTTGATGCTAAATGAAAAGACATGTCTCCACATGCAGGCCAACAAGGGATGGCTAGGACAGGTCGGCTCCAAGACCAGAATAATTTCCTTAACTTGAAAAATTCATGTCTCCCAAACCACTTGGAGTTTTGGGGCGTGTAAGGGCTCATTAGAAAGGGAAAATTATGCTCTAAAAGATGGTGAAGGTATCACAAAGAAATTATGCTTCTAAGATCATGAAACACATTTTTCTTTGTGACTGTTCTTAAATTTTATGCATAAAAATATTGGGACAACATGAGGAATGTTTGGGGCAGCGTGGCTTCTACATTCTTTGGTTTCTTCATTGTTATTAATGCCATGTAGCATCATGTATCAAAAATGTCATCATATATTAATGCAGTGAGATGTCATAGCGCAGCCTTCATCTCAGTCAAAGTCATATTGACATCAATGACAATCTAAATTAACAATCTCCCCCTTTGTCATTGATGGCAATATTCTTTCCCTTCCAACATTCTCTCCCCCTTTGTCGCCAATGGCAAATGGGGTGCCCAAGTACTCCCCCTGTCAAGCTGCTCCCCCTAACATACTGTACTCCTGACATGTTGCGTGATTTAATGTGATGCAAGAGAAACGACTCCCATATTTTGGCGAAGATACTCAAATGCTTCTCGTGGAAGGGGTTTTGTAAAGATACCAGCAATTTGCTCTTTTGTATTGACGTATTCCAACCTGATATTGTGTTCAGCAACTTGTTCACAGAGAAAGTGGTATTTGATTGGAATATGTTTGGTCCTTGAGTGCATCACTAGATTCTTTGAGAGACTGATGGCGCCAGTATTGTCACAAAAAACAGTAATTGGTTGCTTAGTTTCTATGTTGACATCCTTCAAGGCTTTCTTCATCCATAGAATTTGTGTACAACAATCAACATCAGCTATATATTCGACTCAGCTGTAGAAAGGGATATAGATGATTGCTTTTTGCTGAGCCAAGATACAAGACAATCTCCCATAAAGAATGCATTTCCACTGGTACTTTTTCGATCATCTACGCTTCCGGCCCAATCAGCATCAGAGTAAGCTGTCACAATAAGAGTTGAACTCTTAGGATACCAAAGACCAAAATCAATCATTCCTTTCAAATATCTGAGAATTCTCTTCACAACTGCTAGATGGGATTGTTTAGGACTTGACTGAAACCTTTCTACCATTCCTACTGCTTGCATAATATCTAGTCTTGTAGCAGTTAAGTATAGGAGAGATCCAATTATTGACCTATAAAGAGTTGTATCTATGAGAGGGGTATCATCATCTTTGTTTAATTTACAATCTGTGGTCATTGGTGTGCTCATAGGTGCACAATCTTCCATCCCACATCTTTTGAGCATGTCTTTAAATATTTTTCTTGAGATATAAACATGCCTGCAGAGGTTTGAGATATTTGTAGCCCAATAAAGTAAGACAACTCACCAATCATTGACATCTCGAATTTTTTGGACATATTTAGAGAAAATTCATGGCTCATTTCTTCATTATTGCCAGCAAATATTAGATCATCAACGTAAAAAAGAGTGATCAGAAGTTTTTCCTTGTCCATATTCATGTAGAGATTGCTACCTGCCAATCCCTTTTTCAAACCCTCTTGTTGCAGATAGTGATCCAACTTTGCATACCATGCTCTAGGGGCTTGTTTTAATCCATACAAGGCATTTTTTAGTTTGCATACAAAGTATTTTCCTTTAGTAAGATCAAATCCTTCTGGTTGCTCCATGTAAACTTCTTCCTTGATATCTCTATTCAGGAATGCTTATTTTACATCCATTTGATAAACCTTGAATCCTTTTGAGCAAGTAAATGCTAAAAACATTCTTATGGCTTCCATTCGAGCTACTGGTGCAAAGGTTTCTTTGAAGTCAATTCTTTCGATTTGCAAGTATCCTTTGCAGACAAGTCTGGCTTTATTTATGATGATTTGTCCATCTTCATTCATCTTGTTTTTGAATACCCATTTTGTTCCAATTATATTTTTATCTTTTGGGTGAGGTACCAGTTCCCAAGTCTCATTTTTTTTCGATTTGAGACATTTCTTCTTCCATGGCCTTTATCCAATAAGGATCTTTGCTTGCTTGAGAAAATTTTTCAGGTTCTATTAAAGATAATAGAGCCACATCATCTTTTCTTGGGGTGCTTATCATCTTTCTTCGAGTTTGAATTCCTTCATCTATATTTCCGATGACCTGTTCTTCCAGATGATATCTTTGAACAAACTTGATCTTGGAGGGAGTTTGTGAAAATTCACTTTGAGGTTCACTTTGAGGTTTTTCATTCTCCTCTTCTTTTTTAGGTTCTTCTTCTTCACTTTGTTCAAATAAAGGCTCAACTTCATGATCTTCAATTCTCTTTTCTGGAAGGCCTTCATCAATCTTCACATCAATGCTTTCTACTATTCTTTGTAGATGATTTTTGTAACATTTGTAAGCTTTGCTCCTAGTGGAGTATCCAAGAAATATTCCTTCGTCAACTCTAGAATCAAATTTTCCTGGTGATACATCATTTATTTTTTTGAAGCATTTGCTTCCAAAAATCCTAAAATATTTTACTGAAGCAGGTCTTCCTTTACATAATTCATAAGGAGTCTTTTCATTATTTGGTTTTAGTTGAGTTCGGTTTAAGGTATAAACTGCGGTCCCAACTGATTCTCTCCAAAATTTTGGTTGCAAATTAGCTGCTAGTAGCATTGTCCTTGCCATTTCTTGAATGGTTCGGTTCCTTTTTTCAACTACTCCATTTTGCTGGGGTGTCCTAGCAGTAGAGAGTTCTCTTTCAATTCCATGCTCTTTACAGAATTCATCAAATTCTTTTGAGGTGAATTCTCATGCTCTATCCGTTCTAAGACATTTAATTTTAGAATTTTTTTCATTCTCAATGAGAGCCTTAAGATTATTAAAACATTCAAATGCTTCGGATTTATATTTTATGAAATATATCCACATCATTCTAGTATAGTCATAAAAAAATAGAGCAAAGTACCTTTCACCTTGAGGAGCTGGAGTTCTAGTTGGCCCACACAAATATGCATGAATGATTTCCAAAGGTTTTGATGTTGAGAACTCGTTAGTTTTGTGGCTAGTTCTGGTTTGCTTTCCATGTTGGCATGAGCCACATGCAACTTGATTTGGTTTGCACATTTTTGGAATGTCCCTTACTGCATTAATTTTGCTGATGCTGACTAGGTTATCAAAACTTGTATGCCCCAATCGCTTGTGCCATAACTAAATTTAATCTATTTGACTTAAGTAACATTTATCTTCTTGGATTATACTAAGAATGTAAACATTATCCGGTGTTCTTACCCCTTTTGCCACAAGTTCTCCCGAGGATGAGTCTCTTATTTCACAATTTTTTGTACTAAAGACAACATTATGTCCTTGGTCACAAATCTGGTTGAAACTTAAGAGATTGTGTTTGAGCCCTTCTACCAGCAAGGTATTTTGAGCCTCTCCTAGTCCATTGACAAGGGTAGCAGTTCCTTTTCCAGTGATTTTAGCGGATCCACTTCCAAAGGATACATTTCCATTTTTCTTGTTCAATGAGATAAACTTTTTTTGGTCACCTATCATATGTCTTGAGCATCCACTATCCACGAACCAATGATTTTCTTCACTACGAGCACATAGAGATAAGCCACATTTATCAGTTTTGAGATTTATGTTTTTAGTTTTTTCCCTTTTGAGAGGGAAATTTTGTTCAATATGATCATAATAATCACATAATGAGCAAGACAGATCAAACTTAGCCAAAGGATCAAAGGAATTGTAAGTTTTGATTTGTCCTTGCTCTTTAGGGCCACACAGTTGGTTTGTTTGATCATCCAATCTTGATGCTTCATTCTTATGAGCCTTGCAATGCTTAGCTTGATGCTCAAAGTTTTTACAATTGTAACAATGCACAAGAAAAATAGTTTGATACCTGTTGTAGTATCCATAGCTTGAACCAACATTCTTCCTTGGAGTTTCTCTTTCTTCAATTCTTGGTTTTGAGATGGGACTTTTTTCTTGACAAGATGACTTTTCTTCTTTTGGATGGCAAGAGAGTACATCAACATAACTTCTGGCATTATTCTTTGTACTTGATGATTCTCCTTTGAAACCAATTCCAGACTTGTCATGTTGAGGTCTTTGAGTATTAAGAATTTTGTCAAGAGCTAGAGAGCTTTGCCAACTCTTTTTGACTTGTTCTAATTCCTTTCTTAGAGATACTATTTCAACTTCATGTTTTTCACAGATATCATCCTTCTATTTTAACTTAATGTTTAAGAAGTCTTCCCTTATTTTTGATTCCTCTCTTTCTATTTTGAGAGAAATTATCTTCTTTTGTAGATTCTCATTTTCTTCAATGGCACTCATTAGCAACCTATTTATGTTTATTTCATATTCTAGTTCTGAGTCATCATCATTTGTAAATTCCATGAATAACGTTTCTTTGCTTCCAACATAATTACTATCCTTATCTGATTCATCATCACTTTATTTGTAATGATGCACATTTCTAGTTGATTTCCTTTTTATGACTACAAATTCATCTTCATCAGACTCATCATGTTTGGAGAAGAAGTTATTCTTATTAAACCCTTTCTTTTTGTACATCATTCTTTTAGAGTCCTTTTCATCATCACTATCATGTTTATGAGGACATTTTGCAGCATAATGACCTATTATTCCACAATTGAAACAAATAAGAGGATACTTACCTTTTAGCTTAGATCCATTTTTTACTCTTCGTAGAAATTGAGCTAATTCATTTTCAGTATCAAATTCATCGTTGTTGCAATTCCATCCTTTTCCTTTTTTTGTAGATCTTGAGGCTTTGAAAGCTGCTTCTTTGAAATTTGGGATTCCTTTCCTCATCTCATAGGCAATAAGAATTCCATGAAGTTCATCCATCTTGAGAGTATCTAGGTCCTTCATTTCTTCTATGGCACTTACTTTGGAGTCAAATCTGTCAGGAAGCGATATCAAGATTTTTTGTACAATGGTGCTTTCTTCAATATTTTCCCCGAGTCCTTTAAGAGAGTTAACCACTTCAGCTACTTTGAGGAAGTATGATGCAATATCTTCTTAATCATCCATTTTCAGACTCTCACATTGTCTTCTATAGGTTTGAAGCTTTTCCTTCTTAACTTTGGAGTCCCCATCATATAGAGAAACCAATTTATCCCATACTTTGGCTGAGTCATATTTCATGAATTTCGTAAATTCAGAATCGGTGATTCCACTAGTGATGGAATTTAAAGATTTGGCATTAACAATGTAGGCTTTTCTTTCATCTTGATTAGTTGGAAGACTGGCAGGAGCTTTGTACCCATCCAAAACAGAGTTCCATACTTCAGGGCCAAGAGACATTAGATAGTAGGACATCCTCTTTTTCCAAAAACTAAAATTTGTTCCATCAAAGATAGGCAGTTTTACTGTTACTTCCATGTTTTTCATTGTGCCTAAGAATCCTTCTTCCAGCTGTTAGGCTGATAATGAAGAAGCTGGCTCTGAAACAAATTGTTGGAAATCCTGAGAGGGAGGCGAATCAATATTTCTTTTCAATTGTTAATTATTACTAGTTAGATTCTTCACAATTAAAGACAGAGAGGTGTATAATGATAATATTAAGGATTAATAAGAATTTCAATCCCCTTTCTAATAATAGTATACAATAGATGAGTGAGGGAACCAATCCTTTTAATGAAACAGACACGAAATTGTTGCCAAGCACTAACTTGGACTTTGATGAGGCTCCGACCTCTAGGGCTTTGACCCTATCTTCTCAAGGCACCAACCTTGTGTTTAGGAGCTCCTACTCCAATGACACCAATCATTCTTTTCTTGATTTAATAGAGAATGTGAATAGTGCTTATTTGAATGTTCTTGACATATTCATCACTGTATTATTTCTTCCAAAATTCTTCACTGACTTCACTGTCCACTTGTCTCCATCACTGTATTATTTCTTCCAAAAAAAATTGTTCACTGACATCACTGTCCACTTGTCTTCATCACTGTTCAAGTCTTCAAATAGTTCATACCTCTAATATCAAGTATGTGATCACTGTTTTGAGTCCCTCAAGGTCACAGGTCTGAGGTACTAGTCCATCCATTGCATCAAGCTGTTGTGACTATCAAGGATGCCACAGGTATATTAAAATCATTGCTACAATAATCTGCTCCCCAAACTGTTCTTAATGGTGACTGCTCTTAATTAGTTATAATTCTGCTACTATAGGTCCGGGATCCACAAGCATGCCTTCAAGGTGCTGCTGTCTGAGCTTCTAAAAAGGAGCTGCCACAGGTCCGAGTATAGCCCTCTGCAACAGCCTCACTACAGGTCCGAAAGTCTGAAGCTGTTCAGAAAGAATCCGCTGTCTTATTAACCTCAAACCCAAATCAGATATATCTCTCCCTTCTTCAATGTTCACGAGTTGTGAACAGTGGTATTAATTCTATGATTATCACCAAATTTCTGTGTTCAAAATGAAGACCGAAAACCTTGTATATATAGTATTATTTCAATGCTAAATGAAAAGACATGTCTCCACACGCAGGCCGAAAAGGGGTGGCTAGGACAGGTCGGCTCCAAGACCAGAATAATTTCCTTAACTTGAAAAATTCATATCTCCCAAACCGCTTGGAGTTTTGGGGCGTGTAAGGGCTCATTAGAAAGGAAAAATTATGCTCTAAAGTATGGTTAAGGTCTCACAAAGAAATTATGCTTCTAAGATCGTGAAGCATATTTTTATTTGTGATTGTCCTTAAATTTTATGCATAAAAATATTAGGACAACATGAGGAATATTTGGGGCAGCGTGGCTTCTACATTCTTTGGTTTCTTCATTGTTATTAATGCCATGTAGCATCATGTATCAACAATGTCATCATATACTAATGCAGTGATATGTCATAGTGCAAAATTCATCTTAGTCAAAGTCATATTGACATCAATGACAATCTAAATTAACATGATATTCCTTTTGGCAGATTATCATCATCAAACATTTGGAATATCACATCTGCTAAGGATGTCATCAAATCCACAACATGTGTTTTTGGCTGGAGTGTTCGAGAGACTTTCAGAACCAATTTTCTTCCTTCTCCATACTTGTGTAACTTTCTTCTTTGACTTGGTTGTAGTGGTTTTAGCTTGTTTAGGAAACCAAGTCAAGTTACAATCACGTGCCATATGTCCAATGTTATGGAAATTGAAGCACTCTATCTTGTTCATGAATAATAAATCATGACTTCTTCTTGAAAAATTGCTTCTAGGAGATTGACGAGGACCATTATATTTGTCTTTGTGATATGCCCAACAATATTTTTCCATGTGCCCAAAGTTTGTACAAGAATATAAATATCCAAGAAATATACTTTGGTACCTGGGAGATGAAGAGTTCCTTGAAGTAATTCTGAAGTCTTTTTGCCTTAGGATTCTTTGATGATATTCATTGCCTTTTGTATTCTTGACACCATATGTAAATCTCCTTGGAGTAGGGTTTCTTCTAATGTCATCTCGACTCTTGCCTTTGATGGAACTGAGAGTATCATTTCTGTTAGTGTCAGAATATGCATTCTGCCATCTGTGATCAATATTATTCCTTTCATTTTCATTTTAGGTGTCTCACTTCAAAATTTTTATATCATTCCATTAGGTCATGCTAAAAATTGTTTCACTAATGGTATCCTTCTTCAATAAAACTTCACTCTTCCTCAAAAAATCACATTTGCTGACTCACCTTCATGTCTTCTTGAGCATAATAACACCTATGAAAAGCTCATTTCACCATGTCTTGTCTCAGTTAAAATCAACCATGGAAGTCAGGTTATTCAAAGTCTCATTAGGTCATTAAGGTTTTGTCTTTCAAGGTCCAAAAATGCATTATTCCATCCCAATAAAGTTAGCAAACAAATGAGAGTGACTCAATGCCGTTTTTTTTCCAATTACAAAAGATCATCAATATGTAAATATTATATTTTTTCAGTTGTAATTTTGATTTCATATGATTTTCATATCAAAATAAAAGATGTAATTTATTTTTATTTCATATGTAATTTTATGTTTTTTATATGTAATATTTCACTCCCTAGCTACCAACTCAAGCATTCATGCCAAAACTGAAGGAAAGAAAAGACAAACTCCATCAATTGATCAACCTGCAAAACAAAATGTCAGAAGTCAAAGAGCATTAGTGTGAAAATTTGAAAAGTGAAAAGTGAAACATAAGGAAAGTGGGTTTTCAAAGCATAAATTAAATCCACTCAAGTATAAAAGCCCTCAACACTTCAAATCAAAGTTCATTCGTGTCATACAGCCTCAAGCAAACGTCAACAAAGAAGAAATTTTCGGGTTTCAGAGTGAAATTGTGCAAAACAGGGTCAGAGGGTGCATTTTGCTTGGATGCTGCGTGTTTAGCATGGATGTTGTGCGTTTGGCAGAAAATCCAATGTATTTTCTAATGGTGTTGCATGTTCACCTTGGTCGCTGCGCGTTTACCTTGGACACTACGCGTTCACCCAGAAATCTTCAAAAATTTCCTACCAGATTTCCATCTCACAATTTCATTCAATAAACTTTGCACAATGATTCTTCATGCCTCCATATGCTAGTAAGTAACAAATTTTCATCTCTCCATTTTATCAAATATCAAATTGATGTATGATTGTGCTTAAGTGAATTTAGTACCTCCTTCTAAATTAAAAAACCCTATTTTTCATTAAAATATAGTTTACATTCAAAAAAATGGTCCCTAAGCCTTCATATACTCTTCCTCACATCCTAAAACACTTTCCCAACTCCCTACATTTATATCCCCATTCCCTAAACTATCATATATTTTAAAAAACCTAAGTCCTAGGGTTTCACTTGTCCAAGCTCCCTTACATATTCCCACCTCCTCCGTTTCCTCACACCACCCTTTACTTCATAAACTTTCATTTCATTTCATCATATCCCTAGGGTTTTGATACCAAGAAACATCATGGCTGAAGAGGAAAATAGAAGTCATAGTGAGGAGGAAGAAAGAGAGGAGAGAAAGTCATATAAAAAAATACAGAGTGTCATTCGACATGAACCAGCAAATACTAGAGAGCTTATGGCATTCCCATTACTGTGGCATGCTTTAAGAATGTAGGCTGTTTTGAGTTATGTGAAAAAGTGCAAAGAATCCAATACCATCCTATGTTGACAAGATTATTCATTTTCAGCCTCCATGACAACCAGGTCACCCTTACCGGTGTCAATTTCACTCTGTCCATTGACATTATATCAATTGCCACTGAGATCCCAAATGTTGGGGAAAAATGGCTCAAACAAGAAAATTTGAGTCACTATTATTATGAAACATATCTTAAACCAAGGTACAAGAATGAGAGAAAGAGGATTTTTCCTCTCTTATCTCCTGGACATATATGTCCCCATGATGAAAATAATCATGAGATACTTCACCTGTGAGGGAAGGTTTTCTAGACTCTATTCCTATCATGTCCGACTACTCATGTACTTAAAAAGGGTCAGAATGCTCAATATACCTTACTATCTATACAGGAGCATTGATAAGATGGCATTTATTTCCCAAAAGAGAGATTATGATCATCAAATGCAAAGTGTCTTTCACCACTCCCTTATCAAGATGATAGTCATACATCACCTTGATCAGTTAAAAATTCCATGGGACACCTTCATATCTAATGAGATTTTCATTGTCCTACCTATTCAGCATGGCCAGAATGCACCTTCATCATCTCATCCTTCCACATCTATCCCTCCATCTCAACCTACTGTTCATACATCATCACCAGATCAGATCCCTTTATCTCATTCACCTCCATCTCACATTGAACCTTCTTCTTCACCTTATTATGACCCTTCATCACCATCCCATCATGATTCTGAGTCACTTAGCAGGGATGAGGACATTGGGGAAAAATGGACTAGTTTTGTTGAGGTTGAGCCATTGCCCAAAACCTACCAGAGAGGTTATAGGCATGTGTTTGCTTCACTTAGAGTGAAAGGGGCCATGCCTTCATCAACACAACAGGTGGATAAAGGTAAGGAAAAGGTGATAGAGCCAACCATTCATGATGAGGAGGACAATCATGAAACAAAGCATGAATTTTAGTTGGTTGACCTAGATGAGGAGGATGAAGACAAAATCACAAATGCAGTAATCAAAGGTAAGGAGGCTAATATTAGTGAGCTCCAAGCTAGTCTTGAGAGGGCTAAATATGTGATTCACTTTCTTGAGCATGAAAATGAGCAGCTGAAGACCAAACACACCATTGATGAGGTGAGATGCATCAAAGCACAAAGAGAGGCAGAGAAGGCTAAAGCCTCGCTCGAAGAAACATTAGAGAAGTTTGGTAAACCTGATGATGATGAGGATCTACTTCCAAGATAGAGACCTAGGACTAGAGGGCTGAAAAGAGCTCTAACCCTAGAGAGACAAAGGGAAGCTG
The DNA here is from genome assembly GCA_034641835.2 of Pinus albicaulis. NCBI lineage: Eukaryota > Viridiplantae > Streptophyta > Pinopsida > Pinales > Pinaceae > Pinus > Pinus albicaulis. The sequence continues at coordinate 349,285,583 of CM076574.1, read as the reverse complement.
AGCTAGTATACCAACTTACCCTAAATGAACAACTTACCCTAGAAATCAATGAGAACAAGGAACCATGGCTTGATAGAGCCAATCTACAATTGGAAAATCTGCTAGAGAAGGCCAACAAGGATAATGAATTGTTGAGTACAAAGGTTAGACTTCATGCCCGAAAAGAGAGAATTGCATTGGCCAAGCTCAAAAGAGCGAATGCCAAAATTGAAGACTTGACCAAACAAGAAGAGAAAATGAGGCTAGATATACTTGCCGAGGTGACACTCCATGCTTCAAACACATAATCAAAAAATATCCCACCAATTTTGACAAAGTTTTGGCAAAGTTAGCATGTTGGTACATTTCTGTGTTTTTATGGGTATTTTTTGCACAGTAAAATCTCTAAATGCCCAACAAATTGGACGCTAAACTCTTTTTTGAGGCATCTAATGGATAAATGGCCACCACCAACAGATTCATAATGATGGGGACATCAAGCCTGTGCATTTTCTAAGATTTTGGAGGAGAAATGGTCACTGAAAAAGACAAAAAACCATAAAAAAACCATGTTTCTGCCTCAATTTTTGTCTGGTCGTTGCATGTTTAACAATCTTGGGAGAAGTGATTTTTGACAGGGAAAATGGGATTCATTTTGAAAACTGAAGGTAGTTCTGGAAAGTAGACTTGAAGGGATTTCTAACAAGCCATCTTGGAGAAAATTTGGACACAGGGAAGGTACCCAAATTCAGCCTTGAACAAAGAGGATGTGTTTGACAGGAAAAGGGCGCGTTTAACAAGAAAATGGTGCATTTGGTAGTCTTATGAAATTTTCTGAGTTTCACTCCAGTTTTTCTTGGGAAATGTTGAATTTACCTATGTAAATGATGAAGATGAATGTAATTATCATGTTTTTACTATTTACTAGGGTAAATACATTAGGTAAATCAATAAAATGAGGTGTAATGAATCAGTTCACTTGAGATAGGAATGCTTCACTTTGACCATCCTATACTCTAGCTATTAGTTCAGATTTTTTGTGTAATATCTTCCTCACCTCATGGATTCGACCCCTGAGGATGAGTGATGGTGGTTTTAATGTCTATTTAGCTCAATTCTTCACATTAGTCAAAGGTTGGAATTAGTTTGATTTTGCTAGTTGATCAAGGGAACTTGTACTAAGTTTTGGCCAAGCTAATAAAGAGGAGTTGTAGCTACATTTATGGGATATCTGTGGTATTGAATTCCTTTCATAGTTTATTCTTCAGTATCATGTGTTTGAATGTATTATTCATATTCACTTTCATTTCTATGTTATGATATTTTATAGGTTAGAAATTCAGAATACATGTTTGCCATGCTCTGTTTTGGGTAACTGATCATATTTTTTTCATTATCTTAAGTCTGAGAGAAATACATCTCTTATTATTTTCTCAGCCTTCTTACAATTTCAAAACCATTCCACAAAAATTTAATTCAAGTAATTGGCATTGTACTTACCTTGCCCCATTGATCCCTGCAACACTAACTCATTTGCCTTGACTTGGATTTCCTTGACCTAATTCCTTTTTCCACTGATTTTCCCAACCAAATCAATTCAAAACAACCCCCTACACTCTATGTATAGCCTTAAACCCTAGTTTCTCCAGCCCTCCTGACTGTGACCCGTTTGGAGAGAGCCCTCTCTGGCTTGATAGGGCTAGCTATCAAGTCAAAATCTTGGTTTGTGGTTACCTCTGTTGGGATTCCTTCCTCAACCTTCAGAATCTGGCGGAGTGATAAAAATTTCTTCTTAGCTTCCTCACATATTTATTTTTTGAAGCATTATCATTCTTTCTTGAGGGTTCACTTGCATAGCCAATACCTGATTTATCAAGGGCCGCCTTTGATGACTTAGGATCCCATCTAGGGTTTGAGATCTTATCAAGTTCTTATTCAACAAGTCAACTTCCTTTGAAAGCCAATTTCTCCTTTCAACTTTTCACAATTTTCATCTTTCATAATTAGTTGCTTCATTTCTTCCATCATCCTTGTTACTTCACGTGTTTCGATTTTTATAGAGATAACATTTGATTTTAGTAGGAAAATCTCTTCATCCTTTTCTTTTAGTTGACATGTCATAATGTTTCTCTCCTTTTCTGCTTCATCAACTTGTCCTTCTATTAATGCCAAAGCTTCCATCAACTTCTCAACTCCTTGTGCTTATTTCCTTGCTTTTTCTAGTTGATATCTAAGAGAGGAGACCTCTTCCTTGTATTGACCAATCTGTGCTTCAAGATTCTTCAAGCTCTTACGCCTTTATTCAAGGTGGCTTGATAAAGTTTCTTCCCTTTTCTTTTCCTTATCCAATTGATTTGTCATGGATATGACTTCTTCATGATGCTTTATTTTGTTTTGTTGAAATTCCTCCTTAAGTTTTGCAAGCTCCTCACCTCTTTCTTGAACTTGAAGCTTGAAAAAGTCAACTTCCTTCCTTGTCTTGTCTTGGTTACAAACTTAAGATTTCTTCTTAAGTTCCTCATTTTCCTTTTTCAACCTATTAATCTCTTCCATGGAAGCCATAAGTTTAGTCAGGAGATCTTCTTCAAACTCTTCTTTGTTCTCTTTATCTTCTAGATCTTCTTTAGCCTTAATGTCGTCATCACTCCTATCTTCAGCTTCCTTGACGAGCTTTGAATTTCCTCCTTCTTTCCATCATATTCTTGACTAGAGATTATTGTCAATGCTCCTTTTGAGTGAAGATCATGAATTTTATCCCATATGCCTTTTGCTGACAAATTTTTTTCCAAATTGGCCTTCATAGAATTATAAGATTACTGAAACACAGTCAACCTCACCTAGTTATCGTGATAACAATTAAATATATGAAGAAACAAAATGTATGAAAACTGGAAAAACTCACAGAAAAAACAGAGTTGTATGAGACAAATTCAGAATCCTTCTTGTATTATTGACGATAAAAAAAACTTGTACAATTTCTGCTTAAAAAAATTCACTCATCCAAGGGTGTAACCATTGATAACTCGAAATGAGAGTTATTTATATGAATTATCAAAACTTAGAAATATCTTAACTGATTTACAATAATAGAATAAAGAAGAATAGAAGAAGGAGACAGATATATGGAGTGTCTATGTTTTCTTGGAAGTTATTGAGGACTCGACCCCTTTTGATGGAAGTTGTTGTTGACTTGGCCCCTTTTGATGGAAGCTCTTGCTGATTGGACCCTCAAAAATCTAATGTGCTAGCATGCTGTAAAATTCATCCTTTTACTCGATGGTTTCACAAAACTTATCCCATTGATCTTGACTTGGGATTTTTGCACTCATAATTTTTCTGAAAGTTTCATCTACTTCAATATATCTATCAAAATTTGGTCTTTGAATGAATAAGTGTTTGATTTGATGTTGAATGATCAAATCAAACTGCAGAGATTCAAGAAAAGCTCTCCCTATAATCTGTCCTTTCATACTTGCAAATTTTGACTTATCTATTGCAATTATGTATAAATTTTTGCAGTAATATTCTAACTTAATCACCTTATCATCCAATCCTACCAATCCTGGCAGTCCTTTATGATTTAAAAAATTAAATTTAGTATGAAACATTTGAACAATAATATTTAAAGCTTCACATTTGGTCTGCAATTGGTTGATTAAGTTTCTTTTCTGTTGCTTACTGTCAGGCACTGGTGTCTGCACATTTGAAGTGGAAATGACTTATTCATCTGCCTCTTGGAGAGTACCTTCCACCCATTCATCTTGGTTCATGTATTTCACTATTTCTGCTCTGGAAGTATGAGTGTAGGAAGTTGTTTCGAGTTCAACTCTCAGAGCAGAAATAATGCCATGGGGGTCATATGACCAATTAAAGCTTGGTTGAAAAGCCATCTTCTTTAACAATGCATCTGCATCAACACCAACTACTCTGGTATTGCAGATGAAGGATCCAATGTTCGCTTTGAGCTTAAACTGAGCCTTTCTCTTTCCTGAGACAAAATGTAGCTCATCCATGTTTAACATTTGTCTTATGTACTCCAAGGAGTAAACTCTCATATGTACACATCTTGGAAGCTTGTATGGTGAGAGTCTATATACCTCGATCTCTATGTAATTTTTGTACAAGTACCAATCACCTGTCTTTGCTTGCTAATTGAGGTGTAGAATCCTTTTAATGTCTTCTCCAATTCTGGGCTCTGATTGAATTGTGAGGAGTTTCCTTACTGGATGTATAAAGGAGTCTATGAGTTCTGAAAAAGAAGTGGTTGTTGGTGAAACTCTGACCAATTCTTTCCAGTGAATCACTGATTGATTCAATCCCTATGCATCTTGTTTGTTGAAGTGGATATGCAACATTTCTTCTGTTGAAACAAAATCATATGAATAATCACAGAATAATAATTAAACGCTTCTTGTGTGGTGAAGTTCAAGAATTGTTCATGTATAATTTGAGCCAAGAATTGGCTATATTTATACATAAACAATGGTGATTTCTCATTAATGAAAATAGATAAGAACCCCAGGATGGGTTCTGTTAGCCTGTGATTGCACATGACCTGGAACAATGTTCCCTATAAGGAAATCACAAATCAGAGGCAAAGAATTAGTTAGAGAAAAACAACAACAGATGGCAAAGTCTTGAACACGTTTGGGTCAAGTCGTGCATGCATGCATGTCAAGTTGGGAAGATGGGAAAAAATGTGAAGGGGGAAAGCATTCCATGAACAACCATGTTATATTAAGCCTTATTTTTATATCATATATATATATAACAAACCCGTTCAAACCTTTGGTGGGACCCCATGTGCCTCATCGCATATCGCTGCCGCAACATTTTTTTTATAACAATCAAATGCCAAAACTTATAAAATCGCCGATGCGATATGAGGCGGGACCCAATCCCTGTCGCCTTTTCCTTTCCATTTCATTTTTCCTTTGAAAAAAATCAAAATTTAACTTTTCATTACTTTTCCCTTGCTCTGCTTCCCTAATTCCCGATCGCTATCAAAAGTGGGCCCTCATCGCATTTCACAAACTTTACATGTTTGGCGTGGAGACTAAACTCTAAATATTGTGATCACCGCTTTGCGATTGCGATATCGCATCGCGTTTGACTTACCATTGCACTCACCCGCAAGTCTATCCATTTTACTTTGCGATGCGGTAAGTGGACCCAACCTCCGTAGCTCCGCCTCTTACTCATATGCCATTGCAATACTTATACCATGCAAACCTTATAATACTTACCACTCAAACCTTTGCCGATCCATAACACTCTGCCGATATTCGGTGGGTCCCTCTCCCCACACATTGCAAATCCTAAAACTTGTGTTATGCGCTGTGTATCAGTCCCACTCTTTCCTTGCCACGTCATCCTTATCCTTCCTCGTGCATCGCACTTCGCAGTGTTCAGTGTTTGCACCCTCTACGCTTATAAATAAACACTATAAATTGCGATATGCGCTGACGGTCTGGTCCCACTTACCCTCCACGTCATTTCATTCCCATCACCCTCCATCTTTCCTCCATCTCTGCATGCCTACCATACACCTGACGATCCTCATTGCATTTTGCACCCCCCATCCATATAACGTAGACTGCTCTCGCCCCCTTCGAAATACAGTTTTTGGTTTGCAATTCAAATATAGCACACACTTCTGTGTGGAACATACAGGGGTGGTCTATTCAGGGTGCTCAGGAGTTCTCCGCTGAAAATCTAGGTGCGCGCAGTATGGCTTCCACTTCAACATGGATTGAGTGGAAATCAGAGGACTAAGGGAGTGGAAAATTTCAAGTAACAGATGGAGCCGTATGATGACAGCCATGCTTTCCCATCTACAACTGCTCCTCGCCATATCGTTATAAAGGCCCCCTATAATTGGCCTCAATGGGCGGCCATGTACTTTCTGTTTCTGATTTAATTTTGATGATTTTGCTGGTGAAATCACAATTTCACCCCCTTCCCATTTTAATTCTCCCCCATTCCCTTTTAATTCTCTCATTACAGAAGTAATTGATCAATGTACGCTATGCAAGTTAGGTAGCATGTTATGATTTCATAGATATGGGTCGATCATAAATGATTAAGTACCGTAGAACCTCCAGGAAAACTCTATATATAGTAAGTTCTAAGATGAAAGTAGGGTTCAGGAGTTTTGAAGAAATATGCTGTAGATTTGTATGATTGTGCTCCCTGTGCTGTAAGACATATACTTGGGAGAGATGTATGAATTGAATTTGAATACTGAGTTGATATTTGGATTCCAGATGGATCAATGAGTAGTATGTATATGTTTCATTATGTTATTAGTGGTATTCTTTTACGTATAATCATTTGTCATCCAATGCTACTTTGAAGGTCCATGTAATGCAGCTGCTGGTAGTCTGCAATTTTATTCATGATTTCGTGTTTACATAATGCTTATGTGTTAATGCTCATGTATTAAGCTTGCTGCACTCCCTCAATTTGCGATCCACAAACCTTGGTTGTTGTTCACACCTCATTCATATCCATTTCCTCTGAGTTTAAGGGGGACATATTCTTAACCTCCTTAAGCCTGTCTTTTGTGAGCTCCTTCTAAGTTCTCTCTCAAAGCCTCTGCATATTTTAAAACTTCTTCTCATTTTTCTATACTTGGACCACCTAAAATCCATCAGTCTCACAACCTCTTAGTCCCTCTTACTATTAGGGGAATTTACTTGAAACAGACTCAAATGGTCTTCTCCATTCTGGAACCACCAAAACCATTATTCTCTTGAACTATATATTGTCATAGGTAATTATACCGTTGTCCATTTTTAACCTTTGAATTTAAGATGTCATAGACACTGGTATTTTGCAACTCGAGGCTATCTCTAAGAGCTATAGATCTTTTTGGCATCGTTGCCAGGGAATGAATTAGAAAACCTTTCCCCAGGATACGACATTACCTTCACCCTTAAATCAAGTGAGCACGAAGAGTTGAGAGTTGCATAGCCCTCACCTTGGCAACTCCACTATTATTAAAGTTCAAATCAAGTGTAATCCTGGCTTACACTAGGCCTCATGCCCAAGCGTATACTTCTCAACAGAAGTTCTCTCCCGCATCTGATCCTGAAAATATTATATTTAAGAGAGTCTGGAGAGAGAAGCAGCCCATCCAGGCTAACCCACCCTCATTTTCTCTAGAAGATTCGCCTTCCTCTTCTTAGAGAGCTGATATCTATGGTCCTGGCTCCACAGGCCGTGTACTCCCCTAAATTGAATCTGCTGATGTTTCTTTACTCCCCTTGCACCCTACTCCAGAAGCTGAAGAGGTAAAAGAAGTTATAGCACCTCAGAGCTCATTACAAACAAATATCCAAACCTCTACTCACCATATACCTGTTGTGCCACAGCCAAATCATCCTCAGAACTTACCACCACCCCTTATGGTTGTACTCGACTTCCTCCTTAACAAATATGCCCCATTGGATTTACCTCAAGTACTGCTTGATATCCCTCAAGATTATTTAAAACTCTTGCCTCGGTTCACCGGGGAAGATAACACTTCTGCGCAGAAACATATTGAAGACTTTTATGCCTTTGCTGAGAACGTGAATCTGGAACACCTAGATGTGGTGTTGAGGCTTTTATTCCAATCCTTGGATGGAGAGGCTCGGAAGTGGTTCAATTATCTTGCTAATAATGTAGTCAACACTTGGGAGGAGATGGAGAATTTCTTCACACAAAAATGGGGAGGAAGAGGGACCATGGGTATGTCCTCACAGGGTTCAACGCTCTTAAAAAGAGAAAAAATGAGGATGTAACATAATTTATAAAGGGGTTCAATAAGCTTTATAATAATCTTCGTGCTGAAATAAAGCCTCCCCAAGCAGCTGCTATGGTGGTCTTCACCGAAGCTTTTGAACCAGAGTTTGGGTTCACCCTAAGAGACATAAAGTCTGCAGATTCATATTGATGCATTGGAGGTAGAAGCAAACTTTGCTTCTACTGGTAAATTCAAAGGCAAGACAGATCATGAAGCCAGAAGAAGGGGTAGGGAGGAGGCCTCTACCTCTAATCAAGAAAGGGAATCACAGGAGTATAGGATCGAATAGATGAATAAGCTGATCAAGAACCTCTCAAATAAGCTTTTGAAGCTTGAACTAGAGGCCAAAAATTCCCCTCCTCGTCCTAACCAAATTATTCCAAATCATGGATTTAATCCCCAATACCAGAAGCACCCTCCACAGTTGTTGCAACGATAAAGGAAAGAGCAGCAAGATCACGTCCAACCTCCTCTATACCTAGAAGGGGAAATGGAGGGACAAGTCGAGGAAGTAACTGACATCCAAGAAGATCAATTCCTCACTTATTTAGAAGATGAAGAAGGTGAACTCACCCTGCAAGATGGACTAGAAGAAAAGGAGTCCCCCCAGAGGATCGAGATATTGATAGTTACTGTAGGTAGTTTGTGGACTTCATGCAAGCTTAGCTCCATAAGAAGTATGACCTCAGGTCCTCTAGAAAGAGAACCCGAGTGCAAGAACAAAATGAAGAATCAATACCAAGAGGACAGACCTTTTCTAGTTCCGCCAGTAAGGGGAAGAAGCCTTTAGAAGAATCTTCCCATCTTAAAGCCTCTATGCACACCTCCTCGAAACAGGGCTCTGATCCTCCCCAAAATGAGATATCCACAACTATACCCTTGAAACTGCCCGACTCTTCTCAACAGCAGTTCAAAGAAGTTGTCACAGAAAAAGCTCCCACGGACTTTAGCCTCAAGAAATAATAAGAAAAGGTCAAGTTCTTTGTCCTCCTGACCGAGCTCTTAAAGCAACCCTCATACAAGGCCCAAGTCTCTCAATTCATGCTACCCCAGGGTGTAGGCCCTCTCCCTGATAGCCTCAATCTCCAAGAAGAAAGGCCCATGGTGGTTTTTGGACCTCATGTAGAAGAGATGGACTCAGCCATTCCCCCATTCTATGTGACTCTAGTTATACATGACCTATTACTACACAATTACATGCTAGATTCCGGGGCTTCGCATAATATATTTCCATTATATGTCATGGAGCAGTTGGGATCGCAGATCACCAGGCCGTATAAAGATCTGTATTCATTTGATTCTAAAAGGGTGAAATGCTTGGGCATGATAAAAGATCTAGTAGTAAATTTAGCCCAAATTCTGGCCAAGAGCGTGGTACTAGATATTGTTGTGGCCGATATCCCAACTTGATTTGGAATGTTGCTGTCCAGATCCTGGGGTAATAAGATTGGAGGATCCATAAAGCTCAACCTCACCTATGCCACTATTCCAGTGTTCAGAGGGGAGGAGAGAAGATTATATTGGGAATCCAGATTTGTGAAGATGGTCACCAAAGCCAATGGTTACACAAATTCTTTGGTCTATGGTAAGGAGGGTACATTCTCTTGTCTTATTCTGGAGGAGGATGAAGATTTCCTGCAAGAAACAAAGATTTTTCCTCTGATACGAGAGAATACTATGAGCAGAGAGGAAAGAAAGATATGGACCTTGTAGTTTGATGGAGCTAACTCAAGAGAAGGAAATGGGGCTGGGGTACTCTTGATATCCCTAGAGGGATGCTTGGTTCCCCTCTCCTTTAAGCTCAAATTCAAAGCCACAAATAATGTGGCTGAATATGAAGCATTGCTACTGGGGTTGCAAATAGCGCGAAATATGAACATACAAAAACTCAAGGTGTTTGGAGATTCAGAGCTTGTAGTAAGACAAGTCAGGAACTAATGCCAAACTAAACACCCACACCTCAGAGCCTACAAGAACGAGGTATGGGATTTAGTTGAGAACTTATTTTCTGCATTTAATATTCAGTTCATGGCAAGGGATCAAAATAGAATGGCATACTCACTAGTTGTGGCTACTAGTAATTTTCACCCCTCGTAGAATCCTCTGCTTAGATATGAGGTTCAAGTGCGATATCGCCCTTCCATTCTAGACAACATAAATCATTGGCAAGTCTTTGAGGATGAAGAGCAAGTCCAACATTTCACGGAAACGATAGGTGAATTTTCAAATATGGTGATCGATTTAGTTCTTGAGGATGATTTTGAAGAGCCAAAAACTAGGTGGGAGAGGCACTGGCTGGACACTGGGTTTTGAAATTAAAGGGAAATGTCATCCCTAGGGGTCTTGTGCCATTAGAGAGACTGTTTGACAAGAACGATGTCCCTGTAGACCCCAACAAAATAACCCTCGATGACCCTATCAGGGACGTGAATATTGGGACAGAAGAAGATCTGAAGGTGATAAAGCTGTCAAAAGGGGTTCTTGAAGAATACCAAGGTCAGTATCTCAATCTATTCCAATAATATAAAGATTTCTTCGCTTGGTCATACCAGGACCTGAAGACTTTTGACATAGATATTACACAACATAAATACCTCTTAAAGAAGACGCAAAGCCTCATAAGAAGAAGTTGAGACAAATCAACCCCCTTCTCCTCCCAACTATTGAGCAGGAAATCAAGAAGATGTTAAAGGCCAAGATCATTATCCCTTTAAGATACTTCGAGTGGTGGCAAACCTGGTGCTGGTAAGGAAAAAAAATGGTGAAATAATACTTTGCATGGATTTTTGCAATCTGAACAAAGCCCCGCTCAAGGATAAATATCCCCTCCCAAAGATAGACTGCATCCTGCAAAAGGTGGTGGGATCCTCCCGCATGTCCATGATGGATGGCTTCTCAGGATATAATCAGGTAGTAGTGCTCCCCGAAGATTAGAAGAAGATGACATTCACCACGCCTTGGGGAACCTTCATGTATGGCCGAATTCCCTTTGGCCTCATAAATGCCGGTGCTACATTTCAACGTGTGATAGAAATTGCTTTCATAGGAGAGCAAGAGAAATTTATGGTGATTTACCTAGATGACATCACTATCTTTTCAAAGAGTGACGCTGAACACATCGAGCACCTTCGCTGAACCTTTGAAAATTTCCGCAGGTATGATCTGTCTCTGAATCCGCTGAAATCCATGTCTTCCTTGGAGGAAGGAAAGTTATTGGGGCACATAGTGACGAAGGAGGGAGTGAAAATCAATCTGAAGAGGGTAGAGGCGATAGATGGCATTCCCCTACCAAGAAAAAAGAAAGAGATACAGGTGTTCCTGGGAAGAATAAATTTCCTTAGAAGGTTCATTCCCAACTATGTCAAGATTGGCCGAAACATCACTGGGATGCTGAAGAAGAACAATGAATTTAGATGGATTCTTGAATCCAGGGAATCTTTCATCAGAAAAAAACAGGCCTTTGCAGAAGCTCCAGTGCTGGCCGGTCTAGATTATGGGAAGCCGTTCCTAATTTTCTCTTTCGTGTTTCCTAACACAATAGTTGCAGTATTTCTACAGAAAAATGCCGAGGGACATGAGCAGCCCATTGCATTCTTCAACCAAGTCCTGCGAGATACCGAGATGAAATATGATATCCTGGAGAAGCAAGCTTAAGCCCCGATCAAATCTCTAAAGTCATTCCAGGTGTATGTATTACAGTCCGCTATAACTATCTATGTTCTCACAACAGCGGTGAAGGACGTTTTGGTACAGGGCGATAGTGAAGGAAGAAGGGGCAAGTGGATAGCCAAGATTCAGGAGTATGAATTGGAAATAAAGCCTACCAAGCTGATTAAAGGCCAAGGGTTGGAAAAAATCTTGTCTGAATCCAAATTTCAAGCTTTGGGGATAAATATTTCTACAACAGGAGGAGAGGCACAAGAGGGCACAGGTCCACATCAATACATATAATCTTCCCCGTAAAAAACACACGTGAAGTACCTTCTCTCCCCATGGTATAAAGATGTAGTGAAATATCTCTTATCGCTGAGATGTCCTCCTAACTATGATAAGGCCAAGTACCGCACCTTAAGGCTGAAGCGTCAAAAGTATACTGTGGGCAATGGGCGGCTTTACTAGAAAGACCCGACGGGGATCCTACTATTGTTGTTAAAAGAGCAGGAGGTGGACCAAGTGATGAATGAATTCCACGAAGGGATATGTGTCAGACACTATAGCTGGCGATCCACCACACACAAGATCCTGAGGGCAGGTTTCTTCTGTCCTAAAATGTTTGGTGAGGTACATGCTCGTGTTCGGGCCTACGAGAAGTGTTAGACGTTCGCTGAAAAGCAAAGGTATGCACCTATTCCGTTTATCCCAGTACATGTAGAAGAACATTTTAAGCAGTGGGGAATTGATTTCATAGGAGATATTCACCTGGCCTCGAGAAATCAACATCGATGGATCCTCACTGCTACGGATTACTTCACCAAGTGGGTAGAAGCCGGGCCCACAAGAAATGCTATAGTTTGAGCAGTGATCAAGTTCCTAGAGGAGAACATAATAGCCAGATTTGGATGCCCAGCTAAAATCATTACATATAATTCCCAGGCTTTCAAGTCGGCTAAATTTGTAAATTTTTTTCAGCGTCACAACATCTTGCTGGGACTCCACTGCATAATACCCATAGGGAAATGGGCTGGCAGGATTGTCTAACGAGACACTGATGAGAATTCTGAAGAAGACCATCAATGAAAATCAGAGGAACTGGGACTCTCATCTCAAGTTCGCACTATGGGAAAATCATATCACCACTAAAAGATCCACAGGAAAGTCCCCTTATGAGCTGGTGTATGGCAGAGCCACGGTCTTCCCAATTCAGCTTGCGTTACCTGTGGATCAATTCTTACAAGAAAGTGAGGAGGAGCCCAATGACCTTATTTGAATAATGAATCAATTGGGGGAGTTAAATGAAAACCTAGAATAGGTAAGCCTCAGATTAGTAGAATATCAAGGAAAAATGAAAGGCTTATTTGACCAAAGAGTTAAAGGTAGAGAAATCCAAGTTGGGGATTTGGTGTTGCGATGGGATATTAGGCGAGCAGGTAAAGGGAAACATGGGAAGTTTGACCCCCTCTGGTTTGGTCCATTCAGGGTGGTAGAGGATAAAGGAAACAATACTTTCACGCTGGAGAACCTAGAAGGAGATGTACTTGAGGCGCCCGTAAATGGGCAGTTCTTGAAGTTTTACTTTCATCACTGATGAGGGCTGATCTAGCTCACTAAATATATCATTCTACTTTGTTTTCATTTCTCCCATTTTATCTTCCATATCATATTCCATATCATGTTTCGATTTTGTCTCATCCCTTGTTTTCAATTTCCATTTCATCTTCCATTTTGTGTCCACTTGACCATTGGTATAAAAATTTGTCTAATCAGTGTGCATTTGCGACTCCATATACCCAATAAAGCACAGGCATTCAGTTCTGCAAGTTCTCAATGCACTGAAAAGTAGCACGTTGACCCCAGATGGAGCCAATGTTAGCTTGTGACTGCACATGACATGGAACAATGTTCCCTATAAGGAAATCACAAAACAGAGGCAGAGAAGTAGTTAAGAAAAAAAACAGCAGATAGCAGAGTCTTGAACGTGTTCAGGTCGAGTCGTGCATGCATGTAAGTCAAGTCGGGAAGATGGGAAAAACTGTGAAAGGGGAAAGCATTCCATGAATAGCCATGTTATATTAAGCCTTATCTTTATATCACATATATAACAAACCCGTTAAAACCTTTGGTGGGACCCCATATGCCTCATCGCATATTGCTGCCGCAACATTTTTGTTATAACAATCAAATGCAAAAACTTATAAAATCACCGATGCGATATGAGGTGGGACCCAGTCCCTGCCGCCTTTTCCTTTGAAAAACATCAAAATTTATCTTTTCATTGCTTTTCCATTGCTCCGCTTCCCCAATTCCCGATCTCTATCAAAAGTGGGTCCTCATCGCATTTCGCAAACTTTACGTGTTTTGCATGGAGACTAAATTCTAAATATTGCGATCACCACTTTGCGATTGCGATATCGCATCGTGTTTGACTTACCATTGCACTCGCCCGCAAGTCTATCCATTTTAATTTGCGATGTCGTAAGTCGGCCCCACCTCCGTAGCTCCGCCTCTGCCTCATACGCCATTGCAATACCTATACCATACAAACCTTATAATACTTACCATTCAAACCTTTGCCGATCCATAACACTCCACTGATAGTCAGTGGGTCTCTCTCCCTGCACATCACAAATCCTAAAACTTGCGATATGTGCTGCGTATTGGTCCCACTCTTTCCCTGCCACGTCATCCTTCTCCTCCCTTGTGCATCACACTTTGTAGTGTTTAGTGTTTGCACCCTCTACGCTTATAAATAAACGCTATAAGTTGCGATATGCGCTAACGGTCTGGTCCCACTTACCCTCCACATCATTTCCTTCCCATTTCCCTCTATCGTTCCTCCATCTCCGCATGCCCACCATACATTTGACAATCCTCATTACATTTTGCACCCCCCCATCCATATATCACAGACCGCTCTCGCCCCCTTCGAAATATGGTTTACGGTTTACAATTCAAATATAGCACAAAATTCTGTGTGGAAAATGCAGGGGTGGTCTATTCAGGGTGCTCACGAGTTCTCCGCTGAAAAGCCAGGCGTCTGCAGTACGACTACCACTTCACAACGGATTGAGTGGAAATCAGAGGAATAAGGGAGTGGAAACTTTCAAGTAACAGATGAAGCCGTATGATGACAACCATGCCTGCCCACCTACAACTACTCCTCATCATCTCGTTATAAAGGCCCCCTATAATTGGCCTCAATGTGCAGCCATGTCCTTTCTATTTCCGATTTAATTTTGATTATTTTTCTGGTGAAATCTCAATTTCACCCCATTCCCATTTTAATTCTCCCCCATTCCCTTTTAATTCTCTCAGTATAGAAGTAATTGCTCAATGTACACGCTACAAGTTAGGTAGCATGTTTTTATTTCATAGATATGGGTCGATCATAAATGATTAAGTACCATAGACCCTCCAGGAAAACTCTATATATAGTAATTTCTAAGATTAAAGTAGGGTTCAGGAATTTTGAAGAAATATGTTGTAGATTTGTATGATTGTGCTCCATGTGTTGTAAGACATATACTTGGGAGAGTTGTCTGAATTTAATTTGAATACAAAGCTGATATTTGGATTCCAGATGCATCAATGAGTAGTATGTATCTGTTTCCTTATGTTATTAGTGATCTTCTTTTACGTATAATCATTTGTCATGCAATTTTGCTTTAAAGTTTTGTGTAATGTAGCTGCTGGTAGTCTGCAATTTTATTCATGAATTCGTGTTTACATAATGCTTAGGTGTTAACGCTCATGCATTAAGTTTGCTGCACTCCCTTAATTTGCGCTCCACGAACCTGAGTTGTTGTTCACACCTCATTCATATCCATTTCCTCTGAGTTTATGGGCGAAATATTCTTAACCTCCTTAAGCTTGTCTTTTGTGAGCTCCTTCTAAGTTCTCTCTCAACACCTCTGCATATTTTAAAACTTCTGCTCATTGTTCTATACTTGGCCCACCTAAAAGCCATCAGTCTCACAGCCTCTTAGGCCCTCTTACTATTAGGGGAATTCACCTGAAATAGACTCAAATGGTCTTCTCCATTCTCGAACCACAAAAACCGTTATTCTATTCAACTATATCTTGTCAGAGGTATTTATATCGCATATCCTGTTAGAGGTATTTATATCGTTGCCCACGTTAAACCTCTGAATTTAAGATGTCCTAGGCATTGGTCTTTTGCAACTTGAGGCTGTCTCTAGGAGCTACAACAGGTTCATCAACTGTTTCATCGTTTGGGTATCCTAACAGGTAAGAAAGAAGGGAGATACAGTGCTTGGAAGCTATAGGAAAGATGGAGGATGCATATGGGGGATTTTTCTTTGGTAACTCTGCATCCTCGGGTAGGAAAATGTCAAATATATGAGCTCTCTGAGGGAAAGATAATTTTTGATAAAGGTCCATGAGAACAGCAGGTAAGAAATGGGATAAGGAATCAGATGAAGGGATAAGAAGCATCTGGTTTATGTTTTGAGGGGATATGGTGATCAGAATGTTTCCATTCTGAACCACCACTAACCTGATTATAAGGTCATATTGCTTCTGACACTAGGTAATTATATCAGGAAAAGGATGAGTTTGTGGGAATGAAAACAAAGGCAACATAGATTCCCAGAACCTGATAGGGTCTTGGTTATCCATGAGATTCTGTTTAAGCCACAAATGTAGCTCATAGAATTTGAATTAACAGTGACAGTCTGCGATTTTGAAATAGGTGTCAACTAGGGGTATGAGGTCAAGGTTAAGTTGTGGCATTGCAGTAGGGATGTCTTCTGCAACTGGTTTGATAACCTCAGGGATGACTTCCGCAGCTGGATTAACGACCTACACTTCCTCTGTCACCTGTTTTTTGGCTTTACCCTTAGGAGTTGTTTTATTTTTAGCTTTGGCTTTGTGTGCCATGTTTAACAGGGTATGGACTGGAAAACATATTTGAAGATCGGGATTGAGAAAATATGACAAGAATTGCGGAATAAGGAGAGTGTTCGAAAATGCTAATATTTGAGATGGAATGCAGAGGTGATAAAATGAATGGAGACCGTAAAGTGAAATCAAGCTCTTTGAAATTAGCTTTAGAGGGTGTGATATGGGATTTAATGGCCTGTGGCTAACGATTTGGGATTTACCGTAGGAGTTTAACAGGTCTGATGAGGATTAATTGCATAACAAGATGATTAATGGTACAGGAGCGGGTTTAGTGGCCAACAGGGTGATTAACCGACATAAGTGGAGCGTTGGAGGGTAATGGCCAAATGACGTGGAGGGATATGATTGGATAGTGGACCAATGGGTATGGCGCGGGAAGGGAGGTCCGTTGGTTGAGGGCGTGGGAGAAAACGTTCATCGGTCGTTTTGAAAAACCAGAGGTGGATTTCAGGGGGGTACCTTCCGGTTTCCTGTTTTAGGCGAAGGGGGTGCGAAGTGATGTGGTGCTGCCACGTCACAAATTTGGGCGACCATGAATACCACACTTTGGACCCCCCTCACGTCAACAAGAAACTGTCGGGGGCACGGGGGGGGGGGGGGGGGGGGTGTTCGCGAAGTGGATATCTGCCGTAGATCTGAGGCAGGCTCCAGATCTTCCATTGAAAACTGCTGGTGCCTTATGATGAGTTGATTTGACCTTTTGTCACGTAGCGACTTTATAATAAAGTCAAAATCGCTTAAATATATTAACTTTCAACAAACGAAATTTAAACCCATTTTGAAGGTTTTAACACCAAAATTCAAAATGTAATATTTTTGAGCATCTGACGCATTTAAAGGATCCATTATTTTATTTTAAACACTAAAGCATTCACATATTTTTTATTTCATGCTTCCCTAACATTTTTTCTTCTGCCTTCTTTCTTTAGAGAAAACTACTCTAACAGTTTTTCTAACATGGATGTAATAAAATATAATTTTCCTAACATTTTAAAATTTTTCTTTTCATCCATGTTCTAACTTAGCATTTTATTTTATTTTTCAAACTATTATGTTGACTTATCAAAACAAATAATGTTACAACATCGGCTCCAGCTATGGACTGCTTCCCCCTGTGGGATGCAGAGAACAAGCAGTTCCATGTGCCTTGTCCTTGGGCTATGGAATCTTTGCTGTAAAAACGAACAGGATTCAAATGGTAAAAGAAAATGATAATGTACAATGATGATGTAGGATCTCCTTCAGTACTAGATATAGTGTTTCAAAAATCTTCCATTAACATGCAATGTTGAAAATTGTCCTTCCAAATTCTGTAGAACGAATGTGTTGTTTCCATTTACCTATGCAATGCTGAGTGGTCCAAACCATATATTATAAAACTTTCCATGCTTGCCTTTATCTTATCTCTTAGCATCCCATCTTAAGACTAAATCCCATTCTCTAAAATCTCTTTCCCTTGCCTTTTTGTCAAAAAGACTCTTCATCTTATTATGATATTTCCTTAGTTTATATTGAATCTCATCTCTGTTTTCACTCAATTCAATAATCTGATCACGGAAAATTTTAGTAACCCCCCTAAATTTATATGTATAATAAATGGGTGATTCCCCATGATATATAGGAAAAATGGAAGGTGATTTTATTAATAATATATTATGTATGTATAATTTTTTTTGGTGAATCTCTCATGAGATTATATTGTCTTGTAAAATCATGGTGAATCACCAGTACAAATGGAAAATCATTTTCCAGTGGAGTTCAGGGTGTTGGTTCCAATGAAGATATGGTAGTTGAACCAGAAGTTGAAGGAAGCGAACCACCAAGACCAAGCATGGCACATGGTGACTCGTGAGGGAAGTAGTTCTCGTGCAGTTTGGAAAACACGTTCTAGTTCTACTAAGCGTAGTGTTGTTGCTCATGCTACTACTAGCACTGATATTGAGGTTGGAGAGGATTTTGAGGAAGCATTGAAGGTAGAAGTGGTGGATAATTACAAAGAGAACCCCATGATGGGCTCCATTTTTCCCTTTGGTATTTGGGCCTGCAAGATATTCTGTCCATTGAACCAACAATTAACCATTCAACCAACAATAAACTTGACTGAGTTGATTAGGGACGAGTCAACTTAGAATAATCTTCACAACTATGCTTTGCACTATGCGATATTTATCACACTAATGCTACAAAACATTGAACATTTTCACCCAACTCTCATGCAAGCACACAAAATTTTCATTAACATCTATAACCCTAACCAAGTGAGAATTGATTAACAATTTGCACCAAAGTTTGTTATAGTATTGAAAGTTCATAAGAAATTTAGATCCATGGTATCTTAAATAAATTTTGAGATAAACTCCACAAATTCGACCACAATAGATCAAACTTGTGATAAATTTTAAACCTACAAAATTAGGATTCGTGTTCCTAGGAACGATCATAAGAAGTAGTTGACATATAGGTCGAGTTTTGAGCCTTGACACATTGATAATGCAATGGCTTAGATCAAAACTCACACAGTGAAAAGTCATATGAAGAGAAGACAAGATCATTATGAATTACACATACTCCAAACTTCCTACCAAATTCTACTTAGTTGTCGGCAAATCAGCTATACATAATCTTATAGTAAATACAAATTCCACAAAGCCTTCTTCACATAGCTAATAAATGGCCATTGGAAGAGCACCCCTTATATAATAGTAATAGTAGCAATCAATAGATTATTTCATATTGAACTTCATAGTCATAGCACTCCTATGTATTGTATGATGTATTCAACTTGCATGATCAAATATAGATAAAATCATAGTTTTGAGTGATACATGTAAATCATACTTGTGCACAATGTTGAATGCAATGTCAGTCAAGGAGTAAAGTCCGTTTGACGTGTAATGATCTATAAAATAGTGAAGAAACTCAGTAACATTATAGCCTATGGAACTTAACTTTATTATACACCAATGACCACATTTTATGACCAGTGAGCACGTATAGATGTGTGTTGAAATAAAAAGCCCATCTCCAGGTCATGTGCTCACTACTCACTACACCTTATAGTTCTAAAAGGAGGGAAAGCATGATTAACATTCTAGTCAACAGTGAAGTTTGAAAACATAAATTAATAAACTAATTACTAAGTTACCAAATAGTGTGTATTGAATACTAAATAGATATCATCATGATTCATATCTATATGGATCAGATGCTATATATATATATGTCTCGTGTAGAATACTCATATTTACGTGTGTCCTCATGCCATGTGACTTAGCTTCATGCCAATTAAATATCTGAAATCCATCATCCAAATAAGGATGCCTTTGAATGTTCATATAGTGTGCAACAGATTCCAATAGAGATAAGGATACCCTTCGAAGTTCCTATACTGTATAAAGTCAGAAGATCCAATAGTATTTCATCAAGTCCATTCTTTTGAAGATTGATGCCTCCCTATGATTGTTTTTTGTTTTTTGGGCATTTACATTTGAGGATGGATCATGGTCACTTACAATTTTGGGGAGGCAAACTCAATCAAAAGAAAACAATTGGTTTGTGATGTGTTATTATATAGTTATTTCCTTCAACATTGAGGGTTCTATTATTTTATAGTATCGGCACTACTGTCATTGATATTATTATATACCAGAAACAAGTGATAGTGATATGGTTGTGGTGATGATCTTGAACCACCGACTTGCTGGATCACAACTAGAATCCTGGCTCAAACAATTGCATTTGTTAATTACAACAGATGGTATGGATGAACCATCAAGAGACAATGTAGTTCCATCTTCTACCTTCGCAGATAAATGCAATTGAATCTGACATCATGCTCCATTGGGTATTGTCACCCATACAGAACATACCCAGCCTCGCTGCCTTTCTTAGTCCAATAGATTCCACGCAGAAAATAGTTCCTTTGAGGACAATGTTGCCCTGGGGAGTATAATTCCATGACTCAGCTTCTATATAGGGGCCAAGTGTAATGTATAACCCAAGTAATGCACACCTTTGGAGGCACAGTCCTGTGGAGGGATGGTATATCATTTGATAAGGAGAACATTGAGACAAACCTAGACCTGCAACCACAAAAAAGGGTGATTAATTAATCATGGACGAGGCATCTTGATCCCTGCAAAGGGAGGAGAAAATGATAATGATATTCTATAGATATTACAACATAAAATCATTGGACTTGTAGTGAAGGCAATGTTAGAAATGGTAAACATTATGTGTTATTTAGATATGAATACCTGCTCGAAATTGGGTGAATTTCCTACGTTTTCACAAATAATGTATGATCAACCAAAATTATCTCTTGATTCTTGTTTAGGTAGTATTTCATCAGAACATGAATCCTATTTCTTATATGGAATTTATTTCCAATGGATTTAACTAAGGTTTTAGGTATGCCTTTTTTGCAGATACTGGTTAATTAAAAGATTCAAACGTTGAAATTCACAATTTACATAACATTTCATATCACAACACATTATAACTGCCTCCAAAATAAGCTGAATAAAACAAAGATGGGAACACCTTGATTAATTTAACAGACAAAATACCAAAACAGAGATGCCCCTAAAGAATGTACAAAGGGCTCCTTTCTAGGTAGTCCTTGTTGGAGTTCATTGACACAAAAATCCCTGATTTGGTTTTGCATTATTTAAGTAGGTTTTTTTTTTTTTTTTTTTTTTTTTTTTTTTTTTTTTTTTTTTTTTTTTTAATTTTTATTTTAATTCAGATTTTGCATTAAAAATAAAACATAATCATAATTTTAATGGAATTATGATTTTTACTCAAATAAAAGTTATAAACCAAGAAAACAACAAATGGAGCGTGTCCGTAAAGCTGAAGCTAACATTCAGACCAACGATATCCATTCAACTCTGAGGGATTTTGATTTCTTCTATTAAAAAATTTGAAGGGTTAACAAATGTTGTCGCTGCCCATTTTGGAAGACTAATTAAGGCCTTTGAAAACGGATTGTCCGAATTCTAATATCTGTAATTATGGTAATTAATTACATTCCGATGAATATCATCATTAAAATTTTATCAACTCTCTCCCTTTATAATATCATCTATCTTTAAGCATTATATTTTTATTTAATTTTAGTCTTATACTTTTAACTTTTAAAGCATATTTATATTTGTTTTTGGCATAGTGTCACTTATAAGTAATAGTGATAGTGATATGAAATGGTAATTTTCCTCTATATATATATGTTTTCTATATATATGGGAACAATGATAGTGAGATGATTATTAAGAATTATAAACATAGTTATTTAACTTACAAAGGCGACATTGATAATAGTTTAGAACAACTTCATCAATGTGCTTAGATATAACGACTTCATCAATGTGCTTCGAATAAAAAACGTTTTCCGCCTTTCTATGATGTCCCGTGTTGAGAAAAATGTATACATATTTAACTTTATTTCTCATAGAAATTCTATAATATCTTGAAAATAATAAATAACCACTATGTATTTCTTGTGTTTTGTTTTACATAAATAGGCGATTGTAATAATATAGAGGAATTATGATTTCTTGTGCTCTTTTCACCCATCACACCATCATCAGAATATCCATGGAATTGGCAGTGTATCTCCTACCATAGGTAATAGAATAAAAAATATATTTGAACAAGCAGCTATCTAATATATGAGGCTCATTCATAGATTAATTCAAATCTTTATAACGAGGCATATGGTAGGTGTTTGTCAAGGATTTCCAGGGATCCCACAAAATATATATATATATACACACACACACACTTCTCCATCTCATCGGATCTTTAAACAAAAAAAACAGTACATCAAGTCTAGGTCTTCCATCTTAACTTTACATCGATAAACGAGAGGGTTATCATCTGATAGGTAGACATCATCAAAATGACATATCTCATCCACTTGCACAATCATCAAGCTATCTGCAACCTGCCCCCTTCCTATTATTGACCCATAGGTTCATGTACCAAAAACATTAATCATAATCATGCAGCCTCTACGGTAACAAAGATATATATCAAGCCATCATGAGTGTCATCATGCTCAGATGTCATGACTTGCTTTTATCAATAATCATTGGGAAAGAAAAGTCATTGGGTCATTTTTCCAGGTATTTTATAGCTCCCTCTGAGGCCTTGCTTTAGGTGATCATCTAGCCTTCAATCACGAGCTCCTCATACGAGAGATGAGACTTTCCATGATGCAACTGCAACAACCAACTTATAGGAAGCTTGCTTTAGGTCAGAGAGGAAAATTATGAAGAATCATCATGGTCCTTCTTCAAATAGGGTGAAGAAATCCTCTCTTGATATTATTCCAAAATTGCTGCATTATCCTTCAACGCTAGATGAATGCTACCAATGCATCAAATTCCCAAATCCATGATGAGGAGGGGTTCTTCGCATTCAAGCATCCATATCCACAAGACCATTCTTTATAAGTTCCTAACGTAATGCATCAAAGAGCCCAATTACCCAACCAAGATGCCAAAATCAGGGTCTTCTGCTTATTGTGCTTGTCAAGACATAAAATCAGTTATGCACTTTCTTCAAGGTACCTCTATTTTCATGCTCAAGGATTGTTACAAGGAACTGCTCCAATGTGCCATGCACTTTTTTACTCCTAGCTGCCAAATTTCCAAGGGGTACCCAAAGGTGCCAACATAAAGGTGCTGCATGAACTTGCATTGCTCCAACTGCTAGAAAAAGATGTGAATGGCTGCTACCATACACCATTATTTCTCCTGCAATTATTGCCACCATTCACAACTACAGTTGCCACCACCACTGCTCCAAATGTCCATAACCACTGCTCCTACACTCCTCCTACACTTCACTTCCTAAAAACACTATGCTGATTAACCAATATGATTTCTATTGCTCAGCTCATCAAGCTCTCTTTCATTAAAGTCAAAGTTACTATCTTATTGATTATTGTCATAATCACTCTCAGTGGTTCCTCTAATGTCTCTGTTCAAACAAACTTAAAGTCTCTGGTCAAGTTATATTAGCTAGTATCATATATTGATCAAATGCATCTGAAGCAACCTACCTACTATTCTCTGTTTTGCATGTGTCAATGAAAATTATACCTTAAGTGTGATGATGCCTTTTTGTTCTGAAGCTTATTGCGATCAACAGTATACCACAAGGTTTAGGCTTGTTGATGCCTTTTAGGATCCCTTCAGGTTGTTGGCCTTGTTCTGCAAACAACTCATTCAAGGTAGTGTTAATGACTATAATATCATGCCAGCAAACTCTAGAAGATCTTTGTGCTTAGCGAAACTGTATGATCTTCAGAACTTACTCATCATAGGTATACTTCAGTTAGGTCCACAGGAGGATTATCATTAAGACTTTAGGATTATTTTCATACAAAAGGTTATTGTCACAAGGGTGTTATATCAAAACACTACAATGATAGTCTTAAGCAACTGCTGCAGGGAAATGATGAACCTTGAGGCTTACTGCTACAATAAGATAAAGCTATTGTATATAGTGAGACTGCTTGACAACACAAATACTGTGGAAATGATGAGATCTTAATTCTAATTCCCTTTCACTTCTTAAAATTAAATATGCCAAGTGAAAGTAACACATGTTTTCACTTAGGTCATTACTTAAACTGATCAGAGGTGTGCTCCAGTACAATTATAACCAGTAATTCAAGGTAGGATATCAAAACAATAAACATGCCACTGTAGGTTGATCAAACTTCAAGTGTGAACTAAGGTATTTAATGAAATTGGCAGATTTCATTCGTCAAATGCGAATGTCTTAAGAGCTTATAGGGATGCTGACATTGTCACAGTTTATACTTGATTCATCAATAAAGCCGACCATATTTTTGTCAAATCACGGATCAGGGTTCCCAAAACTGATCAACGATAAAAATAACCATTAGAAGAGGAATGCAGGGCAAATCTCTGTCATGCTTCCATTTCAAATCATGGGATCATATCTAGGCAGAGGTATCTTGGATTACTTATTCCTGTTAAGTATATATATATATATATATATATATATATATATATAACTTTAAAGCCTCCCCAAAAAGGGTTCAAACTTTAGTTTTTGTAGGCATTGCAGTAGCCAACACAACAATAACAACAACAGAACATACAATGAAAAAAGTCTGAATAGCCTAAGTTACAGTGTCATGAAGGAAGATAAGCTAAGATTCAACGTTTAAGACACTGGCATAAATGAAGAGTAAAAGAATCGAAACGTGTGGATTGGTACAAGATTTGAGTTGAATAGTATAAATCAGGTTACCAGAAATAGCCAAAGAAGCAGTATACGCCAAATATGGATTTTATATACAACTTCAGATCATAACAATGATGATCCTGAGGTGCACATCTAGTGCACACATCAATCCCAAAAAAATATGAGAAATTCTCCAAATAATCCCTAAATAACCCAAAGGTAAGAATAAAAAATATATTTCCTATTCCGTCGAAGGCCTCATTTGGGATCTAGAGGAATAGAAGGTGAATGTGACCTCTTTTTTCTTTTAGGTCGGAGTTTAGCTAGCTATAGAACAAGCTTGGTGAACATCTCCATTTTTGCGATCTCGATTCTGGCATACATTTTAGAAAATCCGACAAGGGCATCTGTCAATTATTGGATAGGGTTAGTGGACTTGCCTTTGTGTTTCTTCAAAAAAGAGGGGGAGTTGGAGGCAAAAGACTTCTTCTGCTTAGGAAGAGGTTCCTTTTCTGGCGACGAGGAATCTTGGAAGTCCAATCTGCAATTATTCTTAGAGCTATAAGAGCAGACATTGTTAAGAATGTTGTCCAGAGAGTAGTCGGTGCCGCTAATATTGTCGACTAAACCCTTGCCTCTGTCAACACCGGTGAAGACCGACAAAACCATGTCCGACATAGACATCGACATCGACATCGGTGGTGGGGGCGGCATGCTATTTCCTTAAAACCCTTTCGGAAGCTCGCAGTAAATGCCCTTGTTGAGCTCGAAGGAAGATTGGAAGGCTTCCAGCAGACTCGTCCATTTGTCAAATTATGTGGTTGTGGTTGTGGCCATGGCCATGATCTCGTCAAGCTTGTGGAGAAAGGACCAATGAATAGAGTTGAGTCCTTTGTTCACGGCACGACGCTTCTCAAGCTTGTAACAGTGCCTAAGATTCTCGACTTTGTCACAACATTGCTTCATGGTTTTTGGAGCGATGTTGGAGGCATCGAAGTGGGAATTGACTGTGCGCACGATGTCGTGCTAGTCCTTAATCTTGAGGTATCCCTTGATGTTGGCACATTTCTCTCCATCACTGTCCAACAACCTCGACACTATGGAGGGTTTCCATTCGCACCGGGACACCGTCAATGTCGATCTGCCCACCACAACCCCTGCCTTGCCATACTCATCTTCATCCTCACTCATGCCCTACGAGATTTAAGCCATTGCTTGCAGGACGAAATTTCCAAGAACATCGCAGAAGGCCGCCAGTTCTGGGTTAAACTCAAACTCAGCCAATATTTTGTTTCCACATGTCAAAATGTAATTGGCTAGAAGGGCGATGAGAAAGTTTCTTGATTGGGTGGAGTGAACAATGTTTTCCCACCCAATCTCATAAAGATAATGCCTCCGGCGTAAATATACACTTTCTTTCATTTTTGAAGTATTACATATACCACAGGTATGGTAATGACCATGGAGCATACCTTGAAATGATTGTTGTATAACTATCAATATGGCTAGAACTTGTTTCATTTAATGTGACTGCTATAGGGGAGCTCCACCAACGTGATGGGACGGGGGCTCGGGGGCAGGAGGGTGGCAGAGGAGGAGAGTGGTGGTGGAGGAGGAGGGTTGGGGAGGGAGTGGGGCCCTTGAAAATGGGAAAATAAAAACACGGGGAGGTCGAGTCGGGCTGGGGGGGTGATTAGCCAGAGGGGTTGAGGGGCCGGAAAGGGGAGCCAAAGGTGTCAAATCACCTTCCGGTTTGTCCTAGGATTAGCCTCTTCCATTTCTAGAAGGTTGTATTTGTCAACACAGCTCAACCACTGGTAAGAGATGCGTTGGTCAAATGAAAAATACTTCCATGCCCAGATCCGACTCACACACCACCTATCCACTTCACACAGCACCACTGTCCTGACTATCTTCTATGGGAAGTTGAAGTCTCAAACAAAGAACATACCCCATGCTTCCACTGTGCGGATCCACACCAGGCTATTGAATGCACCTCCTCACAACACACAAGCACACCTGGTTGCTCTCACGTCTTCCACAGGTTCAAATCCTATTCAGATACCAACTAGAAAACAATGGAAGACAAAAATATGAATGAAATTAGGAAACCTCAAGAGAGGAATCCCTAAGGCTACCCACAACTGTGAATACTTTCATTGAATTAACATAATTAATTATAACTTTATGAATTAATATAATCAATCACAAGCTTATAAATATGAATAGGAAACCTTATAAAGATAAATAGGACTAGGCTAGTTAGAACTAATTTCTAACAATTAACAATTAGGAACAAATCCCTAATTACAATAAAATAATCAATCATCCATTTCTCCATTAATTTCAATTATTTCCCTCCTCAATCATTTAACTTGTCGCACATCATTACTTTCTTCAAAGGCATTGTCAGACGCAGATGTGCTAGTCGTGGCCACACTATCAATATTTTCAACAGCTCACAAATCAGACGACGCAGTATTTGAATATTTTTCTTCATAGGATTTTTGCAGTCTTATCCTTGTTGCAGTAGAATTAGATCAGCTAGTTCTATTAAAATTGGCTCTGAATTTCATTTTCATGTAGACCAACTACAGTAGGTGCAAATTATTTTTCATTTTCATGTAGAATAACTACAATAGGTACAAATTATCTTCTTCTATAATATTGGAGATACCAGATGACACTTTCACAAGAGAGAATTTTAGAAGAAACCATTCAGGGCCACATGAACCCAGTAAAAGTCTTGAAAATATATTTAGTAGTCACAAAGAACACAAGAGAGGATATTTACATAAAAATATTGGTTAATTGCAATCTACATCACCTGCAAAATTGCATCTCTGAATTCCTCATAGATAACAATGTCTTCAAATATTGGCACTGAACGTCCATTGCGAATCTCAAATCCAACCATGGCTTGAGCAAAATCAACTCCTAGCCTCTTTGAAACATTCACTAAACATTGCATCCTTAGGTGCACAGTACTAGGAGGAAGACACTTTTTTGACCAAACATTCACATAACCTCTTTCATTCTAGCAACAAGATAATGAAAACATTTATCAAAGTGTAGCCTCAACAATTGCCTGATCTATGAAAGCTCAAGAATAACATTTAATAAAGCACACATAATTATTAAATAGGACAACTCAAGGTATGGTTTTTTAAATAGGGAAATGCTATGTTAAAAGAAGATGAACACTAAATAATAAAAACATCAAGGGAATAACCACCTTTCCTTTGGTTTTACCTAGGATCGAAAGAGGATTTCAAGTTATAATAAGAAGTCAAATACATGATATGCAAACAGAAGAGATGAGACACTATTAGCTACCCTGCAGACTTCCCTCTCAATATGCCTTATTTAGGGTAAGCAAAAAAAGGCCACCTCTCAAGTTTTTCCACTAACTGATAACCATCAGATGAAAGGGAACTCCTCTGGCTTAATAGGTATTGTTGAAAGAGATGTGCACCCTTATTGGAAATTTTTGGCAGCTTTCAAATATAAAATTTAGTTGATACATAAGGCATACAAAACCAAAACATGCCAATTTTTTAAAGGGGTAATACATATGGCGCACACACAAATATATTCCAATTATAGGTATGCCAAATACGCTTAGTTGCATATTTGAGTTTAACAATCAACTTTGGCACAATCCCAACCACAACAGAGGGCAACTGTAACGTCTTTGTCTTGCATTTCCCAAGCAGTGAAGTGTTGTGCCCTTCCAAACATTCATCTTCCAATAATGTAGGATTGGAAGAACATTCCTTGGCTAGATTTATTGAAGGCTTCACAACCTTGAAAGAAAACACTATTACACAAATATCAACGATGTGAAATACTATACTCAAAACTCAACCATCTAAAATTTTCATAAATGGATGAACCTTTACTGCAAAAAGTATTGCTTGTTCAAACCTTTGTAGGGGTTTCGCCTTTCTTGATTTGCAATCCCTCTCGTAGCCATCATTCTGCTGTGTGCAGACTCTGGACACATGTTTGAGGATAGACTGGTTGTCCAGCACAAAAACCAAGTACAGGGCCCTTTGGATAAAGTGTGATATTTCATGAGCCATCTTTGAAGAACATAAATATGATGACTTCTATATTCCAAAAATAGATGAATATTGGCTTCTATCAGCAAGAATAAATGTCAGTATTGTTGCTTACATGCATATCATTACCAATAAGTAAAATTTAAGACGAAAACGAAATAAAAGTAGTACATGCGTACATTCGACATAATCAATGCAAGATTAAGAAAATACAACTTGCTGGTTGGTTGGAAGTGGCTCAGTAAAAGTTCTTATCTCTAGCTCCATGTCCTCCAGAGAACTCCAATTTGCTAGTGGGGTCTTGTAATATTGAGTCTCTAAAGAGGTATAATAGGAAATATTTTACCATCATTTTCAACTGATTTATCACAAATCTGTGATGCTTCCAATTTAACCAAATCTTCAGATCCAACTTCATTTGAACACCCTTGATGACTTATACCAGGACTCAATGTCGATAGTTGAACTTTTTTTCTTGGGATGCTTTCATGTCCGATGCCTCTACAAATGCTGTAGCTTCCAACTCCTCTAAAGGACTCATTGTGAGTTCCCACCATTGCGAATAAACCCGTTGTGGTGCTATGGCCGACCATTTAGAAGCATACCTGAAAACAAGAGCATTTTTATTTGCATATTCATTCTTCATCTGATTAGGAAATCATATGTCAAGTAAAATTCATGATTCTAGTTGTTTGAGACATATTATCTTGGAGTGTGGACAACCATATTATTGAGGAAAAGTAAAATATGTAGTTTATATTTAGAGATTTTAGGACAATATGACACAAGATAGGTGGACTCGCTATTGTTTCACACTACAACATTGACAATCTGTGTCGTCTCTTCTATGCTATAAGACGCAGTAATAAGACCCGTCTTGTCTGGGTTTGATGGCCTATATTTGATTTGTATTTGAAATTGATCTGGAAACTTGAAAGAACTAGCAGAAACAACTAATGAATCTGCATGTATGTTTTAATCTCTAGGAATAAAAGTGATATTAAAAGCATTAAAGAAATTTGCAATGGTGTCCAAAATATCATTTCTATAAGACCTGAGCCTAGGATGCTTTATTTGACAAAGAATCCTAACCTATCTTACTATAAATTATCAATTAGTGAAGACACTCAAATTTTGGACCTTTAAAATTTTAGCAAGCTGTAATCCTAGGATAAAAGCATCATATTCAACAACGTTGTTTGTGACCTCAAAATATAACTTGCATGATTGAGTAATATTTTCTTTATTAGGTGGAATCAAAAAAACTCCTCCTCCAGCTCTATATTTGGTGCAAGATCCATCAAAGAATAATTTCCAAATTTATGTTTGAAAAGACTTAGGGGTTTCAACTACATCCTCAATCTTGAGTTGAGAATTATGTGAAGTATCTAATGATAGTTGAAAACAACTAAAATCCTGATCAACTGCATAAATAGGATGATTTCTAGCCTGATCATCTTTGTAAACAGTTTTTAGGAATTTGACTTCTCGATATAACCTAAGGCTTTCTCCACCATATACATGAATAGTGGAAAAAGACATGTCCATTTGAATACTCCCTCCAAATTTTGCACAACATGATCTTGATAAAAGCATTCCAAATTTGGGGGGAATATCAATGACAACTATGTCTAATACTACACTTTTAGTTAGCATTTGATGGAAAGTGATCACTAGATCTTTTATAAGTCCTAAACATTGAACCCTCTTAGAGTCAAAGGTATATAGGTCGTGATAGGTTCAAGTGATATCCAAATTAAGTTGTTCCATAATGACTTTAGCATTAAGTTGTGTGAAGCACCAGAATCCAACATACAGTTGTATAGAAGGGAGTCATGCACTTTCAAAGTCACGTAAAAAGGTGGTATGGATTCATCAATCATATTAGAACTAGGACCGAAAGCTATGGTGGGTATTTCATTTTGAAGATTAATAATATCTCCTTCAACATCCACGCTAGAGTTTTGGATCCATTTTGAAACTTGACTTTTGTATCCCGGGGTTTTAGAAAGTTATGAAAGTGGAATTGGAATTTTAACTCTTTCTAATTCTTTCTCAACATTAAAAGAAATCAATATAGTTTTTTCAATTTGAGCATAATCACTTGACTGATTTAGATGTTGAACATAAGTAGTTTGAGCTTCAACAGTTTTTAGTTGAGGTTCAATTATTACAGGGTTTTTGGGAGGTCTACCAGGACCAACTCTAGTATTAAGTCATATCTTTTATTGAGTTATGCAATCAGAAACTTAGAAAAAGCTTGATACTTAGAAACTTGAGAAGTATCTTGGTCTTCTTGAAGGGTTTGAATTTGGGGAACAAGGACAATGGCAGTTTGAAGGGATGTATGATCTATGTTATTTATATCCTCAGTGATAGACAAAGTATTGTCATCAGGTTGTTGATCATCAATCAACGATGGTGTGGGTACTTGCTGGTCATTATGAGGCCTTTGAAGAATTTGCAATGGAGCAACCTTTTTATACTGACCTTGAACCTGTGTTTGGGGTCTAGAAACAGTTTGTTGGAATTTTCTTGGTTGAGTTTCAATCTTCGAAATCCTATTTGATAGGTTTCTAAGAAGTGATGTGATTTTTTCTATTTTTGCATCTTCACTTTTAGATTTAGAGGAAGAGAAGCTTCCTGATTTGATTTTAATTTCTTTTGGGATTTTTCAACTTTAGCTTTTAATTTGGCTGATGTAGACCTATTTTCTTCGACCTCTATAGCATTAGTTTGCATGTATTCTAAGGTTCAGGATGTCCTTTCTCTCAACATGAAAACAAATTCATCATCAAATACCTTTGAAAATCTAACCTTAGCTGTTGCTACAGGAAGTTTACAATCAAGAGACATTTTGTGGTAAATCTTATTGAATCTTTTGATGAAATTAGCAACTGGTTCTCCAAAATTTCTTTTTAGTTCTTCAAATTCCGTTAAGAAATAAATAGGGTCCTTTTTCACTCCCCATTGATTTTTAAAGATATTAGTTAATTCTTGCCATGATATAATATAATTAACTAGTAATTGCCTAAACCAAATCCTGAAATTTCCTTCTAGGGATTGCACAAACAATCTCATATAAGAATTTTCATGTTCTATGTTCATGTTATCTGTAAAATCCATAAATGCTGCCAGATGGTCTTCAACAGACAAACCAGTTTCTCCATTAAATCTAGGAAGGTGTTTTAAATATCCCGCAAGAAAATCATTAAGGATGGTAGGGAGTAAAAGAGGGGAATATCTTGCTTGTACAATTTATCTAAAACCAACCATACTTGAAGATGTTGCTGTAGAGGAATGAGTATTAGTAGTTGAAGAGGAAGAAGTAGAACTTGTAGGTGAATATGGAGAGGTTGAGGTGAGGAACAAAGTGGAAACAAGGAGGAGAATGAAATGGGAAAGAATACCTTTTTCGGGACTTTAAATGAGTTCTAATAACCAATTTTTGAACCTCTACTTTTCCTTCTCTAGGTTCAAATAAAGGATTGGAATAAAAAAAATAAAGATATTCTGGTTGATATGAAGTAGAAGGGGCAGAATATGTAACAGTGTTGGAAATGTTGTCATTTATGGCAAAGTAGATGACAAAGGAGGAGCACCTGAAACATCAGCCAAGGAGCAGAGGAAGAAAAAAGAGAGGTAGAAGAGACAACAAAAAGATAAGTAAGGAGAAGCATCAGTCAAAGAAGTAGCAGAGGTAGTAGAGAGAGCATAAGACAAGTAGCAGGGGCAGTAAAGAGAGCAGCAGAGATAGGAAAGAAGCAGATAGGTAGCAAGGCAGCATAGAAGGAACAAAGGCAGCAGGAGACAGATGAGGTGGTGCTGCAGAGCAGTGAGGATATTAGTATCAAATAAAGGTAATTTAATTTCTTGGGGATGAGTTGGAGCATTGCCTAAATGGTAAGGAAACCATGAAGTGGTCGAAGAAACTAATAATGAGCAAAGGAACAACGAAGAACAGAGGCAGAGGCTGCAAATATAGAGGCAGAGCCGTTATCATGGCAATGGAGGCAGAAAAGACAGAGACAGACAAAGGACGCAGCAAAGAAGCAAATGAAGGAAGTAAAGGAGATAGGCAGAGGCAAAGGAAGCGAATATAATAGAGACATAACCGTTATCAAAAGCAAAGGCAGAGGTAGAGCCGTTATCACAACAGTAAAGGCAGAGGCAGAGCGACAGAAGCAGCAGAGGCAGAGACACAACTATTATTGCAGAGAAACAACTATTATTCCGAGAATCGTTGTTCCCACCTGGTGAATATATATATAACTAAATTCCGATAATCGCTACCTCAGCCGGAGGATATATGTATACAATTTCGAGAATCTTTACCCAGTTGGGCGTTACACATAACATAAATATAATTTCGGGAATCATAACCCAAGCGTCAATGTAATGCATAGTTAATATAAATTTCATTCCGGTGAACAGTGATGATCGCATCGGAGAATATAAGAGTTGTGATTGTGATTGGAAGTCTAGACCCGATGGGTATATAAACCACAACTCATATATAGCTTGAGTTCCAGTTCTAATCGCATCGGCGAATCTTATTGAACAGTGACCAATCGCATCGGATTTAAGTAGGGCATTGGAACATGCAACAAAACGTTTGCGATTGCGATTGGAAGTTCGGACCCGATAGGTTTATGAACCGTAACTGATATGTGTCGGAAACATACATAAATATAGAATTTGTGATTTCTATTAATCACATCGCATCAGGTCAATCGCATCGGAGTTAAAAAAAGCAGCGGAAAATGCAAATAGAATTTTGTGATTGCGATCAATCAGAATCAGAAATCGCTGGAGGAGAAGCATATCGCATTGGAAAACGTGTCAGGTGGGCCCGAAATGAGTTTTTATATGTTTAAACAGGTTTTATTATACACGCCAAGAATTGATTTAAGTCATACCTAAAAGGGCAGTTTGTATGTTTAACTTATGCCAAGAGCTAAAGTTGGATTATATATATAAGGGGCACTGTCATATATATATATATATATATATATATATATAATGCTGTTGCGATGTGCTGCGTGGTCCGTGGGTTATATATATGCCTCGGCTTAATGGGAGGGCGATTATTAATATAAAACAATTGTGATGAACGTATGTTCTGCTTGCGGCATTCGCCACATCAACAAGACACATACTATGTACAGAGCGTTGGAATTTGTCCAGATTTACAGTCAGCTGGCATAAAAAGCTCAGTTACGTGTATGCAGCAGTTACATCACAGCAGAGGACAGAAGAGAAAACAGAGATGAAAAAAAAAGATAAAACACAGTCACAGAAAAGACAGACACATTCAAAGAAAAGACAAACGCGCAGCGAGCCAAAAGACTAAATGAGTTGAGCTGAAATTCTCATTGTAATTTGAATGTAAATGTTTTAATCGATTTTTTATTTGTGATGCATTGGCAAGTCTCCGGAAGAGAACAAATATCTCACTGTAATGTTAAATTGATACCTACAGTTATATTTTCTGAATGAGAAGATAAAAGAAATGAGAAGGCAGAAGGCAAAGAGACATGGCTGTCCATTTCGAATTCCCAGTAGAATACAAACAGGCATGAAGCTATTTTGTATAAAACAGGGTAATATCCAAAGGGAGAAGGTTGACGAAAGAAAGTGAGAGAAGAAGAAAGTGTGCAGCAAAATTGAAGAGATTTTAAGAAAATAAGAAAGTTGCAAGAGGCTAGAGAGAGTGAGTGAAGAGAATGCAGAAATGAAGAAGTGAGGCAGAGAAGAAAGAGGAGCTGAGAAGAGAAGAAAGAGGAGCTGAGCAGAGAAGAAGGAGAAGCTGATAGAGAATCCGAGAAGATGCAGAGATGATACAGGACAGATATGTGAATAGATGAACAGCAGAACAGATGGAACATAACAGAGCTGATATCCAAGGTAAATCAACAAGTGTTTTTCTTTTGAAAGAGTAAGGAAGTTGGAGCTTCCCTATCAAGTTGTAGCTTGATAGATGTCAGTTGGAGCTGACTGAGGTAGGAGCCTCCTGTAGGTTGGTGCCTGTAGAAAATATATGGGATTTGGTGCTTCCACATCAAGTTGTAGCTTGATAAAATGTCAATTGTAGCTGACTGAGGTTGGAGCCTCTTGTAGGTTGGTGCCTGCAGAAAATTGATGGGAGTTGGAGCTTCCTTGCAAGTTGTAGCTTGCATAATTGAGGTAGGAGCCTCCTGTAGGTTGGTGCTTGCAGAAAAACAGTGGTGAGAGGGAGTTTGAGCTTTCCTTTGCATCAAAACAATAATAAGATGTGGTTTTCTCCCTTTATGGGTTTCCACTTATATCCAGTGTCTCTGTGCATGTGTTGATGTGATTTATCTAATCTGCTTACTACTTGTTGCTCACATATTAAGACTATTGTTACATTAAAAAATCTTTTTGATACTTTCTGCTCACTAATAAATATTGCTCACATATTAAGTTGATCATGAAGTGAAGGTGTAAATAAGTTTTAAGAGAAAAGTTTTAAAAGTCCATGTATGTGTTAAACTAATTCACCCCCCCCTCTCAGTTTAACTAAGGGTTCAACAATTGGTATCAAAGCAGGTTCCTTTGGTGCAAGCCTAATAGCTTGAAGGAGATCTGGTTAAGTTATGGACTATCAAAATGTACCTGTGTTAAGTACGACAAACTTTCCTGAATGGAGAGATAAGTTTAAAACAGGATTATTGGCTTATGAACCTGAAGTATGGAAGCTTGTATGTGATGGTTACTACATAGACTCCCCCATGGTGAAAGAACAACAGAGGAATGCCAAGGCAAAATGTGTGATATATAACAGTCTTCATAACAAGGACCTTGAGTTGATAATGGATTTAACCTCTGCAAAAGAAATCTGGGATAGATTGCACTTCATGCATGGAGTAAACACTAAGGACTGCACTGACAAGAAGGATAAGAGAATCAAGAAGAAGAAAACTTCATGTCAAAAAGAAAATATTCAATCAAATGAAGTACCTGCTAGTGTGAATGGAGATAAGAACCATGAAGAAATTACAGATGAAGAAAAAGCCAAACTTGACACTTCTTTGACTGAAATAGAAAGATTGAAGAAAGAAAACAAAGACCTTAAGACAGTAGTGCAAATATGTGATCAGAGAGAATATGAATATAGGAAATAAATTATTGATCTAAAGACACAGATTGAGGAGGCAAAGAAAGTAGAAGACACTCTGCTACAACAAATGAGAGAGAAAAATCGGGAATGTGAAAGATTGGAAGAAGAAGTAGTGAGCCTGAGAAAGAATTTAGAAAAAGCCCAAAGAGAAATATTAATGAATACACCTCTAAGGAAAATCACTAAACAATTGGACAAAATGCTAAATTCTCAAAGGTCACCTCTCATAAAGACTGAGATAGGATATGAAGGTGAAACCAGTAAGTCCAAGGTTGAAGATAACAAGAAAATCATCTTTGTAAAAGTTGTAAAAGACAGTGAAGTAGCTCAGCAGACTACTAAAAAAATAGAAGCCATCAAGAACAAGATCTATGAAGAAACAAATAGAATCAAGCAGCAACATGTTAGGACAGAGAATGAGAAGATGAAACAATTAGCTTCTAAAGGCTCATATGCTCCTGAAGATGAATTGAATAAATTTGGAAGATGTCAAAGGAGGTTCTTTCCTCCTATGAAAAATATCACATGTTTTACTTGCCACAAACAAGGACATACTACAACATGTTGTAAGACAAAGCAAACCCAGTCCAACCAACAAAAGATGTAGCAAACAAGAAGAACACCTCAAGCAAGCAAATGGAAAAGACAATTTTTCACCAGGTACACAAATCATTTCCATGGCTATTGTTATGCATGCAATAATTTTGGACACAAAACTGTTGATTGTAAAATGTATTCAAGAAGAGGAACAAAGTATTATACATCAGCTCAAATGTGCTTTGATAAAATAAAATGTTATGTATGCCTCAAACTTGGCCACAAAGCTAAGGACTGTAAACTGCCTTATATATTAAAGAACTCTAGATAGATGATAGAAATAAAGCAAATCAAACAAAACTAGGAATCTAAAAGAAGTGCAGACATTATGAAGAACCCCAATAAAGTATGGAAGGATAAGAGAAAGGGGGAGCCTATCATCTCAATAACATAATGAATCTAGCATAGTCTCAGGGGGAGCTGCTCTAGAAAACATAGTGTTAGAGTCGGTCCTTACAGCCCTCCGTCAGAGATCAGTTCGCTGTCTGCATATTCATTCTTAGGTGTCTCGCTTGTTCCACTTCGTTGCATTTCACTAGGAGCATGCCATTGACTGACGAGGGGGTCTGGTTGTCATGTGTTTCCTCATGCTTGTACCTGCAGGGCTATTTTAAAATTCCTCAAAAATCACTGAAGTTCATCGTCATTTCATTCATGGTCATTAATGATTGTTTTCATTAAAAAGAGTCTTTAGTCCTAGAGTCTAGGGTTTTCAAATCCTTTGCATACATGTCATAAAGCCCGCAGGCCATGAGGTTGGTTTCGCAAGTTTTCTATTTCACATTTTTATTATTAAAAGCATTTGAAGACATTTCTAGTCCAAAAATCTGTTTTGGAACTAGAAATTGTCTAATTTCATTTTTGTAATAACTGTATTTATTTCATCATAAGAAGCTTCAGTGCAAGCCTCTGATATTTTCCAAAGCCAAGTGCCGCATCCCTGCAAAAGACAAACAAGTATTTTTAGTCCAAAACTCAGAAAAGCCAAAAGAGAAGCATTGTATTAAATGACCAAATGTCAAAATGCCAAACATCATGAAAGTGGGTTATCAAACAAATTTGAAATCAAATCTGATTTGATGAGATATTTTCTTCATGTATAAAACATGGCAAACAAAATCATTTGCAAGAAATCCGCAAGGCAGAAGTCGAATTTGTGTTCTTGAAGGCCGAAGCCATGTTTTCATAATCGTGGACAGTGTTTGGAGGTGCGTGCTACCCATACAGAGTGCGCGCTACCCACTTGCCGGGCGCTACCCACATAAGTTCCACAGCCAGTGTTAATTAACACGGGCGCTACCCACTTGAGGCGCGCTACCCATTGGGCAGGGGCGCTACCCATAGAGCGACAGAGCCCATAAATTTTTTGTCTTGCGCCCAATTTCGTATCAAATCGGCTCCATCGAATTGCAAGTAGGTTCTAAAGGTTGCTCAGTAGAATTTTGGCATGATTGTGGTGTTATTGATGTTGGGAAACAAGCCTTGGTTGAAGAGAAATGTATAAACCCTACATTCATATGCAGATTTATTCCTTAAGGGTTTTGAATATATATGGACAGTCTTGTGAAGGGTTTGAAAACTTTTGTGAATGGTAGATATGCTCATGCCCTAGCACGTTGTGTACATGATCCTCACACCCT
This sequence comes from Pinus albicaulis, assembly GCA_034641835.2. Classification (NCBI taxonomy): domain Eukaryota; kingdom Viridiplantae; phylum Streptophyta; class Pinopsida; order Pinales; family Pinaceae; genus Pinus; species Pinus albicaulis. The sequence continues at coordinate 349,247,567 of CM076574.1, read as the reverse complement.
TAGTTTATCATCTTATCACTGCTGTCATGCCCTTTCATGTTTTTACACAGTCTTATGTTGACTAGTCTATATCCTCCATCACCATAATATCACCGCTGCTGTCATCATCATTCTATTGCCACTGTCATGGCCATTTGTTTCACTATGGTCATTGTCATGTTGTTCCTATTCTCCATTTGATAAAACACAGTCCCATATTTGTTTGCTCCTTTGACAAATTTTGGCCATCATTATAAAGTTGTACCATACATTTGCATTTGGTACTCATTTGTCAAACTTACTTGTGATAAAAAAAGTGATAGTTTTTATGCCATTAAAACAAAGCCATCCTCATTATGATTTTGTTCTCCTATGATACTTGGGTACATGTGTGACATTTATTGGGTTTTGAACATACATTAAAATTTTGCCTTCACTGCACCTATATCAGCATCCATATTGCAAATATCTTGTTTTCAAAGCCATGTCAGAGACAGATTCAGTTTATGAGCAGGAGTCTGACAGTGATTCCACAGCAGAGGGTAATGTGCCACGGAGGCCTCACAGAGGTGGAAAAGGTGGTAAACATCTCAGGGAGGAGCCTACTTCTTTGGCTCAATTGCAAGCATGTCCGCTTGCAATGGATTGTTTTCGGGTTCAGTCATGTTTTCGATTCTGTGAAATGATTTCACAAACCCAGCTTCATCGTGAACTAGCTCGTCTGTTTGTTCTACATTTACATGATGGCCGTGTAAATCTCGCTGGAGTAGATTTCATTTTGTCACCAATGACTATTGCTCAGGCCACTGGCATACCAAATTTAGGAGAGGAATGGAACAAACGTCAGCAGTTAGAGAAATTCCACTATGAGCCATACATCAAACCTGGGTATTTGAGGCACTTGGGCAGAGTTTTTCCTTTCAGATTCCTGAGGGATGAGTTTGCACCGCTGATGAAACTCATCATTCGGTATTTCAGTTGCGAGGGCAGATTCTCGCGTCTCTTTGCGTACCATGTTCGTTTGTTGATGCACTTCACGAGGGTACGTATGATGAACATTTCGTACTTCATGTATCGCAACATAGAGAGGATGATGATTTTTGTACAGAAGAAGAGCCCAGCACAGCAGCATAGAAGTATATATCATTACGCTCTGATCAAGATCATAGTGGTACATCAGTTGACACAGCAGGGCATCACTTGGGAGGATTTCATCTCCCGTGACTTTTTCACAGCGCCACAGCCGCCTCCCGAGGTAGTTCATGATGCGGGAGAGTCTTCACACCAGCCTGGCATTCCTGAGATTGAGCATATCAGCGCTCCATTGTTTGTGACATACCAGCGAGGCCACAGGGCCTTATTTGCAGCTACACGGCGAGTATTATCTCCACCCGGGGTGGAAGGGGTCTTGCCGACTCCATCAGCAGAGCGAGTATTATCTCCACATGATGTGGAAGGGGTCTCGCCTTCTTCTTCAGCACAGGTACAGATCCAGGACAGGGGCAAGAATCCCATGCATGATGAGGGCCCATCAGGAGGCCGGGACACGGATTTCACGATCATTGATGTTGATGCGAGCTCTCCTAGCTCGAAACTGAGGGAGATCATCCAGGAGCAAAGGGCCGAGAATGACACGCTGAAAGATAAATTGCAGAAGGCTCAGTGGGTGATTAATTACCTGGAGCAGCGTAACAAACAGCTAGAGGATGAGCACACACTTTATGAGCTGCGTCGAATCCGTGAGGATCGACAATTGGCCCGGAAGAGACCTGGTGATATGACACCGGCTGATCAAGATTCTGTACTCACGCATGTTAATATTCATCTGGAGAAGTTTTTGGCAAAGGCCAACAAAGACAAAGACATGCTTCGCCACATGAAAGGTCATTATTGGGCCCGCATGCACGTCTGCAAAGCAAGAATGAAGATTCTGAAGAGGAGGTTGAGCGAAGCACTAAAACGGCGGAAAAGGCCTGATCCACTCCGGATTTTGGCCGAGGCTTCATTGGCTGGGAATGATACATGATGGAGGGTCTTCGCTCCGAATTTGAGCAAATTCAGAGAAATTTTTCTCATTTTGAAATATTTTGGTCTAAAAACAGGTTTTTCAGCTATACGGGTAGCGCGTCGATGTGCTCACTTTTTTTCGGGACACTTGCTGAAGGAAATATTTGCATTTTTGGGTTTGTCATGGTAATTTATGCATCCTCAGGAATTGCCGAAGCATTTCATCAGATTCTGGATGGTCAAAAGGCTCAAAAACACCATGAAAACCACCTTGCTGCCACCTTTTGCACCAGCAGTAAGTACTTCTGGGAGAATGAAGTTTTGGAGGGGAAAATGAGCTCCAAATTGGGATATTACACTTGGGTTGGATAGCCAACATCCAGGGCTTTCCAACGAGCTATCATGAGCTCAATTTGGATTCCGGGAAGTGCCTCAAAATCAGGCTAAAAGGCGCGCTACCCATACAGCTCAGGCGCGCTACCCACATAGATTTTTGGCTGATTTTTCAACTTCCAGCTCAGAATTTCGGCCAGTTGGGACCAGTTTTGCTTGTGGATGAAATTTTTGGGTTTTCATGATGTAAATTTATGGTTGGCATGTAACTTTGGCTTACTTTTACCTATTCTAGAAGATTCACTCTCAAAAAAGTGAAAATCATGTAAATGAATCAGTTTCCACTCTTTTAGAGGCAAGTTGTTAGCTGCCTGGATTTTAGCTCCTTGATTAGAATTTGGTTGAAACTGATCCCTGAAGAAGGAATTCGACCCCTAGAGGCATGGGAAGGGGTTAGAGTGATCTATATATTGTAATTTTTGAGACATTCTACAGGTTGGACTCTTGGGAAGATTTTGGCACACTATTGTACATATTTTTCATATTTTGGCTAAGGAAAGATCAGAGGTTTTGCAGCACCTATTGGGATTATTGTGGCTTTCATTTCTTGATGGTGTTTTCTCTCAGTTTATTGTAAGTTATTTCATGTTTAATGTATGCCATCCCTTCTTATGCTTCTGAAACTAAATGAATGAGTAGATGAGGTTGAAACCATTGTTTACAGTGCTCTGCCTTTGAATTCATTTAGTTTTGTATGTTTTCGCCTGTTTGAAAAGGATCCATGTTCATCCTTGCCCTTTTCAGCTCCTTGTCTTTCTGATCCATCCATATACTCAATCAAAAGCATCAAGACTATTGCCTACCTCGCCCCAACTCGAATTCTGCAAAGATCTGGCCTTATCCCCGGACCCAAAATTGTTTTTTCCCATTTCTCCAACAAAAACCCAAAAAATCAAAATTAAACATTCCTATCTCTTTACTAGCCTAAAATTAGTATTCATTGTTAATTATAAGTCATCTCAGCCCCTCTGAAAACCTTTTTCCGAGATATACCCGGAGAGAGCCCTCCCCTGTCCTCGTAGGGCTAGCTACGAGGCTGAGCGTGGTTTGATGTAGCCTTGAGTTTTACCTTATTTCAGCCTAAGGTAGATTTGAGCGCTAACATAGTGGCGACCATACTCGGGAGAAAATCTCAATGGTTTTCTTGTTGATGTGTTTGTTTCATAAGTCTTAGACAGAGTCTGAAGTCACGCCAGGTAGCTTTCGAAACGCTTTTGCCATGCATAAGCGGAAGTAGATAAACGCTGCTTCAGTCGATCTCCGGTAAGCTTGTGAATGCAGCACTTGATTTGAAAATTACCCCAGTATTCTTGTTCGTTCTAGACCTTTGGATGATTGAGTCTAGAAGTCGATAGGCTAAAGATAATTGATTGTGTTCCTTGAAATTTATCCCGAGAAGATCAATACACTGGCTTCAAGAAGGAATACTAGGTCAAATCCTGACCCTAATCCACCAACGATATTTGAAAATCCAAATCTGATTCCTAGGATCCTTAGAAGACAAGGAAGTCAAGAAAGTTCTGAAAGAGAAGTCAAGAGAGTTCCGGAAGTTCCAGATCGCTTTCTATATCTGCATCCTGTCCTGTGAAAATTATATATGTTGACGAAATTCCTTTTGATGAACGATTTGAAACATCCTTATTTGTAAATTTTTCTGAAACTGAATTATCAAGATTAGTTCCGGATCCATTGTTTTTTGAAGATTTGCAATTTAGATTTGTTTCATATCACTTGGACAGACAGTTGCAAAATTCCATTGTGGCTACCAACATTCCCGAATTCACTGAATCTGCTTCACAAACTCTTGGACCATCTGAAGTTGCATCTAGTTCATGGATTCCCACTGAACCTTCCTTTATCCCTACCATTCCCGTTAAGCCTGAGATTTCTGATCAGCAATCAGCAGTATTTTCTCCTCCGTCTCCACCACATACACCTCATTCACCTACTACTCCCAGTCCTCCTGTTTCTCCGAGACAACAGATTATAAATCCGCCAAGAGTCATGGTAGCCAGATTTGCACCTCTTGCTTTGCCGGCCAATTTAGATCCTATTCCTGCTGATTACCAGAGCAAGATTCCCATATTTTATGGCACACCATAGAGTATATCAGCTCAACAGCATATTGTCCGGATGACAGACTTTTTGGACCTGCATGAAGTTGATGCAGAAAATGTTTCAATGAGATTGTTTGCCCAGACTTTTGGAGGAGAGGTTCGTAAATGGTTCAGAGCTCTACAGGCCAAAAGTATCAATACATTGCAAGAGCTTCAAACACAATTTTTAGATCGATGGGAGATGAAAAAAGATCCGCTGCAGATCACTTCAGAGTATACAAACATTAAGCGTAATCCTGGTGAGTCCGTTCAGGATTATATTATCAGATTCAATACATTGTATAATGCAATTCTAGATGACTTAAGACCGTCTAAAAAGTCAGCTCTTCTTAAATTCCCGGATGGTTTTGATCCGGAGATGGCTTATTCGCTACGTGACAGAGATCCGCCTACCTTAGAAGATATGCAGAAGATTGTCGTTAGTGTTGAGGCGAATCTGAACGATAAGAGAGCACGGTTGAAAGCAAAGAAAAGAGTGACTATAAAGGAGGAGCCTTCCACATCTACATCCGAATAGCACTTGCTTCGTGAGATGGAAAAAATGCTCAAAAGGATGACACTTGACAAACCAGAAACGCAGATTCGGAATCCAAACTATCATGGCCAGCAGCAGCCACAATTCAGAATAAAGCAGCGTGAACAAAGACCACAAGAGCCGGCAGCCCGACAGCAGATCAAGACACCTCTTTTGCAGAATTTTGTGAGTCAAGATTTAGACGATGATGATGATGTAGCAGGTGAGAAAAATCATTTCTTCACTCCCGACGATCTGCCTATTTATATTACTGAGGATGAAGAATATGGAGAAAGTTCAGCTGCACAGAAAGATGAAGATTTCATTTTAGCAAATGATGCAGATTTAGAGGAAGAGTCAGATGATTACCAAAGAGGATATTTGAATGCTTTGTCCGCTCAACAGAAGAAATACTCATTGAGAAACCGAGATGTGCCCATAAATCCAATTCAGAAACGAAAAGAAGCTTCAGCACCAAAGGCAGATTCACCGATACCACAGAAGAAAGGAAAAGAGACAATTGATCCCGCAGCTAGTAAAGTATCATCAGCAGAAAAGGTAAATCAGCCAAACATAATGAAAGATAAGGCTGAAAAGAAGGAAGTTCCGGTCAAAGAGGTTGAAAGAGTTTCAGCATTTAGTTTGGAAAATGAAATTTCCAAATTAAAAATATCTATTCCTTTGACAGAAATCATGAAGAACAACAGCTACCGCGGTCAAGTCTCCAAAATTCTGAACTTTGATCCAATGTTCGATACGGTAAATGTTGAGGATGATCAGCCAGAATTGATTTTTGGGCCTGCATTAGATGGTGAGTCTCCTGACAGTGATGTTCCTCCATTTTATATCAGTTTGAGGTTGCATGAATATGTTTTGCACAATGCCATGTTCGATTCGGGTGCTTCGCACAATTTGATGCCAAAGGCGATCATGGAAAAGTTGGGACTAGACATTACAAGAAAATATCATGATTTGTATTCATTTGATTCCAGCCGTGTGAGGTGTATAGGACTCATCAAATATTTGGTTGTAAGCTTAGATCAAATTCCAACGAAGAATGTCTTGATGGACGTGGTGGTGGCGGACATTCCTCCGCGATTTGGTATGCTCCTTTCAAGATCTTGGGGGGAAAAGTTGAAAGGTACACTTCAGTTATATTTCTCTTATGCTACAATTCCAGTCTTCGGTCAAATGAGAAAGTTATATCGAGAGTAGAAGATGAAATACATGATAACTAGCAAGGAGAAGCCTATCAATCATCCTGTAAATTATGTACATACCGACTTAGAATCGTTTGTTTTATTTGCTGATAGTTTTAATGATATAGATAGTCAATTAGTTCAGGCGGAAGATATACCATAAATCACTGAGAATTTTAGAGAAGTTCTGCAAAAAGAAAAAAGAGAAAAACAAGCTACTGTGGAGCAATCAGCTAAAGACAATGGGCAGCAAACAGGAAAAACAGAGCTGGCGCAATTTCAGCATTTAGAGGACGATGAAGATGGTCTTTGGACTATGGATTTTGATGGCGCAGTGGGTAGTGACGGTGCTGGAATTGGTGTTTGGATTCGTAGTCCGTTTTCCGCTCCGGATAAGGTTCCGAGCAATGTGAGAGTGTGTTCCTACAAGCTTGCATTTGACTGTTCTAATAATGAAGCGGAATATGAGGCTCTAATTGCTGGCCTTAAGATTCTTAAAAAGTTGAAAGCGAAAAGGATTGCAGTGTATGGTGATTCAGAGTTGGTGATAAAGCAGGTTAAAGGTGAGTTTCAGGCCAAGCATCCTCGCATGAGGGCTTACCGTAATGCAGTTTTAGACATTCTGAAATTATTTTTCTGATCATACCTTGACATGTGTGCCTCGCATACAAAATGGTGTTGCTGACGGACTTGCTAAAGCAGCAAGCAATTTAAAAATTCCAATGAATTCCAGCAACAAGTTCGAGATTCATGTGAAACACCGCCCCACCGTTCCAGACAATCAACGATGTTGGCAAGTCTTTCAGGATGATGAGGAGATTAGTGAATTTCTGCAAAATAAGGGTAAGTTTAAAGACACCTCCATAGATACAGAACATGATGATGGTAATGATGACATACAAATAAACCAAATGGAAGTGCTGCAACTTAAGGATAACATCATTCCTAAGGGATTGATTCCTTTGGAAGAACTGTTTGACCAAGACGATGTAGCCCGCAAACCGACATTGAGGCCAACGGAGAAAGGGGTAGAAGAGGTAAATATTGGGACAACTGAGAATCCCAAGATGGTTAAGTTATAAAAGTCATTGTCACCAAAGGTAAAAGAAGAGTATGTGAAATTGTTGTCTTCATTTTCTGATGCTTTTGCGTGGGATTACTCAGATCTAAAAACATATGATACTAACATCATTCAGCATACTATCCCCATTAAACCAAATCAGAAGCCTTTCCGTCAAAAGTTGAGGAGAATCAATCCAAAGCTGCTACCATCAATTGAAAAAGAGGTAAACAGGTTGTATAAGTCAGGAATCATTGTGCCTATCCGATTTTAAGATTGGATATCAAATTTGGTGTCCGTGAGAAAGAAAACAGGTGAGATCCGTTTATGTATCGATTTCAGAAATTTGAATAAGGTATCATTAAAAGACAATTATCCGCTACCAAAAATGGACCATATATTGCAGCGAGTAGTTGGAGCATCAAGGATGTCATTACTCGACGGCTATTCAGGTTATAATCAGATTTTAGTGCATGAAGATGATCGTGACAAGACTGCGTTCACCACTCCATGGGGAACGTTTCATTATGCAAAAATGCCGTTTGGTTTGAAGAATGCAGGCGCCACCTTTCAGCGTGCAATGGACATGGCTTTTGCCAATGAGAAAGATGTATTTTTGGTTGTTTACCTTGATGATTTAACTATGTTTTCAAATTCTGATGAGGAACATTTATATCATTTGAAAATTATTTTCCAGAAGTGCAGAAAATATGGCATTTCGCTGAATCCGAAAAAGAGTCTTTTTGCCATGGATGAAGGCAAGCTCCTTGGCCACATCATATCGAAAGATGGCATTCGAGTTGATCCTGCACGTGTTGAAGCCATACAGCAGATTGAACAGCCCCGGAACAAGAAAGAAATACAATCATTTAATGGTAAAATGAATTTTCTGCGTCGTTTCATTCCAAATCTTGCTGAGCATCTTAGAGAAATCACAAACATGCTGAAAAAGGACAGTCAGGTAAAGTGGACAGAAGAGGCGGTGAAATCATTCAATTTGGTAAAGTTAGCTCTTTCTTCAGCCCCTATTTTAATCAGCCTGGACTACACACAGGACTTCATTTTGTTTTCGTTTGCTTCTGAGCACACTTTGGCAGCTGTTTTAATGCAGAAAAGGGATGGAGTTGAGAAGCCCATTGCTTTTTTCAGTCAGATTATAAGGGACGGAGCATTGAAATACAACATTATTGAGAAACAAGCACTTGCGCTTATAAAGGCCTTGAAATATTTCCGTGTGTATATACTGCATTCCCACATTATAGCATACGTTCCTAACACAGCGGTTAAAGATGTTTTGGTACAGGCAGATCCAGAGGGAAGACGGGGTAAGTGGATCGCTGCGTTGTTAGAATACGATGTGGAGATTAAACCGACCAAGCTGATTAAAGGACAAGGACTCGCCAAGCTCATGGCTGAAACAAATCTGCATGCTCTAGATATAAATTTGATTGCTACCATGTCCGATGAAGATGAGGAAAGTACGTCAGTTCAGGTATCTGATATTTTTGTTTCTTCCCCTTGGTATGCTGACATTTTATACGTGCTTCAGAATTTGTCTCCACCTCCCGGGATGCCTAGAAATAAAAGTAGAACATTGAAGTTGAGAGCTGCAAAATTTTGTATATTGAATTCTGCATTGTATTGGAAAGACCCTGGGGGAGTGTTGTTGAATTGTTTGGTAGAGGAGGAAGCTCAAAGAGTTTTGGAGGACTTTCATAGAGGTGACTGCGGAGGCCATTTGTTTTGGAAGACCACAGCGAATAAGATTCTAAGGGCAGGGTATTATTGGCCTTCTTTGTTTTCTGATGTATATAAGGCTGTTAAGAATTGTCACGAGTGTCAAATTTTCGAAGGGAAGCAAAAATTACAGCCTTTGCCTCTCAAACCAATTGAGGTTAGTACACCATTCCAGCAGTGGGGATTGGATTTTATCGGGGAAATCCACCCAGCATCTTCCGGACAGCATAGATGGATATTGACAGCTACGGACTACTTCACAAAGTGGATCGAAGCGATTCCCACTCGACAGGCCACGGATGCGGTAATTATCTCTTTTCTTGAAAACAATATTCTGTCACGTTTTGGGTGTCCTAGTAAAATAATCACAGATAATGCAGCGGCCTTCAAGTCTATGAGGATGGTTGAATTTTTCTATAAGTACAATATCAGCTTGGGACATTCGACTGCCTACCATCCACAAGGGAATGGCTTGGCGAAATCTTCAAATAAATCCTTGGTGAATATCATTAAAAAATTGCTGGAAATCAACAAAAAGGGCTGGCACAAGAAATTAGTGAATGCACTGTGGGCTGATAGGGTAAGTCAGAAAAAGTCTATTGGCATGTCTCCTTTCGAGTTGGTGTACGGAATAGACACGGTTTTTCCTACTTCGCTTGCTGTCCCGGTGGTCAAATTGCTTCAGGAAGCTGGTAGTGAGGAAGATCCCATGCAACAGAGGATTAATCAGATGATTTATTTACAGCAGACACGGGAGGAGGTATTTCAAAATACTTTCAAGTTGCAGGAGCGCATAAAGAAGATCTACGACAGAAAGGCACAAGCAGATAAGTTTCAGTTGGATGAGGTGGTTTTGAAATGAGATGCTCGGAATGAAGATAAGGGAAAGCACGGTAAATTTGAAAACCTATGGAAGGGTCCTTTTAAGATCGCAGCGTATCATGGTCAAAACTCCTTTCTTCTCAAGGAAATGAATGGAGATGATTGTCCTGGAGGACCGATCAATGGTCGGTTGCTGAAACGATACCACTTCTGAGTATTTTCTGCTGATTTCATCATCATTGTATATATCGTTTTACTTCTGTTTTATTGCAAGTGTGTACTGATCTCTCATCCTCAGTCTGGGGCCCGGAGCGAAGGCTATAATTCTGGAGATGGAGGTTGGTTCGTTTGAAGTTCGTCAAGTCAGTTTTATCAGTCTTTTCAGTTTTAGAGTCGAGTTAGTTTTGGTCAAGTTTTAGTCGCTTTTCAGTCAAGTTTGCAGTCAATAAATGTTTCGAAAGTTTTGTTTTATTTGTTGAAATAATGATTCCATCACCCAATGGATGAAGGCACTGTTTGACTCCCCCAGAGATCTGCCGTTCTTGGCATATCCATGGAGCCACCATCCCCATTGGAGCCAATGTTAGAGTCGGTCCTTACAACCCTCCGTCAGAGATCAGTTCGCTGTCTGCATATTCATTCTTAGGTGTCTCGCTTGTTCCACTTCGTTGCATTTCGCTAGGAGCATGCCATTGACTGACGAGGGGGTCTGGTTGTCATGTGTTTCCTCATGCTTGTACCTGCAGGGCTATTTAAAAATTCCTCAAAAATCACTGAAGTTCATCGCCATTTCATTCATGATCATTAATGATTGTTTTCATTAAAAAAAGTCTTTAGTCCTAGAGTCTAAGGTTTTCGAGTCTTTTGCATACATGTCATAAAGCCCGCAGGCCATGAGGTTGGTTTCGCAAGTTTTCTATTTTACATTTTTATCATCAAAAGCATTTGAAGACATTTCTAGTCCAAAACTCTGTTTTGGAACTAGAAATTGTCTAATTTCATTTTTGTAATAATTGTATTTATTTCATCATAAGAAGCTTCAGTGCAAGCCTCTGATCTTTTCCAAAGCCAAGTGCCGCATCCCTGCAAAAGACAAACAAGTATTTTCAGTCCAAAACTCAGAAAAGCCAAAAGAAAAGCATTGTATTAAATGACCAAATGTCAAATGCCAAAAATTATGAAAGTGGGTTATCAAACAAATTTGAAATCAAATCTGATTTGATGAGATATTTTCTTCATATATAAAACATGGCAAACAAAATCATTTGCAAGAAATCCGCAAGGCAGAAGTCGAATTTGTGTTCTTGAAGGCCGAAGCCGTGTTTTCATAGCCGTGGGCAGTGTTTGGAGGTGCGCGCTACCCATACAGAGTGCGCGCTACCCACATAAGTTTCATAGCCAGTGTTAATTAACACGGGCGCTACCCACTTGTCGGGCGCTACCCATACAGTGACAGAGCCCACAAAATTTGTCTTGCGCCCAGTTTCGTATCAAATCGGCTTCATCGACTTGCAAGTAGGTTTCTAAAGGCTGCTCAGTAGATTTTTAGCATGATTATGGTGTTATTGATGTTGGGAAACAAGCCTTGGTTGAAGAGAAATGTATGAACCCTACATTTATATGCAGATTTATTCCTTAAGGGTTTTGAATATATATGGACAGTCTTGTGAAGGGTTTGAAAACTTTTGTGAATGGTAGATATGCTCATGCCCTAGCACGTTGTGTACATGATCCTCACGCCCTTAGTTTATCATCTTATCACTGCTGTCATGCCCTTTCATGTTTTTACACAGTCTTATGTTGACTATTCTATATCCTCCATCACCATAATATCACCGCTGCTGTCATCATCATTCTATTGCCACTGTCATGGCCATTTGTTTCACTGTGGTCATTGTCATATTGTTCCCATTCTCCATTGATAAAACATAGTCCCATATTTGTTTGCTCCTTTGACAAATTTTGGCCAGCATTACAAAGGGCTGCACACTACATTTGCATTTGGTACTCATTTGTCAAACTTACTTGTGATCAAAACAGTGATAGTTTTTATGCCATTAAAACAGAGCCATCCTCATTATGATTTTGTTTTCCTGTGATACTTGGGTACATGTGTGACATTTATTGGGTTTTGAACATACATTAAAATTTTGCCTTCACTGCACCTATATCAGCATCCATTTTGCAAATATCTTGTTTTCAAAGCCATGTCAGAGACATATTCAGTTTATGAGCAGGAGTCTGACAGTGATTCCACAGCAGAGGGTAATGTGCCACGGAGGCCTCACAGAGGTGGCAAAGGTGGTAAACATCTCAGGGAGGAGCCTACTTCTTTGGCTCAATTGCAGGCATGTCCACTTGCAATGGATTGTTTTCGGGTTCAGTCATGTTTTCGATTCTGTGAGATGATTTCACAAACCCAGCTTCATCGTGAACTAACTCGTCTGTTTGTTCTACATTTACATGATGGCCGTGTAAATCTCGCTGGAGTAGATTTCATTCTGTCACCAATGACTATTGCTCAGGCCACTGGCATACCAAATTTAGGAGAGGAATGGAACAAACGTCAGCAGCTAGAGAAATTCCACTATGAGCCATACATCAAACCTGGGTATATGAGGCACTTGGGCAGAGTTTTTCCTTTCAGATTCCTGAGGGATGAGTTTGCACAACTGATGAAACTCATCATTCGGTATTTCAGTTGCGAGGGCAGATTCTCGCGTCTCTTTGCGTACCATGTTCGTTTGTTGATGCACTTCACGAGGGTACGTATGATGAACATTCCGTACTTCATGTATCGCAACATAGAGAGGATGATGATTTTTGTACAGAAGAAGAGCCCAGCACAAAAGCATAGAAGTATATATCATTACGCTCTGATCAAGATCATAGTGTTACATCAGTTTACACAGCAAGGCATCACTTGGGAGGATTTCATCTCCCGTGACTTTTTCACAGCGCCACAGCCATCTCCCGAGGTAGTTCATGATGCGGGAGAGCCTTCACACCAACCTGACATTCCTAAGATTGAGCATATCAGTGCTCCATTGTATGTGACATACTAGCGAGGCCACAGGGCCTTATTTTCAGCTACACGGCGAGTATTATCTCAACCCGGGGTGGAAGGGGTCTTGCCGACTCCATCAGCAGAGCGAGTATTATCTCCACATGATGTGGAAGGGGTCTCGCCTTCTTCTTCAGCACAGGTACAGATCCAGGACAGGGGCAAGAGGCCCATTCATGATGAGGGCCCATCAGGAGGCCGGGACACAGATTTCACGATCATTGATGTTGATGCGAGCTCTCCTAGCTCGAAACTGAGGGAGATCATCCAGGAGCAAAGGGCCGAGAATGACACGCTGAAAGATAAATTGCAGAAGGCTCAGTGGGTGATTAATTACTTGGAGCAGCGTAACAAACAGCTAGAGGATGAGCACACACTTTATGAGCTGCGTCGAATTCGTGAGGATCGACAATTGGCCCGGAAGAGACCTGGTGATATGACACCGGCTGATCGAGATTCTGTACTCACGCATGTTAATATTCATCTGGAGAAGTTGTTAGAAAAGGCCAACAGAGACAAAGACATGCTTCGCCGCATGAAAGGTCATTATTGGGCCCGCATGCACGTCTGCAAAGCAAGAATGAAGATTCTGAAGAGGAGGTTGAGCGAAGCACTAAAACGGCGGAAAAGGCCTGATCCACTCCGGATTTTGGCTGAGGCTTCATTGGCTGGGAATGATACATGATGGAGGGTCTTCGCTCCGAATTTGAGCAAATTCAAAGAAATTTTTGTCATTTTGAAATATTTTGGTCTAAAAACAGGTTTTTCAGCTATACGGGTAGCACGTCGATGTGCTCACTTTTTTTCGGGACACTTTCTGAAGGAAATATTTGCATTTTTGGGTTTTTCATGGTAGGTTATGCATCCTCAGGCATTGTCGAAGCATTTCATCAGATTCTGGATGGTCAAAAGGCTCAAAAGCACCATGAAAACCACCTTGCTGCCACCTTTTGCACCAGCAGGAAGTACTTCTGGGAGAATGAAGTTTTGGAGGGGAAAATGAGCTCCAAATTGGGAAATTCAACTTGGGTTGGATAGCCAACATCTAGGGCTTTCCAGCGAGATATCATGAGCTCAATTTGGATGCCGGGAAGTGCCTCAAAATCAGGCTGAAAGGCACGCTACCCATACAGCTCAGGCGCGCTACCCACATAGATTTTTGGCTGATTTTTCAACTTCCAGCTCAGAATTTCGGCCAGTTGGGACCAGTTTTGCTTGTGGATGAAATTTTTGGGTTTTCATGATGTAAATTGATGGTTGGCATGTAAATTTGGCTTACTTTTACCTATTCTAGAAGATTCACTCTCAAAAAAGTGAAAATCATGTTAATGAATCAGTTTCCACTCTTTTAGAGGCAAGTTGTTAGCTGCCTAGATTTTAGCTCCTTGATTAGAATTTGGTTGAAACTGATCGCTGAAGAAGGAATTCGACCCCTAGAGGAATGGGAAGGGGTTAGAGTGATCTATATATTGTAATTTTTGAGACATTCTACAGGTTGGACTCTTGGGAAACTTTTGGCACACTATTGTACATATTTTTCATATTTTGGCTAAGGAAAGATCAGAGATTTTGCAGCACCTGTTGGGATTCTTGTGGCTTTCAGTTCTTGATGGTGTTTTCTCTCAATTTATTGTAATTTATTTCATGTTTAATGTATGCCATCCCTTCTTATGCTTCTGAAACTAAAATGAATGAGTAGATGAGGTTGAATCCATTGTTTACAGTGCTCTGCCTTTGAATTCATTTAGTTTTGTATGTTTTCGCCTGTTTGGAGAGGATCCAAGTTCTTCTTTGCCCTCTTCAGCTCCTTTTCGTTCTGATCTATCCATATACTCAACCAAAAGCATCAAGACTATTGCCTACCTCGCCCCAACTCGAATTCTGCAAAGATCTGGCCTTATCCCCGGACCCAAAATTGTTTTTTCCCATTTCTCCAACAAAAACCCAAAAAATCAAAATTAAACATTCCTATCTCTTTACTAGCCTAAAATCAATATTCATTGTTCATTATAAGTCATCTCAGCCCCTCTGAAAACCTTTTTCCGAGATAGACTCGGAGAGAGCCCTCTCCTGTCCTCGTAGGGCTAGCTACGAGGCTGAGCATGGTTTGATGTAGCCTTGAGTTTTACCTTATTTCAGCCTAAGGTAGATTTGAGCGCTAACACATAGCAAATATCCAACCAGTGATAAATTTGAAGCAACATCCCAGGGGGAGAACAGTTCATAAATAATCCCCATGAAAGTAGTATAAGAATAGCTCCATGAAATAAGAACAACTATGAGATCAGGAAGTGAGAGGATTTTCCTCTAAAAGAGAACTATAGAGAAAGAAGATCATCTGAAGTCTTA
Organism: Pinus albicaulis; assembly: GCA_034641835.2. Lineage (NCBI taxonomy): Eukaryota > Viridiplantae > Streptophyta > Pinopsida > Pinales > Pinaceae > Pinus > Pinus albicaulis. The sequence goes on along the minus strand of CM076574.1, from coordinate 349,232,326 downwards.
AGTAGCTGACAGATTGATGGAAGAAGAGAAGAGAGCAAGAAGCCATGATGATAGAGGAAACCTTAGCAATGAACATATAAGCTAAGAAGACTTTAGCACATTAAAGTGATGATCACACTATACTTCCTACTGCTAGAATTAACAATGTATCACATTAAGAAGGATGAGTAAGAAAAGTGCCTATCATCAGTTCATTACATCTTTCAAAAGGTCCACTTGGAGAAATGCAGTTAAGTGAGTAATAAATATTTCAGTAATCAGCCCATGAAGATACCTAGAAAATAAATTGAAGATTTCTTCCTGAAGATTTGAATGCTAGAACAGTTGAAAGTGTATATAAAGCAGTAATGATTTTGGAGCAGTCCAAGAAAAGGAAATGCAGTGACATTATTTTAAACCAGAATGACAGAATAAGAAAAAGGTTAATGATGCCAAGATTAAATTCAGTATATTGATGATTGCTGGTGTGAACAGTGAAAAGACCAATAGTAGAAGCTATGGGTTCATGTGCTAGCTAAAGTGAAACCTCTGTATGGTTTTTCAAAGTAATATCAATTGGTGTTTAGGAACAAGCAACATGCTTATCAACAGATTACCAAGCATTATCAGTGGAGCAGAAGTATGATACAGGTCCTCAGAATCAAAGGACTATGGAAAGAATGCATCAAGGTAAAATTTCCAGGGTTATCTGCATTCAGCATGAAAAGGGCAGTAGCAGTGCTAAAAGATCAGTATCTAATTTACACTTGAAGTAGTATTTTGAGCACCGAAGCAATATCTTTTTCTATATATAATTTCATGCCTTCCTGAAGTTAGTACATGTATATCTTCAAGGCCTCATTTAAAGATCAGTTACAAAACTGTTTGAAGTATGTTTGCTGAGTTTTCAATTAAACATCCTTAATATGTTATTGTGGAAGATCATCCTGATAGAACAGTCAAATTATCTGAAAAATAAAGGACTAGCTGCGATTACCATCTAAAGCTCAAAAGTTTTTTTTTCCTACTTCAGCACAAAGGATTTGCAGGTATTTCACCATTGAAAAGGGGTTGATCACTGACATACATACCCCCCTATGTCATAAAGAAAAGTGATTGGTTGATAAGTAAGACTAAACAATAAATTGAATGTATCTAGTCTCAAGGGTTGTTTTTGAATGTACATTGTCCAAGCAAGTAAAGGCATTTGATCTCTTAGATCAAATTTTGGTCAATTCATTGATCACATCTGTAACAAGGACCTGCAGCTATTTAGTGTAATATTATTATCAACATCCTAGCTCAAATCATCACCAACAGGCAAGAAAGGTGTACCACAGCAATAAAAGATATATTGGCATCATTATCATAATTGAACAATTTATATTCAAGTTCAAATAATCCTCAAAAGTGTTCTCTCAACAACTCTTTTACACTAGTTTGGAGCAGAAGGGTACAAATTCAGAAGAATAAGATCTAAACACAAATCAGAGAGAAGAAATGCAAACATAGAATCTACACTAAGAAATGTGCAACCCTTTTCCATTGATGTCAAAGGGGGAGGAAAAGCAGGTAATAGAAGAAAGGGTCTTCTAAAAGAAGATAGGCAGAGGAAGACTTGGAGAAAGCATTGGATTATCGGTGGATGTGTTGCCATCAATGCCAAAGGGGGAGACTGTTGGAAATGTTGTCATTGATGGAAAAGTAGATGAAAAAGGAGGAGCACCTGAAACATCAGCCAAGGAGTAGAGGAAGAAAAAAGAGAGTTAGCAGAGACAACAAAAAGATAAGTAAGGAGAAGCATCAGTCAAAGAAGTAGCAGAGGTAGCAGAGACAGAATAAGACAAGTATCAGAGGCAGTAAAGAGAGCAGAAGATATAGAAAAGAAGCAGATAGGTAGCAAGGCAACATAGAAGGAACAAAGGTAGCAGGAGACAGATGAGGTGGTGCTGCAGAGCAGTGAGGATATTAGTATCAAATAAAGGTAATTGAATTTCTTGGGGATGATTTGGAGCATTGCCTAAATGGTAAGGAAACCATGAAGTGGTCGAAGAAACTAATAATGAGCAAAGGCACATCGAATAATAGAGGCAGAGGCTACAAATATAGAGGCAGAGCCGTTATCATGGCAATGGAGGTAGAAAAGACAGAGACAGACAAAGGAGGCAGCAAAGAAGCAAATGAAGGAAGTAAAGGAGACAGGCAGAGGCAAAGGAAGCGAATATAATAGAGGCAGAACCGTTATCAGAAGCAAAGGCAGAGGTAGAGCCGTTATCACAGTAGTAAAGGCAGAGGCAGAGCGACAGAAGCAGCAGAGGCAGAGACAACTATTATTGCAGAGAAACAACTATTATTCCGAGAATCGTTGTTCCCACCTAGTGAATATATATATATATATATATAACTAAATTCCGAGAATCGCTACCTCAGCCGGAGGATATATGTATACAATTCCGAGAATCTTTACCCAGCCGGGCGTTACACATAACATAAATATAATTCCGGGAATCATAACCCAAGCGACAATGTAATGCATAGTTAATATAAATTTCATACCGGGAATCGTATACTCCAGTGGTAAAGTGTTGCGCTTTATATTCAAAGGAACAAAACATATATATCTATATATATATATTCGGCCGACCAACCGACTGAATATTCAAAGTATTTTCTGCTATTCGGCCGACCGACTGTATTTGGGTGGGCCTTTCGGGTCTGTGGACCCTGATCTAGAGGCATCTTGGCGTTTTCATCGGGCCCTCACCACCACAGGGTCTGCACAAGAACTGACACCCCCTGTCTCATGCATTGTGGTTCGACCTGACCCTAAACCATTTACCGCGTGGTTGGCCCTATCTTGAAGGCAGTTTCACGGTATTGACCGGGGTCTCACTACCAGTATGGATCATTATGATGATGCGGTGGATTATTCGGAGGATCCCCTGGAGGGGGTCGACATCTGGGGACTTGATGCACAAGATGCGGAGGACTACATGTCTGACTTGGACCTGATTCCTAAGGTGGAGGCACCTGCTCCATCTAAGCTGGCAAATGTGGGAGGCTACTCCTCGCCTCGGGCTGACCTGGCTCTTTTTTCTCTCGGCTTGCCCTCAGGTGCAGACTTGGGATTGTTGGATTTTCCCCAGGCTGGACAAGATATTACCTCGAGTGCCACCATTGGTTGCTCTGCGCAGCTCTCGGAGGCTTTTTTCCATGATATAGGGGTCGCTACAGGATCACTGGCACAACTGAGTATTGGTGGACCTTACTCGCTTGGACCTACGGACCCGGGGGTCGAAACGCCATTTGACTCGGCACCAACTGCACCAGAGGCGGCATCGGGGTCGTTTACAAATATACCGGAGGATTTCAACTTGCAGGGGGGGATTGGCACACCCCCAGTGTCTGAAGACTCTGCGGAGCCGGGGCTGGGATTCTCAAAGGCAAAAAATCTGCACAAGGTCACAAGAAGTAAATTAATCTATACCACAAACTTTGGCTGCGAGAGCGGAATGGTGGACTGGGGCATTATTGTGACCAAGACTCTTGTGGGGAAGGTCCGTGGCCGAAAGTACTCTGCCACTCGGCTTCGGAGGTGGATTCGTGAAATCTGGAGTGACACTCTCCCTATTCTCCCGGTGGTCCAGGTCCTCACCAAAGGTTGGTTTTCACTCTCTTTTGATCGCCCTGAACAATCAGACTGGGCTCTCAAGCACTACTGGCATCTTGAGATGCACCCGGTTTATCTCAAAAGATGGGTTCCCCTGTTTGACCCTAAGAAAGAGAACGCCGACGCAGGCCCCATCTAGATGAGGCTGCCGGGGTTGCCACTGCAGTTTTGGAGCGAACCCGCGCTGAAGAACATCGGAGGACATTTTGGCCACTATCTAGATCATGATCGATCCTATTTGACATCGGGCAGTCACGCAGTCGCCCGGATCTTGATCTTCTTGGACACTAGGGATGGCCTCTATGAAAGTTTCAACATGGTTTTTGATGAGATGACCTGGCAGTAACCTCTGGACTACGAAGGCGTGCCCTTTCGATGCCGGAAGTGTCATGTGGTTGGTCACCTGTATAAGGATTGTCCTATGATGGGCATTGGCAAGCAGACTCCGCAGAAATCCCGTTCAACGGGTACTCAGACTGGGCAGGTGAATAGCAAGGTGTGGGGGGATGCTGCTGTGTGTCGGCCAACCCCGGATGCCCTGAGAGAAGCTGAACTGATGCCTACTGCTCTTCCTTCGTGGACCACCTCGCAGCCTAGAACTCGCTCGCTGGCTTTGATGGACACTTCTCAGCGGAACCCTCCTATTCCGGGTAACTCTATTTCCTATGCTCTTTCGATTATTGATGGTATTCCTGTCCCACCAGTTTTCACTTCATTTCAATTCATATCTGGCATTGGCGATATCTCTCTGCCCTCTCCTATTCATACCTCTGGCACTCATTCGACTAGGCCTGGCAATCCTTTGAAACTCCCTGCGGTTTGCTGCTCTATGGCTTTGACGCACCCGTCATCCACTCCTATTATCCACCACTCCTCTGATGAACTCCGATGCCACTCATCCTCATCTTCCGAGACTCCCTCATCACGTCATAACTATTTCCTTAGATCACTCTCCCTACCACAGTCGGGTGAGACTTTTGGGATTTGATGGGAATACTATTCGATGGATTCGGAACAAGAAGAGATCGAAGAGGGAGGCTCTGATCAATATTGAAAATAAGATTGCTAGTCTCAACAGCGCTGAATTACTGGGCTATAGATCTGATGATACCAAGGCACAACTTATTGCACTTGAATCGGACAGAGCTAAATATCTGAGACAAAAGGAGGAAGACTGGAGACTAAAAAGCCGGGCAATATGGTTACAAGCGAGTGATGAAAATACTAAATTCTTTCAGCAGCATGCTAATGGCAGAAGGGCTGCAAATGGCACTTGGGAACTGTCTGACAACAATGGATTTATAGCAAGAACTCAGTCTCAATTATCTGACCTGGGCACAAGACACTTCTCAAACCTTTACAGGGCGTCTAACCGCATTGACCTCCCGGACATCATGCGTATTACCCAGCATACAAAAAGATTTGTTGAACAGGATCAGATGGATGACCTAAATGCACCAGTCACCTTGGGTGAGCTGGAAGGTGTAATAAAATGGTTCAAGCGGGACAAAAGCCTTGGGCCTGATGGCTGGCCCATTGAGTTCTTTATTCATTTTTTTGATCTCATTTCAACTGACCTGTTGACTATGATTGAAGACAACAGAGTGCGAGGTCGAATTTATGATGGTTTCAACACCACTTTCATTGCTCTTATACCAAAAACTGACAATCCAACTAGCTTCAATGAATATAGACCTATATCTATGTGTAATTGCATATACAAGATCATATCCAAACTCATTGATAACCGCATCAAGCCTTTCCTGTCTACACACATTGAAAAAGAACAATTTGCATTTCTGAATCATAGGCAGATCCACGAAGCTATTGGCACGGCCCAGGAAGTTCTTCATACTATTAAGACCCAGCGCCAGAAATCCACCATTCTCAAAATCGATCTCACAAAGGCATTTGATCGGGTCAACTGGAGCTATCTCCATCTCATTTTGATCCATTCTGGCTTCCCTAATCTGTTTATAAACTGGATCATGGGATGCATTTGTCACGCGACCTTCAGTATTCTGATCAATGGCACCGCATCTGATTTCTTTCATGCGGGGAGAGGACTGAGACAGGGATGTCCTCTCTCGCCATTATTATTTTTCTTGGTTATGGAAGGACTCTCGGAGCTTATCAGGAATGCAAAGGACAGAGGAGAACTCCAAGGACTCTGGATTAAAGAAACTCTTCATCTCACTCATCTACTATTTGTAGATGACGTTCTCATCTTCCTCAATGGTACTAGACAAGACTCTGTTCATTTTGATATGATTCTGCACTGCTTCTGCAGGGCCACTGGCATGGAACCTAATAGTACCAAATCAACCATTATGATTGGCTGCTCGGTTATGGAACAAGGTATCTCTCTGCACCTATTCGACTATGTTAGCATTGACATCAATGACGGACTCAAATATCTGGGTTTCCATATTAAACCAAATGACTACAAGATCAAAGACTGGAACTGGTTGATAGCCAAGATTGAACGCAGAATCAACATATGGTATAACAGATGGTTATCCAGGGCTGGACGCCTGATCCTCATCAAATCTGTGCTGGAAGCTATTCCGGTCTATTGGATGACCCTGGCTTGGATTCCAATTGGCATCACTAACAGAATTAAAAAGATCTGCAAGCAATTTCTCTGGCGCAATCAGGGTCAAGTCTCCACCTTTGCCTGGGTTGCCTGGGACCGCATAAGCATCCATAAACATTGGGGAGGCTGGGGATTAAAATATTTACATATTTTCTCGAAGGCCCTGGCTGCTAAGATGTGCTGGCATTTAATCTCAGGTCAGAGTCTCTGGAAAGAGGTCATTGTGGCTAAATACATTTCGCCTCGGAACCCACTCGATTGGATTCGAGACAGAATAGGTTTGACCATTGGCTCATCTATTATTTGGAAGGCGATCAATAAGGTGGAACATATTATATAGCTAGGTTTATCTTGGCAGATTGGCACGGGTACTATGGTCCGCATAGGCTCTGATTCGTGGTCTGGCTGTGGAGATCATTACAAACTTCCAGTATTTATCACTGAACACCTTGCAAACAGAAATATATCTTACCTTGCACAGATTGCAGACCTGGTGCATACCTTGTGGAGGGGCCAAGCCTAGCTTACCGCAGCGGACCTTGACATACCACTGGCGGGTGCTCGGATCTGGCAGAGGTATATTTGGGCCCTTAAAGCCACAAACATTCGGATTACAGAGCAGGCTGATAAGTTAATTTGGGCTGTATCTCCAAACGGTTGATATGCCCCTAGACTTGGATACCATGCCTTAATTAGGACTAAAGAACCTCCCATCAAAGATTGGTGGTGGCGCTGTCTTTGGAAACTAACTGCCCCACACAAACATAGAACGCTGTTCTGGTGCATTCTCAATAATTGTATACCCACAATGGATTACCTCCACAAAAGAGCGTTCCAAGGGGCTTCACAATGCAGTTATTGCCGGGCCTGCTGTGAGGACGTGAACCACTTATTCCTCCTTTGCAATAGTGTCAAAGATATCTGGGCTCGGATCTGCACAGACCTGAGCTGTAATTTTATTTGGCAGGGAGACAGCATTCTGGCAGCCTGGACAAATTGGTGGAGGCACTATGATCATGAACCACGCATGAGGAATCTCCCTTTAATTGTGGCATGGGAGATCTGGATTGGCTGGAATAGACATATTTTCAGAGATTTTCCCATTGACTGTGATCATATTGGTGCGGCCTCCATTGCTACCTTCAGTCTTTTGCCGATGGACAAGCATCACAGAAAGCCTCCTCTCGACATCCCTGAAATAATAGATCACAGGCGTGCTTGGGCATACTTTGATGGTGCGTCCAATGCTGCGGGATGTGGAGGGGGTGCTATCCTCTACTTCAATGACCACCATTTCTACCATATCAGAATGGGATTGTGACCCGGTACAAATATTTATGCAGAACTGAATTGTCTTCGCCTATTGCTGACTTTTGCATAAGACATCCATTGCAACGCCATCCAGATTTTTGGTGACTCACTGCTTGTTATCAATTGGTTCATTAATCTTGCATTATGTCACTCACACACACTGTTTGCACTGCTGCGGGAGGTTCATTATCTCAAAGGCCTTTTTGATTCTATCTCTGTCACTCATATTTACAGGTCTCGGAACAACATGGCCGACATATTATCCAAAGAAGCAGCGGAGCTAGATTGGGGCACCTGGCATTTCACTGAACACTCGGGCAAACAGGTTTACAGATTTTTTCATCAACCATTCATAGAGGAGGCACATCTATAGGTGACTACTTGCTGTACAGGTTTTTTTGGGGGAGCATTTTGTGTATATATCCCGAGATTTTCTACCGACATGTATATTTTAATTATATAGTTTATACTTTGCTGTTTTTATTAGTAAGCTAAGCACCGAGCTTACTAAGTAACTTTTTAAATTATCCCTGAAAATATGTTTATTTCTGGGACTGGATCATACCTGCTGGATGGCATGTATTTTTTGACTGTTTCAGTTTCTTGCACTACACAGCTATATGTAACATGTAATCTCTCTTTAATGAAAGTTTACGAATTTTTTTGCTCTGAAAAAAAAATATATGTATAGGCATATGCAGCGCGAGATCCAAAGAAATGTAGTAATATAAGGTGGGACCCTTCCCAATCGCATCAGAGATTATAAGGGCAGCGGAACAGGTTAAAATAAGAGTTGCGATTGCGATTGGAAGTCCGGATCCGATGGGTATATAAACTACAACTCATACATACCATGAGTTCTGGTGAACAGTGATGATCGCATCAGAGAATATAAGGGTTGTGATTGCGATTGGCAGTCCACATCCGATGGGTATATAAACTACAAATCATACATACCGTGAGTTCCGGTGAACCGTGATGATCGCATCGGAGAATATAAGAGTTGCGATTGCGATTGGAAGTCCGGACCCGATGGGTATATAAACCACAACTCATATATAGCTTGAGTTCCAGTTCTAATCGCATCGGCAAATCTTATTGAACAATGACCAATCGCATCGGATTTAAGTAGGGCATCGGAACATGCAACAAAATGTTTGCGATTGCGATTGGAAGTCTGGACCCGATAGGTTTATGAACCGTAACTGATATGTGTCGGAAACATATATAAATATAGAATTTGCGATTTTGATTAATCACATCGCATCAGGTCAATCGCATCGAAGTTAAACAAAGTAGCGGAAAATGCAAATAGAAGTTTTTATATGTTTAAACAGGTTTTATTATATACGCCAAGAATTGATTTAAGTCATACCTAAAAGGGCAGTTTGTATGTTAAACTTATGCCAAGAGCTAAAGTTGGATTATATATATATATAACGCTGTTGCAATGTGCCGCATGGTCCGTGGGTTATATATATATATATATATATATATATATGCCTCAGCTTAATGGGAGGGCGATTATTAATATAAAACAATTGTGATGAACGTATGTTCCGCTTGCGACACTCGCCACATCAACAAGACACGTACTATGTACAGAGCATTGGAATTTGTCCAGATTTACAGTTAGCTGGCATAAAAATCTCAGTTACATGTATGTAGCAGTTACATCACAACAGAGGACAGAAGAGCAAACAAAGATGAAAAAAACAGATAAAACATAGTCACAGAAAAGACAGACACATTCAAAGAAAATACAAACGCACAGCGAGCCAAAAGACTAAATGAGTTGAGCTGGAATTCTCATTGTAATTTGAATGTAAATGTTTTAATCGATTTTTTATTTGTGATGCATTGGAAAGTCTCCAGAAGAGAACAAATATCTCATTGTAATGTTAAATTCATACCTACAGTTATATTTTCTGAATGAGCAGATAAAAGAAATGAGAAGGCAGAAGGCAAAGAGACATGGCTGTCCATTTCGAATTCCCAGTAGAATAAAAACATGCATGAAGCTATTTTGTATAAAACAGGGTAATATCCAAAGGGAGAAGGTTGACGAAAGAAAGTGAGAGAAGAAGAGAGTGTGCAGTAGAATTGAAGAGAGTTTAAGAAAATAAGAAAGCTGCAAGAGGTTAGAGAGAGTGAGTGAAGAGAATGCAGAAATGAAGCAGTGAGGCAGAGAAGAAAGAGGAGCTGAGCAGAGAAGAAAGAGGAGTTGAGCAGAGAATAAGGAGAAGCTGATAGAGAATCTGAGAAGATGCAGAGATGATACAAGATAGATATGTGAATAGATGAACAACAGAACAGATGGAACAAAACAGAGCTAATATCCAAGGTAAATCAGCAAGTGTTTTTCTTTTGAAAGAGTAAGGAAGTTGGAGCTTCCCTATCAAGTTGTAGCTTGATAGATGTCAGTTGGAGCTGACTGAGGTAGGAGCCTCCTGTAGGTTGGTGCCTGTAGAAAATCTATGGGAGTTAGTGCTTCCACATAAAATTGTAGCTTGATAAAATGTTAGTTGTAGCTGACTGAGGTTGGAGCCTCCTGTAGGTTGGTGCCTGCAGAAAATTGATGGGAGTTGGAGCTTCCTTGCAAGTTGTAGCTTGCAGAATTGAGGTAGGAGACTCCTGTAGGTTAGTGCCTGCAGAAAAACAGTGGTGAGAGGGAGTTGGAGCTTGCCTTTGCATCACAACAATAATAAGATGTGGTTTTCTCCCTTTATGGGTTTCCACTTATATCCAGTGTCTCTGTGCATGTGTTGATGTGATTTATCTAATATGCTTACTACTTGTTGCTCACATATTAAGACTGTTGTTACATTAACAAATATGTTTGATACTTGTTGCTCACTAATAAATATTTCTCACATATTAAGTTGATCATGAAGTGAAGGTGTAAATAAGTTTTAAGAGAAATTTTTTAAAAGTCCATGTATGTGTTAAACTAATTCACCCCCCCTCCCTCTCAGTTTAACTAAGAGTTCAACAATAGGGGAAATGAAATCAATAGGTTTGAATCCAAGAAATTTTAGATCCAAATCTTGCTATGATTTAGGAGATTCAGAAGGTTCCTGAGGTACTTTATAAGATTCTAAAGAATGGACTAACAAGGCTGATTGAAAATCCACTCCTTTAGATACAAGCTCATGCACTCTATGAGGTATGTCTTCTAATTCTAAAGGAATAGGTCCAGATCTGAAAGGATTAGGAATTATATTGATCTCATGTTGAGGAATAGAAGAAGAAGGGGTTTGATGCCTTCTCCTAGAAGAAAATCTTCTTACCAGTCTCTCTAGATCTGATAACGGTTGGATAATCTCAGAGTCAGATCAAGATATGGTGTGCTCGAAGGAGCCAGTTTGGTCACAGTGGAATCGCTAGGTGAGAGATTTTGACCTAACTAAACCTTTAGTAACCTTAAATGAATAGGGTTTTATAATCATCCCAGGGAAAACAAATCAAATTCGTTCCCCGGCAACGATGCCAAATTGATGTTGTCCTTTGAGACAATTGTGGCCAATAATCATGCCAAAACATCTATAATGTTTTATTTGTGTTTTGTAATTTTGGAGGACCAATGTATAAGATAACTTTTAGCAAAAAATTATTGATTAAATCTTGCATGTAATATCAATAATTATAATTAAGGGTTTCTTGTGTTGGAAATACTGAGAGGGGAGTGAATCAATATTTCTTTTCAATTGTTAATTTTACCAGTTAGATCACTTATATTTAGAACACAAAATGAACAATGATGAAATAAATAATTTTATCAATTTCTTCTTTACAATAAGTAAAGTACAATAATGATATAGGGCTCCAAACCTAGATGAAGACTCCAATCTTCCAGGCTCCAACCTGTATTGTGCCAAGCACCAACTTTGTATTTCCAAGGCTCCAACCTTGTCAATTTGAGGCACCAACCTCTAGGGCTCCAACCCTGTCAATTTGAGGCACCAAACTCTAGGGCTCCAACCCCATCTCTGGTACAGGCTCCAACCTGGTTTCTTGAGGACTCCTATCCTCTAGGTCTCCAACCCTTTGCTTCAATTCGTCAAGATAATTTCACTAATTCTTCACGGCTCCCAATATCTTTTGCAACTAGTCGTGACAATATCTTCACCAACGCTACCCTCAATTGATCTCCAACATGCTTAGCCCATCAATGACAAATTTGTCTTCACATGAAGGTGTCTCCACATCTCTTGATCTTACCCAAAAAAAAATCTCCGAAGTCACCTCATGATGACTAATGCATCATGGTCTCCAAGGTTGTCTTCAAGCCAACTTCTGAAAGGTGTCTTCAACAATACTTGCCCAACAAGATATATTTCCACAGGTTCCTTAATAGGTGCTCGAAGATGTGTTGATGCTTGCTTCAAAGGATATTCTCCTATACTCTCCTTCAGAGATTTTTTCCTCAACAAGTCTCCAATGCAGATCTTCAAGATATGCTCCACAAATCCTTAAGTCAAGATACAAGACTTTTGAGCCACTTCAAGCTTATCTTCAAGGCGGCTGTAGTTCTTCAACAATATTTTATACAAGGTGCGTAGCTGCAAGAGATTCCAGATTCTCCAATGGTACTTCAAGAATGCCTCCAAAGGTTTTTCTCCATAGGGTCTCTTTCAAGTTTCACGAACTACTTCTTAATTTTAAGCTATAATGGTGACTGTCCAATTCTTGAGATACAAGACTGTGTCAACTATTCCAGTTTAAGGCTTCAAGATTTGACTGTTGGTGCATTCACATAAATACAAGCTTTCACTGAGTCCTTCAAAAGACTGTCCTCACTGTAGTTAAGGATTTGAAATGGATTATTCACTGTTGCACCACATAAGAAGGTCCGAGCTATTTTTGTTACCACAGGTTAATCACTGTTATAACTCAAAAGGAGTCTGTAGTTCAAGATTCTTCAACCAAGGCTACAAATGTGTGACAGGGTCTAATTCTTGAGGCTGACAGAGCTCTTTTTCACTGATCCGAGGCTACCCTAACACAGGTTTGTGATATTCAGAGAGAATAAGTCTGAGGCTGCAATTCCAATAGGTAACAAATGTGTTCATAAGCTGATCCAAGTCAGCTCTTAAAACAGAATCAAGAACTTACATCTAAAATACTATACTGCATAGTTCAAGATATGCCACAATCTATTACTTGTTCAAGACACCTTTTGTCCACAGGTTAAAATTGCAGTGCACAGTGCCACAAGTTTGACTGTCACCGTGGATAAACCACAAGTTTGAATTGTAATGTTTTTTTTTATTTTGGAGGACAAACCTTAACAAAAAAATTGCCCAAACAGTCTTCTTTTATGTCATCTCGGCCTCCTTGCTGTTCTGTGCCTTCTTTATGAAATGATCACTGAAAATTGATGCCAAAATGAAGTTTTTTAATGTCATATTTATACATATTTTTCTTTTTGACGAAGATTCATGTCCCTTGGCCAAAAGGCCAACTTGCATGAGTTGTCTCATGTCGGCTTGCATAGAAATTATATTTTTCCAAACTTGTAAATTCATTTTCTCTCAAACTGCTGGGATTTTCGAGGCAAGTAAGGGCTTTTTGGAAAGCTAAAATTATGCTCTAAAGGATGTTGAAGTTGTCACAAAGAAATGTTTCCTCTAAGATGGTGAAAAATATTTTTTTTAAATGTGACCGTCCTTAAATTTTTGTGCATAAAATATTTGGGACATAATGGCTTCTCCAATGATTGGCTCCTCTATTGTTTGTCTTCTTCATCATCATAGGATCATGTATGACATCCACGTCATAATAGTATACAACAATGAATGTATCATCTCATGTCAACATATAGTCGTGCAACGATAAGTCATAGTGCAGCCTTTATTAATTTCTTATTGGGAAAACTTCAAAGTAGTCTTTCAACCATGTCATCAAGACCATTATCAAGTGTGGTCATTCAAGAGTATGACATCATCACATGTATGACTTCATTAAGTATGGTCCTCCACATCAAAGGTAAGGACATCATCTGGGTTCTAGGCTTCTTCATCAAGAGTAAGCACATCATCATGATTTCTAGGGATTTATGATCAATAGGCATTTAGGACATGACTTCTTCATAGAATTTGACATCATCATTAATGGTCTCTTAGTCAACCAAGAGTCATGGCATCATCATCTGGAACCAAGCATCTCAATAATATTGACATCTCAGTTAATGCCATATTGACATCAATGCCAACCTTTATTAACAATCTCCCCCTTTGTCATTGATGGCAATATTCTTGCCCTTCAAACATTCTCTCCCCCTTTGACATCAATGGAAAACGGGGTGCCCAAGTACTCCCCTTGTCAAGCTACTTCTTTTATTCATGAATAGTAGTCCTTCATAGGTATGTTACACCCCCTATCATGGTGCTCTTCCTTCTAGCAATGTGGTCCATGATATGTTTGCATTTCTTCATGTGGTGAACCAACTTCTCCTGCCTTCATAAACTCTTGTAGCTCAAGAAAAAATTGCTGCCTTGTGAACATGTGGAAGAAAACTAGTTCATCGGATGAATAAGGGATCATGTTCTTCAATGAAGTTGTTCCCAAGAGATGATCTATCAAAGTATGAACATTCAAGTGTGACTCGTCAAGGTTTTCATAGGGCCCATTCATGGATAGCCTCTACAAGAATGCTCAAGAATCACAAGATCCCCCTAACAGTATGCATAGTATTCTTCTTGGCATAAATTCATCATTAAACCTTGTAATATCATATCTGCCAATGATGTCTTCATCAAATCAACAACATGTGTTTTTGGTTGGAGTGTTCAAGAGACTTTTAGATCCAATTTGCTTCCTTTTCCACACTTGTGTAAGTTTCTTCTCTAGCTTGGTTGTCATAGTTTTAGGGACCCAAGTCAAGTTACAATCATAAGCCATATGCCCAATTTTATGGCAATTGAAGCATTCCATTATGCTCATAAATGAGGATGTATGATTTCTTCTTGAAAAGCTGCTTCTAGGAGATTGACAGGGACCATTATATTTTTCTTGGTGATATGCCCTACAATCCTTTTCCATATGCCCAAAGTTTGTACAAGAATAGCAATAACCAAAAAATATACTTTGGTACCTGGGAGATGAAGAGTTCCTTGAAGTACTTCTGAAGTCTTTTTGCCTTGGAATTATTTGATGATATTCATTTCCTTTTGTATTCTTGACATCATCTGTAAATATCCTTGGAGTAGGGTTTCTTCTAATGTCATCTTGACTCTTGCCTTTGCTGGAGCTGGGAGTATCATTTTTTCCTGGCTTCCTCACATCCTTGTTGTTTGAAGCATTATCATTCTTGCTTGAGGGTTCACCTGCATAGCCAAGACCTGATTTATCAAGGGGGGATCTTTGATGACTTAGGATGTCATCTAGGGTTTGAGAACTCTTCAAGTTCTTATTTAGCAAGTCAACTTCATTTTTAAGAGAGACAATTTCTTCTTTTAACTTTTCACAATCTTCATCTTTCATGACTAGTTGCTTCTTCATTTCTTCCATCATCCTTGTTGCTTCGTGTGCTTCATTTTTAAGGGAGATTGATGTCTGATTTTAGTTTGAATATTTCTTCATCCTTCTCTTCTAGTTGGCATATCATGGTGTTTCTCTCCTTTTCTGCTTCATCAACTTTTCCTTTTATGAATGCCAAAGTTTCCATCAACTTTTTGGCTCCTTGCGCTTGTTTTCTTGCTTCTTCTAGTTGAGATTTAAGAGAGAGACCTCTTCCTTGTATTGACTAATCTCTACTTCAAGATTGTTCAAGCTCTTAAGTCTTTGTTCAAGGTGTCTTGACAAAGTTTCTTCCCTATTATTTTCCTTCTCTAATTGATTTGTCATAGATATGAATTCTTCATGATTCTTTCTTTTGTTTTGTTGAAATTCCTCCTTAAGCTTGATGAGCTCCTCATTTATTTCTTGTACTTGAAGCTTGAAAAGGTCAACTTCCTTCCTTGTCTTTTCTTGGTCACCATCATGTGGTTTCTTCTTAATTTCCTCATTTTCTTTTTTCAAACTGTTAATCTCTTCCATGGAAGCCATAAGTTTATTCAGTAGATCTTCTTCAAAGTCTTCTTTTTTCTCATCGTCTTCTAGGTCTTCTTTAGTCTTGTTGTCATCTCTCTTATCTTCAACTTCCTTGATGGATTCTGGGCTTCTTTCTTGTTTTCCATCATCTTATTGACTAAAGATCATTGTCAATGCTCCTTTTGAGTGAAGATCATGAATTTTGTCCCATATGACTTTTGTTGACGAACATTTTTCAAAATTGGACTTCATAGAATTTGGTAACCCATTCAAGATTGCATTCATTTCTCTTGTATTGTACTCAGATTATTCATCCATCGTGTCATTATTAATCACTGATCTCCAAACTTTAATTCCTTGAGTCTTCAAGAAATTCCTCATTCTTGCCTCCCACATATCAAAATTTCCATTGAACAATGGAGCCTTCACAAATTGATTGACTTCAATTTCGATGGTTGAGGAAGACACATCTTAAGAAGGATTGGAGACTTTCTTCCTTGGCTTTGCCATTTGTGTTCTAATGATCAACCTTCAAGCTGTTAGGCTTTGAGTGAAGGTACTGGCTCTGATACCAACTGTTGGAAATACTGAGAGGGGGGTGAATCAGTATTTCTTTTCAATTGTTAATTTTACCAGTTAGATGAAATAAATAATTTTATTAATTTCTTCTTTACAATAAGTAAAGTACAATAATTATATAGGGCTCCAACCCTAGATGAAGACTCCAATCTTCTAGGCTCCAACCTGTATTGTGCCAAGCACCAACTTGGTCTTTCCAAGGCTCCAACCTTGTCAGTTTGAGGCACCAACCTCTAGGGCTCCAACCCTGTCAATTTGAGGCACCAACCTCTAGTGCTCCAACCCCATCTCTGGTACAAGATCCAACCTGGTTTCTTGAGGACTCATATCCTCTAGGGCTCCAACCCTTTGCTTCAATTCGTCAATATAAGTTTACTAATTATTCATGGCTCCCAATATCTTTTGCAACTAGTCGTGACAATATCTTCACCAACGCTACCCTCAATTGATCTCCAACATGCTTAGCCTATCAATGACAACTTTGTCTTCACATGAAGGTGTCTCCACAACTCTTCATGTTACCCAAACAAAAATCTCCGAAGTCACCTCATGATGACTAATGCATCATGGTCTCCAAGGTTTTCTTCAAGCCAAATTCTGAAAGGTGTCTTCAACAATACTTGCCCAACAAGATATATTTCCACAAGTTCCTTAATAGGTGCTCCAAGATGTCTTGATGCTTGCTTCAAAGGATATTCTCCTATACTCTTCTTCAGAGATTTTTTCCTCAACAAGTATCCAATGCATATCTTTAATATATGCTCTACAAATACTTAAGTCAATATACAAGGCTTTTGAGCCACTTCAAGCTTATCTTCAAGGCAACTCTAGTTCCTCAACAATATTTTCTACAAGGTACGTAGCTGCAAGAAATTCCAAATTCTCCAATGGTACTTCAAGAATGCCTCTAAAGGTTTTCCTCCACAGGGTTTCTTTAAAGTTTCACAAACTGCTTCTAAAAATTAAGCTATAATGGTGACTGTCCAATTCTTGAGGTACAATACTGTGTCAAGTGTTCTAGTTTAAGGCTTCAAGCTTTGACTGTTGGTGCATTCAAAGAAATACAAGCTTTCACCGAGTCCTTCACAAGACTGTCCTCACTGTAGTTAAGGATCCGAAATGGATTATTCACTGTTGCACCACATAAGAAGGTCTGAGCTACTTTTGTTACCACAGGTTAATCACTGTTCTAACTCAAAAGGAGTCTGCAGTCCGAGCTTCTTCAACCAAGGCTACAAATGTGTGGCAGGGTCTAATTGTTGAGGCTGACAGAGCTCTTTTTCACTGATCCGAGGCTTCCCTAACACAGGTTTGTGACAGTCAGAGAGAATAAGTCTGAGGCTGCAATTCCAATAGGTAACAAATGTGTTCATAAGCTGATCCAAGTCAGCTCTTAAAACAGAATCAGGAACTTACGTCTGAAATACTATACTGCATAGTTCAAGATATGCCACAATATATTACTTGTTCAATACACCTTTTGTCCACAGGTTAAAATTACAGTGCACAGTGCCACAAGTTTGACTGTCACAATGGATAAACCACAAGTCTTAATTGTAATGTTTTTTTATTTTGGAGGATAAACCTTAACAAAAAAATTGCCCAAATAGTCTTCTTTTATGTCATCTCAGCCTCCTTGCTGTTCTGTTCCTTCTCTATGAAATGATCACCGAAAATTTATGCCAAAATGAAGTGTTTTAACGTCATATTTATACATATTTTTATTTTTTGCAAAGAGTCACGTCCCTTGGCCAAAAGGCCAACTTGCATGAGTTGTCTCATGTCGGCTTGCATAGAAATTATATTTTTCCAAACTTGTAAATTCATTTTCTCTCAAACCACTGGGATTTGCGAGGCAAGTAAGGGCTTTTTGGAAAGCTAAAATTATTCTCTAAAGGATGTTGAAGTTTTCACAAAGAAATGTTGCCTCTAAGATGGTGAAAAATACTTTTTTTAAATGTGACTGTCCTTAAATTTTTGTGCATAAAATTTTTGGGACAAAATGGCTTCTCCAATGATTGGCTTCTCTATTGTTTGGCTTCTTCATCATCATAGGATCATGTATGACATCCACGTCATAATATTATCCAACAATGAATGTATCATCTCATGTCAACATATACTCGTGCAACGATAAGTCATAGTGCAGCCTTTATTAATTTCTTATTGGGAAAACTTCAAAGTAGTCTTTCAACCATGTCATCAAGACCATTATCAAGTGTGGTCATTCAAGAGTATGGCATCATCACGTGTATGACTTCATTAAGTATGGTCCTCCACATAAAGGGTAAGCACATCATCCAGGTTCTAGGCTTCTTCATCAAGAGTAAGCACATCATCATGATTTCTAGGGATTTATGATCAATAGGCATTTAGGACAAGACTTCTTCATAGAATTTGACATCATCATTAATGGTCCCTTAGTCAACCAAGAGTCATGGCATCATCATCTGGAACCAGGCATCTCAAGAATATTGACATCTCAGTCAATGCCATATTGACATCAGTGACAACCTTTATTAACAACTTGTTTATCTCACACAGTGATTAAGATTTTGTAAATCGATTAAGTGGACTTATGTAAGAAGATATAATTATTAAATATTCAAATTGAATTATTCAATAAATAATAAGCTTGAAAACCTTTAAATAATGTCTAAAAGTTCAAAAAAATATGTCTAACATTATCAAGATGCTGACAATTTATAAATGAAAGGGATTTACATCAACAAACTGTTAAGTAAATGATTCTTTATATTGATAATAACTTCAGGAGGAATTATAAGATTTCTAAAACACAGTCAACCTCACCTAGTTATATTGATAACAATTAAATATATGAAGGAAAAAAATGTATCAAAACTGGAAAAACTCACAGAGAAAACAGAGCTATATGAGAAAAATTTATAATCCTTCTTATATTATTGATTATCAAAAAGACTTGTACAATTTCTTCTTACAAAAATTCGCTCATCCAAGGGTGTAACCCTTAATAAATCGACATGAGAGTTATTTATACTAATTAAAAAAACTTAGAAATATCTTAATTGATTTACAATAATAGAATAAAGAAGAATAGAAGGAGACAGATAGATGAAGTGTCTCTATTTTCTTGGAAGTTGTTGATGACTCAGCTCCTTTTCATGGAAGCTGTTGCTAACTTGGCCCCTTTTGATGGAATATGTTGCTGACTGGACCCTAAAAAAATCTAATGTGTTGGCATGCTGTAAAATTCATCCTTTTACTCAATGGTTTTACAAAACTTATCCCATTTATCTTGAATTGGGATTTCTACACTCGTCATTTTCCTAAACATTTCATCTACTTCAGTATATCTATCAAAATTTAGTCTTTGAATGAATACGTGTTTGATTTGATGTTGAATGATCAAATCAAATTGCAGAGGTTCAAGAAAAGCTTTCCCTGTAATCTTTCCTTTCATACCTGCAAACTTTGACTTGTCTATTGCAATTGTATATAACTTTTTGCAGTAATATTCTTACTTAATCAACTTATCATCCAATCCTAGCAATCCTAACAGTACTTTATGATTTAAAACATTAAATTTAGCATGAAACCTTTGAAAAATAATATTTAAAGCTTTATATTTTGTCTGCAATTGGTTGATTAAGTTTCTTTTCTACTGCTTACGGTCAGGCGTTGGTGTCTGTACATTTGAAGTGGAAATGACTTGTTCATCTGCCTCCTGGAGATTACCTTCCACCCATTTATCTTGGTTCATGTATTTCTCTATTTCTTCTCTGGAAGTATGAGTGTAGGATTTTTTTTTGAGTTCAACTCTCAGAGCATAAATAATGCCAGGGGGGTCATATGACGAAGTAAAACTTGGTTGAAAACCCATCTTCTTTAATAATGCATCTGCATCAGCACCAGTTGCTCTGGTATTGCAGATGAAGGATCCAATGTTAGTTTTGAGCTTAAACTAAGCCTTTCTCTTTCCTGAGACAAACTGTAGCTCATCCATGTTTAACATTTATCTTATGTACTCCAAGGAGAAAACTCTCATAGGTACATATCTTGGAAGCTTGTATGGTGAGAGTTCGCAGCCATATACCCCGATCTCTGTGTAATTTTTGTACAGGTACCAATCACATGTCTTTTCTTGCTCACTGAGGTGCAAAATCCTTTTAATGTATTCTCCAATTCTGGGCTCTGATTGACTTGTAAGGAGTTTCCTTAGTGGATGTATAAAGGAGTCTATGAATTCTGAAAAAGAAGTGGTTGTTGATGAAGCTCTGACCAATTTTGTCCAGTGAATCACTGATTGATTCACTCCTTGTGCATCATGTTTTTTGAAGTGGATAAGAAAAATTTCTGCCCGCTGAAACAAAATCATATGAATAATCACAAAAGAATAATTAAACGCTCCTTGTGTGGTGAAGTTCATGAATTGTTCATGTATAATTTCAGCCAAGAATTGGCTGTAATTATACATAAACAATGGTGATTTATCATTACTGAAAATAGATAAGAACCTTAGGATGGGTTCATCAATTGTTTCATCGTTTGGGTATCCTAACAGGTAAGAAAGAAGGGATATACATTGCTTGGTATTGAGAATTTTAAGGGCTGGGATTTAATTCAAATTCTCTTCTTGATAATTGCTTGTGAGCTTACTTATTTATCTTCTTTAACTTAGTTAATCTTTCATCAAGTCAATTACCAAAGTTCTTAATCATATGTATAGACTGTTTTACTTTCACTTCTTTCACTTGAACTGAATATCTTGAAGTGTGGTTAGGAAGGTAAATCAGAGATTTACCTTCCTCACTTTATACTGTTTTTAGATCATCTAATCACTGTCTTAACATTGACAAAATTCCTTCTTGAATACTTTTGCACTGTATCCTTCTGCCCTTATCCACTATCCAACTTATGTACCTTTTGTACTTTGTACTTTCCGTATTATTTACTTCTTTATCTTCCGTAAGCTATACTACTGTACCTTCCATAATCTACACTTTGATCTGTTACTGAACTCTATCCTTACTTATGTTCCTTCCACAAATTCTGTTCCTTCAATGTTGTTCAACTCAGACTTGACTGCAAACTATGCCACAGACTTGACTGCAATTAATCTCCCATAATTCTATATCATTGGCATATCTCCTATCTTTATACCGCAATATTTTCTCTTATATAAACTGTGATTGTTCCTTGATATATTCGCATTAACTCAGAGTTGAATCCGTAAAACTTTTTTCTCCAAGTGAGCTGCAATATAGGTATATATATAGGAGACTGATCTTATTTAGGCCAACCATTCAACTGTTACTTTAGGACGAAATATTAACCTTAACTTAGGCCGTCTTGTATTTTGTTTCTTTGGCATATTAATACACATATATTCTAAGATTGATGAAGGTTTTTTCCGCCATATTTTAGCTTGTCTTCTAACACCTTTTGGAGAGCTGTTTGATAGCTACTTTACACGGTCTAGATCCTTCATGAATTTTACACTTAATCCTATTTATACTTTAGAAGACAAGAACCTAATAGACATCAAGAAGAAGTCTATCTACATAAAATATTGCTCATGAAACCCATGAGACAAAAATACATTTTTATTACCTTTTGAATTCTTCTTTACATAAGTACATAATTACATGGTCATTATGAAGACCAACCTAGTTACACTTTTCAACACTCCCTCTTAACTAAGGAGGTATTCATACAGGTACATGGTCACTTTTAAAACTGAAGAATCTTATAAGAAAAATCAGATTGGTAATCGCATCTGTATAACATCATTTCAACCAGCATTGTACTAGTGCAAGGCCTTGACTAACAGCCCCATCTCTTCAACGAGACAATGGGCTTCAATGATGGTGAGACACATGACTTATAGACACCTTCACCATTGTCTCTCCAAGGTACATACTCCAACCGAGTGTTCCCAAAGTATGACCTTCCTGGACTATTATTCTCTTGGGTAGCTAGCCCTCAAATAATATCGGTCCCCGACTACTCTTATCTTGAATGCTAGATCACATTCTCAAAGAGTATCGAATTCTAGATGATTACCCAATCCTCCGTTCTGTCTTCCCAAGACCAGAATGATGTGTCTATCTCTCCCTCCCAGGGAGGACCTATTCCACAAGGGAATGTACTGATTCTTATACAAATAATGTACCTAAGCTCATTCTTAGGAATTACCAAGTTTCTTCCAAGTAAGAAACTTACCATCAGGCTCCCTCTTAACCAGGGACTTCCAGCAGCAATGGTGAGACACCCAGCTGCTCATGAAGAATTCATGTCCTCGATGTCATGGATTTCAATATTGAGGAATCTCCATATTTTATCTTTATAGGGCACAAATCATCCATCATTTTCAGTCACAAGACATGTTCACTATCAGAAAGTGATTCATCTGTCTTCCTTATCTGGTCCACCGTTTATGTCATGCTTCTTTCCTTTGAATCATCCCAAGGATCATACATCCTTTCTTATGATTAGCATCCTTGCAAAAATTCATCCAGATAAACATATGCATATAAACCTTTTAGAACAAAAGTTACCTTGACGATGATATTTCACCATGAAATCTTCCTGTAGGCATCGACATCCTTCATACATATTGATACATCTCCTAATGATATGTTTTTCCAAGAGTCTTCTTCTTTACCAAACCTCCTTCAAAGTCTACATATTTTCCCAGAATATCTCCTAGTCACATCTTCTTGGTATCTGGATGATAACTGCCTCTTGACATGGTTGCATTTCATGATTTCTTCCTCTCTTCACATTCTTTATTCCCAGGAACTTACAACCTTTCTAGTTTCTTGTTCATATACAACCACCTCATATTCCATGAGGACATATTATGTTGATTTCATATGTCCGTGGATTGAGAGATTCTCTTCTATAGATCATACTTCTAAATATAGAAGTTCATTACCTGCAACCATATGACATGACTTCACAACATCCAATGTTAGAATATAAATATATACATACCCCATACCCTTTTTCCCTTGAGTCATCCTGTAGCAATTTCTCAAGAATGAAGAGCTTCATTCTCTAGGCATGCTCCATCAATATCCTAGAAATCTGTTTCCATGATGACCTTTTCTCTTGATGACTGCTTTCCATTATTGATGTTATCAGAGAGGTTTTTCCCTGGAGCTAATTCACCAAGAGCTCCTACCATGCTTTGATCAGGATGCTACATTGCTTCCTATCAGAAATCACTTCCTTATTCATAAGTTTGCATAATTTTTCCTGAACTTCTTTCCTTCAGCTTCCTCCATCCTTTTCGGTGATATGAGCTTCCTTTCTTTCTCCTATTGAGATTGTCCCTTTAGGACCATATTTCTTGTAATGTCCATAAGTCTTCCATATTTCCTAAACTTCCCTTGAATTGTCTTTTTCCATTTAGTATAGATACCACAAGTTGAATGAGGTAATTTTATTGTCTATTTGTTACGTTGTCCATCTTATCGTCTTTTCTAGATCTCATAGTTGAGATCTTATGAAGATATCCCTTCATCATTTGGTACCTCAATTTTGTGTAAATTGGGTCTAAGTGACCTAACCTTATTTATTGCATAGAATATTTATTTCGCCTTATCATGTATTCTCTTGGTGTCTTCAATTCTCCATAGACAAAGGGATGTAAGGACTTTGACTGATTCCATACGAATACTTTGAGTCCTTCTATATTTTCATATATTCAGATAAATCTTGGCCTTTATATACTTTCCATGAATTTCCTTTCTTCGAATATTGTGACCATCCACCTTATGCATGGATTCTTGGTAGCCCAACCAGCTCATAGATCTCCCTGCAAAAACAAAGTCATTTAACCAAATTTGATTATAGAATGAAAAATACTTACTTGATTTCCTTTGTACCTTGGACTATCAATTAAGATCCGTTTCCATGGGGCAGGCTTTGGATTGTGATGACACAGTTAATTAAAAATGCTTCATACTTCGATTCTGTATATAGTGATATTATCCATCAGGCTTTGGATTGTGATTACACAGTTCATTAAAAACGCTTCATACTTCGGTTCTGTATATAGTGATATTATCCATCATCCCAATATTCATTGTTGTAGAAAGAGTGGAATAGTTCTTTAATGATGAAACTAAAGATAGCCCAAACTATGATGATCTTCAGTATGATTTTGTCTTCGATACCGAAATTATTTTTATGATACCCAAACAAACAAATGATGATTAATTCTGAGATCTTGGTTCTGTAAGTATCTTTACTGAAATCCACATTCTATCTTAGAAAGGTGTGCCGAGAATATCACTGAAGCATGTATTTGTGGTTACCCAAAATTATTTATGCAATTAGGCCGAAATTCTGTGGTGACATCGAAACCTTTTCACTATGATGGCAGCGAAGCCTTCTTACAGAACTTGCATAAATAATATAGGTTGATCAACCGTTTACTTAAATGAAAACAATCCTTCAAGATGCCTTTGAAACCTTTTGACTTGAGCTTCAATACAAATGCTGAACTGATCTTCAAATTTCCTTTGATCATGACCATGGCTCTGATACCATGTTGAGAATTTTAAGGGTTGGGGTTTAATTCAAATTCTCTTCTTGATAATTTCTTGTGAGCTTACTTATTTATCTTCTTTAACTTAGCTAATCTTTCATCAAGTCAATTACCAAAGTTCTTAATCATATGTATAGATAGTTTTACTTTCAATTCTTTCACTTGAACTAAATATCTTGAAGTGTGGTTAGGAAGGTAAATCCGAGATTTAACTTCCTCATTTTATACCGCTTTTAGATCATCTCGTCATTGTCTTAACATTGAAAAAATTCCTTCTTGAATACTTTTGCACTGTATCCTTCTGCCCTTATCCGCTATCCAGCTCATGTACCTTTTTTACTCTGTACTTTGCATATTTTGTACTTCTATACCTTCCGTAAGCTATACTACTGTACCTTCCACAATCTGCACTTCGATCTGTTACTGAACTCTGTCCTTACTTTTGTTCCTTCTGCAAATTCTGTTCCTTCAATGTTGTTCAACTCAGAATTGACCGCAGACTATGCCACAGACTTGACTGTAATTAATCTCCCGTAATGTTATACCATTGGCACATCTCCTATCTTTATACCGCACTATTTTCTCTTATATAACACGTGATTTTTCCTTGAGATATTCGCATTAACTCAGAGCCGAATCTGCAAAATTGTTTTCTCCAAGTGGGCCGCAGTATAGGTATATATATAGGAGACTAATATTATTTAGGTCGACCATTCAGCTGTTACTTTAGGTCGACATAATAACCTTAACCTAGGTCGTCTTGTAGTTTTTTTCTTTGGCATATTAATACACATATATTCCAAGATTGATGAAGGTTGTTTCCACCATATTTGAGCTTGTCTTCTAACACCTTTTGGAGAGATGTTTGATAGCTACTTTACATGGTCTAGATCCTTCATGAATTTTACACTTAATCCTATTTATACTTTAGAAGACAAGAACCTAATAGACATCAAGAAAAAGTCTATCTACATAAAATATTGCTCATGAAACCCATGAGACAAAAATACATTTTTATTACCTTTTGAATTCTTCTTTAGATAAGTACATAATTACATGGTCATTATGAAGACCGACCTAGTTACACTTTTCAACACTTGGAAGCTATAGGAAATATGGAGGATGCATATGGGGGATTTTTCTTTGGTAACTTTGCATCCTCGGGTAGGAAAATGTCAAATATCTGAGCTCTCTAAGGGAAATATAATTTGTGATAAAGGTTCATCAGAGCAGCAGGTGAGAAATGGGATAAGGAATTAGATGAAGGGATATGAAGCATCTGGTTTATGTTTTCAGGGGATATGGTGATCATAGTGTTTCCATCCTAAGCCACCACTAACATGGTTATAGGTTCATATTGCTTCTGACACCAGGCAAGTAAATCAGGAAAATGACGAGTTTGTGGGAATGCACATAAAGGCAACATAGATTCCCAGAACATGATAGGGTCCTGGTTATCCATGTGCTTCTTATTAATCCATAGATGTAGCTCATAGAAATCGAATTTAGAGTGATATTCTGCAATTTTTAGAGTGATATTCTACGATTTTTAAATAGGTGTCAGCTAAGGGTATGAGGTCAAGGTTAAGTTGTGGCATTGCAGCAGGGATGTATTTTTCAACTGGTTTGACGACCTTAGGGATGACTTCCGCAGTTGGATTAACAACCTACACTTCCTTTGTCACCTGTTTTCCTTAGGAGTTGTTTTATTTTTAGCATTGGCCTTGGGTTCTGTGTTTAACAAGGTATGGAATGAAAAATGGATTTGAAGATCGGGTTTGAGAAAAGATGACAGGGATTGCGGAATAGGGAGAGTGTTCGCAAATGCTAATACTTGAGATGGAATGCAGAGGTGATAAAATGAATGGGGATTGTAAAGTGAAATCGGGCGCTTTGCAATTAGCTTTATAGGGCATGATCTGTGATTTAACGGCCCGTGACTAACGGTCTGGGATATGATTGTAGAAGTTTAACGAGTCTGATGAGGATTAATTACATAACGAGATGATTAACGGTCCAGGAGTGGGTTCAGTGGCCAACGGGGCGATTAACAGGCATAAGTGGAGTGTTGGAGGGTAACGTCCAAATGACGTGGAGGGATATCATTGGATAGTGAAACAACAAGTATGGCGTGGGAAGGTAGGTCTGTTGGCTAAGGGCATGTGAGAAAATGTTCGTCGGTCGTTCTGAAAAATCGGAGGTGGATTTCGGGGGGGGTGTGGGGGTACCTCCCAGTTTCCTATTTTAGGCAGAGGGGGTGTGAAGTAATGTGGTGCTGCCACATCGCAAATTTGAGTGACCATGAATACCACACTTCAGACCCCCCCTCGTGTTAACAAGAAATTGTCGAGGGGGTGGGGGGAGGGGGGTCACGAAGTGGATCTCTGCTGTAGATCTGAGGCGGGCTCCATATCTGCCATTGAAAACTGCTGGTGCTTTATGCTGAGTTGATTTGACCTTTT
Organism: Pinus albicaulis; assembly: GCA_034641835.2. Classification (NCBI taxonomy): domain Eukaryota; kingdom Viridiplantae; phylum Streptophyta; class Pinopsida; order Pinales; family Pinaceae; genus Pinus; species Pinus albicaulis. The sequence continues at coordinate 349,205,156 of CM076574.1, read as the reverse complement.
ATCACGTAACGAATTTATAATAAAGTCAAAAGCGCTTAAATATATTAACTTTCAACAAATGAAATTTAAACCCATTTTCAAGGTTTTAACATCAAAAATTAAAATTTAATATTTTTGAGCATTCGATGCATTTAAACAGGGAACCATTTTTCTATTTTAAACACTAAAGCATTCACACATTTTTTATTTCATGCTTCCCTAACATTTTTTCTTTTGCCTTCTTTCTTTAGAGAAAACTACTCTAACATTTTATTCTAATATGGATGTAATAAAATATAATTTTCCTAACATTTTTAAAATTTTCTTTTTCATCTATGTTCTTGTTAGCCACCTATACAATTTGTTATATCAAAAGGTGGCTAAGAATTTTTGAGCCTTCAAGGAACAAATTTCATTGCTAAAAATTGTTGTCTCTTGAAGACTCTTGAAGGCTTCATGCCTTTCCTCTGTCCAAAACTTCACTGCTGTTTCCCTTCAGAACTCAGAAATCCTGCTGATTTCCAAGCCAGAGTACTACTGCAAGCACCTCATTTTAACCCTTTCATCTCCCATGAAAAATCCCTCATTTTCATGATTTTTCCTCTTCCCCTTCATCAAAACTCCTTGACAAGGTTGAAAACTCCTTTTTTGCCTTATCGAAACCCTCAGATTCCCTTGAAAACCATTGAAAATTCATAAAAGTCATATTTTTTTTGGTGTGGACTTAAGCCTCCTCGGGCTAAGTCTTAAGCCCCCTCTTCCATAAACCCCGGTCATAATACCCTTCATATAACCTTCGGTCCTGCAGTCGGGCGCCAAGACGTTTCGTAAATAATATTTTAAAAACCTTGGTTTATTTTAAAAATCGTCAGTTTTATTATTTTATTAAATGTCCACTGGTTCAAATTTTAAATCGTTCCACACGATCGATCTGATATGAATATCGGACGGTGCAGAGTCCGTCTCTCGGTGGTCCCCGCATTCCACTGACCTATCCAAAAACCGCGCGATATTCATCGCACCGCCTTTGGGCGACGACGGTTTTTTTTCCGATCGCCAGCGATTCCACTCATCGCATGACGCGTGTCTTGGGCATTGTTCATAAAACCACCGTCCATCGCGTGTTAACATTCGGATGTGGACCCCGCGCGATATCGCTGTACACCGTCCGATCTGGGGTGGGCCATCCAACGACTATCACTTACCGAAGATGCCTGACAGTTAACCGGGCTACAGTGCGGCATCCAATTAATTTCTACCGTGATTTTCAGATCGACGGTTCATATTTCATCGCCCATTTCTGTCACCCAGTCAACATTTCCCATTTTTACTTTCCATTTTCCACTCTCGACTATCGATCTCTGCGCGATCGACAACCCTGATTCAAAATTTTCTTTCGCCTTCGCTATGCCTTCTCTCGATCAATCCCAACCATTGGATGATGCCATCCAATGGCCACGCTTCCTCCACGTGTCCTCCGCAACAATAAATTTATATATGCAGGATTTTTTAATATTTGTTTTGTATTTTGTAGGGTTTAAATGGTTTTCTCACCATTTTTGAAGAAAATTTGAAGGCAGAGGATGACGATCTTCCTGCCTTCGATTCACCAAAGGAAACCATTCATAGGTGTTAAATCCACGTTTTCATCAATCATTCGTAAAGAATTGATTCCACATAACCCTGTGTAGCCCTGCATACCAGCAAAAAACCATGAATCGGGCACAGTCAGAGAGTATCAGTGACGAAGGCCAAAATTTATCAGAACAGAGGATTAAAGACAGATTTTGCGGGGATCACGGCTAAGAATGTTTATCAAAAGCCTAATCCCTGATTTAAAACACAGTTTAAAAAAAATATGAAGTTTTTTATCGACAAGAAACCCTCCACTGCCACAAATTGAGGCAAATTGATCCCTCTAGCTACCACGATGCCACCTGTGCCTCAAAGTATTCAATCAGAGGCCGAATTTATTGATCAGGATCAGATATTTGTCTCAAAATCAGCCAAAGAGGAAACTCTGCCAAGAAAATTAATGAAAAACATCTGCAGAGTTACTTCGATGCCACACAGAGCCTCAAAGGTCAACAAAAGCTCCCACCGAGCTTAAAACTTTATGTAAAACATTTAATACAGAGTGCACCCATGTAAGTTTCTTCATTGAGCCCCTCAAAGGCCAAGAATCCATTAAGTCTGTATTAATTGTAATTGGAGATCTTTTATCAGATCTCACCTCCTCATTCTTCTATATATACTTCTGCAGAAGATGAGTGAGGGGTTGGTTGCAGAACTTTGAAATACATTTGAGCTTAAACTTCTGATTGTAAATAGTGTTCACTGGCCCTTGGAGCTCTGCTTGTGATAGATTAGTTAGGCTGAATAGTGAAGATGATTGCTGAACTGAAACATTGGACCTGAGTACTGTAATTGGTTTGACATCAATAACAAGTTGTTTCTTGGGATCCTGGTCTATATCACTGGTGAAGTGCCCCTTTCTTTGCTATTGTTTTCCTTCTATGTATGTCATATTTTTCACTATTCTCTGATAAATAACAACATTTATAGAGTTAGGACCTACTGTATATCAGTAACCTTCTCTGACTGAAAAGCTTTATCTCAATGTTTTCCTCCAATTTGTTTATTTAAGAATGATTTAATACCGTTTAAGCAGTTAGGAATGCTGGAGTTCCCTTGTCCTACTGTTTGCTTTAAACATTGTTCTTGAAAGTTATTTTCCTTATTTGATTATTAAAGTTAGACTAGAAAGGCGATGGTTTGCCCTGTTTCTAGCTTCTATTCTCCAAAAGCAGATCCTGAAAGTTTCCCTTGGTGTTGACTGAAAGCAGACTAGGTTTAAAAGTACTTTATCTGATCTTAAGTTACACTTTGTTTCCCTTATATGTTTTCATATTTTCTGAAGGTAATTATGTGGATTACTGGATTGTTTGTCAATTAAGCTGCTTTAATACAAACTTGCCCAAGAAGTCAATGGTTAGCCCTGCACTTGGTTGGTTTTAAATAGTTACTTAAGAGGCTTTTCTTGTTTGGACTGACTATAAATCCCTTGTGAAATTATTATCAGTTTCCACCTCTCCAACACTTTATTGTTCCCATTCCATCATTATAATCTCAAAAATCTTGTGATGTAGATGACTTGCCCCTTGGATAATTCTTGATGTTGTTGCTCAATTAAAGCCATGTTATGACTCCATAGACAAATGGACTAAAAACAAGTGTGATATCTATCTTTTTAGCCTAATTGTTCCATTCACTTGCAACTTCTCACCTTTGAAACTGTTTTGCATTTAGAACTTTCCCCTCAAGTAATATTCATGCTCAACCATCCAAAAAACAAACAAAACCCTTGGCCTTCATAACTAGCCTAATATCATTACCCCAAATTTCAAAGACAAATACATCTTTGCACTTATTGGAGAGATCCCTCTCCGGATTCAGGAGGGCTAGATCCTAGAATCCCAAAGTTGGTTGAAATAATGTTGCTTCTGCAGTTTTAGTCTCACCAATATGCTAAAATTACAGATTCCTAACATTTCTGGCGACTTTGCTGGGGATCTCTGAGTTAATAAAAGTTCAAAAACATCTTAAAGCTCTAGATAACCCCTCGCTTTATGACAATTGTTCTGTTTGAAAGCTGAGCCACCAGCAACTAAAATTTATGGCGACTCCGCTGGGGAACTAATTCCCTTAAACACTTCATAAAACTTGTGAGTCAAAAGAAGCCTTTTTCAAGCACTACCAAAGAAAGGTAATCATGATAAAACTTGTTTGAATCTGTGACAAACTAGGTAAACCCTAGGATTCTCTTAAGCCTTTATCTAACCTTGAAAAATCAGCTGGCTTAGCCATAAGAGTAGACCATCTTTGTCTCTTAACCGTAGCAAAGTTTTGAACAAAGTTAGGATATTCTTAAAAACTATACAACTAAAAAATAACTCGGAAAATCCTAAAAATATTTCATATTGGTATTCAATAAACATGGTGGTGGACCATAAAACCTTTTACCTATGAAAAGAGCTAAAAAATTCCACTTGGCGACTCCACAATCCTTAACAGACCTTAAGACTCCACTGGGAAGAACCATTATCATTGTAATATCTTTCAAACTCAGTTAGAAGACTGTAGGATTGAATTTCAAACAGACTAGTTAACCTCTTAAAGATTGTCATACATGGTTGAACTTGTCTTGTTTACTTGGGTCTGAAAAGCACAACATAGTGGCTCCTAGAAAGATTCACACTAGAGCACATCCTGACCCTGATCCTCCTGAAGTAGTTGATAACCCAGAAGGTATCCTTAGGAAGTCTACTAAGATAAAATTATCAACTATTTTCAGATCGCCCTTTAGAGCTAATTTAGTTCCTGAAAACCTTGCAGCTCTACAAGAAACACATGGTGGTGGACCATTAAACATTTTTACCTCCTTAGGAGCTAAAAATCTTCCACCTGGCGACTCCACACTCTGAAACTCCTAGAAGACCAAATGAATTCACTGGTAGAAGACCCTGAACTGATTGACCAGACACAGTGACCTCTTCCTTGATTTACAAATATGATTCCAAGAATACAACGAAGATATGCCCAAATGAGTAGAGATCATATCCCTGGGTTTCCACATAAGATGCCCCAGGTGAATTGGGATGACAACCTGCCTGTTTTTCAAGGTGAAAAGTTTGATGACCCTTTGTTACATCTTATCAAATTTCACATACATGTATGGAGGTTGAAAGTTGAATGGCATGAAGACTGCCTAATGAAAATGTTCATGTTAACATTAGAAGAAAAAGCTAGGGATTGGTATGAATGCTTAAGATCTATTAGTTTGTTTTCTTTAAGAGACCTTGAATATGTGTTCTATGAGAACTATAAAGAAAACACTACATCATTATCATTGGGTGCAATATATTATGATCCATCACAAAACATCACCCAACACATTATAGATAATGAGGAAGCTTTGGAAGAGATGCATCCCGAAGATCTTTTAACAGCCATTCATGAGTTTAATCTCCTATTGAAAAATTTTAAGAACATAGATGAATCAGTTGAGGAAGAGATGACCCAAGAAATAAACAACATCCCTCAAGATATCCCTGGAAACTCAGATATTGATTCATCATCCCTTATAGCTGAGGCTCAAGAAGACATCCAACCTCAAAATAAGTCTTCACAAGAGACATAGAACTGTTGTACTTTTGTTCAAAGGGATGTAGGAATATCCACCCCATTGACAGAAGAATAGATAGATCAGACTATTAATAAAAAATCAGTCTCTGATATTTATTGCAAAACAAACACTCTTGCCCATTCACATAGAGAACTTTGTTGTACAGATTGAGAAAGTTCTTTTGTAGATCAAAATGAAAAAGGGCCTGCTGATAACCCAATATTTTTGATTGGTAGTATTACTTATATTCATGATTCTCCTAACTTTGATCTATCTAGTGATGATGCTTCCCAAACAGAAGTTAATTTTGCAGGGTCATCATTAGCAGATTTATGTAAGGAAGATCAGCTCCTTCAAAGAAGTAATGAGCCAGTGCAAACTATTTATGATACTGATGATGAAAGTTTTCAAAGTCTAGAAGTGAGTGAAGATTCATTGGATCTTTGCTCTGTTTCATTTCAGATCATCAGTAATTGTTTCCATGTGATTAGGAATCAGCAGCCTTTCAACTCAGAAGGTGAAGAGAAGAGTAATGAAGAAATTTTTGAGCAAGAGGAAACCATTGAATATACCCCTGATCAAGAACATAGTAACATCCTCATAGAGTTCAGCCCACTGAATCCAAGCATACCAGGGCTACAAGAGGACAAAACTGCCAAATATGATGATTCCTCCAGTTCAGATCATGATGAAGAAGAGGGAGAGAAACAAATAGAAGACTATCCTACCGTGGATATACTCTCTTTGCAAGAAGAAACTTCTCCTATCATTGATATCAATCTGCCATTCAAAGAACCTGAATTTATATCAGAAGCAAACATAAATTTAGAGAAAGAAGATATTTCACTGTTTGCTATTATGCAGGTTAAGGATGATGATGCTTCCAAACAACTTTCTGAATATATGCTCCTCAAAGCTGATGTCTTGGAAGTAGATAATCTACTAATTGTGGAGGACCAAAAAGAAGAGAATATTCATCTTTTCTTTGTTGATCCTTTGGAAGAGTGTGTGGAAGTCCTGACTGGCTCAAATTATCAAGCAGTGATCCTTTGCAAGAGCCAGAGACATGAAAACCTGTCACCTTCTGTGATAGCCTTGATATTGAAGGTTAATCTTCAATATGTTCTATGGATACCTCTGACAAGCAGCCATAGTTTCTTCTTCTTCTTGACATTACTCAGCTGGCTGCATTGGCATTTTTGTATCATATGATAAATTTAAATACTCCATGTTTAGAATAGGTTAGATAGGAATGTCAATAAAGCTTAGTTCTGAGCATGTAGATGAGTTGTTGTTTTATGCTTTGAAGAAAAATCAAAGATTCAAAAATACAAAACAAAGAAAAGAAAGAAAAGAGGGAAGATTGTGAAAACAAGAAAGGTATAGCCCCATACCAAAAAAGAGAAACAAATCTGAAAGTGTGCAAGCTCAAATGCCACTCCTGAAAAACACACTTCTAGTTAGTCAAACTGTCTAATCTTGACTAATTAGCTTTAAATTTTCTGCTAATAGGAAAGTGAAATCGATTTTCCAAACTGTTTAATATTGGATTATCAGTAGATAGTTTAGGATAGAAATTAAAGGTTCAAACATGATCAAAATCTGAACTGGAGAAAAAGGAAGAAACAACTCAAACAAAAGCCAAAACAGAGCTGTAAAAAGAGAAGGCAGTACTTTGGACTTTCAGATCTTAAGCCTTCCATTTTGATTTAATTTTCTACAAAATAAATGTCTATGTGCAACTTGTTTTTATGCCATAGACCACAACAAGTCGAACAGCTTAATCTTGACTTGACTGTTTTTAAATTTATGTTTTAGAATTTAGAGAATAAAAATCTGTTGGACAGTTTAATCCCAACAGATAGTAGAATAGGTAGAGAAGCATCTGAACTCAACTGTTTAATCTGAGTTCAGGGAGAAATAAGGAGTAGAATTAGATTAGTTTTATGCTTTCAAAAGAATAAAATGTTGTAAAAAGAGTTTTCCAATCCAAATGCACTCTAATGAAGAAAAAATGTTAGATCAGTAGGATTGGGTAGGTAGAAGTTTGTATTGATGAAGATCCATTGTTTTTATGGCTGCTAATATGTTTTCAGAACACATCATCCACAGAAAGAAAGGCAGCCCAATGGATGAGGCAACTGATCAGCCTCCCAGAGAACATAAATGGATCAGGCACATGTCAGTCTCCCAGAAAAATCAGATCTGAAGTTCTTGGTGCCTTCAAGAAGGCACCATCCCCAAGTGGAGCCACTGTTAGCCACCTATAAATTTTTTTATATCAAAAGGTGGCTAATAATTTTTGAGCCTTCAAGGAACAAATTTCATTGCTAAAAATTGTTGGCTCTTGAAGACTCTTGAAGGCCTCATGCCTTTCCTCTGTCCAAAACTTCACTGCTGTTTCCCTTCAGAACTCAGAAATCCTGCTGATTTCCAAGCCAGAATATTGCTACAAGCACCTTTTTCCCCCTTCCCTTCTTCCAAAACTAACCTCATTTTAACCCTTTCATCTCCCATAAAAAATCCCTCATTTTCATGATTTTTCCTCTTCCCCTTCATCAAAACCCCTTGACAAGGTTGAAAACTCCTTTTTTGCCTTATCAGAACCCTCAGATTCCCTTGAAAACCATTGAAAATTCATAAAAATCATATTTTTTTTGGTGTGGACTTAAGCCCCCTGGGGCTAAGTCTTAAGCCCCCTCCTCCATAAACCTCGGTCATAATACCCTTCATATAACCTTCGGTCCCGCAATCGGGCGCCAAGCCGTTTCGTAAATAATATTTTAAAAACCTTGGTTTATTTTAAAAATCGTTGGTTTTATTATTTTATTAAATTTCCGCCAGTTCAAATTTTAAATCGTTCCGCACCATTGATCTGATTTGAAGATCAGACGGTGCAGATTCCTTCTCCCGGTGGTCCTCGCATTCCACTCACCTATCCAAAAACCGCGCGATATTCATCGCACCGCCTTTGGGCGACGACGGTTTTTTCCCAATCGCCAGCGATTCCACTCATCGCATGACGCGTGTCCTGGGCATTGTTTATAAAACTGCTATCCATCGCGCATTAACGTTCGGATGTGGACCCCACGCGATATCGCTGTACACCGTCCGATCTGGGGCGGGCCATCCAACGGATATCGCTCACCGAAGATGCCTGACAGTTAACCGGGCTACGACACAACATCCAATTAATTTCCGCTGTCGATTTGATCTGCAGATCGACGATTCATATTTTTTCACCCATTTCTGTCACCCAGTCAACATTTCCCATTTTGAATTTCCATTTTCTGCTCCCGACCGTCGATCTCTGCGCGATCGACGACCCTGATTCAAAATTTTCTTCTGCCTTCGCTATGCCTTCTCCCGATCAATCCCGACGTTGGGATGATGCCATCCAATGGCCACGCTTCCTCCACGTGTCCTCCACAGCAATAAACCTATATATGTAGGATTTTTTAATATTTGTTTTGTATTTGGAGGGTTTAAATGGTTTTCTAGCCATTTTTGAAGAAAATTTGAAGGCAGAGGATGACGATCTTCCTGCCTTCGATTCACCAAAGGAAATCATTCACAGGTGTTAAATCCATGTTTTCATCAATCATTCATAAAGCATTGATGCCACATAACCCTGCGCAGCCCTGGATACCAGCAAAAAACCATGAATTGGGCATAGTCAGAGAGTATCAGTGACGAAGGCCAAAATTTATCAGAACAGAGGATTAAAGACAGATTTTGCGGGGATCACGGCTAAGAATGTTTATCAAAAGCCTAATCCCCGATTTAAAACACAGTTTAAAGAAAATCTGAAGTGTTTTATCGACAGGAAACCCTCCACCGCCACAAATTGAGGAAAATTGATCCCTCTAGCTACCACGATGCCACCTGTGCCTCAAAGTATTCAATCATAGGCCGAATTTATTGATCAAGATCAGATATTTGTCGCAAAACGCAGCCAAAGAGGAAACTCTGCCAAGGAAATTAATGACAAACATCTGCAAAGTTACTTCGACGCCACACAGAGCCTCAAAGGTCAACAAAAGCTCCCACCGAGCTTAAAAATTTATGTAAAACATTTAATACAGAGTGCACCCATGTAAGTTTCTTCATTGATCCCCTCAAAGGCCAAGAAGCCATTAAGTCTGTATTAATTGTAATTGGAGATCTTTTATTAGATCTCACCTCCTCATTCTTCTATATATACCTCTGCAGAAGATGAGTGAGGGGTTGGTTGCATAACTTTGAAATACATTTGAGCTTAAACTTCTGATTGTAAATAGTGTTCACTGGCCCTTGGAGCTCTGCTTGTGATAGATTAGTTAGGCTAAATAGTGAATATGATTTCTTAAATGAAACATTAGACCTGAGTACTGTAACTGGTTTGACATCAATAACAAGCTGTTTCTTGGGATCCTGGTCTATATCACTGGTGAAGTGCCCCTTTCTTTGTTATTGTTTTCCTTCTATGTATGTCAGATTGTTCACTGTTCTCTGATAAATAACAACATTTATAGAGTCAGGACCTACTGTATATTAGTAACCTTCTCTGATTGAAAATCTTTATCTCAATGTTTTCCTCCAATTTGTTTATTTAAGAATGATTTAATACAGTTTAAGCAATTAGGAATGCTAGAGTTCCCTTGTCCTAATGTTTGCTTTAAACATTGTTCTTGAAAGTTATTTTTCTTATTTGATTATTAAAGTTAGACTAGAAAGGTGATAGTTTGCCCTGTTTCTAGCTTCTATTCTCCAAAAGCAGATTCTAAAAATTTCCCTTGGTGTTGACTGAAAGCAGACTAGGTTTAAAAGTACTTTATCTGATCTTAAGTTAAACTTTGTTTCCCTTATACGTTTTCATACTTTCTGAAGGTAATTATGTGGATTACTGGATTGTTTGTCAATTAAGCTGCTTTAATACAAACTTGCCCAAGAAGTCAATGGTTAGCCCTGCACTTGGTTGGTTTTAAACAGTTACTTAAGAGGCTTTTCTTGTTTTGACTGACTATAAATCCCTTATGAAATTATTATCAGTTTCCACCTCTCCAACACTTTATTGTTCCCATTCCATCATTATAATCTCAATAATCTTGTGATGTAGATGACTTGCCCCTTGGATCATTCTTGAATTTGTTGCTCAATTAAAGCCCTGTTATGACTCCATAGCCCAATGGACTAAAAACCAGCGTTATATCTATCTTTTTAGCCTAATTGTTCCATTCACTTGCAACTTCTCACATTTGAAACTGTTTTGCATTTAGAACTTTCCCCTCAAGTAATATTAATGCTCAACCAGCCAAAAAACAAACTAAACCCTTGGCCTTCATAACTAGCCTAATATCATTACCCCAAATTTCAAAGACAAATCCATCTTTGCACTTATTGGAGAGATCCCTCTCCGGATTCAGGAGGGCTAGATCCTAGAATCCTAAAGTTGGTTGAAATAATGTTGCTTCTGCAGTTTTAGTCTCACCAATCTGCTAAAATTACAGATTCCTAACAGTTCTAACTTAGCATTTTTATTTATTTATTTATTATTTTTTTTCAAACTACCATGCCAACTTATCAAAACAAATAATGTTACAACATAGGGATTCAACCCTATCTATCCAAGGCACCAACCTTGTATTTAGAGGCTCCAACCCCAAGGGGACCAACCCTTCTCTAGTTCATGCTCAAACCTATTTTCTTGAGGAATGCGATCCTCTAGGGCTCCAACCCTATCTTATCTGAGGCTCCAACCTTGCATTTAGGAGCACCAACTCCATGGAAAGAAATCTTGTTGTCTTCTTTAATAGTGAGTGTAAATTTTACTTACTTGATTGTCATCAATTCTTCATTGTATTCACTGTCCACGTCATCAATGACAACCTTGATCTCTTCACATGAAGGTGTCTCTCCTGTCCTTCATCGTACCCAATCAATTTCTCTACGGTTATTCCATCATGGGTGTCTTAAATAACGCATCATGATCTTTACAAATGCAACAAAGTGAGCTCTATAATGTGTTCAATAGCTCTCAGAAAATCTTCAATAAGCCGCTTTAAAAATCTTCAAGAATGCATCCAAAAAGGGTTGTTCAAAAGATATTTTAAGAATGTTTCCAAAATGCTGATATAGAGTCAATTAAGGACTTCTATACTTTAGGATATTTGATCAAGATATGCTATTTCCTTGAAAAAATACTTGTATCTTCACAAGATTTAGCAAATCCAATGGCTGTCCACATAAACTATTGTCCACACACTGATTTAAGCTTCATAGGTAACATTTATGTCCACAGATTGTTGCCACAAGGGTCTGAGCTTCAATCTGAGTTTGTCCACATCATTTAGATCCTCCATAGATTAGCTATTAATTCAAGCTGACTGTCCAAAGAGTCGAAATTGCAGGCTGTTATAAACCTTTCTCAAGGTTTAAACCTTCCACAAGAGAGCTGCTCAAGCACGAAGTGAAACTGCCCACAATTCTTTAACAAATATGAGAGAAGAATTATCACATGTGATAAGTATATATAGAAAATCGAGGTCTTTTTTTTTTGTCCAAGGTAGTGGTGAACCAAAAGCTCCAAGGTATGGAGGGTATAGGAATAATTAACACATAGAATTTACCACAGTTTGAAAATCCGAATTATTTGTATGAATGTGTACTACTTCAAGTTATATTTAGATTGTTTTTTGTCCCTTTAATTCTGATCTGAGATCCCCACTTCACAAAAAGTGTCCGAGTTCCTTGTTCAATTTTGAATGACAACTCACCATAGAATTTATCCAAACTATCCTGCTCGACTTTATTTCACCTTCTGTGATTCTTCTTTGAAATCTTGACTGAAATCATGATTAAAATGATGAGTACAAATTTCTATTTATATTGGTTTGACATTTGACAAAGAGACACGTCTCTTGGATGACATGTCAAGCCTACACAAATTGGCTTAGGTCGGCTCAACATCAGAGTTAATTTCCTTAACTTAAAAAATCAGTTTCTCTCAAACTATTTGGAGTTTTGGGGCAAGTAAGGGCTCATTGTAAAGAGGAAAATATCCTCTTTCAGATGGTCTAGGTCCCAAATTGAAAGGTTGCCTTAAGGTGGTGAAAAAACTTTTTCTTTATGACTACCCTTGAATTATTTAGTGCAGAAAATGATTAGGACAATATGGCTTCTTTGTTTGGCTTATTGTTTGACTTCTCCATTATTTGGCTTATTCATCATCATAGGAACATGTAGGACATCCACATCATCATGATAGTGTCTAGCAATGAGTGCATCATCCATGTCATCACATAATGGTGCAAGAGAATTATTAGGAGAACTCCAAAATAGTCTTCCAACCCTAAAATGATCTCCAACCATGATCATCATATGTCATCATCAAGTATCAAAGTGTATGACATCATCATATGAAATCAAGGGTTAAAGTATAGATCATAAAGTGCATGCAACATTAGATCAACGATTTCTTAGGTCTTTCATTAGTGGTTTGACTTCTTCATGATTTGACATCTCATTGATGGCATGACATCATCATCTTGAACTAGGCATCTCAAGAATATTGAAATCTCGGTTAATGCCATATTGACATCAATGAAAACCTTGATTAACAATCTCCCCCTTTGTCATTGATGGTAGTATTCTTATCCTTCCAATATTCTCTCCCCCTTTGACATCAATGGAAAACAGGGTACTCAAGTACTCCCCCTATCGAGCTAGTTCTTTTCTTCATCAATAGTAATTCTTCATAGGTATGTTAATCCCATCGTTATGGTGCTCTTTCTTCTGGAAATATTTTCCATGATAGATGTGTTTGTATTTCTTCATGTGATGAACCAACTCCCCCTGCCTGCATAAAATCCTCTAGCGTTAAGAAAGATTGCTGCCTTGTGATCGGGTGAAAGAAGTCAATATTGGAATCATGTTCCTCAATGGAGCTGCTCCTGAGAGATTATCTATGTTGGGAAACCAACTCCAAAAAGAGAAGAAAAGAGATATCAATGCCTTAGAAATAAACCACTTCGAGGGGGAAACCTCCAATACTTTACATGAATGAAAAATTCTTTGATGATACAATTTACAAAACCTCCTTTCTATATATAAGAGTCCATGGGGCCATAATGTAATCCTAGTGGGCCACAATGTAATCCTAGCCGACCTAACAATAATAATTTAAGGGCACAATAATAATAAAAATGGGGGTTACAAGGGTACAATAATAACAATAAGGGGGTTACACTAATAACAATAAGGGACTATACTAGTAATATAGGGACCTAACATGCACCTCTCCTTCAAAAAAGTGTTGTCCTCAACGCTTGAGTAGCTCTGGGTGCTTCTGTATAAACTTCTCATCCTCCCATGTAGAATCTTCAGTGGGTAAGTTCTTCCACTTGATGAGATACTCTGAAATTGATCGATTCCGTAGTTGTCGAGTTCTTTTTTCCATGACTGCTTCAGGTTCCAATATGATTTTCCCTTCCCCATCAAGTTCTGGCAATACTGTTTGAACTGGAAGATTTTCACCTATAACCTTCTTTAAGCATGAAACATGGAAAATCGGATGTACTCGCGAAGAAGAAGGAAGCTCCAATTTGTATGCCATAGTACCAATCTTTTGCAACACCTTGTAAGGACCATAGTACTTTGGCGATAATTTATTATCCTTCTTAGCTTGCTTGAGGGATATTTGTTTGTATGGTTGTAGCCGTAAAAATACCCAATCTCCTACATCAAAACTTCTCTCACTGCGATGTTGATCTGCCTGTTGTTTCATTCGATTTTGTGCCAAATTCAGGTTATCCTTTAAGATTTGGAGAACTTCTTGCTGATGCTTGATGTGATCTTCGACTGCTTGAACCTTCGAATTTTCCCTTAAAGATGATGTGATGGATGGTGGATGATATCCATAAATTTCCATAAATGGGGTCATTTTTGCTGCAGTATGGAAGGAAGTGTTATACCACCATTCAGCGAGAGGTAACCACTTGACCCATTGTGTTTGTTTATCAGATACAAAACAACGAGGATATCCTTCCAAACATTTATTTACTATCTCAGTTTGACCATCAGATTGAGGATGATAAGATGAGCTATGAGCTAATTGAGTACCTAAACAAGAAAATAACTCCGTCCAAAAATTTCCAGTAAAAATGGGATCTCTGTCGCTCACAATAACCCTTGGGTTTCCATGTAGCTTTTGAATTGTGTCCATAAATGTAGTAGCAACTGTACATGCTTTAAATGGATGAGATAATGCACAAAAGTGTGCATACTTGGTAAGTCTATCAACTACCACCATGATGACACTCTTTCCTTCGAACTTAGGTAAACCTGTGATAAAATCCATTGAAATATCCTCCCAACGTTGACTTGGAATGGATAAAGGTTGTAGAAGTCCTGGGGTCTTAATTGTCTCCACTTTATTCTGCTGGCAAACCAAACATTCCGCTACAAACTTTTGAATATCAGATTTAAGGCCATCCCAAAAAAATTCTTTCTTCACCCTGTGGTAAGTTTTTAAAAATCCTGAGTGTCCTCCTAAAGGAGAAGTGTGCAATTCCAGAAGAATCTTTTGTTTTTAGTTGGGAATTCTTACAAAGATATAAGCGATCTTTGTACCATAAGGAATCATTTTTCCAACTAAATGTATCAGATGTACTAGGATCTTGCCGCAACTTTTGAATGAGTGTCCATACATCTTTGTCCTTCTTCCATTCATCTCTTGCTTCGGTTATCCAATCTGGTTGGATAATAGAAATGGCACAAAGCAATGCTTCCACCTCTTCATTCTTTCTTGAGAGTGCATCCGCAACAACATTAAGCTTTCCTTTTTTGTAGATTATTTCAAAGTCATAACCCAACATCTTTGTGACCCATTTTGCTGCTCTTTTGATGATAGTCTTTGTTCCAAAAAGTGTTTAAGACTATCATGATCAGTTTTTACCTTGAAGTGTCTTCCCATTAGGTAAGTTCGCCATTTCTTTAGTGCATGCAGTATTGCTAACATTTCCTTCTCATAAATAGGTTTCTGTAAATACTTTCCTTTGATTAGACGACTTTCAAAAGCAATGGGTCTTCCTTCCTGCATTAAAACTGCACCAATTCCATTTCCTGAGGCATCACATTCCACAATAAAGGTTTTGTGAAGTCTGGCGTAGCTAAGACCGGTGCTAGGCACATTGCCTCTTTAAGATGTTCAAAGGCCTTAGTTGCTTCAGGAGTCCATGAAAATGCATTTTCTTCAATAATGTTGTTAGAGGTGCTGCTATTCTCCCATAATTCTTAAAAAACTTGCGATAATACCCCGTTAACCCGAGAAATCCTCGCAACTGCTTTATGGTTGTGGGGACTTTCCATTCCTTAATGGCTTTAATTTTGTTAGGGTCTACTTTAACACCCTCGTGAGATATAATATGACCCAGATATTCCACCTCTTGTACTCCAAAGAAACATTTGGATGTCTTTGCATATAATTGTTTCTCCTGCAATAGTTTGAGTACCCTGTCAACATGTTCAACATGATCCTTCCAAGACCTGTTGTAGAATAGTATATCATCAAAAAATACTAGCACAAATTTTCTAAGGAAGGGTTTGAAAATGGAATTCATCAACCCTTGAAATGTAGAAGGTGCATTGGTAAGGCCAAAAGGCATGACCAAAAATTCATAATGACCCTCATGAGTTCGAAATTCTGTTTTTGGAATATCTTTAGTCTTCATTCTAATTTGATGATATCCCGACGAAGATCCAACTTGGTAAAATAATTTGCTCCATGTAATTCATCCAATAATTCATCAATCACAGGAATGGGAAATTTATCTTTAATGGTGAGCTTATTGAGCTCCCTATAATCCGGACACATTCGCCATGATCCATCCTTCTTGTGTACCAATACTACAGGAGCAGAGAAATAATTTTGACTAGGTTGAATTATACCCGCCTCTAACATTTATGCAATCATACGTTCAATTTCGATCTTTTGGACGTAAGGATATCTATAAGGCCTGATGTTTGGAGGAACACTTCCTGGAATCAAATGAATAGCATGATCATGATCACGAATAGGTGGGAGTCCTTTTGGAGTTTCAAACACCTTGGAATGATTGTCCAAGACTTGTTGGAGATCTGCAGAAATAGATGATTTTGATGTCGGAACTTCTAGAGAGCATAATTGTGCAATTACGCCTCATTGTTCTTTCTTTAGAAGTTTTTTCATGACATTAGAGCTTATTATCCTTCCTGGCTTCCCTTCAATACCCCGTAATTCGACTTCCTTTCCTTCTGAAAAAAATTTCAAGAAAAGTTCCTGAAAATTAAAAGCTACCGTCCCCAAAGATTGTAACCATTGTACTCCTAGTACAACATCAACACCTCCCATAGGAATGGAAAGCATTGGACTAGTCAATACATATTCCCCATGGTTAGCTTGATATTATGGCATTTTCCAGAGCAATTTATAGTTCCTCCATTTGCAACCATCACTTGACATTCTGGTGCTGGGTATAGGAAACAATTTAATTCCTTGCCTACCTTACAATGAATAAAATTATGGGTGCTACCTGAATCAATCAACACTATTACCTTTCTCTTCTTGATTTGTCCTTTTATCTTGAGAGTTTGAGGAGTGGTAATTCCTGCCAGTGCATTACACGATATGGTTGGATTCATTTCTTCCTCTTCTGGGGCTGGTTCCTGGTGTATATCCTCTTTTTGTTCATTTTCTTCTTCCTCTTCACAATCTATGTAAAATAATTTCTTCTCAGCACACTTATGACCTTTAGTGTATTTGCTATCACAACTGTAGCAAAGCCCTTTTGCTCTTTTTTCTTCCAATTGTTGTGGTGTCAACCTTGTAGGTTGTGGAAATTTAGGCGTAGCAACACTTCCTTCTTTATAGAATTGAGTGGTAGGCTTCCTTGTCGCCATAATTTTACATTCAACTTTTCTTGCCAACCCGAATGCCTTCTCCAATGAATCAGGTTCCAAAACGCGAACTTCATGTTGGATGTTATCCTTTAAAGTGCCTATGAAGAGATCAATCATGTGTTCCTCTGGAATATCAGTTACCCTTATATTCAATTTTTGGAAGTCCTCAATGTGCTCCCCCACTAAATCCTTTTGTTTGAGATTTATCAATTGGCTAAAGAAGGTGTTGCTCTTTGTATCCTCATAATGTGCTATCATTTCCTCCGTAAAAATTGACCAAGTGACAATTTTTTTATGAGAGCAAAGCTATCGATACCATACAAATGTATTTTGTTCTAAATGTAAAGTTGCAATGCGTGCCTTTTGTGTGTTTTGCACATTATGGAGATCAAAATATTGCTCCATCTGTAGTATCCATGTTACAGGATCCTTTCCATCAAACTTCCTCATATCCATTTTTGGAATATGGTGGTTCTTCCCGCCAACATTAGAATTTATGAAATCACGATTAACATTTATTTTTTTCTCATCATGAGGTTCTTCTACTATATTTTCACCATTAGGAAACATTTATTGTATCAACTTTGTCAAACCTTCCATGTCTTCTTTTAGAACATTCTTCATGTTTTCCATTTTCTCATTGATCTTAGCTTCCATGTCATCCATCTTAGATTCCAAGCCAGCTTCCATGCCATCAATATTAGATTCCATGCCATCTATCTTAGATTCCACGCCTTTCTTCAAAAATTCCATGTCATTTTTTGTTGCTCTTTGCGAGAGCGAAATTTGCTGCACTTGTTCTTGTAATTTTGATATGTCATGTTGCCATTCTTCGTCTTCATGAGTCATAGTAGAGCTTTCCAAAGGCTTAATGAGTGTTGAATTCTTTTTAGGGGCCATTTTATAATCCAATACTGATATCTATTCTACAATATGCCCTTGCAATCAATTCAACTTGATTCTTCAAACAAAACTTATGCAATTCGGAAAAAAAATACACACCTTTTACTTGTTTTTGAGGAGCTCGATATTGAAATTGTATTATCTCTATGATTGTGGCTTTTAAATATTTGAAATTCAGCACTGAAGTAGCCCTCTGAATTCTCTTTTGAATGCCACAGGTCTGACTTGATTTGGATTCTCCAAGACAAAGTTATTTCCAATCTCCCACAATGACCTAATTATGGACTGGTTCAGTATAACGAACTTGTACGACTTGCCACGTGTCATTGTTTCGTCCTTCGCCTCTGAAATTTATAGCCAAGAAACTACAGTCCGTGTACTTGCGACCAATTTTTATGGAAGTCTAATCCGATGCTCAGAGAGAGAGTTATTGAAATTTTCCCACGATCACCTCTTTGAGATGAAATTCGGGAGCCTGAAAAAGCACTACCTTCCACAGATCATATCTCCAAAAATATTGCGAACCAAGCTCTGAAATTTTTAGACAATCTTCCTCAGGATTTCTTCTTCGTACCTTAAAAATTTCAGCTTCTGAAACTTCGTTGAAACAAAGTTATAGTGAAAATTCCACGATGACCGGTTTGGAGCAGCAAAACCCTAGAATCCAAAGCTCTGATACCAAATGTTGGGAAACCAGCTTCAAAAAGAGAAGAAAAGAGATATCAACGCCTTAGAAATAAGCCACTTCTATGGGGCAACCTCCAATACATTACATGAATGAAAAATTCTTGGATGATACAATTTACAAATCCTCCTTTCTATATATAGGAGTCCATGGGGCCATAATGTAATCCTAGTGGGCCACAATGTAATCCTAGCCGAGCTAACAATAATAATTTAAGGGCACAATAATAACAAAATGGGGGTTACAAGGGTACAATAATAACAATAAGGGGTTTACACTAACAATAATAAGGGACTATACTAGTGATATAGGGACCTAACAATCTATCAAAAGATGATTGTCCATGTAGGGCCCTTTCACAGATAAATTCAGCAAGAAATATCACAAACTCCCCCTAACTGTATGCATGGTCTTCTTTTTGGTATATTTTCATCATCAAACATTTGGAATATCACATCTGCCAAGAATCTGATCAAATCAACAACATGTGTTGTTGGCTGGAGTGTTCGAGAGACTTCCAGACCCAATTTTCTTCCTTCTCCATACTTGTGTAACTTTCTTCTCTGGCTTGGTTTTCATGGTTTTAGCTTTTTTAGGACCCAATTCAAGTTACAATCATGTGCCATATGTCTAATGTTATGGAAATTGAATCAATTTATCTTGTTCATGAATAAGAAATCATGACTTCTTGCAAAATTGCGTCTAGGAGATTGACGAGGACCGTTATATTTTTCTTTGTGATATGCCCTACAATATTTTGCCATGTGCCAAAAGTTTTTACAAGAATCACAATATCCAAGAGATATACTTTGGTACCTGGGAGATGAATATTTCCTTGAAGTACTTCTGAAGTCTTTTTTCCTTATGATTTTTTGATGATATTCATTTCCTTTTGTATTCTTGAGAGCATCTGTAAATATCCTTGGAGTATGGTTTCTTCTAATGTCATCTTGACTCTTTCCTTTGCTGGAACTGTGAGTATAATTTCTTCCTCGCTTCCTCACATCCTTGTTGTTTGAAGAATTATCATTCTTGCTTGAGGGTTCATTTGCATAGCTAAAACCTGATTTATCAAGGGGAGACCTTTGATGACTTAGGATGTCATCTAGGGTTTGAGAACTTTTCAAGTTCTTATTCAGCAAGTCGACTTCCTTTTCAAGAAAGAAAATTTCTCCTTTCAACTTTTCACAATTTTCATCTTTCATAACTAGTTGCTTGTTCATTTCTTCCATCATCCTTGTTACTTCACGTGTTTTGATTTTTAGAGAGATGAGATTTGATTTTAGTAGGAAAATATCTTCATCCTTTTCTTTTAGTTGACATGTCATAGTGTTTCTCTCCTTTTCTGCTTCATCAACTTGTCTTTCTATGAATGCTAAAGCTTCCATCACCTTTTCAGATCCTTGTGCTTGTTTCCTTGCTTCTTCTAGTTGAGATCTAGGACAGGATACCTCTTCCCTATATTGACCAGTCTCTGCTTCAAGATTTTTCAAGCTCTTAAGTCTTTGTTCAAGGTGGTTTGACAAATTTTCTTCCATTTTCCTTGCCTTATCCAATTGATTTGTCATGGATATGAATTCTTCATGATTCTTTCTTTTGTTTTGATGAAATTCCTCCTCATTAGGGGAATTTTGAAGTCTAAAATGGGCCTCCTAGGGAAAATGTACAATTAAAATTCAGTTTATGAGAACCAATCACATTTTAGGAGATGACATCATCCCCAATGGTTGAGGCGGCATTGTTTGAGTTAAATGTACTTACTTGTTGCATTTTCAATGGTGGATAAAAACTCATGGTTAATCATAGTAGTGCTCTAAGTACTTTTAAGATCATGAAGTAAAGTACTAATAATAAAAAGTAAAATACTAATACTAAATGTCATTTCACACTTTTTGAGTAAAATAGTATTATTGTCATTTCATTTTTTTAAAAGAAACAATGTATATCCTTACATAATCTTCATGCATTTACACATTTTTCAATAAATATTATATTTGTATATTTTCATATAGTAATATCATTTTATTTAATATTATAATTTCAATTAATTATAAGTTGATATCTATACATATATATTATACATATGAAATCAAGATAAATAAAAATATAACCTTGTAATTCTATGATAAATCAAATCAATGAATAATATTATTATAATATTAATAACAATGCAAACATTTTTAAATTAAAGAAAAAAGGTATATTAATTTTGTATGATGAAAAAGTGTACATTAATTTTGCATGTTGAAAAAGGTATAATAAGTTCAACATAATTTGGGGCAAAAAAAGTCCAAAGTTTCAATGTATATAACTCTTATATTATACTTATAAATATAAATTAAATATATTTCAATACTTTTTTTTTTCTTTAATTTTAAATACAACTAAATTAATTTAATTATGATTATGTTAATATTATATATTATTATACATAATATTATGAAAAATAATCTAAATATTATAGAATATATATTATATTCCTTTTTATATTGTATGCTATTTTTTCTTATGTTATAAATCAAATCAATTCAATATGTAATATAAAAATACATAAAATAATATATTACATTTATTATATTATTTTATTTTACCTTTATAGTATATTAACTACATGTTATTATATAATTTAAATAATATAAATTTTAATTAATAGTAATAGTATATTATACAATTAAGAGTTTATGAATTTATATTTATAATTTATTTTAAGTTATTTAAGTACAAAGGACAAATGCATTAGTTGTTCAATGATAATGACATTTTCTTGAAAAAATCATTCTTATTTATAGTCACATCAATACAATTTTTTTATTAATTTTATTTTGGTACACTTTTTCAATTGAATTTAACTATGTTTGCATGGATTGTGGTGTAAAAAGTAAAATTCAAATTCATAAATATTATTTTATTGGTTTAACTGTTATTTTGTTAGTTCTTTAGGAGGCCCACTTTAGACATCAAAATTCTCCTAGTGTAAGTTTGGCGAGCTCCTCATCTATTTCTTGTACTTGAAATTTGAAAAGTCAACTTCCTTCCTTGTCTTGTCTTGGTTACCAACTTGCGCTTTCTTCTTAAGTTCCTCATTTTCCTTTTTCAACCTATAAATCTATTCCATGGAAGCCATAAGTTTACTCTGGAGATATTCTTCAAAGTATTATTTTTTCTCTTCATCTTCTAGATCTTCTTTAGCCTTAATGTTATCATCACTCATATCTTCAACTTCCTTGATGAGCTCTGGATTTCCTTCTTGTTTTCCATCATATTCTTGACTAGATATTATTGTTAACGCTCCTTTTGAGTGAAGATCATGAATTTTATCCCATACGGCTTTTGCTGACGAACATGTTTCCAAATTTTCCTTCATAGAATTAGGTAGCCCATTCAAGATTACTTTCTTTGCTCTTGTATTATACTTGAATTCTCCTTCTATCATGCTATCAGTAATCACCGATTTACATAATTCAATGCCTTGATTCTTTAAGAAATTCCTCATTCTTGTCTCCCATATATCAAAGTTTCCACTGAACAATGGAGCCTTCGCAAATTGATTGACATCAATTTCGATGGTTGAGGAAGACACATATTTCAGAGGATTGAAGACTTTCTTCCTTGGCTTTGCCATTTGTGTTTTAAGGATCAACCTTAAAGCTGTTAGGCTTTGAGTGAAGATACTGGCTCTGATTCCAGTTGTTGGACATACTGAGAGGGGGGGCGAATGAATATTTCTTTCGAATTGTTACTTTTACCAATTAGATCACTTATATTTAGAACACAAAATGAACAAGAAGAATAAAGGATTTTATTAAATTCTTCTTCACAATAAAACCAGATACAATAAGTGTATGGCTCCAACCCAGATGAAGATACCAATATTAAGTCTCCCAGGCTCCAACCTGTTTCTAATCACCAACTTGGACTTTTTTGAGGCTTCGACCTCTAGGGCTTCGACCCTATCTATCCAAGGCACCAACCTTACGTCTAGAGGCTCCAACCCCAAGGGCACCAACCCTTCTTTGGTTCTGGCTCTGACTTATTTTCTTGAGGACTCCAATCCTTTATGGCTCCAACCTTATCTTATCCAAGGCTCCAATGTTTAGGAGCACCAACTCCAAGGACAACAATCGTGTTGTATTCTTTAATAGTGAGTGTAAATTGTACTTACTTGACTGTCATCAATTCTTCATTGTCTTCACTATCCATGTCATCAATGAAAACCTTGATTTCTTCACATGAAGGTGTCTCTGTTGTCCTTCATCATGCATAATTGATTTATCCAAGGTTATTCCATTATGGGGGTCTTCAGTAATGCATCATGATCTTTACAAATGCATCTAAGTGAGCTCTCTAACGTCTTCAATAGGTCCCAGAAAATCTTCAATAAGCTACTTTAAAAATCTTCAAGAATGCATCCAAAAAGGGTTGATCAAAAGATCTTTTAAGAATGCTTCCAAAATGCTGATATAGAGTCACTTAAGGACTGCTATACTTCAGGATCTTTGCTCAATATATGCTTCAATACTTCCTTGAAAAAGGACTTGTGTCTTCACAAGATTTAGTAGATCCAACCACTGTCCACAGAAACTGATGTCCAAACGCTAATTTAAGGTTCACAGGTAAAAATTATGTCCATAGATTATTGCCACAAAGGTCTGAGCTTCAATCTGAGTTCGTCCAAATAATTTAGATCCTCCATAGGTTAGCTGTTAATCCAAGCTGACTGTCTAAAGAGCTGAAATTTTAGGCTTTTATAAACCTTTCTTAATGTTTAAACCTTCCACAAGAGAGTTACTCCAGCACGAAGTGAAACTGCTCATAGTTCTTTAACAAATCCGAGAGCAGAATATCACAGGTGACAAGTATATACAACAAATCGAGGTCAGTTCTTTTGTCCAAGATAATGGTGACCCAACAACTCCGAGGTATGTAGGGTATAGGAATAATTCTCCCATAGACTTTACCACAGTTTGAAAATCCAAATTCTGTGTGTGACTGTGTACTACTTTAGGTTATATTAAGATTGTTTTCTGTCCTGTTGTAAAATTATTTGGTTTTGATAAGTTATCATGTTAGTTGAAAAAATAAAAATAAAATGCTAAATTAGGATATGGATGAAAAAGAAAAGTTAAAAAAATGTTAGGAAAATTTATGTTTTTATGCATCCATCTCAAAATAAAAATGTTAGTTGCCCTAAAGAAAGAAGGCAAAAATAAAAAATGTTAGGGAAGCAAACAAAATAAAAAATCTGATTGCTTTAGTCTTCAAAAAGATAAATCATGGCTGCCTATTTAAAGGCGCTGATTTACCAAAAATATTAAATATTAATTAATGATGATTTGATTCTTTAAAAAGGGATTTATATTTTCATTGGTTAAATAAATCATATAGTGCATATTGTTTTATCCTAAAGTTACTAGAGAAAAAAAGGTCAAATTGCATTGAATAAAGCGATGATAAGTTTTAAGGGATGATCTTTCACCTGCTCAAGATCGACGACAGAGGATCACTTCATGACCCCCCCGACCATTTCTTGTTAACGCGAGGCGCGGGGGGGGGGGGGGGGGGGGCGGGGGGGGAGTCCAAAATTTGGTTTTAATGGCTGCCATGTTTTGCAACGTGTGAACACCACACGGCTTCACACTGCCTCCGCCCAAAATCACAAACCCGGAGGTACCCCCCCCGAAATCTGCCAATGGTAAAATCCTTCCAACCATTTCCTCCTGTGCCTCAAGCCAACAGATCCTTCCCTCTGCGCAACAACCGTTGTCCCTCCAACCAATGTCATCTTGCTATATCATCTAACTGTTAACCTCCTGCGCCTCCGCTCCCTAACCGTGTGTACTCCTTCGTTCACATGATCATTCCCTAACCATTTGGTGCAATGTTTCTCATTAAAAACCCGCTCCTGAACCGTTAAATTGCTACGGTCACTATCCAGGCTGTTAAACTCATATTTACACCTATAAAATAGTTTTCAAAGTGTCTTATATCACTTTACCTTCTCGTATATTTGTCATCGACTCTGTCTTCTGTTCCCTGTCATCATTTCTGCGATCACTGTCACCCTTTCTGTAACTGCCCAATCTTAAAATTCTTTCTCCCATTCTATATTCCTTTTAAAATAGTCTTGAAAGCCAAGACCAAAAAGCAAGTGACCCCTAAAGGAAAAGAAAAGAAAGAGTTGTTGAAGAAGTGCAGGTCACCAACCCGGTTGTAGAAGAAATCCCCGCTCCTAAACCACAACTCAAAATGGATCTGATACCCCTCACAAACGCCTTTTTTAAGGTCTCAGATGCTCACTGCGAATTGAATTTCATGAGATATATCTATGGATAAGACAAAAACACACAAATAATCAGGACCCTATCAGGTTTTGGGAATCTATGTTGGCCATGTTTTCCTTTCCACTGACCCATTCTTTCCCTAGCCTTATTTCTTGGTGCCAAGCACAGTATGATCCCATAAAGAGAGAAGTGTTGCTCAAAATGTAAACATTCTGATCACCATATATTTAGAGACCATAAACCAAATGCTCCTTATCCCTTCATCTGATTCTCTATCCCATTTTTCACGTGCTACTCTCATGGACCTCTACCAAAAGTTAACCTTCCCATAGAGAGCCCAAATATTTGAAATATTACTACTTGAGGATGCATAATTACCCAAGAAAAATCCGCCATATTCATCCTCAATATTTCATGAAGCCTTTAAACACTGCATTTCACTTCTTTCATACCTATTAGGATACCCAAATGACCAAACAGTTGATGAACCCATTATGGGGTTCTTATCCATTTTCAGTAAAGACAAAGCACCTTTTTTCATGTATAATTACAACCAATTTTTGGCTGAAAATATACATGAGCAATTCATGAATTTTACAACTCAGGGTGTGTTTAATTACACTTCTGTAATTATTCACATGATTATTTTTCAATAGGAATATATGATGCCTATCCAATTCAATAAACATGATGCATAAAGAGTGAATCAATCAGTGATTCACTGGACAAAGTTAGTCATGGCTACATTAACAAAAACTACTTTTGCAGAGTTCGTGGACTCCTTCATACACCTAGTGAAGTAGCTACTTACCAGTCAGACAAAACCCAAAATTGGGGAAGAGATCAAAAGGATCTTACACTTGAGTGAACAAGCCAAAACTGGGGATTGGTATTTATACCAAAACTACAAAGATATTAGAGTATATGGCTGTAAAATCCCACCATATAAGCTTCCAATATATGTCCCTATGAGAGTCTTTTCCTTAAGAGTATATTAGACAAATGATAAATATGGATGATCTCCATTTTGTTTCAGGGAAAATGAAAGCTTAGTTCAAACTGAAATAAAGTATTGGATCCTTCATCTGTAACACCAGATCAGATGGTGCTGAAGTTGATGCAATGTTAAAGAAAATGGGTTTTCATCCAAGTTTCACTTGGTCTTATGACCCACATGGCAATATTTCTTCTCTGAGATCTGAACTCAAAAAAACCTCCTATACTCATACCTCTAGAGCAGAACTAGAAAAATATATGAATCAAGATGAATGGGTCGAAGGCACTCTTCAAGAGGCAGATGAACAAGTTATTTCAAATTCTAATGTGCAGACCCCAATCCTTGAGAGTAAGCAGCATAAAAGAGTAAGAGAAGAGCCTCCACATGCCAAAGAAATAATGAAGGAGTTTATTTTGCAGCACAAAAAGCCAAATCTTGGTTCAACTTTACTTTCAGAGGGAGATCAACCAGATATTATTGATTTGGGAGAGATTGAAGTTTCTACATCAACAAGTGTTCCTATGACTCTTCCATCATCATCACCTGCTAGAGAACCTCTGGAGATTATCCAACACTCAGATGCCAGTTCTTCTAAAGAAAAAAACATTTTCTTTATATTCCTAGACATTAATCATAAAAATGAGGCATTAAAATCTAATGTCTACAGTCTGTTCTGGAAACAAACATCAACTTCCCAGCACAGGCTTGTCACTGCTTTTGACAATGAGAAATGAAGGATGCAAATGGCCTTTCTGCAGGCAACAGTTCCTTTTCCAAAGACTCATGTTGAAGATAAAAAAGACTGTGTTTTATTTTAATTCAAGTCGGATCCATCCAATAGATCAGACAGACATGCACATACAGTATAGAGAGATGCTCTTTTCAACAATGACAACAAAAACCATGTCACTCTCCAAAATGAAGACTCCATTGTTAAATATTCAATCTCAGCTTAAGATTGAAAAGTTGTCTTTATTGGCCAAAGAAAACATATTGAAGTCTTTGGAGGATCTTGTAGTGAAAGTTGGATATGATACAAAATAATGCAAGGCAGTTGAGGAAATTATCAAAAAGAAGAATGAAAACATCTCTGCTCTGTGCAAACAACTCAAATTACCTTCAACTGAACATCCACAGACAAAGGAAATTGCAAAAAATGAATACAACAAAGAAGAGATGCTCAGATTGATCATTTAGAAAAACATTCAAATCATAGAGATGGAAGAACAGATTGAAAAATTACTAAAGGAGAAATCAACAACATAGGTGGCTACTGATCTTAATACAACAGTTCAAACATCTTCTGCAGGTACAAAACTTTCACCACCCTTGTAAAAAATTGATAAAACACGATTGACATAGTATCTGGCTATTCAAAAGCAGGAACATGAAAATTTGCAGCAAAGGTTTCAGATTTTAGAATCACAGAAGATAAAAAATGATACCTTATATATAGAAGAAATGCAAAAGTCTCACAAGTTGGGACTTAAGGTGAAAGAATTATAAAGTGAATCTTTAATGGCAGGGACATTGGCTGAAGCTAAGCAGAACATTTGGGAAGACATTAGCAAGTCTATGACAGAGGCATGGCCATCCATACAGATTATTTTTGAATAGTAAGAGCTCATCACCAAGTGCAAAGCAACAATAGAAGAGCAAAAAGAACATCTCAAGAAAAATCCAAGTGAATCCACTGACATGATCAAGGTCTTGAACTCAAAGAATAAATAAGAGTTGGAAGAAATAAACATATTGGACATAATTGCAACAATTTTAGAGATCAAGAAAGTTTTATAGAAGAGGAATTTAATCATCCAAATGCAAACAAATGTGAAGATTTGAATACTAATGTTCAAAGATTTCATACAAATTTTAATGTCTTGAATCATAAAGGGCTGCCAGGATTGGGAGGATTAGATGAAAAATTGATTAAATTAGAAGATTACTATAAAAAATTATATACTACTGCAGTGGATAAGTCAAAATTTGCAGGTATTAGAGGACATATTATAGGGAAAGAATTTTTAGAAGCCTTGCAGTTTGAATTGATCATTCAACATAAAATAACACATTTGTTCATTCAGAAGCCTACTTTTGATAGACATACAGAGGTAGATGAAATCTTCAAAAAAATGATGAGTGTAGAAATCGCAAGTCAAGAAAAATGGGATAAATTTTGTGAGACCATCGAGTAAAATTATGATATTTACAACATGCTAGCACAAAATATTTTCAAGGGTCCAGTCATCAAAACATTCCATAAAAAAAGGGCCAAGTCATCAACAATTTCCATCAGAAAGGGCCAAGTCATCAACAATTTCCATGAAAACAGAGACACATCATATATCTGTTTCCTTCTTCTATTCTTCTCTATTCTATTGTTGTAACTAGTTTAAGATATTTTTGAGTTTTAGAAATTAGTATAAATAACTCTCATTTTGAGTTATTAAGAGTTGCACCCTTGGATAAGCGAATTTTTGTAAAGTAGAATTGTACAAGTTTTTCGATCATCAATAATAGAAGAAGGATTCTGAATTTTCCTCATACAACTTTGTTATTTCTGTTAGTTTTTCTCGCTTTCATTACATTTTGTATATTCATATGTTTAATTGTTATCAATATAATCAGGTGAGATAAACTATGTTTCAGTTATCTTATAATTCGTCCTGAAGTTATTATTAATATAAAGAATGATTTACTAAACAGTTTGTTGATGTAAGTCCCTTTCATTTATAAATTGTCAACATCTTGATAATGTTAAATATATTCTGTTGAAATTTTAAACATTTTTTAAAGGTTTTCAAATTTATTATTAATTAAAGAATTCAATTTGAATATTTAGTTATCATATCTTCTTACTTAAGTCTACTTAGCCATTTGCAAAATATTAATCAATGTGTGAGATAAACAAGCAACCCTTATTCATATTTTATGAAATTATATGAAAGATTTAATCAATAACTGCATGCAAAATTTATCTTATACATTGGTTATCCAAAATTTCAAAACACAAAAAAACATTATAGATGCTTTGGCATAATTATTGACCCCAATTATCTCAAAGGACAACATCAATATGGCGTTGTTGCTGGGGAACAAATTTTATTTGTTTTCCCTGGGATAATGATAAAGACCTATTCCTCTAAAGGTGATTAAAGGTTTACATAGGTTAAAAATTTTCACCTAGCGACTTCACTGTGACCAAACTGGCTCCTTCAAAGCATACCAAGTCTCATTTTGACTCTGAAATTGTCTTATCTTTATCGGATCCAGAGAGACTGGTAAGATGAGCTTCTTCTAGAAGAAGGCATCAAAACCATTCTTCTACCCCTCAACAGGAGATCAATATAATTCATGATCCTTTCGTATATGGACTTATTCATTTAGAACCATAAAACATACCTCTGAGAGTGCATGAGTTAGTATCCAAAGGAGGGGATTTTCAATCAACCTTGTTGGTTCATTCTTTAGAATCCTATAAATTACCTGAGGAACCTTCTGAATCTCCTATATCAAAACATGATTTGGATCTAATCTTACCTGGATTCAAACCTACTGATTTCATTTCTCCCGTTACATATTCTGCACCTTCTACTTCACACCAACCAAAATATCTCTTTTCTCTTTATTCTAATCCTTTATTTGAACACAAGAAATGAGAAGAATAAGTTCAAAGTTGTTCATTCGAATGCATTTAAGATCCTGAAGAAGGTCTTCCATCCCATTTCATTCTCCTCCTCATTCTCCACCTCATTCCTCACCTCCTTCTTCTCCATATTCACCTAAAAATTCTACTTCTTCCTCTTTAACTACTAATACCCATTCTTCTACATCTACATCTTCAAGTATGGTTGGTTTTATACCAATTTTACAAGAAATATATGTTCCTCTCTTACTCCCTAATTTTCTCAATGATTTTCCTCCTGGATATCTAAAGCATCTCCCTATATTTAATGGAGAAATTGGTTTATCAACTGAAGATCATCTGGTAGCATTTCTAGATTTTGCTGATAACATGAACATAGAACATGAAAATTTTTATATGAGATTTTTTGTGCAATACCCAGAAGGAAATTTCAAGATTTGGTTTATAAAAATACCAGCTAATTCTATTAGATCCCGACAAGAATTAAATAATATCTTTAAAAGCCAATGGGGATTGAAAAAGGACCCTGTGCATTTCTTAACTGAATTTGAAGAACTTAAAAGAAATTATGGAGAACCAGTTGATGCTTTCATCAAAATATTTAATAAACTTTATCACAAGATGCCTCCTAATTGAAAACCTCATGTAGCAACAGTTAAGGTTATATTTTCAAAATCCTTTGAAGATGAATATGTTGTCATGTTAAGAGAAAGAACATCCCTAACCTTAGAGGATATTCAAAAAAATGCTATAGAGGTTGAAGAAAATAGGTTTGCGTCAGCTAAGCTAAAAGCTAAAGCTGAAAAAGCCCAGAAGAAATTAAAATAAAATCAGGAAGCTTCTTCTTCCTTTAAATATAAAAGTGAAGATGCAAAAATAGATGAAATCACATAGCTTCTTAGAAACCTATCAAATAGGATTTCAAATATTGAAACTCAACCTAGAAAAGTTCAAAAAAATGTTGCTAGACCCCAAACACAGGTCCAAGGTCAGTATAAAAAGTCTCCTCCATTACAAATTCTTTAGAGACCACATAACGATCAACAAGTACCTACACCATGGTTGATTTATGATGAACAACCCGATGATAATAAGTTATCTATCACTGAAGATATTAATAACATAGATCACACATCTCTTCAGAGTGCCATTGTTCCTGTTCCTCAAAGTAAAATCCCTCAAGAAGACCAAAATACCTCTTAGGTTTCTAAATATCAAGCCTTCTCTGAGTTTTTGATTGCATAACTCAATAGAAGGTATGAATTACGACCTAGAGCTGAGCTTGGTAGACCTCCAAAAAACCCTGTCATAATTGAGCCTCAAGTAAAAATTGCTGAAACTCAAACTACTTCTATTCAACCTCTAAATCAGTCAAGTGATTATGCTTAAATTGATCAAACTATATTGACTTCTTTTTATGTGGAAAAAGAGTTAGAAAGAGTTAAAATTTCTATTCCACTTTCAGAACTTTCTAAAAACCCTGGATATAAGAGTCAGTTTGCAAAATGGAACTAAAAATCTAGTGTGGATGCTGAAGGGGATATTATTAGTCTGCAAAATGAAAGACCCACCATAAATTTTGGTCCTAGTTCTGATATGATCGATGAATCCATACCACCTTTCTATGTGACTTTAAAAGTGTATGACTCCTTGCTATACAATTGTATGTTGGACTCTAGAGCTTCATGCAATCTAATGCCTAAGGTAATTATGGAACAACTTAATTTGGATATCACTCAAACGTATCATGACCTATATACCTTTGAATATTAAAAAGTGCAATTTTTAGGACTTATAAAAGACCTAGTGATTACCTTACATCAAATACCAGTCAAAACTATTGTATTAGAGATAGTTGTCATTGGTATTCCCCCTAAATTTTGAATGATTTAATCAAGATCAAGTTGTTCCAAATTAGGAGGGAGTCCTCAAATGTATATGTATTTTGCCACTATTCCTGTATATGGTCGAGAAAGCCTTAGGTTATATAGGGAAGTCAGATTCTTAAACACTGTTTTCAAAGTAGATCAAGCAAGAAGCCATCCCATTTATGCAGTTGACTATGACTTTATTTGGTTTCAACTATCATCAGATACTTCACAGAATTCTCAACTCAAGATTGAGGATGTATTGAAACTCCTAAATATGTTCAAACTGATATTTGGAAACTTTTCTTTAACGAATCTTGCACCAAAGATGGAGCTAGAGTAGGGTTTTTTTAATTTAACCCGATAAATAAAATATCACTCAATCATGCAAGTTAGACTTTGAGGTCACAAATAACGTTGCTCGATATGAAGCTTTTATTCTAGGATTACAAC
Source organism: Pinus albicaulis (assembly GCA_034641835.2). Taxonomy (NCBI): domain Eukaryota; kingdom Viridiplantae; phylum Streptophyta; class Pinopsida; order Pinales; family Pinaceae; genus Pinus; species Pinus albicaulis. Next base: position 349,173,243 of record CM076574.1, on the reverse strand, counting down.
TTGCCAAAAGTTTAGAGGTCAAAAATTTGAGTGTCTTTATTGATTCAAAACTTATAGTAAGACATGTTAGGAATATTTGTCAAACAAATAATCCTAGGCTCAAGTCTTACAGAAATGGAATTTTGGACATCATTGAAAACTCCTTTAATGCTTTCAATATCACTTTTATTCCTAGAAATGAAAACATTCATGCAGACTCATTAGTTGTTTCTTCCAATTCTTTTAAGATACTAGATCAATTTTAGATACAATACCAAATTCAAGTCAAATATAGGCCATCCATTCCAGATAATCTAAAGCATTGGAAAATATTTGAAGATGATGAACAATTGAAATCTTTTCTTCAAGTTATTGATGAATTTTCTGTATTACAAATTGAAGAAGATTACTTAGACATAAATGAATCTACTAAAGACAACAAAAATTCAGATCTAAGTTCAAAAGTAGCTAATCATGATATTATACAACTGTCAAATAATTTTATCCCCACAAGACTTGTTCCTTTAGAAAAATTGTTTGATCAAAATGATGTTCCTAAATCTTCCATTCTCTGTTTCTCTAGAAGATGATATTGAAGAAACTAATATTGGCACTAATGAAGAGATTAAAAATATTAAACTTTGTGCATATTTAGTTCCTGAAATTAAATATGAATACATCAAACTTCTTAAGAATTACAAAGATGTTTTTGCTTGCTCTTATGCTAATTTGAAAACTTATGACACATCTCTGATAGAGCATAAAATTACACTAAAACCAGAAGAAAAACCCTATCAACAAAAAATAAGAAGAATGAATTCAGTTATGCTTCCCACCATAGAAAAAGAACTTAAAAAGATTTTATATGCCAAGATAATTGTCCCTCTAAGATACGCTAATTGGTTAGCCAATTAGTTTGTGTCAGAAAAAATAATGGTGAAATTAGACTCTGTTTGGATTTTAGAAACCTTAATAGATGATCTTTGAAAGATAACTATCCACTTCCAAAGATGGATCAGTTACTCCAAAGAGTGTCAGGTGCTAATAGAATCTCCATGCTTGATGGCTTCTTTGGGTATAATCATATATTGGTGAATTCAGAAGACAAAGAGAAGACGACCTTTACTACACACTGTGGTACATTTATGTATGTTAGGATGCATTTTAGCCTATAAAATGTAGGATCAACATTCCAAAGAGCTATGGACTTAGCCTTTATTGGGAAGGTAAACAAATTTGTTGTTATTTATCTTGATGATTTAACTCCTTTTTTTTTTGTGAATCAGATCAGAAACATTTAAAACACTTAATGAAGGTTTTTTACAGGTGCAGAAAGTTCAGAATATCTCTCAATCCCAAGAAGTCCTTGTTTTCCATCAAATAAGGAAAGTTACTAGGGCATATCATTTCAAAGGATGTAGTAGTAATAGATCCCAAAAGGGTATCTGTTATTCAATTATTATCATTACCTAGAAATAAGAAAAAGATACAAGCCTTTTTAGGAAAGAGTAACTTTTTGAGAAGATTCATACCTAACTATGCTGAAATAGTTAAAGACATTACATATATGTCCAAAAGAATCAAGAATTCAAATGGACCCTTCCTGCAAGATATGCATTTGATCAAATAAAGAAATCCATTTATGAAGCTCCCACCTTATCCAGTCCAAACTACTCTGAGCCTTTCAGCATATTATTTTTTACTTTTGAAACCACCCTTGCTACTGTCCTTTTGCAGAAGAATGAATATTATCATGATCAACCCATAAATTTTTTTAGTAAGGTCATGAGAGATGCAAAACTCAAGTATGATATTATTGAAAAACAAGCCTATGCCTTAGTTCAAGCACTGAAATATTTCAAAATGTATGTCCTTCATTCTACCATGATTTCTTATATACCTAACAATGCTGTAAAAATTGTTCTTACACAACCAAACACTGATGGAAGAAGAGGAAGATGGATTACTCAAATATTTGAGTTTGACCTTAGAATTAAAACCACCAAGTTAGTAAAAGGACAAGGTTTAGCTAAATTTTTAGTTGAATCTAATTCAAAGTGTTAGGCATAAACTCTATTTTTGAAGTCTCTGAGAAGCATACACAAGAACCTTCTTCAAATCTAGAAAGGGGGAATCCATAAGAACCTTCCCTAAATGAAGAAGGGGAGAATCCACAATAACCTTCACAATATTCTCAAGAAAAGAATACACAAGAACAATCTCCTTCAACACAAACATTTCCTGTTCACATTGATGAAAATTTTGTACTATCAAATTGGTATGAAGATATTGCTCATTTTCTGATCCAATTTGAGTGTCCATCAGAGTTTTCAAAATTTTAGTGAAAAACACTTAAATTGAAATCCATAAAATACTATATCATTAATGCCAACTTGTACTGGAAATATCCTCTTAAGATTCTAGTACTTTGTTTGACAGAATCAGAGACTGAAGGAATCATTGATTAGTTTCATGCAGGAATATATGGAGGGAATTATGCTTGGAGAGCAACAACATACAAAATACTAAGGGCAAGATTATGTTGGCCCACTCTTTTTTCACAAGTGGGAGAAAAGGTTAGAGCTTGTGTTCCATGTTAGATGTCTACTGGTAAGCAAAAACTAGTAGCTCTTTCACTAGATCCAGTAGTTGTCTTAGCACCATTTCTCCAATGGGGACTAGATTTTATAGGAGAAATTCACCGAGATTCAAGTAATCAACACAGATGGATTTTAGCTACCACTGAATTTTTCACTAAATGGGTGGATGCCATTCCATTTAGAAATGCCACAGATTCATTTGTAATCAAATTTATTGAAGAAAAAATTCTCTCTAGATTTGGTTGTCCTCAAAAAATAGTGAATGACAATGCCACAACATTTAGTACTATAAATATGATTGAATTTTTCCAAAAGTATCAAACTTTACTGCATCATTCAACCCCTTATTATCCTCAAGGGAATGGTCTTATTGAATCATGTAACAAGAGCTTAGTAAAGGTGATCAAAAAAAAATTAGAAGACCATAAGAAAAATTGGGACAGACATATTTTCTATGCAGTATGGGAAAACAAGATTTCTCCCAAAATATCAACAGGTAAATCTCCATTTCAACTATTTTATGGCAAAGATGCTATTTTTCCTACAAATTTGGCTTTCCCCGTGCTTAATTTTTTACAAGAATCTATTGATGAACCTGATGCTTTCTCTAGAAGAATATCAGATCATTGAATTAAATGAAAGTAGAGATGAGATTAAATACAAATTGAGAAAATATTAGAATAATATGAAGAGTCTTTTTGATAGAAAGGATAGGGAAAGATATTTTAGAGAAGGATATTTAGTCTTAAGATATGATGCTAGGAGAGAAGACAAAGACAAGCATGGAAAGTTTGAAAATCTATGGTTTGGACCACTTATCTTTGTAGAGGTAAAGGGAAATAACACATTTGTGTTACAAAATTTGGAAGGAAAATCAATGGCAGATTTCTAAAACATTATATATAGTACTGAAGGAGATCCCAAATAATCATTGTACATTAGCATTTTTATTTTACCATTTCTAGTCAGTTTTGTTTTTTACAGCAAAAACTCCATAGCTCGAAGAGAAGGCACATGGAGCTTCTTGTTCTTTGCATCCCACAAGGGGAAGAAGTCCCCAGTTGGAGCCGATGTTTTAACATTATTTGGTTTTGAAAAAATAAAAATAAAATGCTAAGTTAGGATATGGATGAAAAAGAAAAATTAAAAAAATGTTAGGAAAATTTATGTTTTGTCAAAATAAAAATGTTAGAGTTAGTTTCCCTAAAGAAATAAGGAAAAAATAAAAATGTTAGAGAAGAAAACAAAATAAAAAATGTGAATGCTTTAGTCTTAAAAAATATAAATCATGGCCACCTGTTTAAATGCGTTGATTTACCAAAAAGATTACTTATTAATTAATGATGATTTGATTCTTTAAAAAGGGATTTATATTTTCATTGGTTAAATAAATCATATATCGCGTATTTTTTTTTTCCTAAAGTCACTAGAGGACAAAAGGTCAAATCGTGCTAAATAAAGTGATGGCAAGTTTTAACGGATGATATTTCACCTGCTCAAGATTGATGACAAAGGATCACTTCGTGACCCACCTGACCATTTCTCGTTAACGCAAGGGGTGGGGGGGGGGGGGGGGTGGGGTCGTCAGAAATGTGGTTTTAATGGTTGCCACATTTTGCGTCGTGTCAAGACCACGTGAATTCGCATCCCCTCTGCCCAAAACCACAAACCGGGAGGTACCCCCCGAAATCCGCCGATGGTAAAATCCTTCCAACCGTTTCCTCCTGCACCTCAAGCCAACGATTCCTTACCTCTGCGCCTCAAGCCAACGGTTCCTTCCCTCCACACCACAACTGTTGTCCATCCAACCAATGTCATCCTCCCACGTCATCCAATTGTTACCCTCCTATGCCTCCGCTCCCTAACAGTTTGTACTCCTCCGTTCACACGATCATTCCCTAACTATTTGGTGCACCATTGCTCATTAAAAACCTACTCCTGAATCATTAAACTGCTATGGTCACTATCCTAGCTGTTAAACTCATATTTCCACCTATAAAATAGTTTTTAGAGTGCCTTATATCACGTTACCTTCTCATCTATGTGTCATCAACTCTGTATTATGTTCCCTGCCATCATTTCTGCGGTCACTATCACCCTTTCTGCAACCGCCTGATCTTTAAATTCTTTCTCCCATTCTATATCCACGTTAAAATGGCCCTGAAATCCAAGACAAAAAATAAGGTGACCCCTAAAGGCAAAGCAAAGAAACAGGTGGTTGAAGAAGTGCAGGTCACCAACCCGATTGCTAAAGGAATATCCGCTCCTACACCACAACTCAACCTGGATCTGATACCCCTCGCAGACGCATTTTTTAAGGTCTCAAATGCTCACTGTGAATTTGATTTTAATGAGCTATATCTATGGGTAAGACAAAAACACACAGATAATCAGGACCCTATCAGGTTCTGGGAATCTATGTTACCCCTGTTTTCCTTTCCACAAACCAATTATTTCCCTGACCTTATTTCCTGGTGCCAAGCACAATATGATCCCATAAAGAGAGTAGTGGTGGCTCAGAATGGAAACATTCTGATCACCATATTTCGGAGACCATAAACCAAATTCTCCTCATCCTGGAACCAGGTTTCCGCACCCTAGGAGAGAGTAGGTAATTTAAGGCAGATCTGTGTTGCAAATTATTAGGTTCGCACAGAACGAGTATATTCGTAGCTCCTTGAACAGTATAATCAACACATAACCATAACAAAGCCACTATTACTAATAGTTCTAATCAATACATTATCATCCACGTGCACATCAACAAATACCATCATAGAACATTACAATCACAACTAATTCTTAGATCACATGTACATTCGCGGCTTAAATAAATATCACAGATGCACTTTAGAAATAAACATGATCAATCCAGATAGAAAAAATATATTCCGCATTCATTAGTATCCAAAAACCCAATTACAATCCAAAACACAGTTTGCGCACACAGCTTAGCAGGGTCCGCACACAACAGGATTGAGGATCTCCGTGCACATAGCCAGCAGGAGTCCTTACCCAAAACAACCCAAACAGATCTCAAAAATTCACACATAGCATCAATATTACTTCTTACCTTCCTACTATACCCAATTATCTATCTATATATAGCATCGTAGCCTTTGCTATTTGATGGTCCGCAAACTGTGGTTTGCGGACCCTAGAGCTACCTTTTAACATGTTAAAAAACATTAGGGGCTTTGACCCACCCCAAAAACCATACGAAAGACTGACTATTACTAAATTATATTAAAAACATAGGTTAGGGAACCCCATTCCAAGAGGCCCCCAACACAATCTTGTGACTCGACCCGAGTCACTACGGCCGTGGGGTTTGCATCGTCGCTTCAAGCTGCTTGATTGCATCAACCAGAGGGGGCAGTACTCCTTCGCTCTGCCCAACAACTTTCTATGAAATATCCACCAAATTTTGTGAAGTTGGGCCTTTTGTAGCAGCAGTGATGCTTTCTAAGGTTTGGTTCAGTTGCTTAACTATGACATTCACTTCGTGAGAGAGCTTGAGGGCTTCATCAGCCCATGGCTTAAGGTGGTCACTGAGAACCTTAGTTTTGTGGTAGAGCTCCTCAAGATCATCCCTAAGTGCATGGATGTAATGTTGTCATTCCAGGCGTTGAGCGAGTACCAGCGTGGGCATTGTACCTTCCATCTGCTCGAACTCTTCTTCCTTTTGGTGCAGCTCTTGGGTGATTTCATGCAGGAGAGTATCAAGTTGCACCTTAGACCACAACTGCGTAGCTGTCTCCAACAATTCCACAACTGCATAGTATCCTTTTGCATTCATTAGTATCCAAAAAACCAATTACAATCCAAAACACAGCCTACACACATAGCCTAGCAGGGTCCGCACACAACAGGACTGAGGATCTTTGCGCACATAGCCAGCAAGAGTCCTTACCCAAAACACCCCAAACAGATCTCAACAATTCACACATAGCATCAATATTACTTCTTACCTTCCTATTAGACCCAACTATCTATCTATTTATAGCATCGTAGCCTTTGTTATATGATGGTTCGCAAACTGTGGTTTGCAGACCCTAGAGCTACTCTTTAACCTATTAAAAAACATTAGGGGCTTTGACCCACCCAAAAAAAGATATGCAAGACTGAATATTACTAAATTATATCAAAAACGCAGGTTAGGGACCATTCCAACAGGCCCCCAACACAATCTTGTGACTCGGCCCGAGTCACTACGGCTGTGAGGTTTGCATATTTGCCTGAAGCTGCTTGATTGCATCAACTAGAGGGGGAAATACTCCTTCGCTTTACGCAACAACGTTCTGTGAAATATCCACCAACTTCTGTGAAGTTGGGTCTTTTGTAGCAGCAGTGACGCTTTCTAAGGTCTGGTTCAATTGCTTAACTGTGACATTCACTTCTTGAGAGAGCTTGAGGGATTCATCGGCCCATGGCTTAAGGTGGTCACTAAGAACCTTATTTTTGTGGCGGAGCTCTTCGATATCATCCCTAAGTGCATGGTTGGAATGTAGTCGTGCCAGGTGTTGAGCGGGTACCAGTGTGGGCATTGTACCTTCCATTTGCTCGAACTCTTCTTCCTTCTGGTGCAGCTCTTGGGTGATTTCATGCAGGAGAGTATCACGTTGCACCTTAGACCACAACTGCATAGCTGTCTCCAACAATTCTATGCCCTGAGCGATTTGAGCTGTGATGGCATTGGTGGCCTCTGTGACCAACGTGGCTCGCTGGGCTCTTACCTCAGCTGGAGTTTCCGGATGAAATTTTTCCTGTAAGGCAGCAATCTGCTACTCCATCTCTATTTTGACAGCCTAAATATCAGTCCTTGATGCATTTAGGGCGGCAACAAGTCCTTCGATCTTGGCCTGGGGGGTAGTAGAAGCAGGTATATCCTTGTTCACATTTGTTCAGAGACTACTAATGAGACGTTCCAACTCAGTTCGCTGCGTGGCGGCAAGGGTGCATGCAGCCTGTGCCTGGGACACCTCATCGGTTTTCTCCACAATTGTCTGCACAGCCGTACTAAGCTATTGGTGCAACCACCTGTCTTTGTGTTGAATCACCTCGAAAAGGGATGCATGGAGGACCTGTAATGGTTCATGCAGAAGTCGGGCCAAGTCCAATTATACCTCTGCGCAGGCTTGGACTTACGTTCCTAAGGCAAGCAGGCTTAGAATGAACGATACGCCTGGCAGGGGGTAGAGGTGGATTTCGGTTGTAATGATCAATTCATTGCTGGTTGATGGGGGCGGCCTCGTCTGAATCATGCTTTTCTGCAGGGTATCGGTTTTGAGCTACAGAGCTCGGAGCTCAGACTGAAGTGTACCGACCATGGCCTTCTGTTGCTCTTCCAAATCCAACCACTTATCTTTTGAGGCGAGGGTGACTGTGTCTGCGATTTTCTCCAAATATTCTTCTATCAAAGTAACGTCTTTCTCCCTGCTAGGCCTTGTGGCCTGTCGTTTCTTCCGTTGGACTTTAAGAGGGTCGGCGGTCTACTTCATACCATGTGGGGAGTCAACACCCTACACATCCAGACCCTCTGCATCCAGATCCTGCTATGAATCCTTCTGTGATTTCAGCTTTGCACCCTTCTCGGCGTTCTTACCTTGTCCTTCTGTCTCTTTGGTGGTGTTAGGTGGGGTAGTCTTCTTGGTGCTCGTACCTGTAGTGTTAGGTGTACCCGATTTGAAGTCCATCTTCCAGTGTGGTGGCCAAGTGGAAATGAGTCGGTCGATTTCTTCATCAGCAACCATGTATGGCAGTGATGCCCACGCCGGATCCTTACGGCCCCAGATCTACACATTATGTATTGTGACCTGAAACGCTGTGATGCTCTTGTACTTGTCATAGATTGTTGGTGACAAGTGCTGCCGGGAGTGGATTTCTGCTATGAGCCCGCTAAAAAATAAGACCCAGAAGACTTTATTATATTCAATGCGTTGCACATCCTTTGAATCGCACATATTCGCATACCGCGCCCCTTCACACATATCTGGCTCGAGCTCAGGGAGGACCGAGTCTTCCGAGGCTTCCCATGTGACTAACGCGATGAGGAGAAGCAACCAGGAGTAGTAGAATTCCCTTCCGTGATCCTAGGCCTCGAAAACGTTCTCCAAAAATTCATTGCACAGGAACTGGGACTAGGTGAAGCATACCCCCTTCTTGCATCGGCCAGCTAACTGAATGACATAAGCAGGTACGGTCGCAACATGGCACTTGTGCAACATTTTACATGCTAGCAATAGGGTACCCATGTGTGCCCCAGGGTCACTGATGGTGTTAATTAGGAACCCCCTAGTGTTCCACTCCACATTGTAGTCATCGTGCACCTTATCAACGATCTGTTGCTCATACTTCTTACCCACACACTCCATGGAATTCGGCCCTTCCATGGGTAGGCCAGTAATATGGTGAATGAGGGCGACATCAATGGGAATGTGGTCTCGGATCCATAAGCTGCCGTCGTGGACCAGGGCTAGCAGTTGTCGCACGACTCGGTCAGTTATGTTATACCGTCCAAAACGAGGCATTCACAACAAGTTTAGTAAACCCGATTTTTCTAGCTTGCTCTCCCACGGAATTGGGACGACCTGCAACACGTCATCTTCCAGTAATATTTCCAGGTACAATTCGGGTGCCAATTCTGGGAAGAATTCGAGGTTGGCCAAGTCATGATTGTCAAATTTTATCGAGTGGATTTTTCCAAAAGAGTCTCCAATTATGGGGACCTCGCCTGGAATCTGCGGGATTTTCAGGTATGCATGCATTCCTTCCAGGTTCTTGGGTATGTGCACCAAGGGCCTTCAAGGCTGGACATAGGGTGGCAACCAAGTGATTGGTTCGGCGATCTGGGCCTCTTCCTTAGTGGACAGAGGTCTCTTTGACGAGTTCGACGAACGTGCCTGGGACACCATTCGGGGGGGATTCACATTTCGAGGGGAGGTGTGTGGCTTCCCTCCAACCCATTTTGTAGCCCTCCCCTGCCCTTGCTCCTGGCCTTTACCTTTTCCCTTATTTTTCTCAACCTGCTTCCCCTTGGTTGGCGTGGACACAACCTATTCAACTTCAGGGGTGACCTCTTCAACCTCATCAGTGGAGACCACGGTCTGCGATGATTTAGCCAGATTAGTTGCAATCATTCTCACTTGGAAGATAAATTTAGGATTTCTACTATCAGAAGGAGTAGCTCGCCTAGACATTAACAAAGCGCAATAGTCACAGAATTTTGCAAGCCACAAACTGTTCAAGATGCAAAAAACCCACTTCTTATCTATTCTTCTGCTTCTACAGCCTTGGAGATCAACCAACGGTTGGATGAGGCTTATCAGAAACTTACCATCAAGTAAACGGTAAAAAAATCTTCAGAAATTGCCTCATTAATTGCCGACTGGCCACTCCTTTCAATAGTAAAATTTGCTTTCTACACATTTTTACTATTCCAACAGCTAGTTTTCGCAGCTGTGTATTACCCCTACGTGCCCAGTGCACCTCCCTGGGCTTCCAAGCCTGTGATCAACCCCTGTGCCCCCAGCGCACCTCCCCAGGCTTCCAAAATTGTGAATGACCCCTGCGCATACAACAGGCTTACCTGCGGTTTTCTCCTAGCCTGTACATAGGCCACCCAATACAGCTACGCCGACCATATAGTCATTTGGTTCAGTACAGTTTAAGCAGGCTGTCGTTAACATACCTTGGGACAGTGTCACCACGTAGTGTGACTAACCGTTCAACTCCTCTGTTAGTGATTTCCTTTACCAGATAAAGACCTAGCCAATGTTGACAGAACTTCCCTGGGTTCTTCGCAAACTGGCTATCATGTAGCAGGACCAATTCTCCCTCCGAAAATATATTTTTCCGAATATGTCGATCATGCCATGATTTTTCTTGGGCCTTCTGAACTTGCCGATGGAAGTTGACAATAAATCGATCTTCCTCCAAGGCAGCGAGCTGTGCTAGAAGTTCCTCCAAGATGTCAGGCTCTGCCATGTTTGTAAAGACTGCGATGCGTAGGCTAGGAACAATATACTCCATGGGCATAATGTCCACCTTTCCATAAACCACTGACTTTTTCACTAAATGGGTGAAGGCCATTCTAGTTAGAAATGCCACAAATTCAGCTGTAATCAGATTTATTGAAGAAAACATTCTCTCTAGATTTGGTTGTCCTAAAAAAATAGTGACTGACAATGCCACAACATTTAGTACTATAAAGATGATTGATTTTTTCCAAAATTATCAGATTTTACTGCATCATTCAACCCCTTATTATCCTCAAGGGAATGGTCTTGTTGAATCATATAACAAGAGTTTAGTAAAGGTGATAAAAAAAAATAGAAGACCATAAGAAAAATTGGGACAAACATCTTCTCTATGCAGTATGAGAAAACAATATTTCTCCGAAAATATCAACAGGTAAATATCCATTTCAACTAGTTTATGGCAAAGATGCTATTTTTCCTACAAATTTGGCTTTCCCTATGCTTACTTTTTTACAAGAATCTACTAATGAACCTGATGATTTATCTAGAAGAATAAATCATATCATTGAATTAAATGAAAATAGAGATGAGATTAAATACAAATTGAGAAAATATTAGAATAAGATGAAGAATATTTTTGATAGAAAGGATAGGGAAAGATATTTTAGAGAAGGATATTTAGTCTTAAGATGGGAAGCTAGGATATAAGACAAAGACATGCATGGAAAGTTTGAAAATCTATGGTTTGTACCACTCAACATTGTAGAGGTAAAGGGAAATAACACATTTGTGCTACAGAATTTGGGAGGAAAATTATCCACACTGTCTGTCAATGGCAGATTTTTGAAACATTATATATAGTATTGAAGGAGATCCCAAATCATCATTGTACATTATCATTTTTATTTTACCATTTCTAATCAGTTTTGTTTTCTATAGAAAAAACTCCATAGCCTGAAGCGAAGGCACATGGAACTGCTTATTCTCTGCATCCCACAGGGGGAAGCAGTCCCCAGCTGGAGCCGATGTTGTAACATTATTTGGTTCTGAAAAAATAAAAATAAAATGCTAAGTTAGGATATGGATGAAAAAGAAAAGTTAAAATTTTTTTAGGAAAATTTATGTTTTGTCAAAATAAAAATGTTAGAGCTAGTTTCCCTAAAGAAAGAAGGAAAAGATAAAAATGTTAGAGAAGAAAACAAAATAAAAAATGTGAATGCTTTAGTCTTCAAAAAGATAAATCATGGCCACTTGTTTAAATGCGCTGATTTACCAAAAATATTAAATATTAATTAATGATGATTTGATTCTTTAAAAAGGGATTTATATTTTCATTGGTTAAATAAATCATATATCGTGTATTGTTTTTTCCTAAAGTCACTAGAGGACAAAAGGTCAAATCTTGCTAAATAAAGTGATGGCAAGTTTTAATGGATGATCTTTCACCTGCTCAAGATCGACGGCAGAGGATCACTTCACGACCCCCCTGACCATTTCTCGTTAATGCAGGGGGGGGGGGGGGTGGGGTGGTTCGAAATGTGGTTTTAATGGCTGCCTTGTTTTGCGTCGTGTCAAGACCACATGAATTCGTATCCCCTCTGCCCAAAACCACAAACTGGGAAGTACCACCCCGAAATCTGCCGATGGTAAAATCCTTCCAACCGTTTCCTCCCGCGCCTCAAGCCAACGGTTCCTTCCCTCTGCGCCTCAAGCCAATAGTTCCTTCCCTCCATGCCACTACCATTTTCCATCCAACCAATGTCATCCTGCCACGTCATCCAATTGTTACCCTCCTACGCCTTCGCTCCCTAACTGTTTTTACTCCTCCATTCACACGATCGTTCCCTAACTGTTTGGTGCACCATTGCCCATTAAAAACCCACTCCTGAACCATTAAGCTGCTATGGTCACTATCCAGGCAGTTATATTCATATTTCCACCTATAAAATAGTTTGTAGAGTGCCTTATATCACGTTACCTTCTCATCTATTTGTCATCAACTTTGTATTATGTTCCCTGCCATCATTTCTGCGATCACTATCACCTTTTCTGCAACTGCTCGATCTTCAAATTATTTCTCCCATTCTATATCCCTATTAAAATGGTCCTGAAAGCCAAGACAAAAAATAAGGTGACCCCTAAAGGCAAAGCAAAGAAATAGGTGGTTGAAGAAGTGCAGGTCACCAACCCGGTTGTTGAAGAAATATCCGCTCCTACACCACAACTCAACCTCGATCTGATACCCCTCGTAGACACCTTTTTTAAGGTCTCAAAAGCTCATTTTGAATTCGATTTTCATGAGCTATATCTATGGCTAAGACAAAAGCACACAAATAATAATGACCCTATCAGGTTCTGGGAATCTATGTTGCTCCTGTTTTCCTTTCCACAAACCCATTCTTTCCTTGACCTTATTTCCTGGTGCCAAGCACAATATGATCCCATAAAGAAAGCAGTGGTGGCTCAGAATGGAAACATTCTGATCATCATATTTCTGGAGACCATAAATCAAATGCTTCTCATCCCTTCTTCTGATTCTCAATCCCATTTTTCACCTGCTACTCTCATGGACATCTACCATAAGTTAAACTTCCCACAGAGAGCCTAGATATTTGAAATATTCCTACCTGAGGATGCATAACTACCCAAGAAAAATCCACCATACTCACCCTCAATATTTCCTAAAGCCTCTAAACACTACATTTCACTTCTTTCATACCTGTTAGGATAACCAAATGGCTAAACAATTGATTAACCCATCATGGGATTCTTATTCATTTTTAGAAAATACAAAGCACCATTTTTCATGTATAATTCAGCCAATTCTTGACTGAAAATATACATGAGCAATTCATAAATTTTACAACTCAGGGTGTGTTTAATTACACTTCTGTAATTATTCACATAATTATTTTTCAATGGGAAGAGATGCTTCCTATCCACTTTAATAAACATGATGCATAAGGAGTGAATCAATCATTAATTCACTGGACAGAGTTAGTCAGGGCTACATCAACAACACCTACTTTTGCAGAGTTCATAGACTCCTCCATACACCTAGTGAAGTAGCTGCTTACCAGTTAGACAAAACCCAAAATTGGGGAATAGATCAAAAGGATCTTACACTTGAGTGAACAAGCCAAAATTGTGGATTGGTATTTATAAATGTTGGCTTGAGGGGTCCTGACCCAGGTTTGGAGGTTAAGGTTTGCCAAAAAACCCCTATACTACTGAACCTTTCAGTAATGACCTTCTTTCGTAGGCCAAGCTCTCACCCGAAGTAGTATGAGAGGGTGCTGGAACCAGGTTTCCCCACCCTAGGAGAGAGTAGGTAATTTAAGACAGATCTATGTTTCAAATTATTAGGTTCGCACAGAATGAGTCTCTTCGCAGCTCTTTGAATAGTATAATCAACACATAACCATAAAAAAGCCACTATTACTAATAGTTCTAATCAATACATTCTCATCCACGTGCACATCAGCAAACACCATCACAAAACATTACAACCGCAACTAATTCTTAGATCACATGTACATTCGTAGCTTAAATAAATATCATAGATGCACTTTAGCAATAAACACGATCAATTCAGATAGCAAAAATATATTCCGCATTCATTAGTATCCAAAAACCCAATTACAATCCAAAACAAAGCTTGCACACACAACCTAGTGGGGTCCACACACAACAAGACTGAGGATCTTTGCGCACATAGCCAGCAGGAGTCCTTACCCAAAACAACCCAAACAGATCTCAACAATTCGCACATAGCATCAATATTACATCTTACCTTCCTACTAGACCCAAATATCTATCTATTTATAGCATCGTAGCCTTTGTTATATGATGGTTCGCAAACTGTGGTTTGCAGACCCTAGAGCTACTCTTTAACCTGTTAAAAAACATTAGGGGGTTTGACCCACCCAAAAAAAGATACACAAGACTGAATATTACTAAATTATATAAAAAACGCAGGTTAGGGAACCCCATTCCAACAGGCCCCCAAGGAAATCTTGTGACTCGGCTCGAGTCACTGCGGCCGTGGGGTTTGCATATTCGCCTGAAGCTGCTTGATTGCATCAACTAGAGGGGGCAGTACTCCTTTGCTTTGCGCAACAATGTTCTATGAAATATCCACCAACTTCTGTGAAGTTGGGCCTTTTGTAGTAGCAATGACGCTTTCTAAGGTCTGGTTCAGTTGCTTAACTGCGACATTCACTTCTTGAGAGAGCTTTAGGGATTCATCGACCCATGGATTAAGGTGGTCACTGAGAACCTTATTTTTGTGGTGGATCTCTTTGAGATCATCCCTAAGTGCATGGCTGGAATGTAGTCGTGCCAGGCGTTGAGCGGGTACCAGCATGGGCATTGTACCTTCCATTTTCTCGAACTCTTCTTCCTTTTGGTGCAACTCTTGTGTGATTTCATGCAGGAGAGTATCACGTTGCACCTTAGACCACAACTACATAGCTGTCTCCAACAATTCTACGCCGTGAGCGATCTGAGCTGTGATGGCATTGGTGGCCTTTGTGACTAGCGTGGATCGCTGGGCTCTTACCTCAGGTGGAGTTTCTCGCTGCAATTTGGCCTGCAAGGCAGCAATCTGCTGCTCCATCTCTGTTTTGACAGTCTGAATCTCAGTCGTTGATGCCTTTAAGGTGGCAACAAGTCCTTAAATATTTGCCTCGGGGGTAGCAAAAGCAGGTATATCCTCGTTCACATTTGTGCAGAGCCTACTAATGAGACATTCCAACTCAGTCCAGTGTGTGGCGGCAAGGGTGCATGCAACCTGTGCCTGGGACACCTCAACGGTTTTCTCCACGATCGTCTACTTAGCCGTACTGAGCTGTTGGTGCACCCACCGGTCTTTGTGTTGAATTGCCTCGAAAAGGGATTCGTGGAGGACCTGTAATGGTTCATGCGGAAGCCGGGCCAAGTCCAATTGTACCTCTGTGCAAGCTTGGAATTACACTCCAAAGGCAAGCGGGCTTTGAATGAATGTTGCAGCGAAGAGGAGGATTTCAGTTGTGATGATCAATTCACTACTGGTTTATGGGGGCGACCTTGTCTGAATCATGCTTATCTGCAGGGTATCGGTTTTGAGCTACAGAGCTCGGAGCTCAGACTGGAGTGTAGCAACCGTGGCCTTCTGCTGATCTTACAAAGCAAACCATTTATCTTTTGAGGCGAGGGTGACTATGTCTGCAATTTTCTCCAGATCGTCCTCTATCAGAGTAACGTTTGTCTCCTTGCCAGGCCTTGTGGCCCATCGTTTCTTCCGTTGGCCTTTAAGAGGGTCGGCAGTCCACTTCGTACCACATGGGGAGTCAACACCCTACACATCTAGACCCTCTGTGTCCAGATCCTATTGCAAATCCTTCTATGATTCCAGCTCTGCACCGTTCTCGACATTCTTACCTTGTCCTTTTGTCTCTTTGGTGGTGTCAGGCGGGGTAGTCTTCTTGGTGCTCGTACCTGTGGTGTTAGGTGTACCCGATTTTAAGCCCATCTTCCAGTGTGGTGGCCAAGTGGAAATGAGTTGGTCAATTTCTTCTTCAGCAACCATGTATGGTAGTGATACCCACACCGAATCCTTACGGCCCAGATCTACACATTGTGTATTGTGACCTGAAACACTGTGATGCTCTTGTACTTGTCATAGATTGCTGGTGACAAGTGCAGTCGGGAGTGGATTGCTGTTACGAGCCCGCTCAAAAGTAAGACCCAGAAGACTTTATTATCTTCAATGCGCTGCACATCCTTTGAATTGCACAGATTCGCATACTGCACCCCTTCACACATATCTGTCTCGAGCTTAGGGAGGACCGAGTCTTCCAGAGCTTCCCATGTGCCCAACGTGATGAGGAGCATTAACAACCAGGAGTAGTAGAATGCCCTTCCATGATCCCGGGCCTCGCAAACGTTCTCCAAAAATTCATTGCACAGGAACTGGGACCAGTTGAAGCAGACCCCCTTCTCGCATCGGATAGCTAACTGAATGAAATAAGCAGGGACGATCGCAACATGGCACTTGCGCATCATTTTACATGCCAGAAACAGGGTGCCCATGCGCACACCAGGGTCACTGATGGTGTTAATTAGGAACTGCCTAGTGTTCCACTCCACATTGTAGTCGCCGCGCACCTTATCAGCAATCTGTTGCTCATACTTCTTACCCTCACGCTCCATGGGATTCAACCCTTCCATGGGTAGGCCAGTAATACGGTGAATGAGGGTGGCATCAATGGGAATGCGGTCTTAGATACATAAGATGCCGTCGTGGACCAGGGCTAGCAGTTGTCGCTTGACTCGGTAAGTTATGTTATACCATCCAAAATGAGGCATTCACTGCAAGTTTAGTAAACCAGATTTTTCTAGCTCACTCGCCCACGGAATTGGGACAACCCACAGCACGTCATCTTCCAGTACTCTTTCTAGGTACAATTCGGGTGCCAATTGTGGGAAGGCTTCCAGGTTGGCCAGGTCATGATCGTTAAATTTTATCGAGTGGATTTTGCCAAAGGAGTCTCCAATTATGGGGACCTCGCCCAGAATCAGTGGAATTTTCAAGTATGCATGCATTCCTTCCAGGTTCTTCGGTGTGTGCACCGAGGGTCGGCGAGGCCGACATAGGGTGGCAACCAAGTGATTTGTTCGGTGATCCGAGCCTCTTCCTGAGAGGACAGAGGTCTCTTTGACGAGTTCGATGAATGTTCCCAAGGCACCGTTCGGGGGGAATTTACATTTTGAGGGGAGGTGCGTGGCTTCCCTCCAGCCCATTTCGTAGCCCTCCCCTGCCCTTTCTCCTGGCCTTTCTCTTTTCCCTTCTTTTTCTCAACCTGCTTCTGCTTGGTTGGCGTGGACACAACCTCTTCAACTTCAGTGGTGACCTCTTCAACCTCATCAGTGGATACCATGGTCTGCGATGATTTAGCCAGATTAGTTGCAGTCATTCTCGCTCAGAAGATAAATTCAGGATTGCTACTATCAGAAGGAGTAGCTCGCCCATACATTAACAAAGCACAATAGTCACATAATTTCGCAAACCACAAACTGTTGAAGATGCATGAAACCCACTTCTAATCTACCCTTCTGCTTCTATAGCCTTGGAGATCAACCAACGGTTGGATGATGCTTATCAGAAACTTACAATCATGTAAATGGTAAAAATATCTTCGGAAATTGCCTCATTAATTTCCGACTGCCTGCTCCTTTCAACGGTAAAATTTTCTTTTTACCCAGTTTTACAATTCCAACGACTAGTTTACGCAGCTGTGTATTACCATTGTGCGCCTAGCGTACCTCCCTGGGCTTCCAAGCCTATGATCAACCCCTGTGCCCCCAGCAAACCTCCCCATGCTTCCAGACTTTCGAATGACCCCTGCGCATACAACAGGCTTGCCTGCGGTTTTCTTCTAGCCTGCACGTAGGCCACCCAATACAGCTACGCCGACCATATATTCATTTGGTCCAGTACGGTTTAAGCAGTTGCCATTAACATACCCTAGGACAGTGTCACCACGCAGTGTGGCTAACTGTAAAACTCCTCCGTTAGTGATTTCCTTTACCATATAAGGACCTAGCCAATGCTGACAAAACTTCCCTGGGTGCTTCGCAAACTAGCTATCATATAGCAGGACCAATTCTCCATCCGGAAATATATTTTGCCGAATATGTCGATCATGCCATGCTTTTTCTTGGGCCTTCTGAACTTGCTGATGGAAGTTGGCAATAAATCGATCTTCCTCCAAGGCAAAGAGCTGTGATAAACGTTCCTCCAAGATGTCAGGCTTTGCGATGTTTGCAAAGGTTGCGATGCATAGGCTAGGAACAATATACTCCATGGGAATAATGGCCTCATTTCCATAAACCACTGACTTTTTCACTAAATGGGTGGTGGCCATTCCAGTAAAAAATGCCACAGATTCAGTTGTAATCAAATTTATTGAAGAAAACATTCTCTCTAGATTTGGTTGTCCTCAAAAAATAGTGACTGACAATGCCACAACATTTAGTACTATAAAGATGATTGAATTTTTCTAAAAGTATTAGATTTTACTGCATCATTCAACCCCTTATTATCCTGAAGGGAATGGTCTTGTTGAATCATATAACAAGAGCTTAGTAAAGGTGATCAAAAAAACGTTAGAAGACCATAAGAAAAATTGGGACAGACATCTTCTCTATGCAGTATGGGAAAACAAGATTTCTCCGAAAATATCAATAGGTAAATCTTCATTTCAACTAGTTTATGGCAAAGATGCTATTTTTCCTACAAATTTGGCTTTCCCTATGCTTAAATTTTTACAAGAATCTACTGATGAACCTGATGATTTCTCTAGAAGAATAAATTAGATCATTGAATTAAATGAAAATAGAGATGAGATTAAATACAAATTGATAAAATATTAGAATAAGATGAAGAGTTTTTTTGATAGAAAGGAGAGGGAAAGAAATTTTAGAGAAGGATATTTAGTCTTAAGATGGGATGCTAGGAGAGAAGACAAAGACAAGCATGGAAAGTTTGAAAATATATGGTTTGGACCACTTAGCATTGTAGAGGTAAAGGGAAATAACACATTTGTGCTACAAAATTTGGAAGGAAAATTATCCACACTGTTTTTCAATGGCAGATTTCTGAAACATTATATATAGCACTGAAGGAGATCCCAGATCATCATTGTACATTATCATTTTTATTTTACCATTTCTAGTCAGTTTTTTTTTTCTACAACAAAAAATCCATAGCCCGAAGAGAAGGCACATGGAACTTCTTGTTCTCTGCATCCCACAGGGGGAAGCAGTCCCCAGCTGGAGCCGATGTTGTAACATTATTTGGTTTTGAAAAAATAAAAATAAAATGCTAAGTTAGGATATGGATGAAAAAGAAAATTTAAAAAATGTTAGGAAAATTTATTTTTTGTCAAAATAAAAATGTTAGAGTCAGTTTCCCTAAAGAAAGAAGGAAAAAATAAAAATGTTAGAGAAACAAAAAAAATAAAAAATTTGAATGCTTTAGTCTTCAAAAAGATAAATCATGGCCACCTGTTTAAATGTGCTGATTTACCAAAAAGATTAAATATTAATTAATGATGATTTGATTCTTTAAAAAGTGATTTATATTTTCATTGGTTAAATAAATCATATATCGTGTATTGTTTTTTCCTGAAGTCACTAGAGGACAAAAGGTCAAATCGTGCTAAATAAAGTGATGGCAAGTTTTAATGGATGATCTTTCACCTGCTCAAGATCGACGACAGAGGATCACTTCGCAACCCCCCTGACCATTTCTCGTTAATGCAAGGGGGGGGGGGAGGGGGGGTTGCAGTGGTCCGAAATGTGGTTTTAATGGCTGCCGCATTTTGTGTCGTGTCAAGACCACGTGAATTCGCATCCCCTCTGCCCAAAACCACAAACCGGGAGGTACCCCCCCGAAATCCATTGATGGTAAAATCCTTCCAACCGTTTCCTCTCGCGCCTCAAGCCAACAGTTCCTTCCCGATGTGCCTCAAGATAACGGTTCCTTCCCTCCACGCCACAATATTTGTCCATCCAACCAATGTCATCCCTCCATGTCATCCACCCTCCTACGACTTCGCTCCCTAACCGTTTGTACTCCTCCGTTCACACGATCGTTACCATAACTGTTTGGTGCACCATTGCTCATTAAAAACCCGCTCCTGAACCATTAAAATGCTATGGTCACTATCCAGGCTGTTAAACTCATATTTCCGCCTATAAAATATTTTGTAGAGTGCCTTATATCACGTTACCTTCTCATATATTTTTCATCAACTCTGTATTATTTTCCCTGGCATCATTTCTATGATCATTTTCACCCTTTCTGCAACCGCCTGATCTTCAAATTATTTCTCCCATTCTATATCCCTGTTAAAATGGCCCTGAAATCCAAGACCAAAAATAAGGTGACCCCTAAAGGCAAAGCAAAGAAATAGGTGGTTGAAGAAGTGTAGGTCACCAATCCGGTTGTAGAAGAAATATCTGCTCCTACACCACAACTCAACCTGGATCTGATACCCCTCGCAGATGCCTTTTTTAACTTCTCGGATGCTCACTATGAATTCGATTTTCATGAGCTATATCTATGGCTAAGACAAAAACACACAGATAATCAGGACCCTATCAGGTTCCAGGAATCTATGTTGCCCGTGTTTGCCTTTCCGCAAACCCATTCTTTCCTTGACCTTATTTCCTGTTGCCAAGCACAATATGATCCCATAAAGAGAGTAGTGGTGGCTCAGAATGGAAACATTCTGATCACCATATCTTCGGAGACCATAAACCAAATGCTCCTCATCCCTTCTTCTGATTTTCTATCCCATTTTTCACCTGCTGCTCTCATGGACATCTACTATAAGTTAAAATTCCCATAGAGAGCCCAGATATTTGAAATATTCCTACCTGAGGATGCATAATTACCCAAGAAAAATCCACCATACTCACCCTCAATCTTTCCTGAAACCTTTAAACACTACATTTCACTTCTTTCATACCTATTAGGATAACCAAATGGCTAAACAGTTGATGAACCCATCATGGGGTTCTTATCCATTTTCAGTAAAGACAAAGCACCATTTTTCATGTATAATTTAGCCAACTCTTGGCTGAAAATATACATGAGAAATTCATGAATTTTACAACTCAGGGTGTGTTTAATTACACTTCTGTAATTATTCACATGATTATTTTTCAATGGGCAGAGATGCTTCCTATCCACTTCAATAAAAATGATGCATAAGGAGTGAATCAATCAGTGATTCACTGGACAGAGTTAGTCAGGGCTACATCAACAACACCTACTTTTGAAGAGTTCATAGACTCCTCCATACACCTAGTGAAGAAGCTGCTTACCAGTCAGACAAAACCCAGAATTGGGGAATAGATCAAAAGGATCTTACACTTGAGTGAACAAGCCAAAATTGGGGATTGGTATTTATAACTGTTGGATTGAGGGGTCTTAACCCAGGTTAGAAAGTTAAGGTGTGCCAAAAAACCCCTATACTACTGAACCTTTCAGTAATGACCTACTTTTGCAGGCCAAGCTCTCACCCGAAGTAGTATGAGAGGGTGCTGGAACCAGGTTTTTGCACCTTTGGAAATAGTAGGTAATTTAAGGCAAATCTGTGTTTCAAATTATTAGGTTCGCACAGAATGAGTCTATTCACAGCTCTTTGAATAGTATAATCAACACATAACCATAAGAAATCCACTATTACTAATATTTCTAATCAATAAATTCTCATCCACGTGCACATCAACAATTACCATCATAGAACATTACAATCGCAACTAATTCTTAGATCACATGTACATTCGCAGCTTAAATAAATATCATAGATGCACTTTAGCAATAAACATGATCAATCCAGATACCAAAAATATATTTCGCATTCATTAGTATCCATAAACCCAATTACAATCCAAGACACAACCCGCGCACACAGCCTAGCGGGGTTCACACAGAGCAACACTGAGGATCTTCGCGCACATAGCCAGCAAGAGTCCTTACCTAAAACAACCCAAACAGATCTCAACAATTTGCACATAGCATCAATATTACTTCTTACCTTCCTACTAGACCCCAAAATATATCTATTTATAGCATCGTAGCCTTTGCTATCTGATGGTCCGCAAACTTTAGTTTGTGGACCCCAGAGCTACCATTTAACCTGTTAAAAAACATTAGGGGCTTTGACCCACCCTAAAAACCATATGCAAGACCGAATATTACTAAATTATTTCAAAAACACAGGTTAGGGAACCCCATTCCAACAGGCCCCCAACACATTCTTGTGACTTGGCCCGAGTCACTGCGGCCGTGGGGTTTGCATCTTTGCCTAAAGCTACTTGATTGCATCAACCAGAGGGGGAAGTACTCCTTCACTCTGTGCAACAACATTCTGTGAAATATCCACCAACTTCTGTGAATTTGGGCCTTTTTTAGCAGCAGTGACACTTTCTAAGGTCTGGTTCAGTGGCTTAACTGCGACATTCTCTTCCTGAGAGAGCTTGAGGGCTTCATTGGCCCATGGCTTAAGGTGGTCACTAAGAACCTTATTTTTGTGGTGGAGCTCTTCGAGATCATCCCTAAGTGCATGGATGGAATGTAGTCGTGCCAGGTGTTGAGCGGGTACCAACGTGGGAATTGTACCTTCCATCTGCTCGAACTCTTCTTCCTTCTGGCGTAGCTCTTGGGTGATTTCACGCAGGAGAGTATCACGTTGCACCTTAGACCACAACTGCATAGCTGTATCCAAAAATTCTTTGCCCTGAGAGATCTGAGCTATGATGGCATTGGTGGCCTCTGTGACCAGCGTGGTTCGTTGGGCTCTTAACTCAGGTGGATTTTCTAGCAGCAATTTGGCTTGCAAGGCAGCAATCTGCTGCTCCATCTCTATTTTGACAGTCTGAATCTCAGTCGTTGACGCCTTTAGGGCAACAACAAGTCCTTCGATCTTAGCCTGGGGGGTAGCAGAAGTAGGTATATCCTCATTCACATTTGTGTAGAGCCTACTAATGAGACGTTCCAACTCAGTCCGCTACGTGGCGGCAAGGGTGCATGCAGCCTGCGCCTGGGACACCTCAGCGGTTTTCTCCACGATCGTTTGCTCAGCCGTACTGAATTTTTGGTGCATCCACTGGTCTTTGTGTTAAATCGCCTCTAAAAGGGATGCGTGGAGGACATGTAATGTTTCATGCGGAAGCCAAGCCAAGTCCAATTGTACCTCTGCGCAGCCCTAGAATTACGCTCCTAAGGTAAGCGGGCTCAGAATGAATGCTGTGCCTGGCAGGGGTAGAGGAAAATTTAAGTTGTGATGATCAATTCACTGCTGGTTGATGGGGGTGGCCTCATCTGAATCATGCTTTTTTGTAGGGTATCGGTTTTGAGCTACAGATCTCGAAGCTCAGACTAGAGTGTAGCGACCGTGGCCTTCTGCTGCTCTTCCAAAGCCAACCACTTATCTTTTGAGGCGAGGGTGACTGTGTCTGCGATTTTCTCCAGATCTTCCTCTATCAGAGTAACGTCTGTTTCCCTGCCAGGCCTTGTGGCCCGTCATTTCTTCCATTGGCCTTTAAGAGGGTCGATGATTCGCTTCGTACCACGTGTGGAGTTAACACCCTACACATCCAGACGCTCTGCATCCAGATCCTGCTGTGAATCCTTCTGTGATTCCGGTTCCGCACATTTCTTGGCGTTCTTACCTTGTCCTTCTGTCTCTTTGGTGGTGTCAAGCGGGGTTGTCTTCTTGGTGCTTGTACCTGCAGTGTTAGGTGTACCCGATTTGAAGCCCATCTTCTAGTGTGGTGGCCAAGTGGAAATGAGTCATTCGATTTCTTTGTCAGCAACCATGTATGGCAGTGATACCCACGCCGGATCCTTACTACCCCGGATCTACACATTGTGCATTGTGACCTGAAATGCTGTGATGCTCTTGTACTTGTTATAGATTTCTGGTGACAAGTGCGGCCGGGAGTGGATTGCTGCTGCGAGCCCGCTCAAAAATAAGACCCAGAAGACTTTATTATCTTTAATGCGCTGCACATCCTTTGAATTGCACAGATTCGCATACTGCGCCCCTTCGCACATATCCGGCTCGAGCTTAGGGAGGACCGAGTCTTCCAAGGTTTCCCATGTGACCAATGCAATGAGGAGCAGCAACCAGGAGTAGTAGAATGCCCTTCCATTATCCTGGGCCTCAAAAACGTTCTCCAAAAATTCATTGTACAGGAACTGGGACCAGTTGAAGCAGATCCCCTTCTCGCATCGACCAACCAACTGAATGACATAAGCAGTGACGGTCGCAACCTGGCACTTGCGCATCATTTTACATTCCAACAACAGGGTACCCATGCACGCCCCAGGGTCACTGATGGTGTTAATTAGGAACCCCCTAGTGTTCCATTCCACATTGTAGTCGTCGCACACCTTATCAATGATCTGTTTCTCATACTTCTTATCCACACACTCCATAAGATCTGGCCCTTCCATGGGTAGGCCAGTAATACAATGAATGAGGTTGACATTAATGGGAACGAGGTCTCGGATCCATATGTTGCCGTCGTGGACCAGGGCTAGCAGTTGTCGTACGACTCGGTCAGTTATGTTATACCGGGCCAAAATGAGGCATTCGCAGCAAGTTTAGTAAACCCGATTTTTCTAGCTCGCTCAACCATAGAATTAGGATGACCCACAGCATGTCATCTTCAAGTAATATTTCTACGTATAATTCGGGTGCCAATTCTGGGAGGGCTTCCAGGTTGGCCAGGTCATGATCGTAAAATTTTATCGAGTGGATTTTTCCAAAGGAGTCTCTAGTTATGGGGACCTCGCCCTGAATTAGTGGAATTTTTAGGTATGCGTACATTCCTTCCAGGTTCTTCGATGTGTGCACCGAGGGCTGGATAGGCCAGAAATAGGGTGGCAACCAAGTGGTTGGTTCGACAATCTAGTCTTCTTCCTGAGCATACGAAGGTCTCTTTGACGAGTTCGACGAACGTGCCTGGAGCACCGTTCGAGGGGAATTCACATTTCAAGGGGAGGTGCGTGGCTTCCCTCCAGCCCATTTTGCAGCCCTCCCCTGCCCTTGCTCCTGGCCTTTTCCTTTTCCCTTCTTTTTCTCAACCTCCTTCCCCTTGGTTGGCGTGGACACAACCTCTTCAACTTCAGGGGTGACCTCTTCAACCTCATCAGTGGATACCACGGTCTGCGATTATTTAGCTGGATTAGTTATAGTCATTCTTGCTCAGAAGATAAATTCAGGATTGCTACTATCAGAAGGAGTAGCTCACCCAGACATGAACAAAGCGCAATAGTCATAGAATTTCGCAAACCACAAATTGTTCAAGATGCATGAAACCCACTTTTGATCTACCCTTCTGCTTCTATAGCCTTGGATACCAACCAACGGTTGGATGAGGCTTATTAGAAACTTACCATCAAGTAAAAAGTAAACAAATCTTTAGAAATTTCCTCATTAATTGCCGACTCCCCGCTCCTTTCAACGGTAAAATTTTCTTTTTACCCAATTTTACTTTTCCAACAGCTAGTTTTCATAGCTGTGTATTACCCCTATGCGCCCAGTGCACCTCCTTGGGCTTCCAAGCCTACGATCGACCCCTGCGCCCCCAGTGCACCTCCTCAGGCTTCCAGACTTGCGAATGACCCCTGCGCATACAACACGCTTGCCTGCAGTTTTCTTCTGGCCTGTACGTAGGTCACCCAATACAGCTATGCTGACCATAGAGTCATTTGGTCTGGTACGGTTTAAGCCGGATGTTGTTAACATACCCTGGGACAGTGTCACCACGCAGTGTGGCTAACCGTACAACTCCTCTATTAGTGATTTCCTTTACCATATAAAGACCTAGCCAATGTTGACAGAACTTCCCTGGGTGCTTCGCAAACTTGATATTGTATAGCAGGACCAATTCTCCCTCCGAAAAGATATTTTGATGAATATGTCGATCATGCCATGCTTTTTCTCAGGCCTTCGGACCTTGCTGATGGAATTTGGCAATAAATCGACCTTCCTCCAAGGCAACGAGTTGTGCTAAACGTTCCTCCAAGATTTCAGGCTCTGCCATGTTTGTAAAGGCTGCGATGCGTAGGCTAGGAACAATATACTCCATGGGCATAATGGCCTCCTTTCCATAAACCATCTGAAACAGTGTTTTCCCCGTCAATTTCTTGCAGGTGGTTTGATAGGCCCAAAGGAGCGATGGGATGCGCACGTCCCAATCTCTTCGATCGACATTATAGACCTTAGTCAATGCCTGTTCTAGAATCTTATTAAAAGTTTCCATGGTGCCATTCGCTTGTGGGTGATATGGGGTACTTTTTGCATGGTGGATCCAAAATTCTTTAGTCAAAGCTTGTATTGTTTCATTAGCAAAGTGCGTACCTCTATCACTCATCAAGATCTTCATACAGACAAACCTAGTTAGAATATGTTCAAAAATAATGTGAGCCGTGATGTCTGCATTACAATCCTTTACAGCCTGCGCTTCGGCCCATCTGGTTACATATTCAGTTACAGTGATGATGTAGCGGGCGCCTATCTTCTTCCCTAGCGGGCTGATGGGCCCAAAAAATTCTATAGCCCATTTTTCAAACGCTTGCAAGGCCATCTGCGGCTGCAAGGTAATTTCGTCTCTATGCGACGGTCTTCCTGTCCTTTGGCATGTGTCGTAGGCTTTGCAATAGTCATGAGAGTCACTATGCAGTGTGGGCCACCATAGTCCAGCTCTCAAGATCTTTTGCGCCGTTGCTTTCCCTGCGTAATGACATCCTACTATGCCTCCATGGGCTTCTGCTAAGATGGCTGGTCTCTCATGCTCCAATATGTATCTTTACAGCACCTCATCAGCTCCCAGCTTATACAAGTGGCCCGCTATCATGGTAAAGTCCACTGCACGGGTTAGCATCTCTTTCTTATGTTGTATTGAATATTCTACCGGCGCCATCCCCGTAATTAAGAAGTGAATGATGTCAGCGAAGTGCGCATCAACCACCTTAATAGCAAACAGCTGCACGTCAGACAATCCTTCTTCTAGGTTGGTTGGTTCTTCACCATTCTCGATTCAGTTCAAATGGTCCGACCCAACATTTAGTTTTCTCGGCTTTACGATGATCTCAAAATCGTATTCCTAGAATAGCAATAGCCATCAACAGATCTTCCCCCCCAAAAAAATCTTATTCACTGGGTACTTCAAAGCCGAGTGATCGATGAACATCTTAAAGTGCCCTCCTAACAGATAATACCGGTATTTCTGTAGGGCATATACCATGGCCAACCCCTCGCGCTCTGTAGTGGAGTAGTTACACTCCACACTAGAGAGTTTTCTACTAGAAAACACAACTGGATGGTTGATGTCCCCTTCCCCCAGCTGTGTAAGGACAACTCCTAGGGGCGTTCCCTGAAGCATCTACCTGAATGTGGAAAACCTTAACCCAGTCAGGAAATATGAGGATAGGTGCAAAGACCATCTTCTCCTTGAGTAACTCAAAGCTCTTCTGACACTCCTCATCCCTAAAAAATGAAACGTCCTTCTTTAGAAACTTTTCCATAGGTGTTTTGATCAGTGCGTAGCCTTGAATGAACTTCCTGTAGTAGCCTGTATGTCTGAGGATAGATCGCATCTGTTTCTCAGTTGTAGGGATTGCCAGGTTGATGATAACCGCTACCTTGGCGGGGTCAACCATAAGCCCCTGCCGACAGACTATATGGCTTAGCAAGATCCCGAAGGGTACACAAAATATGCACTTCTTAATATTCAGGGAAATCTGGTGCTTCCTACAGGTGTCCAACATCATGCACAGGTTCGAGACATGCTTCTTTACCAACCCAAATACTGTCCAATCGTCAAAATATACCTCCAAGAACTTGTGGATGAATTCCTTGAATACTGCGACCAGGTCCACCCGTGAAAAGATGGCAGAGGCATTCTTGAGCCCAAATGGCATGACAATGTACTGGAAAGATCCCCATTTAGTGGCGAATGTAGTTTTTTTGTGATCTTCAGGTGCGATCCTGATCTGATGGTAGCTCGATAACCCATCAATGAACTAGTACGCCTATTGCCCTCCCACACTATCAAGAATTTCGTCAGAAAATGGCATAGGGAAGGGATCATGTACGCAGTCATCATTAAATTTGCATAGGTCGACATAGATCCATATTTCTCCTTTAGTCTTTTTCTCTTGAACCACCATAGGGCTTATCCAATCAGACTGTTTGACTGATTCAATGATACCTATGGCTAGAAATTTTTCAATTTCTTCCTTGACTTTCTGCTTATACTTGGGGTTCAATTGATAAGGTCGCTGCTTAATAAGGTGAACATCTTGTGTTAGCGTAATGCGCATGACCCCTAGGTCCCCTGTAATACCCTTAAGTTCTGAAAATTCGTAGGAAACAGGTCTTGGTATTCCGTGATAAGCTCTGCGACTTTTCCTATAGTATCATCATCCCAGTAATCCCCAATTTTAGCTAGCTTAGGTTTCTCTTCAATTCCAATGTTGACTTCCCGTAGCTTAAGAGGCTTAGTCACATTGACGGTCTGCAGTGGGGGTTCAACAACTGCACGCCCTCACTCCGAATTTGGGATAGTAATATTTCGTGGGTCTTCATCACATTCCTCCATTGATAGATTACGACAGTTGACAATATCTTGCATCTGCGTATCCCACATTGGTGCCCCATATGTTTCACGAGGGCATGATTCATCAAAGACTAGGGCATCTATATCTTGCAAAGCTTCATCCAATGAATTATTTTTTCCTATCAACCCGAATGTCCCCACAAAATCATCCTAATGGTCTCCCATTGGCGGGTGCGCTGGTGTAGCTCTGCATCCAGATACCATGCAGTGGGAATTGGCCCCAAGGCATGGATAAACATGTGGACCCATTCGTTCATGATCCTTTCACACCATGCCTCCATCCATGCGGTCACATGCCTGTGCAGATCTCATTGTCCAAGGAAAGCCTCCACGCGTAGGTGAGCCAGAGATTTAAAAGTTAGAATCATCATTTCACAGCATTCCTCCCAATCTCGGATTGCCCCCTTATGAGTTTCCCACCACCTTGTAGGGGTTGCGTGTATGGTTAGGTTAAGTTCCCACATCCTTCGCTCCCTCGAGACTTCAGCTTCAAATTTTCTCAAAAAATCACTGATATTACCAGAACCATCAAAGTAGGGAGGATCTCATACCTATCAGGAGATACACTGGAAGCTCTTTGTAATCCTAAGACATCATAGCGCAGATATGTCATGTAACTGATTCTGCCAGTTTTTTATCTCCCCATTGGAGTCAGAGAGGAATTCATTATCTTTCTCCCAGAAAAACACACCATCAGTCATAGGATTAATCCAATCCTTGTCCCGGGCAGTTAGTTTATAAATGTGACCCACGTCATCTTCTTCATGCAGCGGTTCTATATACCACTCTCCTTTCGCAGGGTATAGTGGGACTATCACCCTCATACCCTCATTCTCAAAAACCATGCTCCTTTTCTTTAGGTTGATAATGCCTCCCATGTTTATCTCAAATCCAGTCCTAGGAGCACATGATAAGGGTTCGTATCTTTCACAATCTTAATGACTTCAAAATCTACGCGTACCTTAACTCCTGCGATATCTACCATAATCTTTGACAACCTCCTTAATGGTATGATTTTCTGTTGGTTAGCCATGCACAAATGTATAGTGGAACATTCCAGCTTAGGTTCTCCCATCCGCTACCATGTTTTCTTGGGCAGGATGTTCGCATCTGACCTCAAATATAGGATGACCTGATCCATCTCATAATTTCTAATCTCTGCCGTTAGCCGCATTTCCCGACCAATGCACTTCTTATGCTTATATAGTTTGTGAACATCCTTAACTTCTGTGGGAGGGTCAGTTCTTTCTACGCAGCTGTCTATTAGTGCTTGAAGATTTTCTAGAGCCTTCTGGTTGTGTAGCAGCTTCATACATGCCTGTAGAAATGGTTTAACTTCATCGTCCGCTCTTAGGTTTGATGGAGCCTTGGAAGTAGATGTCTCATCCTTAGTAAAGTCTTTGCGAGTTGCAACAAAGGTTTCCTTATCATTTTGCAGGTCCAAGCTTTCCTGTTTGACAACTGCTTTCCAGATAAGAGGTTCAGCCTCACATTTCTCCTCAACTCCCCCAGTAGCCATACCACTGCGCGTTATGACATTAATACTTGGTTCTTCATCATGCAGTTTTTCCTTAACCCTTTGCACATTCTGTGTAGGTGTCTGTTGTTTTTCCTGCATTTTTGCTATCAGGACTGAAAAATCTTCAATCACATGGTCCAATTGTTGACAATATCGGTAAGATTGTCGTGCACAGTTCGGGCAGTCCCTTGCGAAGTGACCTGTTTCTCCATAGTTGTAACAGATCAATTTCCCTCTTCCCTGACTTGTGCCTCCAACCCTCCCCCCTCCCCTGCCTCTTGCTGGGGAGCCCCCTTTGCCTGAGGGGGATAGTGGTGAAGAAGGGTCAGCCTGTACCCTGTATAGGTTCCCTTGGTCTATCATCAAGTCATAGGTCCGAAAGTTATGCTCGTCATGTCCTACAGAGGAGCAGAATCAACACCATTGTTGCTTCGATTTTGGAACATAAGCACCAAGACAGGGGTAGTGGTTGGTGTCATGCAGTCCAACTACGTGACAGTCGATGCACCATAACGTTGGACCACTTGGTCCTGCAGCCTCTTTAGGCCGCAATGGGCTAGCCCCCCGAGCCTGCATGTAGTATGCTAGCAAAGGACACTGATCCTTGGTGTGGCCAGAAACCTTGCATCTTATGCACCATACGTCTGGGATAGCTTCCTTCCCTCATTATTTTCGCAGATTCTGGATTTAAAGGTGCATTACCTCCAACTGTCCATGGATTTGCTACACCCCAAACTGGGCATCGTCTCTTGGCGCAACTTCTAGTTTCATAGAAATCTCCAAGGCTTTCTCTTGTGTCTCAATCGCTAGCTGACCCATAGGTCCGTGCAGGTGAGGTAATAGCATGGTGATGAACCATTCCTTGTGCTTTCTATCATCATAGTGAAATTCCCCATCTCTAATAACCTTCTTTAACTGCTGTTCATCCTCCCATACAGACTCAGTGGGTCCCTGTCTAAAATCTTTCAAGTCATTTACTAGCTGTGAGTAGGACTTAAGCTTCTAGAAAAGTTGTTTTAAAGCCTTCTTAATCTCTTGAATAGACAAGTCCGCAAGCAGGCCTACATACCCCATATACCAGTCCAGTTTCCTTCCTTCAAAAGTGAGGGATATCTACGCTCTCTTTACAACATCGTTAGCCACATTCTGCGCAGTCCATATTGATTCTGCTATAAACCAAAATCATTCCATATCTTCGTCTCCTACACCCTTGAAGGTGGGTAGCTTCATGTGTGTGGCCATATCTTCTTCTGGTGGTGGCGGAGGTGTAGGGGAGTTATTACCCTTATGCTAACTTGAAGGTGGTGTAGCTGGAGGACTATTTCCTATGTGCGCAACCGACTCTCTTAATGTATTGTAGATGGATCTATCCCCTTATTGATTGGTTCGGTAGTACTTACCACTTCGTGTTGTACTTTCGATCTGATCAGAGGTCATTCATTCAGTGTGGCTGCACAAAACACCTCTGAAACCTTTGAAGAACCTCTGCTCTGCCTTAGAATAGGATACGAACTGATTGAATACGAATTCTATTACAAATCCCCCTAGCACGCTGTCCACCCAATGATATACCGTACGGGTGATCGTGTTTTCAGTCTTCTCCAATTTTTGAATCAATTCCGGCGTCCACTGCGTAACCCGATTGTCCTTCCAACATGTCTAAAATTATACCGGCCTTGCTAACCACTCCTGGATCTCATGCACAAAAGTTACAAAGAAAATTTCATAGACTTCAGTGAAGATGTACTTATTCTTCCACTTCTCAGCTATCAGCTTCGTGTTGCGGTTCCCTTTTACAGAAAATTCCTGAATCTGTCTCTCGAACTAATCTTCGAACTCTGGTTTCTCAGGTCTCCAATGACCTTATGGCATTACCGGATCTCTCTCTCAAAATTCTCCTGGTCTCGGCGGCTTGAGGGGTCCTGACCTAGGTTCAGTGGTTAAGGTTTGCCAACAAACCCCTATACTACTGGCCCTTTCGGCAATGACCTACTTTCGCAAGCCAAGGTCTCACCTGAAGTAGTATGGGAGGGTGCTGGAACCAGGTTTCCACACCCTGGGACAGAGTAGGTAATTTAAGGCAAATTTGTGTTGCAACTTATTAGGTTCGCACAGAATGAGTCTATTCATAGCTCTTTGAATAGTATAATCAACACATAACCATAACAAAGCCACTATTGCTAACAGATCTAATCAATACATTCACATCCACGTGCGCATCAGAAAATACCATCACAAAACATTACAATCGCAGCTAATTCTTAGATCATAGGTACATTCACAGCTTAAATAAGTATCACAGATGCACTTTAGCAATAAACACGATCAATCCAGATACCAAAAATTTGATCTACATTCATTAGTATCCAAAAACCCAATTAAAATCCAAAACACAACCCGCGCACACATCTTAGCGGGGTCCGCACACAGCCATCAGGAGTCCTTACCCAAAACAACCCAAACATATCTCAACAATTCACACGTAGCATCAATCTTACTTGCTACCTTCCTACTAGACCCAACTATCTATCTATTTATAACATCGTAGAATTTTCTATCCGATGGTCCGCAAACCACAATTTGTGGACCCTAGAGCTACCCTTTAACCTGTTACAAAACATGAGGGGTTTTGACCCACCCCAAAACCTCTATGCAAGACCGACTATTACCAAATTATATAAAAAATGCAGGTTAGGGAACCCCATTCCAACAATAACAAAACTACACAGAAATTAGAGTATATGGCTATGAACTCCCACCATATAAGCTTCCATGATATGTCCCTATGTGAGTCTTTTCCTTAGATTATATTAGACAAATAATAAATATGGATGATCTCCATTTTGTTTTAGGGAAAAGGAAAGCTCATTCAAACTGAAAGCAAGTATTGGATCCTTAATCTGTAACACTAGATCAGTTGGTGCTGAAGCTGATGCAATGTTAAAGAAAATTGGTTTTCAGCCAAGTTTCACTTGGTCTTATGACCCACATGGCATTATTTATTCTATGAGAGTTGAACTCAAAACAACCTACTATACTCATACCTCTAGAGCATAAGTAGAAAATTATATGAATCAAGACGAATGGGTCAAAGGCACTCTTCAGGAGGAAAATGAACAAGTTCTTTCAACTTCTAATGTGCAAACCCCAGTCCCTGAGAGTAAGCAGCAGAAAAGAGTCAGAGAAGAGCCTCCACATGCCAAAGAAATCATGAAGGAGTTTATTTTGCAGCACAAAGAGCCAAATCTTGGTTCAAATTTACTTTGAGAGGGATAATAACCAGAGATTATTGATTTGGGAGAGACTGAAGTTTCTACATCAACAAGTGTTCCTATGACTCCTCCATCATCATCGCCTACTAGAGAGCCTCTGGAGATTATCCAACACTCAGATGCCAGTTCTTCTGAAGAACAGAACATTTTCTCTAGATTGTTAGACATTAAGCATAAAAATGAGCCATTAAAATCTAATGTCTATAGCCAGTTCTGGAAACAAACATCAACTTCCCAGCACAGGCTTCTCACTACCTTTGATAGTGAGAATGGAAGGATGCAAATGGAATTTCTGTAGACAACAGTTCCTTTTCCAAAGACTCATGTTGAATATAAAAATATTGTGTTTTCTTTTGATGCATGTCAGATCCATACTATAGATCATATGGACATGCACAGACAGTATGGGGAGATTCTCTTTTCAACAATGAAAACAATAGCCATGTCACTCTCCAAAATGAAGACTGCATTGTCAAATTTTCAATCTCAGCTTAAGATTGAAAATTTGTCTTCATTGGTCAAAGACAACATATTGAAGTCTTTGGAGAATCTTGTAGTGAAAATTGGATATGATCAAAAAAACTGCAAGGCAATTGAGGAAATTATCAAAAATAAGAATGCAGACATATCCGCTCTGTGCAAAAAAATCAAATTACCTTCAACTGAAGATCCACAGACAAAGGAAATTGCAGAAAATGAATACAACAAAGAAGAGATGCTCAGATTTATCATTGAGAAAAACATTCAAATAAAAAAGATGGAAGAACAGATTGAAGAATTACTAAAGGATAAATCAACAACACAAGTGGCTATTGATCCTAATACAATAGTTCAAACATCTTCTGCAGGTACAAAACTTTCATCATCCTTGACAACAATTGATACAACACAATTCACACAGGATTTGGCTATTTAGAAGCAGTAACATGAAAATTTGCAGCAAAAGTTTCAGATTTTAGAATCACAGAAGATCAGAAATGATACCTTATATATGGAGGAAATGAAAAAGTCTCACAAGTTGGGACTTAAGGTGAAATAATTATAAAGTGAATCTTTAATGGTAGGGACATTGGCTGAAGCCAAGAAAAACATTTGAGAAGACATCAACAAGTCTATGATAGAGGTATGGCCATCCATACATATTATTTTTGAATAGAAAGAGCTCATTACCAAGTGAAAAACAACAATAGAAGAGCACAAAGAACATCTAAAAAAAAATCCAAGTGAAGACACTGACATGATCAAGGTCTCGAACTCAAAGAACAAAGAAGAGTTAGAAGAAATAAACATACTGGACAAAACTGCAACAATTTTAGAGATCAAGAGAGTTTTACAGAAGAGGAATTTAGTAAACCAACTGCAAACAAAATGTGAAGCTTTGAATACTGTTGTTAAAATATTTCATAGAATTTTTAATGTCTTTAATAATAAAGGACTGCCAGGATTGGTAGGATTAGATGAAAATTTGATTAAATTAGAAGATTATTGTAAAAAGTTATATAATATTGCTGGAGATAAGTCAAAATTTGCAGGTTTTAAAGGACATATTACAGGGAAAACATTTTTAGAAGCCTTGAAGTTTGATTTGATCATTCAAAATCAAATCAAACATTTGTTCATTCAGAAGCCTACTTTTGACAGATATACAGAGGTAGATGTAATCTTCATAAAAACGATGAGTGTAGAAATCCCAAGTCAAGACAAATGGGATAAATTTTGTGAGACCATCGAGTAAAAGTATGATATTTACAGCATGGAAACACATCAGATTTTCAAGGGTCCAGTCATCAACAACTTCCATTAAAAAGGGCCAAGTCATCAACAACTTCCATGAAAACAGAGACACATCATCTATCTGTTTCCTTCTTCTATTCTTCTCTATTCTATTATTATAATCAGTTTAATATATTTCTAAGTTTTAGAAATTAGTATAAATAACTCTCATTTTGAGTTATTAAGGGTTGCACCCTTGGATAAGTGAGTTTTTGTAAAGGAGAGTTGTACAAGTTTTTCGATCATCAATAATAGAAGATGGATTCTGAATTTGTCTCATACATATTTTTTCTTTTTGTGAGCTTTTTCTGTTTTCATTACATTTTGTCTCTGCATATGTTTAATTGTTATCAAGATAATCAGGTCAGATAAACTGTGTTTCAGTTATCTTATAATTCCTCCTGAAGTAATTATTAATATAAATAATGATTTACTAAACAATTTGTTGATGTAAGTCCCTTTCATTTATAAATTGTCAACATCTTGATAATCATTAAATGTATTCTGTTGAACTTTTAAACATTGTTTAAAGGTTTTCAAGCTTATGATTAATTAAAGAATTCAATCTAAATATTTGGTTATCATATCTTCTTACTTAAGTCTACTTAACCATTTGCAAAATCTTAATCACTGTGTGAGATAAACAAGCAACCCTTATTCAAATTTTCTGATATTATATGAAAGATTTAATCAATAACTTTATGCAAAAGTTATCTTATACATTAGTCATCCAAAATTTCAAAACACAAAAAAGCATTATAGATGCTTTGGCATAATTGTTGACCCCAATTATCTCAAAGGACAACATGTCCCTTTAATTCTGATCTGAGGTCTGCACTTCACAACAAGTGTCCAAGTTTCTTGTTCAATTTTGAATGACAACCCAACATAGAATTTAACCAAACTATCCTCCTTGGTCTTAGTTCACCTTCTGTGATTATTCTCTGAAATATTGACCAAAAATAATGGTTAAAATGAGGAGTATGGATTTCTATTTATACTGGTTTGACATTTGACAAAGAGACACATCTCTTGGATGACATGTCAATCCTACACAAGTCGACTTAGTTCGACCCAATATTAGAGTTAATTTCCTTATATTAAAAAATAAATATCTCCCAAACTATTTTGAGTTTCGGGGCAAGTAAGGGCTCGTTAAAAAGAAGAAAAAATCCTCTTTCAGATGGTCTAGGTCCCATCTTGAAAGGTTGCCTATAAGGTGGTGAAAACATTTTTCATTATGGCTGCCCATGAATTATTTAGTGCAGAAAATTATTATGATAATATTGGCTTAATGTTTGTTTTCTCCCTCATTTGGCTTCTTCATCATCATAGGAACATGTAGGACATCCAAATCATCATGATAATGTCCATCAATGAGTGCATCATCCATGTAATCACATAATGGTGCAGTGATATGTTATAGTGCAACATTATTAGGAGAACTCCAAAATAGTCTTCCACTCCTCAAATGATCTCCAACCATGACCGTCATATATCATCATCAAGTATCAGATTGTATGACATCATCATATGACATCAAGGGTTAAGGTCTAGATCATCAGGTGCATGCAACATTAGATCAAGGACTTCTTAGAGCTTCTTTCATTAGTGGTTTGACTTCTTCATGATTTGACATCTTCATTGATGGCATGTCATCATCATCTTGAACCATGCATCTCAAGAATATTGACATCTCATTTAATTCCATATTGAAATCAATGACAACCTTGATTAACATACGTGATTGTACACAATGATTTCATTAAGTTGATGGTATTTACATTGTAGTCAACCCCATATACATGTATTGGGTAATTCACTTATACTCTACATCACAAAAACATATGTCATGAGAGATAATTACAAAGTATTAATTAATTTAGAACATTACATAACCATATTAAAAACATAACTCAAGTCATTACGAATCAGAACTTTAAACCAAATTAAAGCATAATCTTAACAAAACTTATTTAAAATGATAATTAATAGTCATCTCTGTAGTTGCTTCTTTTCTTCTATGCTAAGTGGTTTATCAGAAGAAAAAAACACTTAGTGTTGTGTGTGCTCTACGATTTTCAATCAACTCCGTCCTCAACTCCAACTCACTAAGTGGTTTTTAACCCCAAGGCAAGCACTTAGTGGTGGTCACACTGCTCCACGCAAAATTTTCATAAAACTCCATCCTCAAACCAAATCACTAATTGGTTCTCAGCCCCAAGGAAAGAAAATGGTGGCCACATTGCTCCACAAAGTATTTTCACACATCTCCCAATGACTTCCTCATGCTCGCCTCCCAGTGAGCATAGGAATATTTCTTCTCCCAATGACTACTCCACTTTACAGGCCTAGAAAACCCCCATTTTGGGTATTCTACATGGCTAAAGGCTTTCTTGCATGGGTACTTATCAACCACTCACCATTCCAGGCCCAGGAAACCCCCATTTTGGGTAGTCTACTTGTCCAAGGGCTTTCCTGCACGTGCTCTGGCTCCCCCCCCATCTGTCACTCACCCTTCTAGGCCCATGCAACCCCCATTTCAAGTAGTCTACTTGTCCAAGGGCTTTCCTGCATGGGGTATTCATTATAGTCTTACAACCCAATATCCATCCATCATGCTCTAATGAGATGTTCATGGAGTCTTAAATCCAAGTCATAATTTAGCGTGCTCTCCAGCACTACTCATGGAGTCTTATAGTCAAGGTCCCAATTATGAATTTCTCCCATGTGATACAAAAAGTGCCACATATCATAATTCCATCTTGGTAATCTTCTTCCTAAGCTCCCAACACCCTCATGACACTCGTGTCACAACATTTAATTTATATCATCATTAACATGTTCATGAAATATAACACCTTCATAGTGTTAAGGTTAGAAAAACTCTTGGTATCCATGTAGAGCATGCACTAATTTGCAAACAACAGTTTCCAAATACAACCAAAGGAATTCTCACCCAATTGCTTTCATTTTAATTTTTAACTTACTGCCATCATCGATGCTATTAACTGATATTTCTGCTGTTGCAATATCAAACAATTTATTTAAAATAACATGTCCTTATCCATGTTGTTCATAATCTATCATTTTTCAACCTTTTCCCCTTTTCATTAATGATCACCACAATTGTCAAGAGCATAAATATCAGTAATGGGCCATTCCTTCATTACATTTTCAATATTTCTCTATGTTGTATCAGTTACTTAAGCCCAAATTAGATTTTCATTAACAATATATTCAAAGCTATGCAATATAAATAACCATAAACTATAATTGAATATAGAAAAATCTATGCAAGGATAGAGAAGACAATATCAAAACCAGGAGACATAGAAATTCGTCCAAGATCAGGGAAAAACCCCACTGAGGGGGAAACCCTTTCAAATATTCTTCTTCTATAGGTTGTCTTCAAAATATTTCAGCAGAGAGTACAATGAGCCCGCTACAAGAATATGGTGGATAATAATCTGATTTGATCTGATCTATAGATCAAAAAAACAAAAAATCAATGGATCACTGATACCAAGTGATCTTAGCTTCCCTGATCTAGATCTAAGTCTATAGAAGTATCAATATATGATTTGACGCTAATGTGACTACGTGATGGATGACTAATGATATTGCATGAGCAACTGGCGGAATACCAAATCCAATTTTCCTAACAACTCATAGAGCCACGACATTAACACACCCTGCACGTGGCTATATTAGCTCTGAGACATTACCACAAAGTTCTATGCCCGTGGCTAAGAGCCTGTATACCCAGAAAATTGGTTGTGCCCTTAATTCAACCTGTAAGCAACTTTACTAGCTGAGACACGACCACAAAAATCTTAGCCTGGGTCCCAATCCTAGAAAAACCACTATCTCAAGTTCTCCTAATGGTGACCCAGATCCAAAATACCTAGATCTGAAATGTGCCTCTATCTATGATCTTGATCCACTGTGCGAACCTCTTGCGACGTACCTATGCGAGCCAGAAAACAAAATACAACCAATAACCAAAACATCATGAATATGACCTCATGAGCGAATGTGTGCAAATGAGCTTGAGGTCGCTTCTATTTATAAATTTCTAAGGTACCGCTGGGGCTTTGACCAAATTAATAAGAAATATAACCAACTCATAAAATAATAAAATAATTCATAACTTAACTTCTGCTTAATCGATTGGGACAATCTATAGACCGATTTTTATCCTCTCGAAAAGAGGAATCTAGTTAACTTATTATTTTAATCATATGAGTTTTCCATTATGGAATTTGACTCTAGTTTCCAAAAATTAACACTCCCCCTCAACTAGGAAGAATTACATTATGTAATCTCTACTTGTAGATCTCTGCATCAAGGTGTCATCATGGCTCAACTTTGTCTGCTGAAACTTTCTCGAACCTACGAAGAAGAATAATCAGGGAGTGATAGCTTCCACCCACATCTAACAATAGGATAAATCATCTCACAGGGGAGCACATATCCGACCTTGG
Organism: Pinus albicaulis; assembly: GCA_034641835.2. NCBI lineage: Eukaryota > Viridiplantae > Streptophyta > Pinopsida > Pinales > Pinaceae > Pinus > Pinus albicaulis. Next base: position 349,133,448 of record CM076574.1, on the reverse strand, counting down.
AATCTCATCGGGGAGCTCACCCTCAACCCATAATCATAAAAGGGGAGAAATTCTCAATCCAATCATGTTGCCTAATAATCTTCCCATCAATGAATCTCATCAATCAAGTGGTAGAAAACCTTCATCATAAACCATCTTGGATGAGATACTCAACTTACCAAGTGGTAAGGATCACACGCCTCCAAGCCACCTCAACCCATTGGCCAAACAAGGAGGGAAAATCCCAACAATCCATGCTTGTGGGTATGATGCTAACTGGGGTATACTCTACAAAGACTCAACGATGGAGGAGATACTCGACTTGTCAAAACGGAAAAGGATCACACCCTATTGCCTAGAGTTCCCTCAACTCCAGAAGCCCTTTATCTCAATTCCTCACTCTGAGAGCCCAAGTAGGGTAGGAAGAGTGCTCAATTTTCTTGATCAGCACTGCCTGTTATCCAAAGGGGCTGCATCCATCAGTCCAAGTTGTTCTCTAAAAACCATGAAATTTCCTTTTGGAAAAGCCTTGGTAAGAATATATGCAGTCTGATCATCAGTTGCAACATGCTGGAGTTTCACAACTCTTATTTGCACCATGTTACATATGAAGTGATATTGAATCTTGATATGCTTGGAATTTTCATGAAATACATGATTCTTTGCCAAACGAATCCCAATTTTGTTGTCACAGTATATCATAGTAGTATCTAGCACTTGACCAAGGAGCTCACCAAAGATCTTCCCCAACCACACAACTTCACAACTTTCTGTGCTAGTATCAATGTACTCTGCTTCTATGGTGATAAATGAAAAGGACTTCTTCCTGCTCATCTAGGATATCATGGCAGAACCAAGACTGAAGAAACATCCAGATGTACTCTTTATGTCATAAAAATTACCTGCACAGTCTGCATCAGTGAATCCATGAAGATGGATATCACCATCAGAGTATATTATACCAAGTGTGATCGATCCATGCAAATACCTCAATACATGTTTAGCTTCTATCTAATGCACATGAATTGGGCCATTCATGAACAGAATCAATGTGTTTATTGCATAACATATATATGGGCATGTGTTCACAAGGAACATTAGATCTCCAATCAACTGTCTATACTCAGATGGATTCCCCAGAGCAGGTCTAGTTGATTTACCACACAACTTATTGAAGTTCATTTCCATCAGAGTGACCATGGACTTGCAATCGGTCATACCAAACCTTTCCAACAACTTTACCAGATACTTTCCCTATGAGAGAAAGATTTCACCAGGTATTTTCCATACGTAAAAACCCAAAAATTAATGCATAAGACTGAGGTCTTTCATTTCGAATTTAAAGGATAGCTTCCTCTTTCATTTGATAATCAATGGTTCACTTCCTGTTTAGAATAACTCATCAACGTATAGAACCAGAGTTACAGGCATACCATGAACAACCTTAAAATATAGGTTAGGCTCAACGCTGCTTCTAGTGAAACCCAGTTTCATTAGATAGCTATCAATGTGAGCATACCAAGCTCGGGGAGCTTGCTTCAAACCGTACAATTCTTTCTTCAACTTGAAAACATGAGATGTGTGATCTTCCACTTCAAATTCCTGTGGTTGTTCCACATAGACGTCTTCCTACAACATACCATGGAGGAAGGTTTCTTTACATCCATCTGATGAAGTTTCAATCCTTGACTGGAAACAAGCGAAAATATCGAGCAGATAGTTGTATATCGAGCCACAAGAGCAAATATATAATCGTATTCTTCTCCCTCTTTCTGAGAGAAACCATAAGCTATGAATCTCGCTCTGTACTTCTCGATTCTACCATCGACACCATGATTTATTTTAAATAACCATTTCGAAGTCACAACTTAATTCCCATGCAGTCTCAATACAACATCCCATCATTTTTCACGATTAATTATATTCTTCGGCCATGGCATCCTTCCATGCTTTCTCTTTAACTGCTTCTTCAAATGAAGAGGGTTCAACTTGAATCACAGTACTCATGGCTACTAGATAACCTTGATACCTAAAAGGTTCCTTCCTTTCCATGAATGATCAACGAACAAGAATATGCCTTTCACTGCCCTGCAAAGTATCACGAAGCCACAATGATATTTTCCTTGTAGGAGGATCACTGGAAGGTGGATCTAATGGATCCATAAGTTCCATTGGATTATCATCAATATTTGACTTGAGTACTGAGGGGATATCTAGGATATCCTTTTCAAAATCACATTCCTTTTGAGGTGGAGGAAGATCCCTTGCTTTACAAAGCACCACATCTTCATCGAAGGTTACATATCTGCTAATCTCAACCTTCCTTTAACTAGGAATGTAAATTCTGTATGCCTTGGAGTTTTCAAAGTAACCCATGAAGATACCTTTTATTCTTGTAGATTCCAACTTATTCCTCTTATTTTTCGGTACATGGAAGAATATTGGGCATCCAAATATGCGTAAATGGCTGATGTCTAGTCTGTTTCCTGTGAGTACTTCTTCTAGAGTCTTATTTGTCAGTGCTTGATGAGGCACTCAGTTTTGAACATAGACAACAATATTGACTGCTTCAGCCCATAGAAAATTTGGTAGGTTCTGATCATGTAGCATAGTGCGAGCAGCTTCTAATATTGATCCATTCTTTCTTTTGGCTAGACTATTTTGCTCAGGTGTATAAGGTACAATGGTTTTCTTCTTAATCCCTTCCTTCTTGCAAAATGATATGAATTCTCTAGACATGTACTCTCCTCCATTGTCGGATCTAAATACTTTGATTCTTTTCCCGGTTTGATTCTTGATCAATGCTTTTATTTCCTGAAATTGCTCAAAGGCTTCATCCTCGTGCTTGATGTAATATAACCATGTCTTTCTGCAGTAATCATCAATGAAGGTGATGTAATCAATATGGCCACCTATAAAGTGTACATGCATCAAACCACATATGTCTGAATGGATGAGATGAAGTATGCCATATGTTATGTTCTGGCTTGAGGGGAATGGTCCCATTGTTTTCTTTCCACTAACGCAATTAGGACAAACTCCCTCATGCTGAGCATGTACATTAGGAATACTAGAAACCATTCTCTTCAATTTTGGAAGAGCCTCATAATGTAAATGAGCCAACCCGCGGTGCCATAATTCACTGAGATGATTGGTGTTAAGGGCCAATGAAAAGAGTGGCCTTCCCGTGACATTGTAGAGTCCCTCAGATCTCAATATTAATGTAAATGCATCTTTTATATGTGAGTCAACAGGCCAAGTTAAAACTTTCCCATTGATGAAGGAAACCCTCATCCCTTTATCTTCTAATGCAGATATAGAAATTAAGTTTTTCATGAGTCTCGGTACATACATGCCACATTTTAATAATACAGACTCCCCAATGTTTAACTGAAATTTAATTGACTCAAATCCTTTTACAAGATGAATGGATTTATCTCCAAGAATTATTCTTAACTTAGTCTCCCTCTCTACTAGGTTAGATAGGACTTCTTTATAACAAAAAAATGATGAGTGGCCCCACTATCATCTAACCAACTATCCCATGAATCTGGTGGAGAAGAACTAGTCAGTGCATAAATAAGAATATATTCATTTTTATCCACAGTATTGATTTCATACTTGGAGGCTCTAGATATCTTGTGAGATAGAATATCTTCTTCACGATCACTTGATGAAGCTATTCTTCTCCTCTCATATTTTATTATCACGATTACTCCTTTGATTGTCTTACTTTATTTTATAATAGTTGTAGTTGTTGTTGTAGCGTGGTCTCTTTTTCCTTTCGAGATAACCACAAGCATAATGTCATTTCTTGTGGTAGATGCAACATTCTATATGAGCAAGTGATTTGTCATTTCTTCCTTTTGAGCTTTGATGAGGATGTCTTCTATATGGGCCTCCCTTTGATCTCTTACTCCTTCTATTTTTATGGGAAACATACGCAACAATATCTCCTTCTTCATGTTTTTGAATCCTTCCTCTTATTATCAGTATGGGATCTTCCTTAGTCAACTCCCCAACCATTTCATCAAAATATGGAAGAAATTTGTTGTTGCTGATAGTAGTGATGAAGGTTTCCCAGATCAAAGGGAGACCTCTAAGAGTCACGATAACCAACTCTCTATTGGGAACATTTTCACCAACCCTCTGCAACTAATCTCTAAGACGAGAGTTCCTCATGATGTAAGACTAGATGGTCTCACCTTTGTTCATTTTCATTTCCTTGAGTTGGTATTTTAATGAGATGATCTCATTTAGATTGTTGACCTCCAGATTACCAACATAAGCAAGTAAATGATCTTGTAACCCATCAGCTAATATTTTCTTTTCTTTGGACTCAACTTTCTTGTACCTGTTCTTGATGATGGCAGAGGCATATTCTAAAGGTTAAATCATATTTCCTTGAATTTATTCCAACACATCATTGTCTTCGACAATGATCTCTAATCTGTATTTCCATGCATCAAAGTTTGAAGCGTCACCCAGTTTGTCATGTTCCTTGAAGGTAGAGGAAGACATCTCGACCTTGACTTGTAAATCTACTCTCTAGCCTTGTAGATCTGACTTCTAAATTTGTAGATCTGCTCTCGGGCTTCCTTTCTTATCTTCTCTTGGGATTTTCCTTCAACTTAGCTTTGATACCATGTTAATTTTTCAATATTTCTCTATGTTGTATGATTTAATTAAGCCCAAACCAGATTTTCATTAACAATATATTCAGATCTATGCAATATAAATAACCATAAACTGTAAATGAAGATAGAACAATGTACACAAGGATAAATAAGACAATATCAAAAGCATGAGCCACAGAAATTGGTACAAGACCAAGGAAAAGCGCCACTGAGGGGGAAACCCTTTCAAATCTTCTTCTTTTATAGAGTATCTTCAAAATATTTTAGCAGAGAGCATAATGAACCCAATACAATAATCTAGCAGATAATAATATGATTTGATGTACAGATCAACAAAACACAAAATCAATGGATCACTAATACCAAGTGATCTTAGCGGCCCTGATCTAGATATGAGTCTAGAAAATTGTCAATAAATAATTTGATGTTGATGTGACTGCGTGATGGATGACTGATGATACTGCATAAGCAATTGACAAAATACCAAATCTGATCTACCCAATAACTCAAAAATTTGAAGCCTTAACATGCCCTGCCCGCGGCTATATCAGCTCAAAGCCACTATGACATAGTTCTGTGCTCGCAGCTTAGGGCATGAATAACTATAAACTTGGTTGTGCCCTTAAGCTGGCCTGCAAGCGACTTTAATAGTTGAGCCACAACCACAACAATATCAACCCACAACCCAAGACTAGCAAAGCCTCTACCTCAAGTTCTCCTGCCCGCGGCCTAGATCCAAAATACCCAGATCTGAAATGTGCCTTTGTTTGTGATCCCGATCCACTCTGCGAACCTCTTGTGACGTACTTGTGCGGGCCAGAAAACAAAAATACGACCAATAACCAAAAAAAAATGAATATGATCTCATGAGAGAATGTGTGCAAATGAAATTGAGGTCGCTTCTATTTATAACTTGATGAGGGACCTCTTGGGGCTTTGACCAAATTAACATGCAATCTAACCAACTCATAAAATAATAAAATAATTCATAACTTAACTTTTGCTTAACCGATTGGGACAATCTATAGATCAATTTTGATCCTCTCAAAAAGAGGAATCTAGTTAACTTATTATTTTAGTCATTTGAGCTATCCATTGTGGAATTGGAATCTAGTTTCCAAAAATTAACACTTCCCACTTGCCCAATCGTATTCCACGCAAACTAGAACCCATTAAATGACCTTGTTGCATTACCTAATCGTGGAAAAAAACATTTTCTTCCATAGCATTCACATAGTGATCATAGTTTTTAGAGATTGATCACTTACTGTGCTACTATGATGGTTTTCAACTAATGACCTGTCAAGCCACGTCGTGTCATTATGTCTTTCATAGCTTCGCCATGTATTAAAGTTTAGGAAAACTTCCATTTTTATTCCATTTCCATGGATGTTAGATTGCTAGCCATTTTGTTTCAAGTGGACTCAACTAGGCCCATCTTAAATGTTCTATCCTATTATTCTTCCCTTTGGCTATCATTTATATTATGCACATAGTTTAACCAAAATATTGCACTTTTGGTTGGGTTTTACTTCAAATATTCTTCTGAGCTCCTCTTCTTTCACTTCTCACACCCAAACAACCACCACGACCAAACCACAAAAGGAAAAAGAAAAGAATGTCAAAAAAGAAAAAAACAATGGCAACAAAAGGGAAAAAACAAAAAGAAACATGACTAGGCTCAAGGTCAATAATCAAAACAACAAAGTTAGCCAATAAAATACAAAACATATAAAACATTAATTAACCTATAACAACACAATCCCATGAGTTCCAGTGTTCAATGTGTCTTCCACCACCACCACCACCACCATATATATATATATATATCAGACTGAGTCTTCCCAAAGGTTTTATTGCAACACTACAATTTTAACATGCTTCAAAATAACTCGTGGAGGGATTTACTATATTATAGGAACTTACACTTTCTTGTTCATGATGGACTTGGTCCATGTTATGTTGCTCCATACCACTGATCCTTTTAATTCCTTTTGCAATTGAGTCTTCTTATGTGCTGTCACACACACCCAACTATTAGTTATATCAACATGAACAAATCATTTGGTACCTTTCCATGGTACCAAACTTGTTGATTTGCAACTGTTCACACATTTAGAATTCATGTCAGTCACATGTTCCAAGAATCTAGAGTACATATCAACATGTTTATAACCGTGTTATCACAAGATTGGAAATCATCTTGTTACCAAGACTAGCATCATCAAAATTTGAAATTAGCCTTTTACCAAGGCTAGTAGCCATGACATAGTCTACAATCAACTCATAGTTATTAGCCATAGTGCTACAACTAACACCCAATTTTATTCCTATGCATATAAAATCTATTAGCACACATTGTATTAGTGAAATTGTCTTAAAACATGATCATTCCTATTGAAGAATGTAACTAGGCTTGGTCTTCATATTTGTACTCGAGTCATAATGAAATATATTTATCAAAATAAAGAAAAAATAATTTTTTATTAATTAAATTGACTTGTTAAAGCATGGGTTTCATGCTTGTTTCAATAGTCATAGGTCAAGCCTCCATTTTAGTCTTTAGGATTTTTTATTTAAGTCGAAGTCTAATTTATTTTATCAAAATAACTCCATCAAGTCGCCTAGCAAGGTCGGCCTTCAAACTCATCCTCCAAAAGTAGACTTCAAAAACAAGTTCATGTCGGATTATTTTACTGTGGGAAACCACTATATATAGCCATGTAAACTTCGTCGAAATTATAGAGATACAATTTCGCATAAAAATTTCAGAGATAGAAGTTCATATTTTTTAGAGATAAGAGTTCAGAACAATGCAGTGATCAAGTTTTATTAGTGATAAAGTCTAAAGTTTATTCTATTGTAGAGGAATAATTTTGGTTAGGCAGATATGAGACACAAGTTTGATACAATATGATGGGAGGAAGTTTGGGTATCACAATGGAAGATAAAAAGGACCAAGGCATGTCTACTACCATTACAGATCAAAGTATAGAATGCCACCACATGATCGAATCTTGGGCTATCACCACAAGTAGAAGGCATGGCTACATTGTTGTGTCAACTATCATTACATGACCAAGGATTGTGTTTGCTAAAGGATTGTGCCAGTGGCACCACTATAGATCGAAGCATATGAAGTCATCATATGAATGTTGCCACCATAGGATTGAAGTACACTTGTAATATCTCAGATAGAAGTATGATTAGGACTGAAGCATTAAGAAGGTTGTTACATACATGAACAAAGTATGATTGGACTACCACAAAACTAAAGGATGACAATATTGTATCGATGGATGGAGGTAGTCTTTGGTCTAGGAGAGTCTTGGTAATCTCGTTTTTGTTTTGAATCTACAAATGGAAGAATTAATTGACTGGGTTTTCCCCTACCTAGGGGTTTTCCCCTGACTTTGTGCCTACATATCGTGTCCCTTTAAATTTTTTTGTTTGGCATTAGTCTTGATGATAAGAATAAGATAAATTGAAAGAAGAAAACTAATAATGAAACATCACAAGGTAATGTCATAATAAGAGAAATCAATTAAATTTCCATCCTATTGGATTTATCAACGATTCCTTCATGAAATTTCATAAGCACATGCACATATCATGCACTTAATAAAACATCCCATCAATGCTTCAAGTGTGCATAAAGTTCAATAATCAATAATCAATAATTTTTAGAACACTCATATGGAGAAGACCAATTACTAGTAGAAAACCTCATAATAATGTACTAACCACATTATCACAACATGCATATCAACAAGCATATGTGTTATCTTTTCCATATTCTCATCAACACCCTATTTTCTATAGCCTTGGTTCTCCAAGACAATATGCAACACTTTCATTGACTTCCCAATTGTGTTGTCAACCTACTCTTGCTTACATGTTTATCATTAACCACTATTAGTCATAAAAATCATGTTATGACAACAAACTACTCAGAGTATTTATGCCTACACATCCATCACCATACACACTTAGCATACCTCCATTAATTTAAAACATCATTATTTAATATCTATTTGACGGAAATGCATCTCTAAGCTATTTCCTCTCTTGCATTTTATCATTCCTATGATTTTATTCATCAACTTATTACAACTTCTCAAAACATCTAAGAAAAGTGTTAACTGGTAAGAAATGAGTTAAGATATCCCCCTTCATAATTTTGGCTACATCATTTAGTCATGAACTTCTGCAATCCTGTTGGATTGCTATAGGAAATCTAGTCAACATTTTGCATGTTTATCTTGCTGCATAAACTCAAATCTATATTTAATTAACATCAATGTATTTGTATATAGAAAAAAATAATCTCATATAACCATATCCGCATGTAGTAAATAATCACCAACGAAATTCAATAAACAACAAACACTTGCACCCAACAAATATTAATTCTTTAAATAACACAAATTTCCAAATTTTAATCTCTAAAGGTCTAGTATAACACCTTTGATTTTCATTTTAACTATATTAGAGCCCATATAGTCTAAGTATTAAACCTAGGAGCTTTGATACCACTTTGTAACTTGCCCAGTTCCCTTAATGACATAAATATTACTTGGTACCCAAAATTTTGTTTTTCCTTTACTAGTTTGACAAAAAAATCTGATACCACTTTGTCACGTAACCGTATTAAATTTATCCTCACCACACTTGCAAAAACCTAATTTTCATCTCTCATATATTTTGTCAAACACTTCATGTAAACATTTCTTCAAATACTTTGTATACAACAAATTGACTAGTATTTTTCTTGTATATATTCTGTCAAACATTTTGTATGAAATCAAATCAGGAACATTAATTTAATTCCTCTTGTAATATACTAACTTAAATATACCACTCGACCATGCAACTTTTGATTTTTGGTCTTTGAGGTTATTTATCAAATAGTTTGTATGAAAATTGTAATAAAACACCTTTAACACATTTCTTCAAATGCTTTGCATGCAAATAGGCATATATCGACTACAACAATATTATCCCCATTCATAAAACAATATTTTCATTGAGACATTTCATCAAAAAATGTGTATGCAGTGAATCATTAAACCATTTAGGAATTTCTTCAAACACTTTTCATGCAAACTAATATAACAAATTCCTCACAACATATCTCCTAAATTATAGCAGTAAAATTTCTAAAAAATGAACCAAATTATTAGTGAGAGTTCCCCTCACTATGGTTCAAATTTGGAACTCTTGAGCCTCCCAGATGAAAATTTATAATATAAATACTAATATGGCCAGTTTGAAGCAAGATTTTAGGAGAATTTAGGAAGCTCAAATTCCTTTGGTTACATGTCCTAAAATATTGTGACCTAAGATCTGAAAGTTGGAGTAGATGATCAGTGATATTTCCCATCATTATGGTCCAAATTTCAACTTCTAGATCCTCCCAGGAGAATATTTATAACATAAATTCCAAAATTTATTGTTTGATGCACAATTTTGGGAGCATTCAAGAAGCTAAAATTATTTTTATCATATATCCTAAAATATCGCGACCTAAGATATGAAAGTTAGAACAGATAGTCAACAAGAGTTCCCTTCACTGTGGTCCAAGTTTTAGGTTTTGGAACTTCCTAGAAGAAAAATTATAGTACAAATTCCAACGTGACCTATCTAAAGATGCATTTAGGAAGCCCAATTTTCTCTAATCATATTTCCTAAAATTTCACGACCCAAGATTTGAAAACTGGATAAGAGGATCAACATGATTTCCCTCACCATGGTCCAAGTTTCAACTTTTGGAACCCCCCGGAAGAAAAGTTATAGCAAATAAGTGAGCAATTGTAATCATAGACCCCAACATGTCAACATGCAACATATTAAATTGCACATAAAAATCAATACATATTTCTTACAACCTCAAGGTATAATTTCAATATAATCCATATAATAGTCAAGAAAGTTTACCTATAAATTCCATGCAACAATTTCCTACAACCATGCAAAATTATCACAGAGCTATACATAATTTCAATAAAGAAATAATCATCGTATTCGTAGCTCACAATTAATAACACTTATTTGAGATCTAAAAATGGTTGAAACTGAATGTGGTAGTTTGATTTTCCACCCAACCATAGTCTAGTTGCAGCCTACATTTCTTGTAGTAGTCACCCCCAAGACAGATCCACGATCCAAGGGGGTTGTTTTCAGGAAAACTCAGCTGGGAATCATGCTAAGCTCTAAGAGTATGGGAATTTTCGTTACAGGTGGTTTAGTAACCCAAAAATCCAATTTTTTCCTTCATATAATTTCTTTCATCCCAAGAGAGATCCTTTTTGTTGTTGTTTTAATTCCTTTTTATCCATTTAATTTGTCTCTTCATGTGGAACATTCTTCAATTTTTTTCTTGCTAGCTGAAAATTTGATTAAGAAATGGTTCCAACTAACACCACTCAATTTCTTCTTCCTTTCCCCCCTCAAATCGTGGATCTATGGTCCCACTCTTTAGGCCATTGAAATAAATTTATAATAATTTATAATTAGAGTACAATTACATTACAAAAAACAAGGGGGTATACTCGGGTGTTACATCCTCCTATCTTGTCAGGATGACCATATTACTAAATACTTTATTTCAAATTTTACATTAAAAATGTAAATAATATGGCCTTGTTGAAGTTCATGCATAGATAAGGGAGATAGAGAACATCATGCAATTGAAAATATGATAATTGAGGCGATTTAAGCCTAATGGTGCCAATTCATATATGTTTGAGACTAGTTCTATTTGAAAAATATATTTCACCCTCTACATTTTCATTCAATTCCTCAAACAGGTTTCTTTGAAAAATGATGTGAAAAATAGGACCCATGTCATGCAATGATGCATCTATGTAAGAAGAAAATGAGGTTTTGAAGAAATATTCATTTATGCCAATGCAATGAGCAATAACAAAATGAACAGATTCGAGAGTTTCACCTTTTTATTCCTTTCATAATTTCTTTTGTTTGATATTCTCCCATGGGATCCTAGATGCCTTTGAATAATGTCCATTCATGTTGCAACAAACACAATCAAAATCATATTTCTAACCTTGATTATTAGTGCCCCCTAAAAATTGGAAATACTCCTTTCCACATCCTCTCTTAATGTCTTCTCCTCTAGAAGAAACATGTGATTGATTCTTTCTTTTTCTAGCAAGGCACAAAATATCTCCAGTGTATGAACTATCTTTGTCTAAAAAGATTTTTAAATGTATAATTTTCTCCACCAAAGAGTCAAAATTGAGGGACTTCAATTGGCCACTATATTAAAGTGATTTAATATAGTGATAATATGCGTGGTAGAGGGCCTTGATGAAGTCCTTGAGAGCAATGTCTATCTTCACATCAACAACATCAATATCATGCAAGATGGATTTAATTACAGACACTAAATATTTCAACTCTAGTTTGAAGAACTTCAATTGAATTAGCACTAATTATGAATGTGAATCATACAGATATTTCAAATTCTTCAAAACACCCCAAGAATCTTTAATATATTTGATGTGATGATACACCTCTTCATTTATAGAAGCAACAATGAAGGCATATTCTCTCTAATTTTTACTTGACAATATTTCAAGTTCCTTATCTGTTGTAGGTTTGATAGGTGACGTATCTCCATTTAAAATGCCATCCAAATATCGTTGAAGATAGGAGTATATTCGATATTTCTTGATCATTCTAGACAATTTTCTTTTCCACTAGGAACTGTTACCCACCACCAATGGGAGACACCCATAGGAGAAAGTTTTCTCCTAGATGGTCCCCAGCTGAAAACAAACAATCCCTTGTAGCCACCAAATATCTTGATGTGCCACAATCTCTGCCACCTGATCCAACCATTATGCTTCCTCGCTCATCTGTTATGATCATATGTTTGAAGGCGGGCCTTCCAACCCTGAAGGTATGGCTTTCATTATGTAATTGGGTATTTTTGCTTACTTATCATGGAAACTTATGGGCATGCATTAGTGGTGGGACTCAACAGAAAAAATGGGCTTGGTTTGTACTCTTGTCCCCTTTTCCAATTTGGTGGTTAAAATTGTATCCTAGTCTCATTGGATCTCCTTTATTGGCTACTAGATTTAAGAGTTCCACTACATGGGAAATCTTGATTTTGATTGCATGGTCCCACTTCCTGACACCACATACGTCTCTCCCCTCTGATCATTATGACCTCTTTTCACATGTTTCCCATCCGAATTCACATTTCTCCATTACGTCCACAAGGAGTTAGTATCCCCTTCCCCTTGTGCACACGTTGGATTGGGCCTAGAATGCTGCCCCAGAGGTTGATGCAACTAAAAATAAAGTAAAATCATAATTTTACCACTCTCAACATGAAATGTACCATAAAATGAAAAATATAGTCGAGACGTACAAATTTAGCATGTGGGTAAAAACCATCATGAGCTCTAACCCTATCATCATGTCTATCACCCTAGTCCCTAAGGCCCCTCATATTTTTCCAACTCTTGGTGAGCGATGAACTGCCAACCTTCATTGGCATTCACTACTATATCATTCACATTATGCTCTCATCCACTGGAGCCCCAAGTAGTTTAAATGAAAAATCAATAAAGGGCAAAACACATATGAAGAAGGGTGGAAAACAAAAGGTTGAGGTAAATCATGTATCATGATTGCTTCCTCCTAAATTCATACATTCAAATGTGGGCTTCTCTTATGTTAGCTACCCTTGTATGTTATGAAATCAACTAAAAAAAAAATAGAAATAGTAGATCAACGACTTAGAAAATATTCTCTTCAAGGTGGAAACCTCCTTTACATTACATAAATGAACAATTCTTGGATGGCTTAAATGAAAATACCTCCTTTCTATATATAGGAGTCTAAGGGGTCACAATATAATCAAAGTTGACATAACAATAATAATGTAAGGGCTCAAAAATAGCAATAGTGGGCTTCTATGGGGCACAATAATAACAATACGGGGACTACATTGGCACAAAAATAACAATAAGGGGGCTACAATAAGGGAATACACTAGTATTATAGGGACCTAACATACCCTTCTCCTTCAAAAAAGTGTTGTCCTCAACACTTGAGTAGTTATGGATACTTCTGTATAAAATTATCATCCTCCCATGTGGAATCTTCAATAGGTAAGTTATTCCACTTGATGAGATACTCTAAAGTTGATCAATTTAGTAGTTGCTAAGTTCTCGTTTCTATGACTACTTCAAGTTCCAATATTATTTTGCCTTCCTTGTCAAGTTCTAGAAATATTGTTTGAATTGGGAGCTTTTTTCCTATAACCTTCTTTAAACATGAAACATGAAAAATTGGGTGCACTCGGGAAGATGTAGGAAGCTCCAATTTGTATGCCATATTACCAATCTTTTGAAGCACCTTGTAAGGACCATAATACTTTGGTGATAATTTATTATCCTTCTTAGCTTGCTTGAGGGAAAGTTGTTTGTATGGTTGTAGCCGTAAAAATACCCAATCGCCTACATGAAAACTTCTTTCGTTGCAATGTTAATCTGCTTGTTGTTTCATTTGATTCTGCACCAAAGCAAGGTTATCCTTTAAGAGTTGGAGAACTTATTGTTGATGCTCGATGTGATCTTCCACTGCTTTAACCTTATCATTTTCTCTTAAACATGATGTGATGGATAGTGGATGATATCCATAAAGTGCCATAAATGAGGTCATTTTTGTTGTAGTGTGGAAGGAAGTGCTATACCACCATTCAGCAGACGTAACCACTTGAAAAAATTCCTTATTAACCCTGTGGTAAGTTTTTAAAAATTCTGAGTGCCCTCCTAAGGGAGAGGTGTCAATTACAGAAGAATTTTTTGTTGGAGTTGGGAATTCTTATAAAGATATAAGTGATATTTGTACCATAATGAATCATTTTTCCAGCTAAATGTATCATATGTACCGGGATCTTGTTGCAAATTTTGAATGAGTGCCCACACCTCTTCGTCATTCTTCCATTCATCCCTTCCTTCGGTTATCCAATTTGGTTGGATAATAGAAATGGCACAAAGCAATGCTTCCAAATCCTCATCCTTTCTTGAGAGTGCATATGCAACAAAATTTTTCTTCCCTTATTTGTAGATGATTTCAAAGTCAAACCCAACATCTTTGTGACCCATTTTTGCTGCTCTTCTGACGATAATATTTTTTCTAAAATGTATTTAAGACTGTCATGATCCATTTTACCTTGAAGTGCCTTCCCATTAGGTACGGTCGCCATTGCTTAAGCACATGTAGTATTGACAACATTTCCTTCTCATAAAAAGGTTTGCATAAATACTTTTCCTTGATTGGACGACTTTCAAAAGAAATGGGTCTTTCTTCTTGCATTAAAACATCACTAATTCCATTTCCTAAGGCATCAAATTCCATAATGAAGGATTTTGTGAAATATGGCATAGCTAACACCGGTGCTGGGCACATTTCCTCTTTAAGATTTTCAAATGCCTTAGTTGCTTCTAGAGTCCACAAAAATGCATCTTTATTTAGTAATGTTGTTATAGGTGCTGTTTTTCTCCCATAATTCTTAAAAAACTTGCGATAATACCCTGTCAACCCAAGATACTCTGAAATGATTTATGGTTATGGGGATTTTCCATTCCTTAATGAATTTAATTTTGTTAGGGTATATCTTAACACCCTCATGAGATAAAATATGACCCATATATTCCACCTCTTATACTCCAAACGAACATTTGGAGGTTTTTTCATATAATTGTTTCTCCTCAACCCTCTCGACATGTTGAACATAATCCTTCCAAGACTTGTTGTAGGTTAGTATATCATCAAAAACTACTAACAAAAATTTTCTAAGGAAGGGTTTGAAAATGGAATTTATCAAAACTTGAAATGTAGAAGGTGCATTGGTAAGGCCAAAAGGCATGACCAAAAATTCATAATGACCCTCATGAGTTCTAAATGCTGCTTTCAAAATGTCTTCAGTCTTCAATCTTATTTGATGATATACTTAATGAAGATCCAATTTGGTGAAGTAAATTTATCCATGTAATTCATCCAATAATTCATCAATGACAAGAATGTGAAATTTATCTTTAATAGTGAGCTTGTTTAGCTCCCTATAATATGGACACAAGTGCCATGATCCATCCTTCTTGTGAACCAATACTACTGGAGCAGAGAAGGAACTTTTACTAGGCTGAATTATACCAGCCTCTAACATTTCCGCAACCATATGTTCAATCTCACTCTTTTGGGAATAATGATATCTAAAAGGCCTTGTGCTTGGAGGAACACCTCCTGGAATAAATTGAAAAGCATGATCATGATCATGAATATGTGGGAGGCCTTTGGGAGTCTCAAAAACCTTTGAGTTATTTTCCAATACTTTTGGAGATATGGAGAAATAGATGATTTCTATGTTTGAATATCTAGTGAGCATAATTTTGAAATTGTGCTCATTTTTATTTATTTAGAAGATGTGTCATGAAATTAGAGCTGATTATCTTTCTTGCCGATACCCCACAATTCAACTTCTTTCCTTTCCAAAAAAAATTCAAGAAAATTTCTTGAAAATTAAAAGCTATTGTCCCTAAAGATTGTAACCATTGGACTCCTAGTAAAACATCAACACCACCCATTGGAATGGAAAACATTAGACTATTCAATACATATTATCCCATGGTTAGCTTGATATTATGGCACTTTCCAAAGAAATTTTCTAATTCCTCCATTTGCAACCATTACTTGACACTCTGGTGCTAGATATAGCAATAAATTCAATTCCTTGACTATCTTACAATGAATAAAATTATTGGTGCTACCCGAATCAATCAACACTATTACCTTTTTCTTCTTGATATATCCTTCTACCTTGAGAGTTTAAGGAGTTGTAATTCCTGCCAATGCATTACAAGATATTTTCCGATTCATTTCTTCTTTCTCTAGGATTGCTTCCTGGTGTATATCCTCTTCTTTTGATGTTTATTGTTCCTTTTATTCCTCCTATTCACAATCTATGTAAAATAATTTCTTCTCAACGCACTTATGACATTCAGTGTATTTTCTATCACAACTATAATAAATCCCTTTCGCTATTTTTTCCTCCAATTTCTGTGGTGTCAACCGTGTAGGTTGTGGAAGGATAGGAGCAACAACACTTCCATCTTTATAGTTGTGAGTGGTAGACTTCCTTGTTGCCATAATTTTTCTTTCAACTTTTCTTGCCACTTTGAATGCCTTCTCCAATGAATTAGGTTGCCAAAGGAGAACCTCATGTTGGATTTTATCCTTTAAAATCCCTATGAAGACATCAATCCTATGCTCCTATGGAATATATCTTACCCTGATATTCAATTTTTGGAAGTCCTCAATGCGCTCTGCTATTGAACCCTTTTGTTTGAGATTTATCAATTCGCTAAAGAAGGTGTTGCTCTTTGTATCCTCATTATGTGCTATCATTTCCTCTGTAAAAATTGACCAAGTGACAAGTGTTTTATAGGAACAAAGCCATTGATGCCATACAAACTTATTGGGTTCTAAATATAAAGTTGCAATGCATACCTTTTATGAGTGTTGCAGATCACAGAGATAAAAATATTGTTCCATTTGTAGTATCTATGTTACTGGATCCTTGCCATCAAACTTCCTCATATCAAAATTTAGAATCTGGTGGTTCTTAAGCCCAACATTGGAGTTTCTAAAATCACAATTCATATTCCTTTTGTCCTCATCATGATTTTCATGGATTACCTTCTCACCTCTAGGAATATTTTATTGCAACAAGTTTGTCAAACCTTCCATGTCTGCTTTCAAACCATCCATCTTAGCTTCCATGCCATCCTTCAAACCATCCATCTTAGCTTATATGTTTTTATTTAAACCATCCATGTTTCCTTTTAGTTCATGTTTGGTTTCTCTTTGGGAGAGAGAAATTTATTTCACTTGGTCCTATAATTTTGATATATCATGTTGCAATTCTTCCTCTTCATGGGTCATAGTGGAGCTTTTTGAGGGCTTAATGCGTGTTGAATTAATTTTTTTGGGAGGGACTTTAGAACCCAATACTGATATGCTTCAATATTCCCTTGGAATCACTTCAAACTGAATTTTCAAACAAAAGTTATGCAATTTTAAAAAAATACACACATTTTTTATTTCTTTATAGGAGCTCGATCTTAAATCTATTGTATCTCTGTAATTTTGGATCTCCAAGGTCTGAAATTTTGTCCTGTGATATCCCTCTGCATCTTATTTCCAGCCCCGCAAGTCAGACCAATATTGGAGTCTTCAAGAAAGAGTTATGCCTGATCTCCCACGATGACCTTATTATAGACTGGTTCGGTAGAACGAACTTGTACGGAGTTCCACATGTCACTATTTTGACCTTCAGCCCTAAAATTGATTAAAAAAAATATAGTCCATTATATTTCAACCACTTTTTATAGAATTCAAATCCGATGCCTGAAACGAAATTTATTATGATTTTCCCTAGGTCACATGTTTGAGATTGAATTTTGGATCCTTCAAAAACCCCAACTTCCCCGGATCATATCTTTGAAAATATAGAAAAACAAGATCTGAAATTTTTACACGAAGTTCACCACTATTTCACCTCCACGTGATAACAATTTTAGCTTCTCAATCTTTGTAGAAAAAAATTATTTTGAAAATTACAAGATGTCATTTTTGAAGAAGAGAAACCCTAGAATCCCAAGCTATGATAAACAAATGTTATGCAACCACCTAATAAAAAAATAGAAACAGTAGATCAAAGACTTAGAAAATATCCTCTTCGAGGGGGAAACCTCCTTTACATTACATAAATGAACAATTCTTAGATGATTCAAATGAAAAAACTTCCTTTCTATATATAGGAGGCTAAGGGGTCATAATATAATCAGAGCCCACATAACAATAATAATGTAAGGGAACAACAATAAAAATAGTGGGCTTCTATGGGGAACAATAATAGAAATATGGGGACTACATGGGCACAAAAATAACAATAAGGGGGCCACAATGAGGGAATACACTAGTATTATAGGGACCTAATATTTTATTGTGGCATGTGTCTTGGAGCCTTCCCTAGATTCCCCACTTCGTTCCATCATCATATCACATGACACTTTCCACTTGATGGATTTACCATGGACATGTTTCTCTCGTAGAGGTTGAAACCACCTAATAGGGTTCTTGATTAACATTCTTCTTGAACTTGGATACACTTGTATACTCTAAAGCCCGTTACGGAAGAGCATACCACTATGAAGTGTCCACTTGGTTCCATGGTTTGTAAGCTCATTTACTCAATTACACTAATTATTTGTTATATTGGAAGGTGAATATACATATTGTATCTTATACATGATTGCATTTGGGTCTTCATCTTGGGGTTTAGACTCCCTATATGGGGTCCAAGCCCTCCAAAGGGTCATTTAGGAATTTTTAGGGTGTGCATTGAGATTCATGAGCCTCCACTATAGAAGAGAACAAATAACCTCACCATGGGATCCTTTAGTGCCATGAATTAACCACTTGTGTTCCACCTATTTGATGATGATGATGCAATTGGACCACCTTGCCCAACTAGCTACACACTTGGACCACACACTTAACCGTTGATCCAAGGCCTAGATGGGGTTGTCTCTCACCATGGGAGACAAAGGGAGGTATTTCATAATTGTTCCAGCCCTTACAAATGGATTACATGCTTGGTTTATCCACTTGGAGATCTATGAGGATGTTTTTGTGCCCCAAGGCCACTTGGGAACACCATAGATTATTTTCTTGGAGATCCAGGGGCCACCCCCTTTATCACTATATTTGGAGCCCTTCCACTCGTTTTGGCACGTATTGGACTCCACTTGGACTTTGAATGACCGTTCTAGCTAGTTATCTATCATTTTGGCCCTCTCGAGAGGCTTATGTTTCATGTTATGGAGTTATCTTGGTGGGATTGTCACCACGTAATGTTATTTCTCACATTATTTTATATTAGGGGCATCATTAGGCATAATTAGACAAATTGAAACCTTAGAGGATGATATATATTAATGAGAGGATCATTTTATTCCTCATCATCACTTGGATTTGTATCCATTTCTCTTTGAGAATTTCGTTATTCCTATTTGAGGATGAATTGGAGAATCATTGATGCATTTTGATGTTTGGAATATCTTTCCTTATTCTTGGAGCTTCAATTTTGTCTCAATTTGATGATTGAATATACTCGCTATACTTGTAAGTGTTTTTCATGATCTATTTCTCTCTCTTTATGATGTACATGTATAATTTTTGCTCATGGAAATATGATATTTTGACCTAATTTAATGTGAATTAGTCAAATATTGATATTGTAAGGGAATTTCATATGTTACATGCTTGGGTATAGTGAATGAATGTTCCTATGGGTACATTATCTCCATAATTTCCTTGAGAAGTCATCAAATTGCTGCAACAATAAATTTCCTTTAAGGCTATGCAGAGTTGCTATAGGACTCCTTTATTGGGTTAAGTATCTCGAAACGTTGAAAGCACATTGAATCCATTCTCCCAATAGGATAGGCACTAATCCTATCCTTGGAGATCACTCTAAAGAATATATTTTTTTACCTCCTTTCCTCTTTTCCTAAGCCCTAACCCTAGAAATATCCTAGGGAATCAAGAAAAAATCATTGTAGCCATCCATTTCAAGATCGAGTTGGGAATCAAATGTGTTGGGGTGTCCTCTAGGCCCTCACAAATTTTGAAGGTCTTACCGTGGCTAGATTTGGAATTATCCCAAGCCCTAGCTCCAATTTCATTCTTAACCCTAGGTTTCCTTAGTTAGTGGCTTCATCAAGAGTCATTTCATTTAAATATCAAGTAAAACTTAATTTCGCTGACTCTTTTCTCCTCCCTTGTTTGTTCTAAGTCTTTTTTTAGAGTTTCACTTGAAACCCTAGCCCTTGCTTGGGTCCACTTGGGATTCTGTGTGCTACTGTTTCTGAATAATTCCTATTTAACAAATATCACTTAAGAATCTCTTTTTCCTTAAGGATATTAGGTACAGGGCATCCCTCATCAAGGAATATCCTGTATCCCTAGGTATAGGCTTCCTTTAAAGCCTTTCTTGGAGAGCCTTACACCTTGCTTCTTGAAAAAGTAAGCTCTATTATATGAGTCTCTCCTCTGAATGGGATATTTAAATCACTATCTCTCCATCATTAATCTAGTGATTTCCCTCATACAAGGACTCCTCCCATTGGTGAAAGTCCGTAAAGAGCAACGGATAGTGACTAAGGTGAAAATGGGTCTTTGTCCCATTGTTGCCACTTGGTCTAGTAGTTGCCCCTTTGGAACCCCTCCTAGGACCTCTGCTAGATTGAGTGGTAACATTTTTGGTGTCGTTGTCGGGGACACTAGACCTGTGTCTTGTTTCCCTTAGGAAAATATTGATATATCACTTTTGGAAACTCCATTGGAAGAAAGAAGCCCTATTTCTTCATTAAAAAACAAATTTAATGCTTGTAGGGTGAAGCAAGCATCTATCAAGGCATTAAAAATTCACCCTGGCGACTCCACATTTGTTTTATATGAAAAATTATGAAAAATGGCTTATTGTTAAGAAGAGAACTTGTGAGAGGAATAATGTGCAAGAGAATATTATGCATATATTGGTAGAGGGTAGAAAAGATAAATAGTCTTGCAAGGATTTCAAGCTTGGTTCAAGGCAGGAAAACTAGGTTGTTTTCAAATTCAAACAATTATTTTTTAAGAGATCAATTGCTCAATTTGTTTTTCTATCAATAAAATTCTCAATAACAAGTAGAGGGTTTTCCTAGCTGGGTTGCCTATACAATTTTGTTTTGTTAAATTGTGTGACTATGATTTTATTTTTATTTCTATTCCACTACATCTAGTACAAAAATTATATGTTTATGTGAGAAAAAAATTTATTTCATATTTCTCATATTTTTTTAAACTGAGGCAATTATTTTTTATTTAGTATTAAAATTTGGCTGGTTCGGGACCAAATAAACCATCGATACAAGACGAAAAATGAGCTTCCTATTACATGATGAGAAACCTTTGAAGGAATGCAGATTTTTGAAGGATTTCCATCGTTTATGCTAAAGTCACCTTGCGGGAGAAGGCAACCTTTGTTTGCATAGCTATCAGCTTCTTTGTTTGAGCCTCCGAGGACGTGGAAGAATTGAAAAGAAGAGAAGTTCAGCAAGGTGAACTTCAGCCTATGGAGGATCTTGTTTAGGACTGAATAATTGAATTGATATTTCAAGTGTAGGTTTTTTAATCAAGATTTTAGAGTCTCCAAAGGCTTGAAAATCTCTAATGCTTTTCTCGCAAGCAATTTGGAAAGATTTTAATAGGCCAAGGATTTTTGTTTGGTTATTTTTTTGCTGACCTAGACCCCAATGAAACTGTCTCTTTTTGTGCCATCCGGAGAGTAAAGTACGCCTCCAGCTCTTGTTGTCCTCGGGTTTCCTTTGGAGGCTCGATCAAAGAAGATAGTAGCTTTACCCTACTTCCTCCACCAACCTTGAAATATTTCATCCGAGTCCCTTAACCGCCAATGTTAGGTCCCTATATTACTAGTATATTCCCTTATTGTTGTTAGTGTAACCCCCTTATTGTTATTGTTGTACCCCTGTAACCCCAATATTGTTATTATTGTGCCCTTACATTATTATTGTTAGGTTGGCTAGGATTATATTGTGATCCCATGGACTCCTATATATAGAAGGAGGTTTTTCATTTGTATCATCCAATAATTTTTCATTTATGTAATGTATTGGAGGTTCCCCCCTCGAAGTGGCTGATTTCTAAGGCGTTGATCTCTCTTTTCTTCTATTTTTGGAGCTGGTTTCATAACATTTGGTATCAGTGCTTTGGATTCTAGGGTTTCGCTGCTCCAAACAAGTCATCGCAGAATTTTCGCCATAATTTTCTTTCTACGAAGGTTAAATTTTTTTTACAGAGTGAAAATGAAATCCTGAGGAACATCATGTAAACATTTCAGATCTTGGTTCACAATATTTTCGGAGATATGATCTGTGGAAGTTAGGGTTTTTTCAGGCTCCTGAATTTCACTTAAAACAGGTCATTATGGAATTTGTTTCTACAAAGGTTCCAAAGCTGAAATTTTTACAGAGCGAATCTGAAATCCTAAGGAACTTCCTGTAAAAATTTCAGATCTTGGTTCACAATATTTGTGGAGATATGATCTGTGTAAGTTAGGGTTTTTTTGGGCTCCTGAATTTCATCTTAAAGAGGTGACCATGGGAAAATCGTCATAAATCTCTCTAAGAGCATCGGATTGGAATTATGTAAAAAGTGTTAGGAAGCACACGGATTGTAGTTTCCTTTATATCAATTTCAGAATCGAAGGAGGAAACGGTGACACGTGGCACATTGTACAAGTTCGCTCTACTGAACCATTCCATAATTAGGTCATTGTGGGAGAGTGGGCAAAACTTTGCCTTAAAGAATCCAAATCAGGTCAGACCCATGACATTCAAAAGAAAATTCAAAGGGATACTACAAGACCAAATTCATCCAATAATTCATCAATGATAGGAATGGGAAATTTATCTTTAATAGTGAGCTTTTTTAGCTCCCTATAATCCGGACACATGTGCCATGATCCATCCATCTTGTGAACCAATACTACCGGAGCAGGGAAATAAATTTTACTAGGCTGAATTATACCAGCCTCTAACATTTCTACAACCATACATTCAATCTCACTCTTTTGGGCATAATGATATCTAAAAGGCCTTATGTTTGGAGGAACACCTCCTGGAATCAATTGAATAGCATGATCATGATCATGAATATGTGGGAGGCCTTTGGGAGTCTCAAACACCTTTGAGTGATTTTCCAATACTTTTTGGAGATATGGAGAAATAGATGATTTCTATGTTTGAATCTCTAGTGAGAATAATTTTGAAATTATGCTCGTTGTTATTTATTCAGAATATTTGCTATGAAATTAGAGCTGATTATCTTTCTTGGCGATACCCCACAATTTAGCTTCCTTTCCTTTCCAAAAAAAATTCAAGAAAATTTCTTGAAAATTAAAAGCTATTGTCCCCAAATATTGTAACCATTGGACTCCTAGTAAAACATCAACACCACCCATTGGAATGGAAAACATTAGACTATTCAATACATATTATCCCATGGTTAGCTTGATATTATGGTACTTTCCAAAGAAATTTATAGTTCCTCCATTTGCAACCATTACTTGACACTCTGGTGTTAGATATAGGAATAAATTCAATTCCTTGACTATCTTACAATGAATAAAATTATTGGTACTACCCGAATCAATCAACACTATTACCTTTTTCTTCTTGATATATCCTTCTATCTTGAGAGCTTGAGGAGTCGTAATTCCTGCCAATGCCTTACAATATATTGTCCGATTCATTTCTTCTTTCTTTGGGATTGCTTCCTGGTGTATATCCTCCTCTTTTGATGTTTCTTGTTCCTTTTATTCCTCATATTCACAATATATGTAAAATAATTTCTTATCAACGCACTTATGACCTTTAATGTATTTTCTATCACAACTATAATAAAGCCCTTTTGCTATTTTTTCCTCCAATTGTTGTGGTGTCAACCATGTAGCTCGTGGAAGGCTAGGAGCAACAACACTTCCATATTTATAGTTGTGAGTGGTAGAATTCATTGTTGCCATAATTTTTCTTTCAACTTTTCTTGCCACTCTGAATGCCTTCTCCAATGAATCAGGTTCCCAAAGGAGAACCTCATGTTGGATGTTATCCTTTAAATTCCCTATGAAGACATCAATCCTATGCTCCTATGGAATATCTCTTACCCTGATATTCAATTTTTGGAAGTCCTCGATGTGCTCTTCTATTCAACCCTTTTGTTTGAGATTTATCAATTCGCTAAAGAAGGTGTTTCTCTTTGTATCCTCATTATGTGCTATCATTTTCTCTATAAAAATTGACCAAGTGAAAAGTGTTTTAAAAGAACAAAGCCATCGATACCATACAAACTTATTGGGTTATAAATATAAAGTTGTGATGCGTACCTTTTGTGAGTGTTTCACATCATGGAAATAAAAATATTGTTCCATTTGTAGTATCTATGTTATTGGATCCTTGCCATCAAACTTTCTTATATCGATATTTGGAATCTAATGGTTCTTAAACCCAATGTTGGAGTTTCTAAAATCACAATTCATATTCCTTTTTTCCTCGTCACGATTTTCATGGATTACCTTGTCACCTCCAGGAATCTTTTCTTGCAACAACTTTGTCAAACCTTCCTTCAAACCTTCCATGTCTGCTTTCAAACCATCCATCTTAGCTTCCATGTCATCCTTCAAACCATCCATCTTAGCTTATATGTTTTCTTTTAAACCATCCATGTTTCCTTTTAAACCATCGATGTTACCTTTTAGTTCATGTTTGGCTTCTCTTTGGGAGAGCGAAATTTATTTCACTTGGTCCCATAATTTTGATATATCATGTTGCAATTCTTCCTCTTCATGGGTCATAGTGGAGCTTTCTGAGTGCTTAACGTGTGATGAATTAATTTTTTTGGGAGGGAATTTAGAACCCAATACTGATATGTGCTTCAATATGCCCTTGGAATCACTTCAAACTTATTTTTAAAACGAAAGTTATGAAATTTAAAAAAAATACACACATTTTTTCTTTCTTTATAGGAGCTCGATCTTAAATATGTTGTATCTCTGTAACTTTGGATCTCCAAGTTCTGAAATTTCATCATGTGGTATCCCTCTGCGTCTTATTTCCAGTCCCGCAAGTCAGATCAATATTGGGGTCTTCAAGAAAGAGTTATGCTTGATCTCCCACGATGACCTTATTATAGACTGGTTCAATAGAATGAACTTGCACAGAGTGCCACATTTCACTATTTTGACCTTCAACCCTAAAATTGATAAAAAAAAATACAGTCCATTCTATTAAAACCATTTTTTACAGAATTCAAATCTAATGCCTGAAATAAAATTTATCATGATTTTCCCTAGGTCGCATGTTTGAGACTGAATTTTGGATCCTTCAAAAACCCCAACTTCCTCGGATCATATCTTTGCAAATATAGAAAAAAAAGATCTGAATTTTTTACACGAAGTTCACCACTATTTCGGCTCCACGTGATAACAATTTTAGCTTCTCAATATTTGTAGAACAAAATTTATTGCAAAAATTCCAAGATGTCTTGTTTGAAGAATCAAAACCCTAGAATCCCAAGCTCTAATACCAAAACCACCTAACAAAACAATAGAAATAGTAGATCAAAGAATTAGAAAATATCCTCTTCGAGGGGGAAACCTCCTTTACTTTATATAAATGAATAGTTCTTAGATGATTTAAATGAAAAAACCTCCTTTCTATATATAGGAGTCTAAGGGGTCACAATATAATCAGATCCCACATAACAATAATAATGTAAGGGAACAACAATAAAAATATTGGGCTTCAATGGGGCACAATAATAGAAATATGGGGACTACATGGGCACAAAAATAATAGTAAGGGGGGAACAAAAAGGGAATACACTAGTATTATAGGGACCTAATATTGTATTGTGGCATGTGTCTTGGAGCCTTCCCCAGATTCCCCACTTCGTTCCATCATCATATCACATGACACTTTCCACTTGATGGAGTTACCATGGACATGTTGCTCTTGTAGAGGTTGAAACCACCTAATAGGGTCCTTGATTAACATTCTTCTTGAACTTGGAGACACCTGTATACTCTAAAACCCGTAATGGAAGAGCATGCCACTATGAAGTGTCCACTTGGTTCCATGGTTTGTAAGCTCATTTACTCAATTACACTAATTATTTGTTATATTGGAAGGTGAAGATACACATTGTATCTTATGCATGATTGAAATTGGGTCTTCATCTTGGGGTTTAGACTCCCTATATGGGTTCCAAGCCCTCCAAAGGGTCATTTTGGAATTTGTAGGGTGTGCATTGAGAGTCATGGGTCTTCACTATAGTAGAGAACAAATAACCTCACCATGGGAACCTTTAGTGCCATGAATTAACCACTCGTGTTCCGCCTATTTGATGATGATGATGTAATTAGACCACCTTGCCCAACTGGCTACACACTTGGACCACACACTTAACCATTGATCCAAGACCCAGATGGGGTTGTCTCTCACCATGTGATCCGGATTTATGCAGGAACGCAACAGAATAAACACATAACCATAAATACAGAGATGCAGCGGAAATAACACTTCATTTCATTAATATCAAAGAACTGAAATTTGCTTACAGACAATGGAACTGTGCCTAGTGTGTCAGTAGCGAATTCCGAGAAGAGATGTGGTGGTTATTGCACTTTAATCAGTCATGGCCTGAGGCTCGAGGGCCTATTTATTGTTGAGAAACAATGTAGAATCCGAAACGTCCAAAACCTAACCGTAGGAGATGAGGCGCCAAAACTGTGGGCGCCCATTTGGGTAAATTGGTGGTTCAACTTCCCGGGGGCATAACTTTGGCATCTGATCTCTGTTTGACGTGCTCAATAGCTCGTTAGAAAGATATATCCGAGGAATACAACTTTGCCCAAAAAATTATGTCCAAAAAACGTCGTTTTAGGCCTCATCCTAAAACAGCTCCTAAGTTTGTGTCTGAAGACCCGAAAACCGCTAAAAATAGTAAGTTTTGTTGCAACTTGAAAACTGAAAGAACCGATGATGGGGGTTCAAATGGAATAGGTGGGTGGCCACCAATATCCACCTGGATCATTAAGCCCCCAAAACGGCTCCGAGAGTGGAGGACCTGAAAACCTGCTAAAAATAGTAAGTTGTGCTAAATGTGAAAAGCTGCAAGAATTGATGGTGCTGGTCCAAATGGAATAGGTCGGTGGCCACCGATATCCACCTGGATCACCATGGGAGATAAAGGGAGGTTTTGCATAATTTTTCTAGCCCTTACAAATGGATTACATGCTTGTTTTATCCACTTGGAGACCTATGAGGGTGTTTTTGTGCCCTAAGGCCACTTGGGAACACCATAGACTATTTTCTTGGAGATCCAAGGGCCACCCCCTTTATCACTATATTTTGAGCCCTTCCACTCGTTTTGGCACATATTGGACTCCACTTGGACTTTGAATGGCTCTTCTAGCTACTTATCTATCATTTTGGCTCTCTCGAGAGGCTTATGTTTCATGTTATGGAGCTATCTTGGTGGGCTTGTCACCAGGTAATGTTATTTTTCACATTATTTTATTATTAGGGGCATCATTAGGCATAATTAGACAAATCGAAACCTTAGAGGATGATATATATTGGTGAGAGGATCATTCTATTCCTCATCATCACTTGGATTTGTATCCATTTCTCTTTGAGAATTTCATTATTCCTATTTGAGGATGAATTGGAGAATCATTGATGCATTTTGATGTTTGGAATATCTTTCCTTATTCTTGGAGCTTCAATTTTGTCTCAATTTGATGATTGGATATACTCGCTATACTTGTAAGTGTTTTTCATGATCTATTTCTCTCTCTTTATGATGTACATGTATAATTTTCGCTCATGGAAATATGAAATTTGACCTAATTTAATGTGAATTAGTCAAATATTGATCTTGTAAGGGAATGGAATATGTTACATGCTTGGGTATAATGAATTAATGTTCCTAGGGTTACATTATCTCCATAATTTCCTTGAGAAGTCATCAAATTGCTGCAACAAGAAGTATAAATTCATTTCGTAACCTAGTAGCTACCTTTAGGGCCATGAAAATTTGCTAGAGGACTCCTTGATTGGGTTAAGTATCTCGAAATATTGAAAGCACATTGAATCCATTCTCCCAATAGGGTAGGCACTGATCCTATCCTTGGTGATCACTCTAAAGAATATATTTTTTACCTCCTTTCCTCTTTTCTTAAGCCCTAACCCTAGAGGTATCTTAGGGAATCAAGAAAAAATCATTGTAGCCATCAATTTCAAGATCGAGTTGGAAATCAACTGCATTGGGTATCCTCTAGGCCCTTGTTAATTTTGAAGGTCTTACTGTGGCTATATTTGGAATTATACCAAGCCCCTGATCCAATTTCATTCTTAACCCTAGCTTTCCTTAGTTAGTGGCTTCATCAAGAGTCATTGCATTGAAATATCAAGTAAAAATTAATTTCGCTGACTCTTTTCTCCTCCCTTACTTGGTCTAAGTCTTTGTTTAGAATTTCACTCGAAACCCTAGCCCTCGCTTGGGTCCTTGGGCTTCTGTGTGCTACCATGTCTTTATAATTCCTATTTAACAAATATCACTTAAGAATCTCTTTTTCCTTAAGGATATTAGGTACAGGGCATCCCTCATCAAGGAATATCCCACATCCCTAGGTCTAGGCTTCCTCTAAAGCCTTTCTTGGAGAGCCTTACACCTTTCTTCTTAAGAAAGTAAGCTCTATCATATGAGAGTCTCCTTTGAATGGGATATTGAAATCACTATCTCTCCATCATTAATCTAGTGATTTCCCTCATATAGGGACTCCTCCCATTGGTGAAAGTCCGTAAAGAGCAGCGGATAGTGACTAAGGTCACAATGGGTCTTTGTCCCATTGTTTCCACTTGGTCTAGTAGTTTCCCCTTTGGAACCCCTCCTAGGACCCCTGCTAGATTGAGTGGTAACATTTTTGGTGTCGTTGTCGAGGACACTAGACCTGTGTCTTGTTTCCCTTAGGAAAATATTGATATATCGCTTTTGGAAACTCCATTGGAAAAAGGAAGCCCTAGTTCTTCATTAAACTTCAAATTTAATGCTTGTAGGGTGAAGCAAGCATCTATTAAGGCATTAAAAATTCACCCTAGCGACTCCACATTTGTTTTATATGAAAAATGTATTATTGTCAAGAAGAGAACTTGTGAGAGGAATAATGTGCAAGAGAATATTATGCATATATTGGTAGAGGGTAGAAAATATAAATAGTCTTGCAAGGGTTTCAAGCCTAGTTCAAGGCAGGAAAACTAGGTTGTTTTCAAATTCAAAAAATTATTTTGTAAGAGATCAGTTGCTCAATTTGTTTTTCTATCAATAAAATTCTCAATAACAAGTAGAGGGTTTTCCTAGCTGGGTTCCTATACAATTTTTTTTTGTTAAATTGTGTGACTATGGTTTTATTTTTGTTTATATTCCACTACATCTAGCACAAAAATTATGTGTTTATGTGAGAAAAAAATTTATTTCAGATTTCTCATATTTTTTTTTAACTGAAGCGGTTATTTTTTATTTAATATTAAAATCTGGTTGGTTCGGGGCCAATTCAACCATCGATACAAGACGACAACCGAGCTTCTTAATACATGATGAGAAACCTTTCAAGGAATGTAGATTTGTGAAGGATTTCCATCATTTATGCCAAGGTCACCTTGCGGGAGAAGGCAACCTTTTTTTGCATAGCTATCAACTTCCTTGTTTGAGCCTCTAAGGATGTGGAAGAATTGGAAAGAAGCGAAGTCCAACAAGGTGAACTTCAGGCTATGGAGAATATTGTTTAGGACTGAATCATTGAATTGATCTTTCAAGTGTAGTTTTTTAATCAAGATTTCAGAGTCTTCAAAGGCTTGAAAATATCTAATGCTTTTCTCACAAGCAATTTGGAAAGCTTTTAACAGGCCAAGGATTTCTGCTTGGTTATTTGTTCGCTGCCCTAAAACCCAGATGAAACTGTATCTTTTTGTGCCGTCTGGAGAGTAAAGTAATCCTCCAGCTCTTGTTCTTCTGGGGTTTCCTTTGGAGGCTCCATTGAAGAAGATTGTAGATTTACCTTGCTTTCTCTACCAACCTTGAAATATTTTATCCGATTCCCTTAACTGCCAATGTTAGGTCCCTATATTACTAGTATAGTCCCTTATTGTTGTTAGTGTAACCCCATTATTGTTATTGTTGTACCCCTGTAACCCCAATATTGTTATTATTGTGCCCTTACATTATTATTGTTAGGTCGGCTAGGATTATATTGTGATCCCATGGACTCCTATATATAGAAGGAGGTTTTGTCATTTGTATCATCCAAGAATTTTTCATTTATGTAATTTATTAGAGGTTTCCCCCTCGAAGTGGCTGATTTCTAAGGCGATGATCTCTCTTTTATTATATTTTTGGAGTTGTTTTCATAACATTTGGTATCATAGCTTTGGATTCTAGGGTTTCCCTGCTCCAAACAGGTCATCGTGGCATTTTCGCCATAATTTTTTTTCTACGAAGGTTAAAAACTTTTTACAAAAACGAAATCCTGAAGAACGTCGTGTAAACATTTCAGATCTTGGTTCATAATCTTTTCGGAGATATGATCTGTGGAAGTTAGGGTTTTTTCAAGCTCCTGAATTTCACCTAAAACAGGTCATTGTGTAATTTGTGCTATAACTTTGTTTCTACGAAGGTTCAGAAGCTGACATTTTTACAGAGCAAATATGAAATACTAAGGAACTTCCTGTAAAAATTTCAGATCTTGGATCACAATATTTGTGGAGATATGATCTATGTAAGTTAGTGTTTTTTTAGGCTCCCAAATTTGATCTCAAAGAGGTGACTGTGGGAAAATAGTCATAACTCTTTCTATATGCATCAGATTGGAATTATGTAAAAAGTGGTAGAAGAACATAGACTGCAGTTTCCTTTGTATCAAGTTCAAAGCCAAAAGAGGAAACAATGACACGTGGCACGTTGTACAAGTTCACTCTACTGAACCATTCCATAATTAAGTCATTGTGGGAGATTGGGCAGAACTTTTCCTTGAAGAATCCAAATCATGTCAGACATGTGGCATTCGAAAGAAGATTCAAAGGGCTACTACAAGACCAAATTTCAAATATTTAAGATCCGAAATCACAGAGATAATTCAGTTTTAATATCGAGCTCCTCAAAAACAAGAAAAAGGTGTGTATTTTTTTTTTCGAATTGCATAAGTCTTGTTTGAAGAATCAATTTGAATTGATTACAAGGGCATATTGTAGAATATATATCAGTATTAGGTTCTAAAATTCCTCCTAAAAATAATTCCACACTCATTAAGCCTTTAGAATTTTGTACTATGACTCATGAGGATGAAAAAACGCAACATGACATATCAAAATTACAAGAGAAAGTGCACCAAATTTCGCTCTCGCAAAGAGCAACAAAAAATGAAATGGAAGTTTTGAAGAAATACTTGGAAGCTAAGATGGATGGTTTGAAGAAAGGAAAGGATGGTTTGAAGAATGGCATGGAAACTAAGATGGATGTCATGGAAGCTGGCATGGAATATAAGATGGATGACATAGAAGAAAAAATGGAAAACATGAAGAATGATCTAAAAGCAGACATAGAAGGTTTGACAAAGTTGATACAATAAATGTTTCCTAATGGAGAAAAGATAGTAGAGGAAACTCATGATGAGAAAAAAATAAATGTTAATCGTGATTTCATAAAATATAATGTTGGATGGAATACCCACCATATTCCAAAGATGGATATGAGGAAGTTTGATGGCAAGGATATCATAACATGGATACTACAAATGGAGCAATATTTTGATCTGAATAATGTGAAAAACACACAAAAGGTACGCATTGAAAATTTACATTTAGAACAAAATACATTTGTATGGTATCGATGGCTTTGCTCCCATAAAAAAATTGTCACTTGGTCAATTTTTACGGAGGAAATGATAGCCCATAATGAGGATACAAAGAGAAACACCTTCTTTAGCCAATTGATAAATCTCAAACAAAAGGGTTCAGTGGTGGAGCACATTGAGGAATTCCAAAAATTGAATATAAGGATAACTAATATTCCAGAGGAACACATGATTGATGTCTTCATAAGGACTCTAAAGGATAACATCCAACATGAATCTCGCATTTGGGAACCTGATTCATTGGAGAAGGCATTCATATTGGCAAGAAAAATTAAATGTAAAATTATGGCGACAAGGAAGCCTACCACTCACATCTATAAAGATGGAAGTATTGCTACTCTTAGACTTCCACAACCTACAAGGTTGACACCAAAACAATTGGAAGAAAAAAGAGAAAAAGGGCTTTGCCACAGTTGTGATAGAAAATACACTAAAGGTCATTAGTGTGCTGAGAAGAAATTATTTTACATAGATTGTGAAGAGGAGGAAGAAAATGAAAAAGAAACTTCAAATGAAGAGGATATACACTAGGAACCGACCCTAGAAGAAGAATAAATGAGTCTGACCATATCATGTAATGCATTGGTAGGTATTACCACTCCTCAAACTCTCAAGATAGAAGGACATATCAAGAAGAAAAAGGTAATAGTGTTGATTGATTCGGGTAGTACCCATAATTTTATTCATTGTAAGGTAGCCAAAGAATTGAATTGTTTCCTATACGCAGCCCCAGAATGTCAAGTAATGGTTGCAAATTGAGGAACTATAAATTGCTCTTGAAAATGTCATATTATCAAGCTAACCATGGGTGAATATGTATTTAATAGTCCAATTCTTTCCATTCCAATGGGAGGTGTTGATGTTGTACTAGGAGTACAATGGTTACAATCTTTGGGGACAATATATTTTAATTTTCAAGAACTTTTCTTAAATTTTTTTTCGGAAGGAAAGGAAGTCGAATTACGAGGTATCATAGGGAAGCCAGGAAAGATAATAAGCTCTAATGTCATGGAAAATCCTCTGAAGAAAGAACAATGAGGCATAATTGCACAACTATGCTCACTAGAAGTTCCAACATCAAAATCATCAATTTCTCCAGATCTCCAAAAAGTATTGGACAATCCGTTAGGAGAATTTTGAGGTCTAAAATGGGCCTCCTAAGGAAATTATAAAATAATAGTGGAAATAATAAAATAAGATTTGCTTACATCATCAAATTTTAGTGGAAAATAAAAAGAAAAACACTACTTTTTCAACTCGTATTTTCAACTTATCTCCCACAGTTTTTACTCAAATTTCGAGCGGGGGAATTCATTGGATGCAAAATTTAATTCCTCATCCAAGGAGTACCCATATTTCATACTTTCAATGGATCCTGCTACATGAAAAATAAGAAATACATGAAACACGTGACTGTAATCACATTTTTTCATGTATTTCTCATTTTTCGTGTAGCAAGGTCCATCAAAAGTATGCAACATGGGTACTCCTTGGATGAGGAATTAAATTTTTCATCCAACGAGTACTCCCGCTCAAAATTTGAGTAAAAAATTTGGGATATAATTTTAAACTATGAGTTGAAAACGTAGTTTTATTATTTTATTATTTTTTAATATTTTTACCCTTTTACTTAAAAAATGGTAAATCATCCCCTATGGTTGACATCATCACCTTGAATCCTATTGGTTCTTATAAAGTTTATTTTGGTTGTACATTTTTCTTAGGAGGCCCATTTTAGACCTCAAAATTTCCCTAATGATTCCAAGGTGTTTGAAACTCCCAAAGGACTCCCACCTATTCATGATCATGATCACGCTATTTATTTGATTCCAGGAAGTGTTCCTCCAAACATCAGGCCTTATAGATATCATTATGTCCAAAAGAGTGAAATTGAACATATGATTGCAGAAATGTTAGAGGTTGGTATAATTCAACCTAGTCAAAGTTCTTTGTTTGTTCCATTAGTTTTGGTGCACAAGAAGGATGGATCATGGTGCATGGGAGCTCAATAAGCTCACTATTAAAGATAAATTTCCCATTCCTGTGATTGATGAATTATTGGATGAATTATATGGAGAAATTTATTTTACCAAGTTGGATCCTATAAGACAACACAATGGGTCAAGTGGTTACCTCTCGCTAAATGGTGGTATAACACTTCCTTCCATACTGCAGCAAAAAAGACCCCATTTATGGCACTTTATGGATATCATCCACTGTCCATCACATCATCTTTAAGAGAAAATTCAAAGGTTCAAGCAGTGGAAGATCACATCGAGCATCAACAAGAAGTTCTCCAACTCTTAAAGGATAACCTAAATTTGGCATAAAATCGAATGAAACAACACACAGATCAACATTACAGGGAGAGAAGTTTTGATGTAGGAGACTGGGTATTTTTACGGCTATGACCATACAAAAAAATGTCCCTCAAGCAAGCTAAGAAGGATAATAAATTATCACCAAAGTACTATGGTCCTTACAAGGTGTTGCTAAAGATTGGTACTATGGCATACAAATTGGAGCTCCCTGCTTCTTCGCGAGTGCATCCAGTTTTTCATGTTTCATGCTTAAAGAAGGCTATAGGTGACAAACTTCCAGTTCAAAAAATATTTCCAGAACTTGATGAGGAAGGAAAAATAATATTGGAACCTGAAGTAGTCATGGAAACAAGAACTCGACAGCTACGAAATCGATCAATTTCAGAGTATCTCATCAAGTGGAAGAACTTACCCACTAAATATTCTACATGGGAGGTTGATAATTTATATAGAAGCATCCGAAGCTACTCAAGCATTTAGGACAACACTTTTTTGAAGGAGAGGGGCATGTTAGGTCCCTATATTACTAGTATAGTCCCTTATTGTTGTTAGTGTAACCCCCTTATTGTTATTGTTGTACCCCTGTAACTCCAATATTTTTATTATTGTGCCCTTACATTATTATTGTTAGGGCGGGTAGGATTATATTGTGATCCCATGGACTCCTATATATAGAAGGAGGTTTTTTCATTTGTATCATTCAAGAATTTTTCATTTATGTAATGTATTGGAGGTTTCCCCCTTGAAGTGCCTGATTTCTAAGGCGTTGATCTCTCTTTTCTTCTACTTTTGGAGTTGGTTTCGTAACTTTGTCAAACCTTCCATGTTATGAAACTAGCTCCAAAAATAGAAGAACAAAGAGATCAATGCCTTATAAATCAACCACTTCGAGGGGGAAACCTCAAATACATTACATAAATGAACAATTCTTGGATGATACAAATGAAAAAACCTCCTTATATATATAGGAGTCCATGGGATCACAATATAATCTTAGCCAACTTAACAATAATAATGTAAGGGCACAATAATAACAAAATTGGGGTTACAGAGGCACAATAATAAAAATAAGGGGGTTACACTAACAACAATAAGGGACTATACTAGTAATATAGGGACCTAACATCCCCCTCTCCTTCAAAAAAGTGTTGTCCTCAACGCTTGAGTAGCTCCGGATGCTTCCATATAAAATTCTCATCCTTCCATGTAGAATCTTCAGTGGGTAAGTTCTTCCAGTTGGTGAAATACTCTGAAATTGATCGATTTTGTAGCTGTCGATTTCTTGTTTTCGCGACTACTTCAGGCTCCAATATGATTTTTCCTTTGTCATCAAGTTCTAGAAATATTGTTTGAAATGGAATTTTATCACCTATAACCCTCTTTAAGCATGAAACATGGATAAATGGATGCACTCGCGAAGAAGCAAGAAGCTCCAATTTGTATGCCATAGTACCAATCTTTAGCAAGACCTTATAAGGACCATAATACTTTGGTGATAATTTATTATCCTTCTTAGCTTGCTTGAGGGAAATTTGTTTGTATCTGTAAAAACACCCAGTCTCCTACCTCAAAACTTCTCTCGCTGCGATATTGATCTGCATGTTGTTTCATTCGATTTTGTGCCAAATTTAGGTTATCCTTTAAGAGTTGGAGAACTTCTTGTTGATGCTTGATGTGATCTTCCACTACTTTAACCTTATAATTTTCTCTTAAAGATGATGTGATGGACGGTGGATGATATCCATAAAGTGCCATAAATGGGGTCATTTTTGCGGCAGTTATGGAAGGAAGTGTTATACCACCATTCAGCGAGAGGTAACCACTTGACCCATCATGTTTTCTTAATATATACAAAACAAC
Source organism: Pinus albicaulis (assembly GCA_034641835.2). Taxonomy (NCBI): domain Eukaryota; kingdom Viridiplantae; phylum Streptophyta; class Pinopsida; order Pinales; family Pinaceae; genus Pinus; species Pinus albicaulis. The sequence continues at coordinate 349,097,020 of CM076574.1, read as the reverse complement.
GAAGATATCCTTCCAAAAATTTATTCACTATATCAGTTTGACCATCGGATTGAGGATGATAAGATGAGTTTTGAGCTAGTTGGGTACCCAAACAAGAAAACAATTCCGTCCAAAAATTACCAGTAAAAATGGGATGTCTGTCACTTATAATAATCTTTGGGTTTCCATGTAGCTTTTGAATTGTTTCCATATATGCAGTAGCAACTATACTTGCTTTAAATGGATGAGATAATGCACAAAAGTGTGTATACTTGGTAAGTCTATCAACTACCACCATGGTGACACTCTTTCCTTCGAACTTAGGTAAACTTGTGATAAATTCCATTGAAATCTCCTCACCAACTTTGACTTGGAATGGATAAAGGTTGTAGAAGACCCAAGGTATTAATTGTCTCATCTTTATTTTGCTGGAAAACCAAACATTTTGCCACAAAATTTTGAATAGAAGATTTAAGGCCATCCCAAAAAAATTCTTTCTTCACCCTGTGGTAATTTTTTAAAAATCCTAAGTGTCCTCCTAAAGGATAAGTGTGCAATTCCAAAATAATATTTTGTTTTAGTTGGAATTCTTACAAATATATAAGTGATATTTGTACCATAAGGAATAATTTTTCCAACTAAATGTATCAGATGTACTAGGATCTTGCTACAAATTTTTAATGAGTGTCCGCACTTCTTCATCTTCTTCCATTCATCCCTTTCTTCGGTTATGAAATTTCGTTGGATAATAGAAATGGCACAAAGAAATGCTTCCAACTATTCATCCTTACTTGAGAGTGCATCTGTGACAACATTTAGCTTCCATTTTTTGTAGATGATTTCAAAGTCATAACCCAACATCTTTGTGACCCATTTTTGTTGCTCTTCTAAAGATAGTATTTGTTCCAAAATGTGTTTAAGACTATCATGATCAATTTTTACCTTGAAGTGTCTCCCCATTAGGTAAGGTTGCCATTTCCTTAGTGCATGTATTATTGCCAACATTTCCTTCTCATAAATAGCTTTCTATAAATACTTTCCTTTGATTGGACGCCTTTAAAAAGAAATGGGTCTTCCTTCTTGCATTAAAACAACACCAATTCCATTTCCTGAGGCATCACATTCCACAATAAATGTTTTTTTGAAGTCTTGCGTAGCTAAGGCCAGTGCTAGGCCCATTGCCTATTTAAGATGTTCAAAGGCCTTAGTTGCTTCAAGAGTCCATGAATTTATGAAAATTCATTTTTATTCAATAATATTGTTAGAGGTGCTGCTATTCTCCCATAATTCTTAACAAACTTGCGATAATTCCCTCCCTGTTAACCCGATAAATCCTCACAACTGCTTTATGGTTGTGGGGACTTTCCATTCCTTAACGGATTTAATTTTTTTAGGGTCTACCTTAAAACCCTAATGAGATACAATATGACCCAGATATTCGACCTCTTTTACTCCAAAGAAACATTTGGATGTTTTTGCATATAATTGTATCTCCTCCAATAGTTTGAGCACCCTATCAACATGTTGAACATGATCTTTCCAAGACCTGGTGTAGATTAGTATATCATCAAAAAATACTAGCACAAATTTTCTAAGGAAGGGTTTGAAAACGGAATTTATCAACCCTTGAAATGTAGAAGGTTCATTGGTAAGGCCAAAAGGCATGACCAAAAATTCATAATGACCCTCGTGAGTTCGAAATGTTGTTTTCGGAATATCTTTCGTCTTCATTCTAATTTGATGATATCTTGAACGAAGATCCAACTTGGTAAAATAAATTTCTCCATGTAATTCATCCAATAACTCATCAATCATAGGAATGGGAAATTTATCTTTAATAGTGAGCTTATTGAGCTCCCTATGATCCAGACACATGCGCCATGATCCATCCTTCTTGTGCACCAATACTACTGGAGCATGTAGAAATTATATAACTGATATGTTATAAATCCAATATTCTCCTGATCACACACTATTTGACTTCATGCACAATACATAATCTCTTCTACCATTGATCATTAATTTCGGAAATAAAATCAATTGCATGCACACATTAAAACCATAAACATTTACACATATGAACACAGTAATTTATGGTAAAGCTTAAAGCTGAAAACCCCCAACTATCTGTCTATTATATGTCATAGATATCATGTAGCAATCATCATACAAAGCTCCTCACAAGTTCTCAGTACAATCTCCAATTGCTACACACTAATCAAGTTAGATCTAGCAAAACACATGCTCCAATCTCTACCACCTGATAGCCTGCCTCTACTGCGCAATCACTACTGAAGAATGGCTCATAATGAACTCAAATCCATCCTATATTAACCACAAAATCCTCATTGGCATCTCCAACCACTGTGTGTTGCAAAACATGCAACAGTATAGTCACAACTGATTGTCACACTGCTCTTTCACCTATCTCTTCACTGTTCTCCACTGAAACTGTCCATGCACTGAAGTTAACTGATGTATTATTTAGTTGATTAATGAGTTTATAATTAGTGAATTAATTATTAATTAATTCACACCACTCTCACTAGTGTATCAATCAGTTAGACTAGATACAACTAGCCCAACCATGTTTAATAGTTAAACCGAATACAACTCCATCAACTACCTCAACAACTCCACCAAACCTCGTCATATGAAGTTCTGAGTCCCAAGTATCTGCATAAATAGTCGACTAAACTCCTCGTAATGAGCAATTCTTCTCATACTGTGTCACATATGCACTCCCAATCGAAGTGCTCCAAGAGAATAAGATAATATTTATAGTCCAAATATTATTAAGAGCTAATAATATTCGACATATCTATTTTTAGACTGGAAATCTAAAAATAGATTCCGCCCAATATGTCTAAAAATAGAAGTCCATCTATTTTTTTCCAACTTGACCAACCATCCACAAATAGCATCCTGCAACTCATAGAATATGATCGACATGTCTAAAAATAGACATAGTCTAAAAATAGACTTTGCACCAAAAATCACCTGTGTGGGCCCCACCTAGTTTAGGTGATCACTTTCCAACTAGGATCAGGAATGATGTTTCAGGATGCCTCCTTCATTGTTTCTTGTTGCAATCTTCAACAAAGCAGAGAAATAACTTTGACTAGGTTGAATTATACCAGCCTCTAACATTTCTGCACTCATACGTTCAATTTCACTCTTTTGTACATAGGGATATCTATAAGGCCTGAAGTTTGGAGGAACACTTCCTAGAATCAAATGAATAGCATGATCATGTTCAAGAATAGGTGGGATTCCTTTGGGAGTTTCAAAAACCTTGGAATGATTGTCCAAGACTTTTTGGAGATCTGGAGAAATAGATGATTTTGATGTTGGAACTTCTAGTGAGCATAATTGTGAAATTACCCCTTGTTGTTCTTTCTTAAGAATATTTGTCATGAAATTAGAGCTTATTATCTTTCCCGAATTCCCTGCGATACCCCGTAATTCGACTTCCTTTCCTTCTGAAAAAAATTTCAAGAGAATTTCTTGAAAATTAAAAGCTACCGTCCCTAAATATTGTTACCATTGTACTCCTAGTACAATATCATCACCTCCCATTGGAATGGAAAGCATTGGAATATTCAATACATATTCCCCCATGGTTAGCTTGATATTATGACATTTTTAGAGTAATTTATAGTTCCTCCATTTGCAACCATCACTTAACATTCTAGTGCTGGGCATAGGAAACAATTCAATTCCTTGGCTACCTTACAATGGACAAAATTATGGGTACTACCCGAATCAATCAACACTATTACCTTTTTCTTCTTGATATGTCCTTCTATATTGAGAGTTTGAGTAGTGGTAATACCTACCAATGCATTACACGATATGGTCAGACTCATTTCTTCTTCTTCTAGGGTTAGTTCCTGGTGTATATCCTCTTCTTTTGAAGTTTCTTGCTCATTCTCTTCCTCCTCTTCACAATCTATGTAAAATAATTTCTTCTCAGCACACTTATGACCTTTAGTGTATTTTCTATCACAACTGTAGCAAAGCATTTTTTCTCTTTTTTCTTCCAATTGTTGTGGTGTCAACCTTGTAGGTTGTCGAAGTATAGGAGTAACAACACTTCCATATTTATAGAAGTGAGTGGTAGGCTTCCTTATTGCCATAATTTTACATTCAATTTTTCTTGCCAATATAAATGCCTTCTCCAATGAATCAGGTTCCCAAACGCGAACTTCATGTTGGATTTTATCCTTTAAAGTTCCTATGAAGACATCAATCCTGTGTTCCTCTAGAATATCAGTTACCCTTATATTCAATTTTTGGAATTCTTCAGTGTGCTCCACCACTGAACCCTTTTGTTTGAGATTTATCAATTGGCTAAAGAAGGTGTTTCTCTTTGTATCCTCATAATGTGTTATCATTTCCTCCGTAAAAATTGACCAAGTGACAATTATTTTACGGGAGCAAAGCCATCGATACCATACAAATGTGTTTTGTTCTAAATGTAAAGTTGCAATGTGTACCTTTTGTGTTTTTTGCACATTATTGAGATCAAAATATTGCTCCATATGTAGTATCCATGTTATAGAATCCTTGCCATCAAACTTCCTCATATCCATCTTTGGAATATGGTGGTTCTTACATCCAACACTAGAGTTTATAAAATCACGATTAACATTTATTTTTTTCTCATCATGAGTTTCCTCTACTATCTTTTCGCCATTAGGAAACATTTATTGTATCAACTTTGTCAAGCCTTCCATGTCTTCCTTTAGATCAATTGCTCAATTTGTTTTTCTATCAATACAATTCTCAATAACAAGTAGAGGGTTTTCCTAGTTAGGTTGCCTATACAATTTTGTTTTGTTAAATTGTGTGACTATGATTTTATTTTTGTTTCTATTTCATTGCATCTAGTAGGGAAATTATGTATTTATGTGAGAAAAAAAATGATTTCATATTTCTCATATTTTTTTTTAACTGAAGCAATTATTTTTTTATTTAGTAGTAAAATCTGGCTGGGTCGAGGACAAATCAACCATCAATACAAGACAACAAATGAGCTTCCTATTACATGATGATAAACCTTTCAAGGAATGCATATTTGTGAAGGATTTCCATCGTTTATGCTAAGGTCACCTTGCGGGAGAAGGCAACCTTAGTTTGCATAGCTATCACCTTCTTTGTTTGAGCCTCCGAGGATGTGGTTGAATTGGAAAGAAGAGAATTCTAGCAAGGTGAACTTCAGCCTATGGAGGATATTGTTTTGGAATGAATCATTGAATTGATCTTTCAAGTGTAGCTTTTTTTATCAAGATTTTAGAGTCTCCAAAGGCTTGAAAATCTCTAATGCCTTTCTCACAAGCAATTTGGCAAGATTTTAACAGGCCAAGGATTTTTGCTTGGTTATTTGTTCGCTGCCCTAGACTGCAGATGAAAATGTCTCTTTTTGTGTCGTTCGGAGAGTAAAGTACGCCTCCAGCTCCCGTTGTCCTAGGGTTTCCTTTGGAGTCTCCATCGAAGAAGATCGTAGCTTTACCCTGCTTCCTCCACCAACCTTGAAATATTTCATCCGAGTCCCTTAACCGCCAACCTGTATTGGTTGAAGGTCTAGCTGTGATTTGATTTTTGTCCCAGAAGACAAATTTCCCCATCCATTTCCTTTCCTGAGGGAGGAGAGAGTTATCATGTTTGAGGGCTTGGTTGCTCATGGTTTCAAAAAGGATGGCTTTGGCTTTGACAACAACTGAAGAGGGAGGCCATAAAGTGTTGTTGAAGATCTGTTCGTTCCTAGCAAGCCAAATTTTCCGGTAGACATGCTTGGGGATGGTGTGCCAAACACGAGACCAAAGGACCTTACTAGAGATAGCCTGAGGGTAATGCTCCTTCCAAGTGGAATAAATATCCACAACAGGGATTTGGGAAGGAGCAACAACATCGATACCGTGAAGGGTAAGGTTCCACACTTCCTTGGCGAAAGAAAAATCCATAAAGAGATGGTCCAAGGTTTCAAGAGAATTCTTGCAGAGAGCACATCTATGAGGGCCTACAATACTTCTTTTCAAAAGGTTTTCCCCTATCAATATTTTCTTGTGCATTAGTGTACAGAAGAAATTTTTTATTTTGGGGAGGCCCATGGAATCCCACACCAGAATCCAGAAGCTAGCAGGAAGGATCCTCTCACATTGTGATTGAAGACATTGAAAACCACTCATATAAACATAGGTACCAAAGGACCCCCAACACCATGAATCAGTAGCAAGCTTGTGTACTGGAGCAGCATCCCTTAACTCTGTTTTGAGAATTTCATTTCGTTGTTGCAAGTGCTCCGAGATTCTGGGAAAGAGAGAAGAATTCCAGTTTCATGTCTCATCCCACTCAGAAATATCCTCAAGAGTATGCATTCTGCACTGAGTCATACAATCCTGGATCTCATTGAGAGAAACATAGTTGGCAAGGGGTGAATGACCCATAATACATTCTTTCTAGAATTTCACTTTTTTCCCGTTTCCAGGGATGCGATATAGGTGTTTTTGAAAGAATTCGATTCCTCTCCTATAGATGTTCCAAATCAGCGATCCTCTTGTGTTGTTTTTTGCCTGCAAATTCCTGAGGGAGGCAAATTCCTGAGGGAGGCACTTTTAACATATTTTTTTTTCTGAGTATTCGACTTACTGGGTGATTTGGCTCAGTGTTAAGCTTCCACAGAATTTTTCAACCGACAGATATGTTGGCGTAAGCAGGATCTCGAATCTGGAGCCCACCTTCTTGAATTGAACATTTTGCCATTTCCTATCTGACTAAGTGGAATTTCCACTGGTTTCCTTTACCATCTTGCCAGATAAAATCGTGAAGCATTTTGGAGATCTGTTCAATGATAGACTTGGGTGCCAGCATGAAAGAATTTTGGTATATGGGAAGTGTTTAAAGCACAGATTTAATGAGGGTGAGTTTTCCACCATTCATGAGCCATTGGCCACCCCAGAATTCGATTTTTGATTTTATTTTACTAATCACTTCGACCCACAGAGAACCCCTGTTGATTCCAAGAGTAAGTGGTAATCCCATATACTTTATTTTTTCCCAGCGATCATAGCCTGTGAAGTCCAGGATTTGTGAAAATTTATCTATTTCATGCTCATCAGCATTCCAACCATACACAACACTCTTGTTGTCATTTATGAGAGCACTAGAGACACTACAGTATCCATGAAGAGTGGATTTGAAGGTGTTAGCAATCCTATTTGAGACTCCACCAAGCAGCAAGGAGTCATCGACGAAGAGTGTGTGGTTGATTAGCTCTAACCCATTCAAGATTCTAAGACGAGGAGCAATCCTAGTGGCCTTTTCAATTTCCAGCTTCCTACTGAGAGTATTAGCCATGAGGATATGTAGGAAAGGGGAGAGAGGGAATCCTTACCTTAATCCTCTCATTGCTTGGAAATAACTGGTTGGTCTCACATTGACAAGTGGTGCAATCCATGGCTTGTTTGTACAAGCTTTGATCAGATTGAAAAAATCTGGGGAAAATCCATAGGAGAGAAGGACCCTGTAGAGGAAGGACAAGTTGACCCTGTCCAAGGTGTTAGCCATGTCCATATTGACCAACATTCCTTTCTCCTTCCTTTGATTGCTTGAATGCATAGTTTCTTGCACCTGAATGACAGTGTCCAAGATATGTCTGCCTTTGACAAACCCTCCTTGAGTGATGGATATGAGGCTTCCGAGGAGTGGTTTGATTCTATTGGAAAGGATCTTAGCAATGATTTTATACGATCCATTACAGAGGGAGATGGGATTGAATCTGCCAAAGGAGTCGGGATTTATTTCTTTCAGAATTAGAGCAAGGAAGGTGGAGTTGGTGCTTCCCCCCACCTTAGATTTATTCAGAAACCATTTGATCATTCTTACCAAATCAACCTTGATGATGTCCCAGCAGATCCTATAGAAATGGATTGAGAACCCATCAGGGTCAAGCGCCTTATCGGGTTCCATTGACTAAATAACATTGCAGATTTCTTCATCAATAAATTTCTTTGTGAGTGTTTATTTGTCATCTCTGTTTACCAATGTGGAGATGTGGGAGATGAATCCCAACATTTCCTCTTCACTGCCTTCACTCCCTTTCTTGTAAAGGTTCTGAAAGTGAGAGTTAGCAACAACTTTGATTTGTTCATTGCCTTTGCAAACCACCCCTTCAGAGGTCGTTAATTCTGAGATATGGTTACGGGAGAGGCGAGCTTTGGATTGGCGATGGGAGTAGGAAGTATTTCTATCTCTTGATTTCAACCAAAGGCTACAAGACTTAATTCTCCAATATTCCTCTTCAATTTGGAAGGAGCGATAGGAGTTGATTTGGGTTGTTTGTTCTTTTTCCAGCTCCATAGAGCTAATGTCTTTTATATCTAATTCCATTGTGGGTCCTCCAACATCTAGATTGCTTCCTTTCTCTAGTTGTTTTGGGTGATAGTAGGTTTTTTTACCCACTCCTTCAAAGCTTTCTTTGTGGCCTTTAACTTCTACTCCCACACATAACTTGGGGAACCAGTGATAGAGACGGACCAAGCCATGCGAATAGTGTCATGGAACTCATCTTTGATATTCCAAAGAGGACTAAAACTAAAATGAATTGGACCCAAGTTTTCTTCCTCTTCCTGTTGGAAATATTGCCATTGATGACAAAGATACAAATAGGAGCAACACCAGAATCATTGGCTATAAGGTAAAGGAGAAGATTAGGATTGTGCAGTAGAGAGGCAAAGGATCACTAGCAAAATTATCATTAAGGAAGAGGAGCAGAGAGGAGAAACTTTAGAAAAGGAATAAAGACTGCAGTGGCAAAAAAGGAAACAAAAAGAAGCAGAGGCAATAGAGAAGCAGTTAAGGAAAAAAAGGAGAGATTCACAGAAGCATTAAAGAAGTAGAGGCAGCATAGGTATTAAAGAAGTAGAGGTAGCAGTGGCAGCAAAACAACGAAGGCAACAGAGGCAACAAAACAACGAATGAAGTAGACGCAGATTAACAACAAATGCAGCAAAGGCAACAAATGTAGCAAAGGCAGCAGAGATGCAACAAGGCAGCAAGGTAGCAGAGAAGTAGCCAAGACAAGCACAGGAGGAACAATGTGTAGAAACCAGAGTTACAGAGTGGGATGGCGTAAAAAAAATGGAAAATAGACTAAGGCAAAGAATTCTTTGAAGAATTCCAAGTGAGGTAAACAGACAGTCACGATTAGATTGCAACAGCAAAGGTAAGAGATGGATGACTGAGATCAAAGTAGGCATAATAGAAAAAGAAGAGAAGCACATAGGCAAGTGGATAGTCGGGATTAGATGGCAAAAAAAGAGGCAAGAAATGGACAGATGTGATTCATCGTAAGATAAGCGGGGCAGAAATATAATCGAATTGCAAGAAGCAATGAGGACCATAGATTTGGGCAGATCAACAATGATGATCACATCGACGGAGATCAAAAGTGAAAATCGCAAAGTATAGTGAGTAAGTGTTAAGGAGTCACATGATAAGTTAAATAAATTATGATGTGAAGTGAAGAAGGGACACGTGGCGGCACAATGCAACAACACACATCGCAGCGCTTAAAGGATAGCAATAAGGCATCACAAGGTAAGTTATTTTGTGTGTGATGCGAAGTTCAAAAGGGACATGTGTCAGCACTGCGCAATATCACAGGTCGGAAGAAATAGAGGGTAACCACAAAGTAAATCTTATAAAGTGAAAAGTGCGATAAGATGAGGACCATTAGATCTGGGCGTAGATTAACGGTGGACGGAAAATCGCAAAAGCGCACATCGCAAATTATAGCGGATAGAGCTAAGGCATCGCGCGATAAGTTAAATTGTTTGTGATGCAGTAAATATTGGAATATGCGATGTGAAAAGGGGAGACCAAGTGTTGGCATTGCACATGAGTGCACACCGCAGATTTTATGGTTTGTACTTAAGAGTTCGCACAGTAAGCTAGATGCGATGAGATATGATCGCATATCGCAGAAAATAGGAGATAAGTTTATTGCAAAAGGTTAAAACTTGTGGGCAAGCGAAATGCGATGCACTGTGATTGGTCACGTGTTGTGGGACCCTATAAGCCTTTGTTCCGTGTATATTATATGCACCATATTATAAAGTTTATGATGTTGATTGCTAATCGTATGTACGTTAAATATATATGCGTTATTGATCTTTTAAACGTATGTATGTTGATTAAAGCCCAGATTTGTAATCCACCACGGGTATAAAGGGAGTTGTAAGTGGGCCATACCCCATAAGTCACAAAGGAATGGCATGAACGCATAACAAAGGAACAAGAACTTGTGCAGAACAATGTTGCAGCAGTAAGGCAGATGAAAAGGCTGAACACGGCAAAAAATACACACGTAACATAAGAAACAGTGCAGTTATGCAGCAAAGCTGGAATAAAATGGTAGAAATAGAAAATACACAAGGACAAACAAGAAGAAGAGGCCAAACACATAGCAAAGCAGAAAAAATCATGGGCTGAGTAAATAATTAATTATAACTGAAAATGTATTATTATTTGTATATTGTTTGTGATGCAAAGGCAATTCTTTGGTAGGAAAAGTAAAACTCCAATGTAATACTGAAATGAGTACATAGTATTGTAACATCCTTAATGTGTTGAGTGAGAAAATGTGAAGGTGAAAGGCAAAGAGTCATACCTGTTCATTTTAGATTCCCATATGGAATGCAAAGAGCTATGAGGTGATCTCTATAAATGATGCTATTGTAATATTCTTACAGGTGTTAGAAAGTGGAAGAATAAGAAGAAGAAAGAGCAGAAAGAGAAGTTGTGTAGATCCAGAGATGATATAAGGTAGATATCAAGGCTGGAGGACATCAATGAAGAAGGAATAGAACAGAGCTGATATCCAGGTAAATCAACATGTGTTTTCAATGTAGTTTGAGGACGTTGGTGCTTCCATATCAATTTTTATCTTGATAGATGTCCATTTGTAGATGGCTGAGGTAGGAGCCTCCTGTGGGTTGTAGTCTGCAGAAAATAGATGGGAGTTGGAGCTTCCTTGCAAGTTGTAGCTTGCAGAATTGAGGTAGTAGCCTACTGTAGGTTGGAGCCTACATAAAATCAGTGGTGAGAGGGAGTTAGAGATTTCCTTTGCATCACAACAATAATAAGATGTGGTTTTCTCCCTTATGGGTATCCACTTATATCTGTTTTCTATGTGCATGACGATTATGTGTTGATATTCTATATTTAATCTACTTTATACCTGCTGCTCACTTATTAATATTGTTGTTCATGATTTTACATTAAGATGATAATGAAATGAAGGTGTAAATAAATATAAAATAAATTTTAAAATTCCATGAATGCATTAAATTGATTCACCCCCCCTCTTAGTTTAACTAAGGGTTCAATAATTGGTATCAGATCTAGTTCCTTTTGTATCAGTTTAACAACTCGAAGGAGATCCTAAGTCCCCAAGATGGCTAGTCTAGAATGATGCTCAACAAATAAAGCCCCATTTTTTACTGGAACAAACTATTCTTTCTGGAAAATAAGAATGGGGACATACATAATGTCTCTAGGAATATAATTTTGGGCTACTGTGGAAGAAGGATATGCTCCAAAGGATACTGACACAGGAGATTACCTCAAACAACTTTCTCTGCTATATATAGATACTACTTCCATGGGTATTGTTTTTATTGTAAGGGGTTCGGTCATAAAGCCATGGAGTGAAAAACATATGGACAAAGACTGGTGTATGAAAACTCAAGGAGAGTTATGAACAAGGGAGAAAACGTATACATAATCCATTTAGAAATATAATCAAATTCTTTGACTACCATCAAATCAGGCACAAGTCTCACAAATGTCCTCTCAAATACTGTGGTCCATCTCCTCAGAAAAGTTACCAAACAAATAGTTGCATGTAGTGGGAAAAGAAGCTGAATAAGTTTGATCTAGTTCTAATAGCTCAAGATCATAAAAGCCAATGGTATATGGACAATGGGTACTCAAAGCATATGACTGGAGACCGAAGCAAGTTTATAACCTTTAATGAAAATAAATATGGAAATGTAACATTCGGCAATGACAAAGCAGGGAAAATCAAAGGAAAAGGCTTAGTCAGTCTGAATAATGGAAGAGGAGAGGCTCAAGATGTACTATTTGTGGACAGGCTAAAAGAAAATTTGCTAAGCGTCAATCAAATGTGTGATAAAGGCTGTGAGGTCCTTTTCAAAGCCCAATATTGCAAGGTAAGGTCTATCAACACAGGAAATACATTGATCAAACGTGTTCGAACACAAAGTAATGTATATATAGTAGAAGAAGAGAATGAAGCATGCCACATAAGAAAACTTGACGAATCATGGTTATGGCATAGAATATTGGGACACCTAAACTTTGAACACATCATCAATCTAAGCAAGAAGAATGTTGTCAAAGATATGCCTGCAATAAAGAAGCCTCCAAACACCATATGGAAATCCTACCAACTGGGAAAGCAAACCCGCACGTCATTCAAAGCCAAAGATCAACTATCTACAAGTAGGCCACTTTAGCTTGTACACATGGACTTCTGTGGACCTTCAAGAACTAATGCACCAGGTGGATAATCTTATTTCATGCTGATAATAGATGATTTTACTAGATTGACGTGGGCGGAATTTCTTAAATATAAATCTAAAGCATTAGAGAAATTCAAGATCTTCAAGACAGTGGCAGAAAATGCATCAGATCAGACAGAGGAGGTGAATTCACGGACTATGATTTTGCAGACCTGTGCAATGAATATGGGATAAAACAACAGTTTACAATTACAGGTACACCTCAACATAATGGAGTGGCAGAGAGGAAAAACATGTTAGTACAGCATATTTCCAGAGCCATGATGCAAGAAAGTAACATTCCCCAAACCTGCTGGGCAGAAGTAGTAAACACAGTTGTTCACATTCTTAAAAAAGCTCATCTAAGACCAAATTGTGACAAGAATCCTTATGAATTATGGCATGGGAAACTAGCATCAATAAAGCACTTTAGAGTCTTTGGTAGCAAGTGTTTCATAAAAAATAATGATGAAAAATTGGCGAAGTTTTATGCAAGATGATGAAGGAATATTTTTGGGATATGCATCCAAGAGTAAGGGTTACGGGTGCTACAACAAAATACTGCACAAAATTGTGGAAAGCATTGATGTGAGATTCGACAAAGATCTACCAAACAGAACAAGAATCACAAGCTGAGCCAATCCTCCAGATGATCATGAAGTTTAGAACCAAGATAATGATGAACAAAGAAAGACAACAAAAGATACTGAATTAAACTCAAAAGGTCCCTCAAGACACACTCATAAGAACCATCCAAAAGATCAAATCATTGGGGACAAGAGTGAAAGAGTCTAGACTAGAAGACAGCTAGTTGAACAAACATAAGAAGTATACATAGCCATGCTATCACAAATATAACTAAAGAAGTTCAAAGAAGCCAGTAAAGACAAAAATTGGGTAAATGCTATGAATGAAGAACTAGACCAAATTGAGAAGAACAATATCTAGGAGTTAATGCCAAGACCCATTGGGAAAAATGTCATTGGCACAAAATTGATATTCAAGAATCAGATGAATGAACAAGGGTAGGTAATCAGAAATAAAGCCAGACTTGTATGCAAGGGATATTCTCAAATCGAAGGACTTGATTATGATGAAACCTTTGCCCCTATAGCCAGAATGGAAGCAATCAGAATGTTTTTTGCCTTTGCATGCTATCATGACTTCAGGGTATATCAAATGGATGTGAAGTCTGCCTTCCTGAATGGAGATTTATAGGAAGAGGTCTACATGGAACAACCTGAAGGATTCTCGTTAATAGATAAACATGACTATGTGTGCAGATTAAAGAAAGCCTTATATGGTTTGAAACAATCTCCTCGTGCATAGTATTCAAGGTTGGAAAAATACTTACAAAAACAAGGGTTCAAGAAAGGAGGAGTAGACATCAATTTGTACATAAAGGCTGATGAAAATGAACTCTTAATTGTAGCAGTATATGTAGATGACATCATGTTTGGTAGCAAAAAATGTGAGTTAGAAAAAGGATTTACAGAAGAGATGAAATCAGAATTTGAGATGTCTATGATTGGAGAGCTCGCCTTTTATTTAGGAATTCAAATTCTACAAAATAACATAGGAATATTCATTTCACAAGAAAAATACTTATGAGAGATGTTCAAAAGGTTCCAAATGGAAGACTGCAAAATCGTGTCAACTCCCATGATCACTGGATGCAGACTATGTGTTGATGATGGATCTGTGGATGTAGATCAAAGTCTTAACATATCCATGATAGGAATTTTCTATACCTAAATGCCTCTAGACCGAACATTTTATTAGCAGTAGGACTCGTGGCAAGATATCAAGCAGCACCAAAACAAAATCACTTGCTAGAAATCAAAAGGATATTCATATATCTGCAAGGAATTGCACATTATGTCCTATGGTATCCAAAAGGAAAAAAAATCGCATTGACAACATACACAGATGCAGATTGGGCCAGTTGTGTGGATGACATGAAAAGCACAAGTGGAGGTGCATTTTATTTGGGAAAAAGTCTGGTTGCATGGCTAAGCAACAAGCAAAATTCTATCTCTCTATATATAGCAGAAGAAGAATACATAGCAGCAAAAACTTGTTGCACACAAGTAATGTGGATGAAAGAAACCCTCCATGACATGAAGGTAAGCATTGATGAACCCATTTCTATCAAATGTGACAATACTAGTGTAATAAGTATATCAAAAAATCATGTACTTCATTAAAAAACAAAGCACATCTCAATAATTACCACTTCCTTAGAGAACAAGTAGCACAAAAAATAGTGAAGTTGGAATATGTACTAACAAAGGAACAAACAACAGACATATTCACAAAACCTCTTGCTAAAGAACCATTAGAATATCTAAGGGACGAACTAGGGGTAGCGTCTGCAGATGTTACTCTCTGATATGATTGGAAATTAAAAAAAAAAATTATATATATATAATGGTTTCAAGGGGAGAATGTTGGAAATACACCAGCAAAGGCTACATACAAGGAACGATATCAATGCAGTAGACAAGTGATAGTCAATATCAGACAAGAAAGCATCATTCTAGGGGGAGAGCAATCAATAAAGGTTGTCAAAAAAGAGATAGAGTAATGGAGCAGTGCATGGAACAGGTCCTCAAGATCAAAGTATTATGAAAAGATAGAAACCACACTAGAAAATGTGCAACCCTTTTCCATTGATGTCAAAGGGAGAGGAAAATAAAGAAGAGGAAGAAAATACACCTCTTAGAATGAGAATGGGAGGAAATCCTAGAGGAAGTATTGGAGTATTGCCATCAATGCCAGAGGGGGAGACTGTTGGAAATATTGCCATTGATGGCAAAGATATAGATAGGAGCAACACCAGAATCATCAGCTATAAGGTAAAGTAGCGATCAGGCATTGTGCAACAGAGAGACAAAGGAGCACCAGCATAACTATCATTAAGGAAGAGGAGTAGAGAGGAGAAAATTTAGAAAATGAACGATGGCAGCAGAGGTAGCAAAGTTAACAGAAAGAAGAAGAGGCAGCAGAGAAGAAGTTAGGGAAGAAGAGGAGAGATTCACAAAAGCAGCAAAGAAGCAAAGGCAACATAGGAAGCAAGGAAGCAAGGAAGCAACAGAGGCAGCAAAGGCAGCAAAGCAACGAATGCAACAGAGGCAACAAAACAACGAATGCAACAAAGGCAGCAAAGGCGGCAAGGCAGCAACACAGATGAGAAGAAACCAAGACAAGAACAAGAGGAACAACGTGCAGAATCCGGATTTACAGAGTGGGGCATCATAAAACAAATGGAAAATAGACTAAGGCAGAGAATTCTTTGAAAAATTCCGAGTGAGGTGAATGGACAGTCACGATTAGATCGCAATAGCAAAAGAAAGAGATGGACGGCTGAGATAAAAGCAGGCAGAAGAGGTGAAGAAGAGTCGCACAAAGGCGAGCGGACGGTCGGGATTAGATCGCAAAAACAAAGGCAAGAAATGGATAGATATGATTCATCGTAAGATAAGAGGGGCATAAATATAATCGAATTGCAAGCAGCAACGAGGACCATAGATCTAGGCAGATCAACGGTGATGATCGCATCGGCGGAGATCAAAAGCACAAATCACAAACTATAGTGGGTAAGTGTTAAGGCATCGCAAGGTAAGTTAAATCAGTGGCGATGTGAAGTGAATAAGGGACACGTAGAGATACAACGTAACATCACACATCGCAAAGCTTAAAGGATAGCAATAAGGTGTCGCAAGGTAAGTTATTTTGTGTGCGATGCGGAGTAGAGAAGGGACACGTGTCAGCACTGCGCAACATCAAAAATCACAAGAAATAGAAGGTAACCACAAATTAAATCTTATAAAGTGCGAAGGACCATTATATCTGGGCACAGATCAATGGCGGATGGAAAATCGCAAAATTGCACATCGCAAATTATAGTGGATAGAGCTAAGGCATCGCGTGATAAGTTAAATTGTTTGCGATGTGGTAAAGATTGGAATATACGATGCGACAAGGGGAGACCACGTGTCATCATTGCGCATGAGCGCACACCACAGATTTTATTGTTTGTACTTAAGAGTTTGCACGGTAAGTTGGATATGATACAATGCGATCACATATCACATAAAATAGGAGATATGTTTATTGCAAAACGTTAAAACTTGTGGGCAAGCGAAATGCGATGCTCTGTGATTGGTCACCATGTTGTGGGACCCTATAAGCCTTTGTTCCGTGTATGTTATATGTGCCATATTATAAATTTTACACTATTGATTTCTAATCATATGTATGTTAAATATATATGCGATGTTGATCGTTTAAACGTATGTGTGTTGATTAAAGCCCAGATTTGTAATCCACCGTGGGTATAAAGGGAGTTGAATGTGGGCCATACCCCACAGGTCACAAAGGAATGGCATGAATACATAATAAAGGAATAGGAACTCGTGCAGAACAGTGTTGCAATAGTAAGGCAGATGAAAAGGTTGAACACAGCAGAAAATACATAGGTAACAGAAGAAACGTGGTAGTTATGCAACAAAGTTGGAATAAAACAACAGAAATAGAAAAGACACAAGGACAACAAGCAGAAGAGGCCAAATGCATAGAAAAGCGGAAAAAATGATGGGCTGAGTAAATAATTGATTATAACTAAAAATGTATTATTATTTTTATATTGTTTGTGATGCAAAGGCAAGTCTTCGGTAGGAAAAGAAAAACTCCAATGTAATACTGAAATGAGTACATAATATTGTAACATCTTGAATGTATTGAGCGAGAAAATGAGAAGGTGGAAGGAAAAAATTC
This sequence comes from Pinus albicaulis, assembly GCA_034641835.2. Lineage (NCBI taxonomy): Eukaryota > Viridiplantae > Streptophyta > Pinopsida > Pinales > Pinaceae > Pinus > Pinus albicaulis. The sequence goes on along the minus strand of CM076574.1, from coordinate 349,079,675 downwards.
ATACTTGTTCATTTCATATTACCATATGGAATGCAAAGAACTATCAGGTGATCTCTATAAATGATGTTATTGTAATATTCTTAAAGGTGTTAGAGAGTGGAAGAATAAGAAGAAGAAAGAGCAGAAAGAGAAGTTGTGTAGATCCAGAGATGATATAAAGTAGATATGAAGGCTGGAGGACAACAGTGAAGAAGGAATAGAACAAAGCTGATATCCAGGTAAATCAGCATGTGTTTTCATTGTAGTGTGAGGAAGTTGGTGCTTCCATATCAAGTTGTAGCTTGATAGATGTCCAGTTGTAGCTGGCTAAGGTAAGAGCCTCCTGTGGGTTGTAGCCTGCAAAAAATAGATGGGATTTGGAGCTTCCTTGCAAGTTGTAGCTTGTATAATTGAGGTAGTATCCTCCCGTAGCTTGGAGCCTATAGAAAAGCAGTGGTGAGAGGGAGTTGGAGCTTGCCTTTGCATCATAACAATAATAAGATGTGGTTTTCTCCCTTATGGGTTTCCACTTATATCTGTTGTCTATGTGCATGATGATTATGTGTTGATATTTTGTACTTAATCTACTTTATATCTTCCGCTCACTTATTAAGATTGTTGTTCCATTGTACATTAAGCTGATAATGAAATGAAGGTGTAAATAAGTATAAAATAAAGTTTAAAATTCCATGAATGCATTAAACTGATTCACCCCCCCTCTTAGTTTAACTAAGGATTCAACTCTTCCAACAGAAGAAGAATAGGCTTGTGATCTAAAGTTAGCTTAGGGAGAATTTTGGAGGAGATGAGTCTCTTTTCCAACAGCATTGAACTCTGAAATAGGAACCTATCTCGTCTGGTAGAAATATTCTCTTCCCTGACTCCGTTATTGGACCAAGTGTAGAGTCCTTTCCTAGGTTTGAAGTCCATGAGGTCCCATTGATGGACAAGGTCTTCTACAAAATGGAGCATTTGGTCATTGCTGCTTCTGCCTCTTATTTTTTCTTTTGTATCCAGCACTATATTTAAATCTCCAGCTATAATGATGTTCTTGGGAGAATGGAGATATAAAAAAGCAGAAAGAGATTGCCAGCATTCTTTCTTCTCAACATAAAGCACCTGAAAGTAAATATTGAAAAGAGAAAAGATTAACTTACTTGTGCAGTGCCTTAGCTCGGTAAATATCCAGTGCTGGGTCTCGAAGGAGTTTTCCAGTTGAAATTAGTCTTCCTTCCATAGGGTGGCAATTCCTCCTGGGGAACCCCTTGAAGTTACTGCCTTTCCTACATTCTTCTTCCATTTCTTCTTGTTGATGTTGAGAAGGGTTTCCCCTTCAATTTTAGTCTCTTGGAGCATGAGGATTTCCATAGGTTTCATTTTCAAAAGATATTTGACGACTTCATCTTTTGATGGGTTCCCTAAGCCTCTGTAGTTTCAAGGGACTAGACGCATTATTTAATAATGGAGGTATTTGGAGCTCCTCCCTTGAGAGGCCTTGTTCTAGTGCTCCTTCCAATGGACATCTCGATTGTGGGCTGACTTCCTTGTGTTTTTTTCCTTTTTGCCCCTTCCTCCCTTGCTTCTTTCTGGGAATTTATTCCGGCTCCTTTCAAGGGCATCTCAAAGGTCTCATCCTCTAAGGAGCAAGAGGTGTTTGTTGTCTTCTTTCTGGCTATATCTGCATATGAGGGGAGGAGGAGATTTTAGGGTTTTCTCTACGGTGGACTATTTCTTCGTTATATTTTTTAATAGAGAGGAGAATGGTCTATTCCTTTTTGTCCAAAATTGTTTCTGGAGGGTCTATTATGTTATTTCCTTCTTCAGTAGGATTGTCTGCTGCCAATGAGGGGATGGAGCTCCCTGCCCTATTGATGGGGCTTTGTTTCCTTTTGCTACCCCTTTTCCTCTAGATTTTGATGGGGATGTTTTTTGAACTATGGTCCATTGTTCTGCTTTTGAAGTTTCACTTTCTTCATCATCCTTCTTTTTGCAATGCCTTGCAAAATGGTTGTAGCCTTGACATTGCCTGCATTTAAATGGGATTTTTTCGTAGTCCAATTCCTGGATATGGGTCTAGTCTGCAACTGTTATTTTTATGGATTCCGGCAGCCTGACTTCCATGTCTACCTCTACGCATATGTGTGCGCAAGATTACTAATATTTTCTTACTGCTTGATCGATGTATCTTCCAAGAGTGTTGCCGATGGTTTGGAGGGACTTATGATTCCATCAGTGCAGAGGAAGGTGGGGAAGGTGAACCCACACTGGGACAGTTGAAGGCACGTCTTAGGCAGGGTAAAAATTGGGCATCCATTTATTTAAATATAGCCCTTGAAGACCCATGAATTATGGCCCATTTATTAATATGAGGCTTTTGTCTTCTGCATTTTCAAACACAAATACGAATAATCCTTTTCCTACGAAGTGGATTTTGATTCCTTCCGTGACTAGAGGAGTCCAGTTTTTCTACACCCAAACCTCCACAGCTTTGGGGGATTTCCAGAGACTAGTGAACTTCCCAATGAGCCATATTTCCGCGAGATTGAAGGCGGACCTGCAAGTTTCCTCAACCGGTAGAGCTACCGATGGGATGTTGTCCAATTTCTTTACGAACTTCTGCTGTGAATCAGTTAAAGGATGTTTTTTGCCTCCTGCCACAAGTTTCCTTAATGTGATGGAATCCAAGGGAGGAGGAAGGGGTTTGGATCCCCCTCTTGCGGCCATGGCGGTTGATACCACTACTATATTGTTGTTTTGCACAGCCAGAGTTCAAATGCAACGCGGGAGCTAAAAAAATCATATTTCTTATATTAGAAAATAAGAATTTTGTGTATTTTCTATAGAAATATAGAGTAAAGGAAACATGCCCTTGTTTTCCATATTTATCCAATGAAAATTTTTGTACATTTTAAGTGTAAAATTGGTTGGAAAATGGTTGTAACATGATATGATAAATTTCATCCTCCAAGGGTATATTTCCCACAATACCTTGTGTTGTCGACAGATATTGTCTCTCCTAGAGACAATCTAGAGTTTCCATAGACCAGTGCCTAGGACATCTTATCATAGCAAGGAGCACATAATATAGCTTGGGTTTCAATCCAAAAGGCTCTCCTACTATCTCTTGTAAAACAAGGAAATTGATTTAAAATGGGACCAGAAATCACAGAAACTGTCACAGGGAAAGTAATGTTGCAGAGGCACAATGCAAAGCTCCAATAATAAAGCATCAGACAGTTAAGAGACAATTTACTGCAAAGAGAGCTGGTTCAAGTAATATGCCACAGAAATCAAATATCAGAAAGTGAATGCGGTGAAAGAAAATTTAAGAAGATACTAGTCAACATTGGGCTGATACCCAGATACACAACAGAACCATATATGGGCTTATCAATCTAAGAATCCATACATGACAATGGCGTTTTAAAAGCACCCTCCCAAAGCAACTAATATAGCAGAAATATGGTTGAGATGAATATGGAACAATATATCATGCATGAGCCATATTTAAAGCGCTTGAATGATCTAAGTATGGGCATCAACTAGGATGAATCCTTACCAAACTAGTGAGCCACTCGCATTCCAAAACATGATACAAGAAGGTGGATGAAATGAAATGTTATATTAAACACATAAGAGAAAGTTAAATACTGTGAAATACCAAAGACCAGAATCCTCATTACAGATAGAAATCCTCCTCACTGAGACCCTACGGGCTCTGAGCCTTCATACAGAAGCTTTTCAAGATGTATACAAAAAATTCCTTTCACTGCACAATTTTCTGATAAAAGTCTGGAACCCTTACAATGTCTTTCTTCTGGAGTTTTATAGAGGAAGAAGGAGAAAAACTCATAAAATAAGTAGGTGAAAACAATTAATTGTTTCATTGAAACATAATGGCAGAAACATTTCGAGCCCACACAGCTGAATGACCATGCTGAGCTGTGTGTACTCTGCTGCCGGCAGAAATAAATGCACTAGGTATAAAATCTCTTCAGGAACACGGCATAGGGAGAAATTCACCTGAACTTTCTGTCCTTTCCTGAAGAAAACTCGGCGGAAATAAACCTTGAGGGCATTGTTTTCTGTGAAAAGATCTTTCTAGTGATCTGTAGGGTCTTTGATCTGGTACTTTGCCTCCAAAAGGTTATGTAACAGCTCCAAAGTTCTTAAATGCATGTCTTTAATCCCCTGTTCTTCACTGATATTCTCCATCTGCACCATTAATTCTTCATCTGCTCAACCTGTGCATTAGAACGACTCTAGAGGGTTTGGTAGATTTTGAACCTTATTGTTTTAATGAAAGTTGTACCATAGCCTCTTTCCAGATCTTTCTTCATAAATTCGGCCACTGAACAATTATCCTTCATCATGCTCCTAACTTCTATAATGGAGGCGGTGAGTTATGGTAATTTCTCGTCGCTGAAACCTGCAACAACCACAAACCTGTTAAAGAAAACAATGCATGGGAATGCAGACACAGCAGGGGAGATGGTGTGGCAACTCTGCGTGGTCGACTGGTGGGGAAATGTGATGGTGAGGAATGCAGCGTAATAGTGTGGAGTGGTCATGGAGAAAAGGCAAACATAGTCGTGAAAATATGTAAGAAATGAAGTAATGAACTAAATATAGACCTGAGGTGGCGGAATGCACGTGGAACGAAATGGAGGGACAAGTGGTACTATGCCAAGACGACGGGAATGGATGACGTGGAGTACCGGCTGCGTGGTTAGGTCAACAGTGAGGGTGAGCGAATCCTGACCATCCAGTTTCGAAGCAAGATCCATGGCTAAGATTGCATCAGAGGGCAACGGAATGGTGTGCCAAGGGCGCTATAAACTGGGATTAAAACAAATGCAGCTTCGAAGAGCGGCCACCGTTGGATGGAGGCCTCCAGATCTAACGGCTAGCATGAATATCGCTGCGCGACTTTGACTGGACGATAATGCGCGATGGAGAGTGGTTTTGGGATCGTACAGAGGGACACGCGGCGAGTAACGTATGGAATCGCTGCGATTTGAGAAAAACCGCCAGCCCCTCTAAAGGAGTGCGATGGAAACCAGGTGGGTTTTGCAATGGATGCGGGGACCACCATAGCAAATAAGATTCTGTGCCTTTGATTCGTGTTTTGATCGAAAGGCGGACAGGTGTTTAGAGTGGGAAAATGGAGTGGGGACCGCGTGCCTGATGGAATAGTAGGGGCCGTCAGATCTGCGTAGATCTATGGTCTATAATGCGCCCGATCTATATATTGGGTAAGCGCCCCTTAGAGCAGCTCTTGGTTAAGTGTTCAGGCTATATGAGGGAAAATACAAGAGGGGATAGGGCTGAAGGAACCGAGCCTGAAATATTTTCAAAGGTGAGTTTCTCGGCCTTTTAGTGTGTTTTAGAGCAAAGGTAAGCAACGGGAAGCAAGCGAAGGGCATTGCTAGGCTGGATGAGGGGGGAATTGAATATTCAAAACCAGAGGGCCTGTAAAAAATTTGTCGGAGAATTGATTGTGATCAACATCGGCTCCATCTGGGGACGACATGTTCATCCCTGAACGTGTCGAGAACCTGCAGACCTCCTGATCATAATCTTATGTAAACTCTGTGGACTCTGCTCTCCAGCACTTCTCACTTTTCACTTGATAATTCATTACAGCACCCACATTATTCAAACAAAGATAAAAATAGAAACTAAAAATAGCCAAGCCAAGATTAGACTATACGGCTCGCTGGACTTTGCAGAAATCGGAACAACTACCTACATGCTCATAGGCTGAGCTTTATTCAGCTTTTCCTACCTACCCTACTCTACTCTGGAAAACTCTGATGCTCTAGGTGATACAATAATGCTAGTGCAGCCAGTCAAGCATTAACGAAAAATGATATGAGTAGTGACCGCTTGTTAGAGATAACCACAGGGCGCTCTGCATGTGGTTCTTCAAAATGGCAGTCATCATCGATGGTGACCATTATTGATGAATCTGGCCCTGTTGAAAGATTAATTCTAGAAAATTTGAGCTAATCAGGGCCTCCATATATTCTGCCACAAGATTATTAAATACATGATATAGCACCTCTTCTTTTAGGCCTTCTGTGGTTGGTAGGCCGTCTTCATCCTGGGAAGCTATGACCACTTTATTTTCCACTACATCTTCAGAGTAGCTCTTGAAAGCCTGATTTCCTGCTGCTTGTATTTCAGAAGGCTGTGGAATCCTTTCTTTTTTAAGAGGTAGGAGAGTTTCGCAAACTTCTTGAACATCTTTTAGGATATCTCCCTCTGCAACATTCTCTTGCTCATCACCTGCAAATTTACCTTTAAGAAGTAAATTACCTTTTAATTCTTTAACTGCAGTAGCATAATTATTCATTTCTCCTTGTGTACTAGTAAGCATATTCAAGTTCTACAAACTAGTATCTACTCTTGCTTCTTTCACAACTTCAGGCACTTCCACTTCAGTGTCTGCAATTTCATTCTCTTCTCTAAATGTTTTCAGCAAACAAATCAGCCATTTATTCTCAAGCCTTTCGTCAATATGCTGCACATTTGTTTCAACATACTCTTCTTCTTCTTCCTTGACAATCTTCAGTAATTGTCCTTCACCCTCTTGATTGCTTCTGGAAATCAAATCAAATTCTTCAAATTTTGGACTCTTGTCTTCTATCATAATAGAATTCTGATTTCCCATCACCGTAGTAGTTCCAAAATTCTATCCTCCAGTCTCTTCTTTGTCTATCAGGCACATCAGCTCATTTTTGTCATTATCATTAATCACAAGTTCCTTCCCATGGGCCATGATTGCTTCACCTTCCTTCTTCTGCGACAGTTCATTTGTATCCGAGACAACTCCAAAGGATGGATTATCTTCTGTAATATCTGTCAACACAGCCAAATTTTCATTTTTGAAATCATGAGACCCAATGGTCTTGCTTGATGATTCAGTCACCAATTCTTTTCTCAGAAATCCTAAGTCTCTTCTAAGACCCAGGAAGTCTTCACTGTCTTCCTTCCCTTGTATCTTTACACCCTGCAATCCCCAATTTAGAAATTGAGGTTCTTCTTCCTGCATCGAATCATGTTTATTCAACATAATCTCCAGTGATCCGATTTCTTCATTCCATGGATTAAAGTCTTCCACCGAATTTCCTTCCTCCTTTCTTTGATTATCAAGTGGTGTCAAATTTCTTCCATCATCAGCAAAATCTTTGTCTGTGACTTTCTGTACTGTTGATTCCTTCTGAGCAAGTGCATCCTTCTGAATTGGTGCTTCTTTTTCTTGGTCTCGAGTATGAGTCCTCTTCCTAGATGATCTGAGATCATATCTTCTGTTTAAGTGCGCTTGCATGAAATCAACAAATTGTTTACAATAATGATCAATCTCTGCTTCTTCTTCTTGCAATGGGCATTCTATTTCATCATTGTTTGAAAAGGCAAGATTTGCATCTTGCAGTTCATAGGCAACATCTTCAATGGAGTCATCTATTGGGCCTTCCAGGTACAATGGGTGTGGTACTTGGTCCTGTTGCTCCTTAGTTTCCCTTGGCAATATTTGCAGAGGTGGCTTTCTATACTGAGGGTTGTAACCCCTGTTTGGAGCATTCTGAAAGTTCTTGGAAGCTGAGTTCTTGGTCTCCAATTCAAGCTTGACCAGTTTATTAGAAAGATTCTTAATCATTTTGCTCATTTCTTCAATTTTATCTGAATCTTTGTCCTGGTTCGAAGTAGATACTTCCTCTTTGCCTCTTCTTCTAGTATCTTGTTCAGCTTTCCCCCTTAATTTTACCGTGGAGGGGAAATTTGCTTCCAACTCAAGAGCATCTGACTGAGCATCATCTAGGGTGGTAGGCTTTCTTTCCGTGAGGGAGAAACCAAAATCTGAGTCAAAGGCTGCTATGAAAACAACTTTGGCAGCATTCTAATGAGGCTTCATGTCTGCAGGGAGGTTTAGATATAACTTATTAAACCTCTTGATAAATCTCGACACCCCTTCATTATGTTTCTTTTTTAGTGTATTGAACTCCGTAAGACACTGTCCATGATCTTTCTTTTCTCCCCATTTCCTGAGAAAAGTACTTTCCATATCATCCCAAGTGGTTACAGAACGGTTTCCCAATGTCTTGAACCATTTTCTGGCTTCACCATCCAGAGATTGCACAAATAGTCTTAAGACTACATCCAGATGTTCAACATTAAAGTTCTCTGCAAAAGAGCAGAAAGTCTTAAGATGTTTCTGAGCATCAATTTCATTTTCCCTAGTGAATCTGGGCAAGATCTTCAAATAATCCTGTGGCATATCATTCAACACTTGAGGTAATGCCAAGGGAGCATATTTGTTCAACAAAAAGGCTGGGACATTAGCCATTGGAGGAGGTGGGGGTTGTGTAACAATCTGATGTACGAATGGAGGAAGAGGAGGAGGCGGAAGTGGAGTATGAATAACAATAGGAATATACTGTATAGCAGCCTGAGGTGTAAATGGGAACAATTCATGATTAACAGGGGCTACCTCTGTAACTTCTTTAACTTCTTCGACCTCAGGGGTAGGACAAAAGTTCTCTTTGGTTCTATCACTTCCCCTGGGTGGGCTATATGAGTAATATTCAGGATTTTCCTCAGTGGAGTCGGGATTTTCTACTGGAATTTCTTGAGAAGAAGAGGATGGATAATCTTCTACAAAATATTCAAATATTTCAGCACGGACTGATTTCCTTTCTTTCCAACTTCTTCTATGTATAATCTTCTCAGGGTCAAACACTAAAGGTGTCTTTGATTGTGATGTATCTGACCTCAGGTGTGCCTTATAGGGAGCCATGACTACAAATAGATTTATCTGATAAACAACAGTGGAGTTTCCAAGGTGAGAGATATGCAACTCTTCAACTCTCTATGCTCACCTGATTAGAGAGTGAATATGTTTTGTCGAGGCCCAGGGAAACTGATATTCTTAAATTCGTCCCCGGAAACGGCGCCAGAAAGATGTTGTCGACAAATATTGTCTCTCCTAGAGATAGTCTAGAGTTGCCATAGACCAGTGCCTAGGACATATTATCATAGCAAGGAGCACATAATATAACTTGGGTGTCAATCCAAAAGGCTCTCCTGCTATCTCTTGTAAAACAAGGAAATTGATTTAAAATGGGACCAGAAATCACAGAAACTGTCACAGTGAAAGTAATGTTGCAGAGGCACAATGCAAAACCCCAATATTAAAGCATAAGATAGTTAAGAGACAATTTACTGCAAAGAGGGTCGGTTCAAGTAATATGCCACATAAATCAAATATCAAAAAGTGAATGCGGTGAAAGAAAAGTTAAGAAGATACTAGTCAACATTGGGTTGATACCCAGATACACAACAGAACCATATATGGGCTTATCAATCTAAGAATCCATACATGACAATGGCGTTTTAAAAGCACCCTCCCAAAGCAACTAATATAGCAGAAATATGGTTGAGATGAATATGGAACAGTATATCATGCATGAGCCATATTTAAAGCGCTTGACTAATCTAAGTATGGGCATTAACTAGGATGAATCCTTACCAAACCAGTGAGCCACTCACATTCCAAAACATGATACAAGAAGGTGGATGAAATGAAATGTTATATTAAACACATAAGAGAAAGTTACATACTGTGAAATACCAAAGACCAGAATCCTCATTACAGATAGAACTCCTCCTCACTGAGACCCTACGGGCTCTGAGCCTTCATACAGAAGCTTTTCAAGATGTATACAAAAAATGCCTTTCACTGCAAAATTTTCTGATAAAAGTTTGGAACCCTTACAATGTCTTTCTTCTGGAGTTTTATAGAGGAAGAAGGAGAAAAACTCATAAAAGAAGTAGGTGAAAACAATCAATTGTTTCATTGAAACAAAATGGCGGAAACATTTCGAGCCCACACTGTTGAATCACCATGCTGAGCTGTGTGTACTCTGCTGCCGGCAGAAATAAATGCACTTGGTAGAAAATCTCTTTAGGAACACGGCATAGCGAGAAATTCACCTGAACTTTCTGTCCTTTCCTGAAGAAAATTCGGCGGAAATAAACCTTGAGGGCATTGTTTTCTGTGAAAAGATCTTTCTAGTGATCTGTAGGGTCTTCGATCTGGTAATTTGCCTCCAAAAGGTTATGTAACAGCTCCAAAGTTCTTAAATGCATGTCTTTAATCCCCTGTTCTTCACTAATATTCTCCATCTGCACCATTAATTCTTCATCTGCTCAACTTGTGCATTAGAACGACTCTGGAGGGTTTGGTAGATTTTGAACCTTATTGTTTTAATGAAAGCTGTGCCATAGCCGCTTTCCAGATCTTTCTTCATAAATTCGGCCACTGAACAATTTTCCTTCATCATGCTCCTGGCTTCTATAATGGAGGCAGTGAGTTATGGTAATTTCTCGTCGCTGAAACCTGCAACAACCACAAACCTGTTAAAAAAAACAATGCACGGGAATGCAGACACAGTAGGGGAGATGGTGTGGCAACTCTGCGTGGTCGACTGGTGGGGAAATGTGATGGTGAGGAATGCGGCGTAACAGTGTGGAGTGGTCATGGAGAAAAGGCAAACATAGTCATGAAAATATGTAAGAAATGAATTAATGAACTAAATATAGACCTGAGGTGGCGGAATGCACGTGGAACGAAATGGAGGGACAAGTGGTACTATGCCAAGACGACGAGAATGGATGACGTGGAGTACCGGCTGCGTGGTTAGGTCAACAGCGAGGGTGAGCGAATCCTGAACATCCAGTTTCGAAGCAAGATCCACGGCTAAGATTGCATCAGAGGGCAACGAAATGGTGGGCCAAGGGCGCTATAAACTGGGATTAAAACACATGCAGCTTCGAAGAGCGGCCACCATCAGATGGAGGCCTCCAGATCTAATGGCTAGCGTTAATATCGCTGCGCGACTTTGACCGGAAGATAATGCGCGATGGAGAGTGGTTTTGGGATCATACAGAGGGACACGCAGCAAGTAACGTATGGAATCGCTGCGATTTGAGAAAAACCGCCAGCCCCTCTAAAGCAGTGCGATGGAAACCAGGTGGGTTTTGCAATGGGCGCAGGGACCACCATAGCAAATAAGATTCTGTGCCTTTGATTCGTGTTTGGATCGAAAGGTGGACAGGTGTTTAGAGCGGGAAAATGGAGTGGGGACCGCACGCCTGATGGAATAGTAGGGGCCGTCAGCTCTGCGTAGATCTATGGTCTATAATGCGCCCGATCTATATATTGGGTAAGCGCCCCTTAGAGCAGCTCTTGGTTAAGAGTTCAGGCTATATGAGGGAAAAGACAGGAGGGGCTAGGGCTAAAGGAACCGAGCCTGAAATATTTTCAAAGGTGAGTTTCTTGGCCTTTTAGTGTGTTTTAGAGCAGAGGTAAGCAACGGGAAGCAAGCGAATGGCATTGATAGGCTGGACGAGGGGGGAATTGAATATTCAAAACCATAGGGCCTGTAAAAAAAATTTCGGAGAGTTTATTGTGATCAACACCTTGCATTAAATATCTAGGGTCCTTGAATTATTTACCCTAATTCCATCTCTTCATTCTTCTTCATTTGGGATTCCATTTGGGTATTTATGTAGACCATGGCCTTATGCAGGCCTTCCAATTGAGTTTCCCATATCCTTCCTTATCTCATGCATATTTTCACTATAACACCCTCTAGGAGGAGTATAACTAGTCATGGTATGATTGTATCTAGGAATTTCCAAAATCCAAGACTCCAAGTATTGCTAGAATTAAGACTACCACCACACAGGAAATTGGAAACAACAAGAGGATTGGAGGGACAAATAATTTTTGAGTATTTCACAAGACAAATCAACTCAAAAGTCACTTTAAAATCCAAGTAGAAACAAAAAACTAAAATTACAAACCTATCCATATTTTCAACAAGGAAAATAAGTTCATTACCATCCATAGGTGACCTATAATTTTGCCTCTCTCCCCACATAGATGTTAAATTTTATGGACCAAATTTGGCAACCATATAATTTATTGCACTTTTCAACATTTAATCAAGCATATTCATCATTAACCATTAACCAGTAGAGTACTAACAGTGTTAATTTTATTAGCGCTAGAAATATTTGTTGTAGATAATTTCATTTTAAAACATTTTCACATTGCAAAACCCCATATCATCATAAGAAATTATGTAGAGAGAACATTAGTAATAAAAATGCAATGGAACGGTCATAGGTTTGTCACAATATCTCTGTCATAGAGATCAGTATATCTCCTTCATATATATATCATAATTCTTTCTCATATCATAGATAAGAAGGCCCAAACAGGTCATTGTCATATCAAATAATTGAGGCCCATTAGGGTGTTGTGACACCACGAAACAAAAATAAGGCTTGTCCTCAAGCCACTCAATCCTTCTTCTATCCCCAAGGATATAGAACCTCTTTCCTTACTGAGGTTGTCTCCTTACTCCTGGTACAACAGGTGCAGGGGTAAACAGGCAACATGGTTGCCTTAGAGATATTTGGACACTCAAGGAGGGGTTAGCCACATCCCCTCTCCCCACAACGATGCTCTTAGAAAGAGAAACATGACCACCATTATTTATCTAGGTCTAGGTCCCATGCTTATCCCTAACCATTTCTCTCTTATCCATGTTGTACCTACTCCTTCCTTTGGTGAGAAGTGGCAAGGAATTGATCTTCCTCCCTTCTTCAAGATACTTTGAGGATTACTAGGGAGGGGTGGCTCAAAAATTTTCAACCAACCATATAGTTTACTCTAAGTGATTCCAAATCCTTCTACCCTCCAGAACAAGGATTTTTCTTGATTTAAAGCAACATTTAGGAGTAACTCCCCCTAGTCCTACCATTAAGCAACGGGGTAGAATCTGGTCCTACTGTTATAGCTCATGGAGTGGGAACTGTCCCGAAATCGTTCCACCATATGGACTCATAAATCCTTCCTTCAAGAGGCGTTGACTTACTAGTGAGATTTTCACATGAAGTGAGAACCATATGTGTGAGAGAGAGGTCCCTCCCTAGTCCTGGCCACCCATCGCAATTTAACCACCTCCCATGGATGAAATCTCCTTTTATGTACTTTTCACTTTTGGCCCTTCTGACATAGTGTCTTCTTCCATAGTAGTATCACTTAACCATATCCACTCCTTGAGGACCCTTCTCTCATCATTTCCTCCATCTCTTTCAATTCTCCTTCAGCTCTTGTGAGCTCCCTCACACTCCTTTAGTTTGGCACCACCCTTGTGCACCTTCTCCTGGTTCCAACTTAAATTTTCCTCATCTCCTTTAATCCTATATTACTTTAAGACTTCCTTTAATTAATTATTTTTGTCCTAAATCATCCCTTGGGTGGTATGATATAATTTTTCACACTCCCTGCTCTTTCATCATGGTTTTTTGTGACCTTGACTCCACCATTATAGTTTTCTGATCCAAATCACTTTGGGTTAGCACAAACCTGGTTTATAATTTTCCTTCGGATCAACTCGATACGGTGTTTCACATGTGCTACCTATATCTCCCCATCTAGTCTCAGATTATTTTATCTTTTTACCTTGGTATTAGCCTCATTAGTGTTCATTTCCTTGGAATTCCATGGTTTAATTTGAAAACTCACATGCTCTATTCTGCAACAAAATTTTGATTCAGGAATCCACCCAACCACTTTCTTAGATTATGATGCAAGGAATGAATACTTTGGTGTAGCTCCCATCACACAGTCCTAACCTTCACCTAAGTTTTTGAGCCTTCACATGTTAAATTACATCATCATTGGTGTGCCTGATCCAAAATATGTGACTCTCGACCTTAATTCTATTGAAAAACTTACATTCAAATACTGAATTATCTTCTTGGCCTTAGTGATTTTTTTGTACTTGTTTCTTGCATATATCAATTCTCATTTATGATCATCGTATCATAATATTCTATTGTGAAATTATATGAATATATTCCCATATAGAACGAACTTCTTGAATAATTTCATCCCAAACAATTTTTCCAGCCTCAATTAAAGAAATATTTATTTTCAACATGGTTTTAAACTATTTTATTTCATCTTGGGCTACCTTATACTTATTGGTAAGTTTATTGTTATTTTAATTTGCTATGCTCAGTTTCATCTTCTTTACATTTAACTACTCCCTTACCATAGCCAAATCATCTTGGGTTTTCTTTAGTTCAACTTCTAAAATTATGAGCTCTGCCATTATCTTTGTCAATTTATCTAAGGGTTCATATGATTCAGCTCGAACCAAAATGATGAAAACATGATTTTTAATTGATTGTTTGTGGATCTGAACTTGTTCCTACAAAATAAAAATCTCTTTATTTTTATCAACTAATTCTCCTATTAATAGCTCTTTTCATTTTTCAACTTCAGCGAACTCATTTGTTTGAGTGTGCTCATTCCTAGACAGTGTTAACTTCTTCCTTAATTATTGTACTTTAGATTTTGTGTTCTATGACAATGTCTTGATGGATTCCCTGTCATTTGGATCTACTCTCGGTTTAATGATTAATTTCTTGTACTCTTCATTTTGGATATGTTGTGCTCTAGAATTTTCCTTTTCATATTTAAGCTAATTGGATACTTTCTCCAAAAAAACTCTTCTTTGCTCATTGTGAAAGAAATCTTGCTCAAGTAACTATAGATAATTTCCCCTTCTTGTCTATGCAAATTTATCTTGTGAGGCAGGGGAATATCAACCATATTAATAGATAAATCGAATATTCTGAAATCTAGTCCTAAAGGAATATATTGAGTAGCAGGATGTGTAAGAGAAAACTTTAATTCATTTCTCTCGAATTCCTTAACAAAGAGCAGTCTTGTTTGATAGCTTGAGGTTGCTTGAGCTATTAGCTATGTTACCATAATAATTTTCATTCTATAAATCCTTTATTTAATTTTTTGATAATTCTTATGCAAAGTTTCAAATGAAGAAGGAGTCTCTTCCATTGTGAATGTTGCCAAATCAGTTGAGATAGAAGAGGAAATAGTGTGCCTTCGATTTCCCAACTACATTTGAAAACAAAACTCGTTTGAAGGTCCTTTTGTTGATTTTATTTGTATGTCTTCTTCATCCTCTATTTGAATTTTATTCCTCTTCTATGATTGGGAATCCTCAATTTCAACATCTATTTTTTCAGGAGTAGTCCTCTTCAAACTCTTCTCTTTTACTATAAGGGTTTCAACATCCATTCTATGTTATTCCCTACCACATGGCCAGGTTTCTTGATTTTCCATTTTCTCAATTTGTGGTCTACTTTCATGAATATAAGGTGGAAAAATAATTTCCACCCTCTTATTATAAATTATTTGGTGAGGGTCATATTACCACTTTTCTCTTTTCTCAAAACCAATCTCTTTCATTATCACTTCCATCTCTGTAAGCACTTGTCTTGTGTTTAAAATAAATGGTTGTGAAATCCTCTCTAGCTTTAAAATATACCCTTTCAGTGCAGGGACAAAATGTACTTGGTCAATACCGAGGCTCTGCCTTATAAATTCAGGAGAAAATATCCTAATAGGAAAAAAGACTGGCCTTGAAATGAAGGTTGGGCATGCATTTTTGTGAAGCATGCCAAAATTGACTTGCTTCACTAAAATGCATGCCCAAGATTCATTTATTGGTCAATATGATGGTTTATTTAATGATTTTACACACTTTTACATTGTTATATCTTTATTTTGAGCTTAAATATTTATACTTCAGATTTCATAAAACATTCTAAGTTTTGCATCAACCTTATGTGAAAGTTGTGTATAAGCGGGAAATATAGTTATGTAGGATATTTTTCAAACATGATGCAAGGTTATATCCTAATATTAGGAATTTTTCAATCATGTCCCATTTCAAATTTCATTACCAAGAGTGTAATTAGTTTGGAATGGGAGTGCATATTTTTTCTTACTATGATCATTGGCAGATATGATCAAATGTTATTCTGGCAGACTTGGATTTCAATGTATAAAATTTCCTTTATGAAAATGACTATGGTATGTTGCATTAAATGGTGTTATATTTAGGTTGTAATAATCATTATCACACTCCCACATGGTGTAGAGCAGTCGGTGATGGGGTACGCTCTTAAGGCACTCTGTTCTGCAAGGTCACTGGTTCGAAACCCGTGGGCGGGATGGGAGGAGAAAAAATGGGAAGATTAGGATTAGTCTAAACAAGCAAAAAAAAAAAAAAAAAATAATCATTATCACACAGTCAATTAAGTATAGGTATTTGTGTGCATTTATTTGAGGCACACAAGCCTTGAAGTTAACCCTATGAAATCGATCCAATTTGGCATATTCTTGCATAACATAATAAAATTAATGTTAATTATGAGTAAAAAGGTACTCTCCAATTTTAATCATAAAATTTGGTCTTGAAATGAAGGTTGGGCGTGCATTTTTTTGAAAAAAACCCAAATTGCCTTGATTCACTAAAATGCATGCCTAGACTTCATTTATTGGCCAATCTGATTGATTCAAATTGTAGACTATTTATTTTATTATTTTACACACTTTTGAGTTATTCTATGTTTAAGTTTACCCTTAAATAATTATGCTTTAGATTTCATACAACAGTCCATGTTTTTCTTCAACTTGCATTATGTGAAAGTCGTGTATAGGTTTTTCTTCAACTTGTTGTTAGGGAAAACACTTTTCCTTTTAATTTAGAGAAATAGTTTTAAATCTTCACATTAATTTTCAATCTGGATAGGTTTTTTTAATGGAAGGGTATTACCCAAAATATATGAAAGGGAAAATTATGACTAGTGCTAATTAATCTCAAACTCAGACATTGTATTCACACTTTGAACAATTCAACAGTCTCGTCGTTACACTCTCAAACCGTGTTCACACTCTCAAGAAATAAACACACAATACATAATAAAACCACTCTATCACATTACCACTCCTATTTAGAAAACAACAACAGTCTTGGAAACCATTCTCTAACCAAATGTTGAAACGCACATTCAAATGAAATGAACACGCCATAAATTGTAACCGGAATTAAATAATCGTTACACTAACAAAGGGACCAGTCCAGGACCTACGTTGCTAGACAATACAAAGGTTAGAATTATGAAATAATTAAAGAATGAAAAAGACTAATAATAATAGTAACAACAATCACATATGAATTATAAGTGAGAGGAAATCAATCAAACAACTAAAGTACCTTCCTAGCTAGTGATCCATGCTAAGAAGGAGGGCTCTTCCTTCCTAATAGGGGTCGGTACACTACACATCACACAAGCTCGTCAACAGAAAGATATAGTGCCATGAATGATTGAGATTTAATGAAACATATAGGATTACAATATTGGTGCTCTCCCATCTATCACTATATGTATGTTCCCATATGTCTATCTCATGCTGGAAGAAAGCACACCTCTTTATAATTTCATATTAAAATGACAATATCATCATGAAAATATCTTGTTTCTCATGTTCTCTAATTTGAGAATACATATTTAAATTTTGATATCAATTTTAAAGTTTAGGACAAATTTTTAACAAATTTTCTAAATTACAATAATTATCAATAGAAAATCCTAATTGTTTCAGCAAAATTTCACAACAAAAATTATGGGCTCCAATAGGTCCCCAACACAAAAATGTGGCTTGGGCTTGAGCCACTAAGTCCTCCTTCTATCCCCATGGATCTGGTCATCTATGTCCTTACTAAAGTTTTATTCAATCCTTTGGCACAAGAGATGTAGGGCATTCGAGGAGCCTGGTTGCTCTAGAGCTCTTAAAACAACCTATGAGGGGAGTGCCATGTTCCCCCTCTCCACAACAACATGTTCAAAAAAATAATCCTTGCCACCACTATTTCTCCAAGGTTGAGTTCTATGTTTTTCCCTGACCCTTGTCCCCTTCTTGCTGCTACACCTTATCCTTCCTCTAGTGAGTGGTGGCTAGATTTTGATCCTCTAGCCTTCTCCATGATTTACTAATGTTTATTATGATTCGTTCATGTTTTACATCATTAGAATGACATTTTAGTTATAACTTAATTGAAATTTTATTATGGTATATATGTGCACTTTGATATGATGTAATATTATTATGGTCTCGTTTCATATGTTGTAATATTATAAATATAACATAAATATTAAATATTACATTTAATAAATAATAACTTTTCATTTTGAATGTTTTTATTGTAGAACACGGGTCTTCTAGAAGATCTAGTCGATCTTGAGATTGATCCAGATTGCGTTGGGTCTAGTTCAGACGTTCAAGATGATGATGATGAGGTACATGGAGAGGAAACCGAAGCAAATGATTATGATTATGACATTTATGATGATGATGATGGTGAGAAATTTGTTGGTAGTAACCAGTGACATTAATCATATAGACTCCATCATGGATAATTGTTTATAAATCATTATGATGCCTCTTTTCATGTTTATTATCATATGTATGATTTTCACCTGTAGTGCCATATTGAGTTGTATCATTTTGACTTATATCATTTTAATATGTATTATATGGGCCTGCATTATGTGTAGATGGTCACAAACCAGAAATTTTGTTTATTAATATTATAAAAATACTGGTTATAGCTTGATATATATATATATATATATATATATATATATATATATATCTTGTTATTTTATTCCAATGTTGTGGTGTGGTCTATAACTATAAGAAACCTGGAAGAGCTTATCTATAGAAATATCTATGATTTTAATTTGGGCTTGCATTATGTGTAGCTAGTCACGACCATCAATTTTCATTAGAGAAAATTTGAGGTCTAAAATGGGTCTCCTAAATAATATTATAAAATAATAGTGGAAATAATAAAATAAGATTAGTTTAACTCATCTACTTTTTCAACTCGTATTTTCAACTTATCTCTGTACGATTTTCCTCAAATTTCGAGCGAGAGCACTCGTTGGATGCATAATTTAATTTTTCATCCAAGGAGTACTGATGTTGCATACTTTCGATGGACTCTACTACATGAAAAATGTGAAATACATGAAAAAATGTGATTGAAATTTTTGTTTTTTATTTTTTATCTTTTTACTCCGAAAATGGTGAATCATCTCCCATGGTTGAAATCATCATATTGAATTTTATTGGTTCTTATAAAGTTTATTTTGGTTGAACATTTTTGTTTTGAGACCCATTGTTTACTCATATTTTCTATAATGGTTTATTAATAATATAAAAATAATGGTTATAGTTATAATAATAATAAATAAACTTGTTAGTTTGTATAGATGTCAATTTCCCTAAAAAATATTTATAAATAGTATGCTATAAAATATTTCAAATTCAATATGACTTACTCTATAATCATATAATTTATTTAAGAGGCATGATATACTTAACTAATTTAATTAAAACAAAAAATATTAAATTAATAAAAGGAAGCATCATGATTTGTTAAAATGGAAGAAAAATGTGGCTGTAAAATGGAAATACAATTCAACATTCAATTGGAAGCCATATTTGGACATATTACTAGAACTAAATAAGCCTAAGTAAATTGGCTTCTTAACACTAAGAAAAATTGGAGGCTAATTAAGAAGAAAATTCCATAGCTGTCGAGTTGTTATTTCCATCAGTGCTTCAGGTTCCATTATGATTTTTCCTTCCTCATCAATTTCTAGCAATATTTTTTGAACAGGAAGTTTGCCACCTATAACCTTCTTTAAGCATGAAACATGGAAAATTGGGTGCACTCGAGAAGATGCAGGAAGCTCCAATTTTTATGACATAGTACCAATCTTTTGCAACACCTTGTAAGGACCATAATACTTTGGCGATAATTTATTATCCCTCTTAGCTTGCTTGAGGGTCATTTGTTTGTATGGTTGTAGCCGTAAAAATACTCAGTCGCCTACATCAAAACTTATGTCGTTGTGATGTTGATCTGCCTATTTTTTCATCCAACTTTGTGCCAAATTTAAGTTATCCTTTAAGAGTAGGAGAACTTGTTGTTGATGCTCGATGTTATATTCCACTTCCTGAACCTTAGAATTTTCTCTTAAATATGATGTGTTGGACGGTGGATGATATCCATAAAGTGCCACAAATGGGGTCATTTTTACTGCAGTGTGGAAGGAAGTGTTATACCACCATTCAGCGAGGGGTAACCACTTAACCCATTGTGTTTGTTTCTGAGATACAAGGCAATGAAGATATACTTCCAAAAAATTGTTCACTATCTCAGTTTTCCCATCGGATTGAGGATGATAAGATCAGATATGAGCTAGTTAAGTACCCAAACAAGAAAATAATTTCATCCAAAATTTTCCAGTGAAAATGGGATCTCCGTCGCTTAAAATAATTTTTGGGTTTCCATGTAGCTTTTTAATTGTTTACATAAATGAAGTAGCAATTGTACTCACTTTAAATGGATGAGATAATGCACAAAAGTGTGCATACCTGGTAAGTCTATTAACTACCACCATGGTGATGCTCTTTCCTTCAGAATTAGGTAAACCTGTGATAAAATCCATTGAAACCTCCTCCCAACGTTGAATTGGAATGGATAAAGGTTGTAACAAACTCGAGGTGTTAATTATCTCAACTTTATTTTGCTGGAAAACCAAACATTCTGCTACAAAGTTTTGAATATCGGATTTTAAGGCCATCCCAAAAAAATTATTTCTTCACCGTGTGGTAACTTTTTAAAAATCCTGAGTGTCCCCCTAAGGGAGACGTTTCCAATTCCAAAATAATATTTTGTTTTAGTTGGGAACTCTTACAAACATATAAGCAATATTTTTACCATAAGGAATCATTTTTCCAACTAAATGTATCAGATGTATTAGGATCTTGTTGCAAATTTTGAATGGGTTTCCACACTTCTTCGGCATTCCTCCATTCCTCCCTTGCTTCGGTTATCCAATATGGTTGGATAATAGAAATGACACAAAGAAATGATTATATGTCCTCATCCTTTCTTGAGAGTGCATCTGCAACAACATTTAGCTTCCCTTTTTGCAGATGCTTTCAAAGTCATTACCCAAAATCTTTGTGACCCATTTTTGCTGCTCTTTTGAAGATATTCTTTGTTCCAAAAAGTATTTAAGAATATCATGATCAGTTTTTACCTTGAATTTTCTTCCCATTTAAGTAAGTTTTCCATTTCTTGAGTGCATGTAGTATTGCCAAAATTTTCTTCTCATAAATATATTTCTGTAAATACTTTCCTTTGATTGGACGTCTTTCAAAAGCAATGGGTCTTCCTTATTGCATTAAAATAGCACCAATTCAATATCCTGGGACATCACATTCTATAATAAATGTTTTTGTGAAGTCTGGCATAGCTAAGACCGGTGCTTGGCATGTAGAAATTATACCAATGGATTCAATCCAATCTTGTGATGTACTAAAAAAATATACTGAATCCTTCTACAATATTTGCATAATATAAAACACAATTTCTCAATCACATGCAAGTAAGAGAAAGAATTAAATCAATCGCACAACACAATATATTCTTAGGGAAAGTAACTGCTCAAAACCCCGCTATCATATATTGTATAAAGTCACGAAATCATGAAACAATACAATGCATTATTGCTCACAAGAATCTCCTGCACTCTACCAATCATCTCACACTGATCTAGGCAAAACTGGATAAACACTTAGCCAATTCCTTACCTTCCTCCAACCTACCTTGCTCACACAATTCCTAGAGAAATAAACCCCTATTAAATAGGAAATTCAGCCTTCTTTCATTTTGCAATCTATAATGGCCTTCCTATGAATTTATAATTGCACCCCGACAATTTGCTAATAATACAACTGATAGTTATGTTCCCTTTATCCTATTTCTCAATTGGATCTTCATCAACACTGACATGCATGCAATTATTAATAGCGAATCATCAGTTATATGATTTATTGCTACTTGTGAATTGAATATAATTTAATTCACTGGATCTCTCGCTAATTCATCACTCATTTAGAACTAGTTAAACTGATTTTAACTTAATTAATTTGGGTTAACTGATTACACTCACACCACACTAGTGGTACAACTGCAACTAGACCCCCAAAATATTAGAATCACTCTATATGCCTCATATTAGACCCTCACTTGAAATTCTTGAGCTAACTCAGTCTTCATGACTTAGTTAACTGATACAAGTTGTTATGATATTAAATTACAATTTATTGTCCAATTTATTTAAGGGAAAAATAAATTAGACGCCCAAATTTAGCACTAATGTGTAACTGAATTCCTCACCGATGTGTAACTGGAATCCCACACTAGTATGTGTTGCATTTTCATGTTGAATTTCAACACTCCCTCTCAACAATAAAGGGATTATCACCTACCTCGATCCTGCCTCTGTGGTATTCGAATTTTCTCTTTTCCAAAACCTTCGTCAATATCTCTGCATCCTGATCCTCCGTGGGAATGTACTGTAACAACATAATGCACCTCTGAACACAATCTCTAAGATCGTGGTACCAGATATCAATATTCTTGGACCTGTCATGGAATACCAGATTAACCTATATTATTATGCAACTTTGGTTATCACAATTTATCACTGTTAGATCCATATGATGACCAAACAAACCAACAAGTATCTTCCTCATCCAGATGACCTCACAAGCAGCCTGACTAGTTTCCATGTACTCTGCCTCTTCCGAACTAAGTGAAAATGATCTATGTTTCCTGTTGTACCAAGAAATTGTTGTTGATCCTATGTTCAATATGCTCCCTGATGTTTTCTTCCTGTCTGATGGACTGCCTGCCCAATCTGCATCGATGAAGCCTTGAAGTTTCACTCCCTCTATACATCTGTACCATAATCCATACTCTGTAGTGCCCCTGAGATATCTCAAAACATGCTTCCACGCCATCCAAAAGAGCTTGGTAGGCTTAACCATAGCTTGACCAAGCTAGTTAACTATGTAGCATATGTCTATTCATGTGTTCACCAAATACACAAGTGAACCCACAAGTTGCCTGTAAACAGTAACATCCACTACCTCACCTGAAGTAGCATCCTCCTTCCTCTAGTTTTCTACAAGAGGAGTCTCCATGAATTTGCTGCCCTCCATGTGGAACTTCCTCAGAATATCCTTGGCATACTTGCCCTGAGATACAAATATCTCCCCATCTCTTTTCCATGTTTCCAAGCCAAGGAAATAATGCAAGAACCCCATGTCCTTCATATCAAAATCTCTTGCAATATCCTCTTTACAAGAATTTATGAGCTTCTCATCACCTGTCAGTATCAGATCATATACATAAAGTACAATAATCAAAATCTTAACATCAACCACAATATGGTATAGGTTCACATCTGCTTCACTCTTTATGAAGCCCAACCTGGTGAAATAGATGTCAATCCTGGTGTACCAAGCACAAGGTGCTAGCTTCAGTCTATACAGTGCTCTCTTGAGTCTGCACACATGCAACTCCCTATCTAAGGTCTCAAAAACTTTTGGCTGCTCAATGTACACTCCTTCCTCAATAACTCCGTTGATAAAGGTTGTCTTTACATCCATCTGATGTATCATCCATCCCATATGCACTGAGAGTGCAAGGATGGATCTAATCGATGAGTACCTTACAACTGGTGCAAAATTATACTCGTATTAAATCCCCTCTACCTGTGAGAATCCTCTGGCCAAAAATTTAGCCTTGTATTTCTCCACACTCCCATATTTTGCTTACTTCACCTTATAGATCCACCTGGATCCAATCACTAACTTCCCCACTAGTTTTGGGACCACTTCCCATGCACTTTTTCTGATAATGGAGTCATACTGCATCAACCCATACTAACTGTTTCATTGCTTCCTCAAAAGAGGATGTTTGTGTCACAATACATTTGCTCATAAGAGCCATGTATCCATTATACATGTCTAGGGACCTTCTTTGCATGCATTGTGATGTAGGTGCACCTACATTCTCTGTCGCATCTAGCATCAATATTTCAGCCTCTCTAGTGCGCTTCCTACCATTTCTAGTGGGTGGCTCTGCATAAGTGGTTTCTACCACTCTTTATTCCTATACTTGTGGTTGCTCCACATCCTGAGGTTCATCCTTTGGAACTAAGAGTTCCTCTTCTGCATTCAAGTCAAGCTCCCTCTCAAGGGACAATCTCATGGCTTTCTCATCATCAAATTTCACATCTCTCCTAACAATTGTCATCCCATGTGCTGGAAAATACACCCGATAGTTGTGGGGAGTATTTGTGTGCCCCACAAAAATCCCAACATATGTTGTCGGTTCTAGCTTCTTCCTGGCATATTTGGTCACATGGAAATGGACATATGAGCCAAAAAATTTAAAATATGAAACATCTAGTTTCTTACTTGAAAAAGCCTCCTCTGGTGTGCTCATGCCAAGTATTCGATGAGGACTACAGTTCTGCAAAAATGCCACTATGTTGCATGCATCTGCCCACAGATGGAACTGTAGGCCCTGATCATGTGACATAGCTCTTTCTTCTCCCACAATTTTTATGTTCTTTCTTTCTGCAACCCTATTCCGTTTTGGGTTATGAGGTACAACTGCTTCTCTCAGAATTCCTTCTTTGGCATAAAATTTCTTGAAGTCATTAGAGATATACTCACCACCATTTTTGCTCCTTAGAGGCTTCACCTTCTTCCTTATATCTTTCTCTACCAGTGCTTTGAACTCACAAAACTTGGAGAAAATCTGATCTTTCTTCTACATGAATAAAATCCAACACTTTCTAGAAAATTCATCAACAAAAATCACATAATACCTATGCTTTGTTGTGAAAGTTGTTGAGAATGGTCCACACACGTCTAAGTGAACTCTCTCAAGGATTGTTGCTGATCGGTTCTCCTTATTATGAAAGGTGGCCTTTGTATACCTCCACATAGTACAACCCTTGCATGTGTCTCTCTGTGCAAGTGTACCCTTTGGAATCCCTGTAGAAATTTGATGCATGATCCTCAAAGCACTGTGGTGTAGATGACCCAACCTCCTGTGCCATAACTCACCAGTATCCCAACTCACCACCTCATTTGCTTTACTGCTCAATGCTACGCAACCATCTACATCAAATTTTTAGAGGTTATTCACACGAACCCCAATATTCTTTACCTATCATGTGGCTTTGTGATGAAGGAATGCTTTTCCTTCACTGAAAACCACATCATATCCAAGATCCTCCAACATAGAAATTGAAACTAAATTATTTTTCAAAACTGGTGTGGTATTGTATTTGGCACATGAGTGGATGAAATACACTTTGCTTAGTAGGGAGGATGCTTACCTACGTAAGATTCATAGGTCAAAGTGGTTTTTCTAACGTGAGTGGAACAAGTTAAACATGTAATAAGCTAACTTAAAGGGAAACATAGCATGATACATAAAAAATGAAACAAAAACAAAACAACATTCACAAGATATACGCTCAATAGAGAAACACACTAATAACTCAACAATGGAGAGCTTTCCCCCTTTATTAGGTTATGTTAGTAGTAGAAGATAGAATGTTAAATCACTAGTAATGGATCCTTCGAGCTATGGAGCTCCAATTCCAAGACAAGGGGGTCCCTTCCCCTCAATTTTTCAGCAAGCCTCTCTTCCCTCTCAAAGGATGGTAGATCGAAGAACATGTGATGAACTCCTCTCTCTTGGATTGAGGTGTTGGGTGGCCAAAAACTGAATCCTTCCAATCCTTCTCCTGCTAGACAACACAAGCTGGTTTGCTATAGAGCAATTTGGCCAGCATAACAATGTGTCTCCTATTTCTCTTCCCAAGGTTGGATTTTATAGACCATTTTCAAATTTTCCCTCCTTATCTTGTTCCAGTATGGATGGTGACACAAGAGTTGGGATATGAATCCTTTGTGTGCTGCACTAAAGCCTCAAGGTGGCTCCAAGGTGGCTTTAATTGGTTAGGTTGAGTGAGAATATTTTTCACCAAGTGTGCCAAGTGATCTCGGATGGTGACATTCTGTCATCCCTAGGACCGCGCGACTATCGAAGGGATATCCGCGCAGTGTGTGCCTATCAAAGAAAAAGCCAAAATGCACGCTCAAAGCCAGTGTTGCCTGTGCACAGTCCAAAAATTTTGTCCTATGACTTTAGGAAAAATTAAATTTGTATCTCCTTTAATGTATTTCTTCCTTGTAAACCTTTATCTATACCTTATGCCTGACATTTTTTACTGTCTTTTTCCTGTACGATTTTCCAGTGTTAATAGTTTTCCCCTAATGTATGAGGTACATGAAAAAACATATATCCAAAATACATTATAGTTCTTTTATGTGTGGTCCTTTTGAGAGAGAGAGAGAGTAACTTGGTTTAGAGCTTACTTGAAAGACCTCTTTCCATGAGTAAAAAATACATTGTGCTTTGTTGGAAACCCATAAGAGATAGAATGAATAAAATATTTCTATGAGGCGGGCATGTCCCATGCTCATGATATTTTGACTAGTTAAGCTTATCTGACAGATAGTGGTTTTGTTTATGCCACTTTTGGTAGTGACCTGATGCTGGTTGATGATGACGGTTGTTGATGCCCTTAGGGGCATTATTCTTTGAAATAAGGTTGAATGTGGTGCCCATATGCATAATCTTGGTATGGCATGTTTTTTTAGAACAAGTTCTCATTTTATGCATGGATCTTTGATTGTTGGGGTCCTTCCTACGTAAGCATTTCTGAAATAGATTCTTATCAAGTCACGGGTCTTTGATGAATTCTGAAAGAGTGCAACATTTATGAAGTACGATACCATCTTGACATGAAGGATTATCTTGAAGTCTAATTTCAAGAGGATCAATGACATCAATGGGCAAGTATGATACCCATAGTGACATCTAGGGATGGCCCTATGGAGGTGAGGAGTCATCTAAGGTACTACCTCCTCCTTGGAAAATGTTTGTTGTAGTCAACAAGAAGGAATCACCAACTGACCGAGATGAGTACTAATTCAAGGGACTAGGGTTTCTACTATAGTGGGGCATGGTATGATGGGTTAACTAGGCATGATGAAAATAAATGGTTATAACTGATGATGGAAGTTAAGTGGACCGAGGTCGGAGCTGTAAATGCGAGTGGGGACTGTCACAACAATTTCTTGTGAGGAAACCCTTGGAGTTGGTAGGACATCAAGGGTGGGTGCATGGTTTTTATGAGTGTCATGGTTGGGTGTGGTAAAAGAATGTGTAGCTCCGACCAAGGGTAAATAGGGAATACTGCTTGGTGAGAAATATGAATGGGTGGGAGTGCTCTCCTAAAAAATATTTTTACACTTGCCAAAAGAATATAGAATGGGTTTGCATGTACAAGCATGGAAACGGGTGCCCCTATGATGTGAGGAGTGTTTTTTTCTAAGGGTGGGGGCCCCATTGGTTGGTCTCGCGAAGGTGATGAAGTAGATGAAAAGTGTTGCAGATGGGCTATGTTGATGGGGGTGTGATAGGCCAAGTGTGAGAGACGTGGTGGTGCATTTTTTGATGTACTTGTGAGAATGGTAGCCCAGGAAAGGGGTTTTAACATGATTTGGGAAAAACTTTACTTGATGTATGATGGATGAATGAACATGAATTTCTTCCTGGGCTTGGGTTTTTATGGCCATGGCTCCAGACCTTTGCTGTATGGTCTACATGAGTGATGGATGCCATGGAGGGTAAGGTTCTACCGACCTGCAATGGTGTTTATCATGTGCAAGTTGGGGTGATGATAAACATGTTCGAGTGAATGAAACCTATGGTTGATTTATTTGGAGAAATCATGTTAGGATATGCAAAGCTTATTTGGGGAGCCTATCATGCTACGGGTAGAATGATACCTTCTATTGTACCTTTGTTGGTTGGGACATATGGTGATTCGGATTGTTGGTAATACCTACAACCAATACCCCAAGTAAAAGCATCTTTTTCATACAAGAGTATTTGGAATAATTTTAATGTAAAGCAATAAGAGGGGGCATACCTGCTGCGACTAAAAATTGAATTTTTCTAAGGCGTGGATTTATGAGGCCTAGTTTGAACATGATGAGGCGTTAATCACTATGCTTCTTGCGGTTTTGTGATCGGGTACTCTGAGCTCCAGTTATGGTCTATCAAATAATGAGAAAAGGGAGATATATGGGCCAATATGGCTCATTTAAACTCATTTGTGTCTTTTGATAGTCTAAGGTCAGAGTTGAGCCCCTACTCCCGAGGTTTTCTTGCCATTGTGGTTAGCCTGAGTACTCAGGCTTCACGTCATCAGTGTTAGGTAGGGCCCTAAACGTCCCGCTTTTCATTTCTGTCATTTTTTGTTTGGGGGGTCTGTATAAATGTGGATTTTTATGACTTTATACCTATTTTTTCCTCGACCGCGTGGGTGATCAAGGTTGACCTGCGTTGTCCTCACATAGAAATAAATTTTCACGCAAGGAATTCGTGTGATGATCCTTGCATCTGTATCTAATACATACGCGTGATCATTGCACCTAAGCTTTGCACAGGCGCGGCGGGGTCAAATTTTTGGAAAAAAAATAATTTTTTGGGTTTGAGAAAATTATTTTTGGTTTTTTCTCTTGTGAAAGGGTGTTGTGGCGTGAGAGAGACTGGCCCGATATCTGAGTAGCTAGGTTGGGTTGCTCAAATTTTTAGAGAACAACCTACTGAGGCCACAGGATGGATTACTTCGATACCTAGTCCGTTGTTGGAACAAGAGACATTGTGTTATGGTTTTGCGTTGTATAGATGCCATCATCCCATCAGAGACTGACGTTTACTTCGTGACCGGTCTACTACATCAGGGGGAGGTTCTTCCATACCCACTCTTGGGTGGGGGAGTGAACATTCGTCGCTAGGCTCAGGATCATTATGGACCTGAAGCGATTACTTAGGGATGTGTCCATATTAGTTCTGTGACGTACTTGTATGATAGGGATGCCCTGGTCATGATATTTTTCCTATTAGGATTGTCAATGCCTCATCGAGCATCAAGCCCACATATTGTGGTTTTGCGTCGGCTTTGGGTCGGTCACTTCTATGAATCGACTCAATATTTCTACCAAGGCATGGTGACACATCCTATGCGAGTATCCTCTGCAGCATCATGTATGAGAGGGTAGTGATGCTTAGGCCTTTTGTGTCAATGCCCCTGGGTCCTCCGAGGGATCCTAGGATGTGGCGGTGGGCACCTGTGATGCCCTGAGGTGGAGGAGGGGAGGCAGGTCACTACTGGGATGCGACAGTTGAGGCATGGTTCAAGTCAAACCCGTAGATGTTTATGGACTATCCATACTCAGCAATGGACTTCTAGGGGGGCCTGGATATGGGTCTCCTTGCAGGTTATGCATGGGGGCCAACATGTATGAATTTGGATGTTTTTCTACATTTTTGAGGAATTTCATCATATATAGATCTATATGTCATTTATGGTGACACTGATACTATTTTTGGTTTCTCTTGTAGATGTGGGTGTAGCAGGGCGTCCTAATGCCCGCTTGGTGGGACATTATCCCGTGAGGAGGGTCCCTTTTAGGGCTATTTAGTTCTATGTTGGGGGGCAGGGAGGTGCCGAGGGCCCTTAAGGGGAGGGCAACAGTGTTGCAATTGCCAGAGGGGATGTTGTTGTCCTTGCTCATGCTAAGGCGGCTGAGGCATGGGCAGTGGCGGTCGAGACACGTGTCGCGGCAGTTGAGGAGCAGTTGGCTGCTGCTGACCTTAGAGTGATGGCGTCAGAGTCTCGAGCCAAGGCTGCTAATGCTCGTGAAGCAGGTCTAGCTGACTCATGGAGTCAGTTAGAGAGAGTTACCCGAGGTATTCCGACCCAGGGATTATTTGATGATTTGGACAATTTCTAGCTCGAGACAATCATGGCTTGAGAGATGACGCATCACCTGACTTTGTGTTCTACGTCACTTATAGTTTTGGTTGTTGCACCTCTACTAGAAATGGGTGTAGTCGTGGGTCTATAGGATCCACCAGGAGGGGCTTAGCCCTAGAGATATTTGTATGGTTAGGGAAAGCACCCATTATGAGGATGCTTCCCTATTTTGATGACATGTATATCTTTTGGTTGACATGATTGTCGGGGACCTTTTTTGTATACTGGGGCTCATATATTTTTTATGTCTATATGTGAGATTTATATTTTTGCATCTCTCATGATCTGTCTACGGTTATTATTTGTGTTTATGATGGCTGTTTTGTTCCTATGATGGATATTTATGTTTTCTTTTTTTCTTTTTTATGGATGATCGTTTATACGAGATGCATTCTAGTCTAGGATATGGTTAGCTATGGGATCTTTTGTCTGGTTTTGATTTATTGGAATATTTTTAAATGTAATGTGATCAAAATGATGACTCAACATTTCCTAAATAAGTGTGAATCTTGTACTTTAAAAACTTTTTTTAACTACAATACCACTAGTTGGTAATCAAGATAGACATGTAGATTGTGAATTTCTTGGTTGGAGGCATCGCTCAATAGCCTAATGACTGCATCATATTCAGCTTGATTATTGGTAGTTGATCTGATACATACTCTGTTGGTGAGGAACGGTGATTGGTCAAGAGAGTATATGGCCCAGGCGGCTACTGCTAGATTTTGCGACCATCGCGAGGCTCCATTAGCGAATCCAAAATAGTGGATGGGGGGAAAATTCATCTATGACACAAGATAATTTTTTAGAACAAGCCCTCGATGATTCTGATCATCTCAAAAAATTATGTTACATGCATCTTATCTCTAAGGCTGAGACTTCTTGCCCTTACGGGTGAAATTTTTTGAGGTAGAGCCAATTGACAAGGTTAGCTAGGCATGTACCGTCGAGCTCTAATAGGATGTATGCTCTTTAGAGGAGGCAATGTCTTATGATGTAAGGACTTTTCCATAATGTTTTGAACTTCTCGGGTCCTATGGCCTCTTTTGCAACATCGCAGTGGAGGACTAGCTCCCCGCTCTGAAAATGAGCGAGGGGTGATGTTGCGATCGAATGATGCTTTTACCCTTTTCTTATGTGCTTCATTATGTTGGATAAACTCTAATCGATTTGTGTCGAAGATTTCTAACTGTACCAATCATTGCTCTAAAGGCTAGGTATCATCGAGGATTTCGATAGCTATGTGTAAGTTGGATATTTCGTGTTCAATGAGAATCACAAATTCCACTTCATATACTAATTGCAAAGTTGTGAATCCTGTTGAAGATTTAACTGCTATGCGATATGCCCACAAGTCTGAAAAAAACATATGGTGCCAGTTTGTTTTATGGTTTTTGACCATACACTGTAACATTATTTTGATACTTTGTTAACAGCTTCTACCTGACCATTTGACTAGGGGTAGTATGGTAACATAAATCCATGTGTGAATCCTACATGGTGGGACAACTCTTGGAATATTTCGTTTTCGAAATGATTTCCGTGGTCGGAGACTAATTCCTTAGGTACACTGAATCGTGTGATGACATGGTTGAAGAGAAACCACATTGTGATCTATATCATGTTGTCATATGTAGGCATGGATTCTACCCACTTGGTGAAATAGTCAGCAGCTACAATAATGTATTTGTGGTTTCCAGACGACGCAGGGTTGCAAGTCATAAAGTTGATTCCCCATTTTCAAAAGGGACTTGCTACTATGACCAGGTGCATAGGAGCGGGAGGTGATCTTGCCTTATGGGTGAATCGTTGGCATTACTTGCACAGTTTGACTGCTTGAATTCAATCGTGGAATAGGGTGGGCCAAAAATAACTAATCTGCAGGAATTTTTGGCCAGTAGCCATCCCTGAGAGGT
The DNA here is from genome assembly GCA_034641835.2 of Pinus albicaulis. Lineage (NCBI taxonomy): Eukaryota > Viridiplantae > Streptophyta > Pinopsida > Pinales > Pinaceae > Pinus > Pinus albicaulis. The sequence continues at coordinate 349,047,978 of CM076574.1, read as the reverse complement.
TGTTGCCACATGCCCCACTATGTCTTTAGGATGATGTAATGCCGAATTTTTTGTACTGCATGTACTAGGGCTAGGGCATTTTTTTCTTCTAGTTCATATTTTAAAGCAGGGCAAGATAGGTTCTTACTGACGTAATAGATTACATGTTCTTTATTATCTTTCCCGTCTTGGACCAACACCCCAGCTATGGTTGTGTCTGAAGCCGATAGATATAAGTTGTAGTATTTGTCATAATTGGGTGGAATTATCAAAGGGGTTGATGAAAATGCGTCTTTTAGTGCCTCAAAAATTTTTTGAGCCCAATCATCCCATTTGAGCATAATTTACTGACGGAGTAGGCATAGGAATCCTTGCGTGCAAGTGGCATAGTCTAGGAAAAAGCATCGTAAGTAGTTGGATTTCCCCTACAGGCTTTGAAGTTGCTTGAGAGTTTTGGGTGGTGGCACTTCTTTGGTTTCCTAGACCTTGAGGGGGTTGACTTTGATCTCTTGTTGGGATATGATGAATCCTAATAGTTTTCCTGCATTAACACAGAAGACACACTTGAGAGGGTTCAAGCATAGGTTGTAGTGTCAGCATCGTTGGAATACCAACCGTAAGTCCTCAGATGGTCACTTCTTTTCTTGGATCGTACGGTGAGGTCTTCCAAGTAAGCTAAGATGATGTGATCCAGATCATGGAAGATATAATTCATGGCCAACTGGAAGGTGTCTCCACCATTTTTAAGACAGAAAGGTATAACTTAGTATGTGAATGTGCCCCAAGGGGAAGTGAATGATGTCTTATACTAATCCGTGTGCTGGATTTTGAATTTGATTGTACCCTGAATATTTTTCCATGAAGGACAAGGCCTCATGATCAATCAAGCATCAATGACTTGGTCTATAAACGGGGTAGGGTAGTTCTCCTTAGGACAAGATTTATTTAAATCTCGAAAATCAATGCAAACTCAGATGGTGCATTGTTTTTTCATGACGGGTACAGGGTTGGAAACCCACGACGTTTAAGCAATTGGATAGATGAACCTGACTTTATGAAGCATATCAATATCTTGCTTGGTTGCTTCTACCTTGGATGGGTGTAATTGACGTTGTTTTTGGTAGACTAGTGGTATGGTACGCCAGGTGTCAACGTGGTGTTCTACGATGGTGGGTCTAAGCCCTAGTATTTCTGAATAATCCCATACGAAGATATCCCTATACTCTTGTAACAAGTTTGTGTAAGCGACTACCTCTTATGGGGAGCATGTTTCTCCTAGTGACATTTCTTCAATTTTTCCTGGTTTTCTTGAGTTATTCACCTTAATGGTTGGCGAAATATTCGAAATATTCCCTTCTTCAAACGCATTAGGTGCTGGGATATGGTTTTTGAACCAGTCTTCCTTCCCATATGGGAGGAAGTATTTAGATTCAATGGTGTATATATCTTGGGTTTATGGGTTGCTAGGCCCAAACTTTTTTTCTAGAAGAAAAAACAAGCAGTGATGCATTGAGTCCCGCGGACAATCTAGTTCTCTCATGGACTCTATAATATCTTTGTCAGAGTGAAACAAGATGTTTAAGGGGGAATTGGTTTGTGTGAGGTAGTGAGGAATTGGTTCAGGCCTAACAGTGCTTGTCAACAAACATGAATATGATTATGTGCTTGATGGTGTGGATCCAAAAAAGGTTGACAAGGTGCAGATGAGTAGGGTTTGCACCGTCGACAGTACTACTATTGTTGTGGTAGTTGCAACAGTCTCTACACCAATAAAATATTTGCAGACAACACGAGTCCTGGTTCCCTTTCATGATGAGATGAATCGTATATGGTGTTGTGTGTCATCAGCGTTAAATTGTGGAATAATTTCCATTATGGTTGTTTGTTTGAGAGCAAACTCGTTCTCTTTTGGTGTAATATCCCAAAATAGGGATTTCCTACAACAAATACAATATCTTAAGATATTCCAAAGTTGGAGATCTAGAAAATAGACTTATATGATTTTTTCAAAAACACATAGCCTTCAAATGAGTGAAACAACAGCAAAATAAGAATGTCTACACATTCCTGAGTGGGGAAAATGCAGAAATTAGACCCTGAAAATGTTATTTCTAAAGATCTGTGTTTTTACTAGGTGAAATAACGCTTGGTTCCCTTATAATATTATGTTAGGCCCTTACACACAAAAAGGCATCAGAAAGAAATCCCTTTTTATATGTTAAACAGACCTCTCGGCTACCTAACAACTTAAAAATGGCCAAATCCCATGACTTGAGTTATGCAGAAAAAGACTGAAGCATGTACAATGTTATTTTATGAGGGTTTCTACAGTATAATGATGAAATAACATGGATCTAGAGTTACATGGAATAATATTCCGAGAAAACAGAGATCTAGTCTTCTTGTTGTATTATAAATTTAACCCAGAAAGGGTTTCTTGAGACACATGTACAAGGAAGAGCAGATCTGATTTATTCAGCTCAGAAAATGAAATATTACTGCAAAATTACAAAAATATAGCTGAATAATACAAAATAGGGATGAGGATTCCTTCCTCTAGCTTTCCGGGAGGAGGGTTGGCCCTTTCCCTAGGAAACTAGCTCAGAAACAAGGGTCTTAACCCTGTTGCAACAACTCTGTGTAAAATGACACAGTTCCTGCAAGAGACTATGTTGTAGGAGATGAGAACCACTTTTACCTACTGCAAAGATATGAAATATGCTCAGAAATATTCCTAGCTGATTTCTCAAGAGAAGGAAGGCACCCTCTACTGAGAAACAGACCCGGAAGTGGTGTAAGAATCCTCCACTGCAACACCCTGCAACTCAGCAATATCCTGCTACAGAAATAATGTTGGGGCTGAAGAATGATGCTTGGCCTTAATCCTGGATGTGGAGAAATATAGGAAAAGCTCTCCCAAGAGACCTCTCAAGGGAAGAGGTGGGATTCCTGCTCGGAAACACCCTGTGCTACCCTGCTAAACAGCAAGAGGAAGCCAAGTCTAAACAGACCAGATCAAAATATCGAAATACATAAGCATGCATAACAAAGGACTTCATCCTCTCCATATATAGCAAGTGAACCTCTCCTCATCAGGTCCCATCCACATGTTCCATCAAGCTCATGCAAGTTGTCCTCCACCAAAACTGCGTTTTCCATCAAGGTGGTTCAATGTATCTAGACAGCTTTGTTGACTTGCTCAAAGTTGACTGAATCAACATGTCCCCATCTCTGTTCACACCAAAGGTGCTTTAAATAAGCTGCTTATTCTTACTCCTTTCACATTAGGAGTGTTATTGATCCTTCTAAAGAGGTCAATGGGCCTCCCTACCCATTTATTCACCTACCTAGTGATGTAACAACTCTAATATTCCATTTAGCTTGAAGGCTAAAAATTTGGAATATTACAGTCCTCCCCTCAAAAATGTTGCTTGTCCTCAAGAAATTGTATAAGGAGAGCAAAATCCTCCCCTCCTCTCCTTGCGGCCTCCTCATCAAATAGTCTCCACCACTGCTCAACATGATTTGCTACAAATCTGTCCCCCAATGTTTCTTCCCAAGCATGCAAACCATATGGCTCACATCATAGAAAGGTGGAAGATGTAAGTGGAAAACTCCCTGCTGTCCAATGGCCTAATTAAGGTAGGAGTGATGATGAACATGGGAAATATTATTCCCAATGAGTGACTCTGACACCCATGCTATCATCCAAATGAAATGAGCCAATCTAGTTAGCTCAAAAAGATCCTCAACCCTAGGTTCATACAATGTGTTGGGGCTGCATGGAGAGATTGGATCCTTCCAACCAAGTGGTTTCTCTCTCCATTTATGATAAGTATGGGGTTTTTTCTGATATTGGGCTGAAATTTCATGACCTCCAATAGTGGCCCAAGCTATCCCATCAAACAAATAAACCATGAAGTGCCTTCTCCAAAAACTCAAGTTCTCCAAATGGCTCCTCCCACATGAAGAAGAGAGATGTAATTTGGCAATCATGGGCTGCCCATTGCTCCTCAAAAAACATGCATCCTGCAAAGTAGGGAGAAGAATACCCCCAATGGGCATCTTCAAATCATATCCCACTCTCCAAACAAAGTCCCCCATGAAATCAGCAATACATGGAAGCAAAAACTAATAGAAACAGGTTGTCATATGACAACCAGAAAGTGGATCAAGGTCCCACACAAGGAACCAGTGCAGTGCATCTTTTGCATGCATAAAATCAAATAAAATCAAGTGCTTTTCCAACCACTTGTTTTCTTCCACAATCATTTTACAAGATATAAACATGAAAGTACAAAAGGTTGTCAATGGTGCACACCAAAAATCATGTGGATTCCCCCACAAACCACCAATGAGATAGCCAATATCAATGCTAAAAATGGCTTCAAGTACATCATTATACAATATAAAAGAAGGAATAATCCTCCTTGGTACAATATGCTACTCATAAAAAGACAAGAAGTACAAAACATAAGGTGAAATTGTACATTCTCCATCATGCACTTGAGGTCTTGAGCTGAAATGGCTCAACTGGAAATGCTCCCTTACTCCCAATGAGTAGGAAGGTGGTTGTGATATCTTCTCTATCACCATCCAGGCTATGCATCTCTCCATATGCTAAAATATTTCATGTTGAATGCCCTCCCAAAGGAACTCCTCTGCCAAGGAAAGATATGCATCAAAATGCATGGAGAAGAAGTCCTCATGTGTTGCATGTAGCAGCTTCTCCTTGAGCTTAGAAGCTCTATTCAAGAAGACTCTGCCATAATATTAGATGACCATATCATCCACCATATATCTGACATCTCCATCTGGATCATCAAGAATCGTGCATGCACCAAGATCCTTGGAGTACTCTACCAAAAGTTGAGACCTCCAGTATGGATCAATCCTCCTAAGAGATAGCACTGGTGATCTAGCATATGAAGCTCTCCTCATGTTTTTTCATGCTACTTTGACATCCCCCATGCCAAAGTCTCCTTCAAAACTCTTCACCTCTCCAAAGTCCAAGATTGGTGAACCAAATGGCAAGATTCCTCTTACCAACTCCAAGTCTGGTGGCCTCCCCGGTGGAATGCCTCCATGTAGTGAGATATCCATGGCAAGAGAAGACTGTTCATATGGTTGGGCAACCTTGATCTTGCCCTCACAGCACAAACTAGTCTTCCTCCTCCTTGGACCAGCTCTCTGAAATAGATAGGGGTGTGTGCTCCTCATCAAGTCATGATGTCCTTCCTCCCTACCTTCTCCTTCCATCAATATTATCTCACAATCATGTTGCTCATTGATTTTAATTTGCCTCCCATATGTGAGATCCTGGGGAACTTCTTGCAATGACACAAGAAACCATCTTGTTGGAGCATGTGCTCCTCCTTCCTCTGCATGAGGCACTAGATATGCTTAAGATGTGACAGCACTGTAACCCCCATCCTTCTCTTCATCTTCAATATGAATAGGAGGTAACTGCTCAATAAGAGGATCCTTCTTTGCAAAAGGACCCTTCATGCCCTCTTTTCCAAGGTTATGAAAAAAATATCTTGCCTCCAACAAGGTATCATGAAAGATGTGATCTCCTTCAACAGGCTTCTGAAGCGGTTTTGAGTTTGCAAGTTCTCCCAACTTATGCAAAAGTTTCATTGGTTTGATTGTCTCATGTTTTGTATCAAATATTTCAACCAATATTTTAGCGAACTTTGCAAAAGAAGAAATATTAACATTTTCTAATGAAAATGACTCAAACATCCACCAGGCATAGGCCTTACCTTCAAAGTGCAGCGCTGCAACTCTAATGGCTTCTTCTTTAGAAATTGGGTGTTGCTGCAAATAAGTACACAATTCCTCCACCCAAGCTTTGGCTGAGCAAGTTGGGGATCCATCAAAGGTAGATAGAGAAAATATATCCATGTTATCCAACTGGCTCCTCTCCACCTTGATCTTTCAAAACTCTTTGAAATTAATATGATCTCTAAACTTCTCAGTTTGAGACTCATACTCTTGCAGAAAATTAATAAGAGTTCCCTTCTCCGGCATTTCCTCCTATTTCATCTCTCTCATAGAAAACCTGGGCATTTGACTGCACTGTGTATAATAGTGTGTAGCTGCATGGTCACACCTATCATGTACCAATCTAGATCTGATTCTAGATCCAAACTCCTCAGGAGATTCCATCTCTCCTCTCATCTTCTTAATATTTTCATTGATGCACTTTACATATTTTGGAAGAAGCTTTGTAAGCCTATATTCCCTTTTTCCTCCACATAATGGAGTCTTATTTATTTTTATCTCCCCTTCTCTGGATAGCTGCATGGCTGATTTCCACAGGCTAAGCCAAGATTGAAGCTTTGATACTACTGTAATATCCCAAAATAGGGATTTCCTACAACAAATGGAATATATTAAGATATTCCAAAGTTGGAGATCCAAAAAATAGACTCATATGATGTGTTCAAAAACACATAGCCTTCAAATGAGTGAAACAATAGCAAAATAAGAATGTATACACATTCCCAAGTGGGGAAAATGCAGAAATTAGACCATGAAAACGTTATTTCTGAAGATCTGCATTTTTACAGGTTGAAATAACACTTGGTTCCCTTATAATATGATGTTAGGCCCCCACACACAAAAGGGCATCAGAAATAAATCCCTTTTGATATGTTAAATAGACCTCCCGGCTACCTAACAGCTTAAAAATGGCCAAAATCCCATGACTTGAGTTATGCAGAAAAATATTGAAGCATGTACAACGTTATTTTATGATAATTTCTGTAGTATAATGATTAAATAACATGGATATAGAGTTACATGGAATAATATGCCAAGAAAACAGAAATCTAGTCTTCTTGTTGTATTATAAAGTTAACCCAGTAAGGGTTTCTTGAGACACATGTACAAGGAAGAGAAGATCTGATTTATTCAGCTCAGAAAATGTAGTCTTACTACAAAATTAAAAAAACATAGCTGAATAATACAAAAGAGGGATGAGGATCCCTTCCTCTAGCTTTGCGGGAGAAAGGTTGGCCCTTTCCCTAGTAAACTAGCTGAGAAACAAGGGTCTTAACCCTGCTGCAACAACTCTGTGCAAAATGACAGAGTTCCTGTGAGGGAATGTGTTGTAGGAGATGAGAACCACTTTGGCCTACTACCAATATATGAAATATGCTCATAAATATTCCTAGCTGATTTCTCAAGAGAAGGAAGGCACCCTCTACTGAGAAACAGACCCAGAAGTGGTGTAAGAATCCTCCAATACAACACCCTGCAACTCAGCAATATCCTGCTACAAAAATAACGCTGGGGCTGAAGAATGATGCTTGGCCTTAAGCCTGGATGTGGAGAAATATAGGACAAGCTCTCCCAAGAGGCATCTCAAGGGAAGATGTGGGATTCCCGCTCGGGAACACCCAGTGCTACCCTACTAAACAGCAAGAGGAAGCCAAGTCTAAACAGACCAGATCAAAAGATCGAAATACAAAAGCATGCAGAACAAAGGCCTTCATCCTCTCCATATATATCAAGTGAACCTCTCCTCATCAGGTCCCATCCACATGTGCCATCAAGCTCATGCAAGTTTTCCTCCACCAAAACTGCGTTGTCCATCAAGGTGGTTCAATGTATCTAGACAGCTTTGTTGACTTGGTCAAAGTTGACTAAATCAACATGTCCCCATCTATGTTCACACCCAAGGGTGCTTTAAATAAGCTAATTATTCTTACTCCTTTCACATTAGGAGTGTTATTGATCCTTATAAAGAGGTTAATGGGCCTCCCTAACCATTTATTCACCTACCTAGTGATGTAACAACTCTAATAAAAATTTGGAATATTACATCTGGCAGCGTACTAAGGGTACGCACACATTCCTGGACTTGGAAGTTTCATTGAATGCAAAGGTGCCAAAATGTTTTCATCATAAGGCACATATTTTTTTCATGGTTATGGCTTGTAAAAATGGTGCATGGAATAAAGGTTCCTATTGAGTAGATGGTGTGAGAACCAACACTACTCCCCATGCCCGAAGTGGATTCTTGGAGATGTTTGGGAATTGGGGAATTTTTGCGCTTCTGCCATCTCTGAGTCTTTGGTTTTGGTTGGTCTGGCTCCTTCAGGGAGTTCAAACTCAATGGTTCCCTTTCCGCTCGTAACCTTGGGAGGTATTCACAATTCATAGTATGGTGAAATTGCGAGAAAATTCTGCAATATCAGTGTGTGATCTTCTCCTGATTAGAGAGATGGATCTATGGTATGGTGGTGACCATGCAAAGATTTTCATTGAATTCCTAGAGTTCCTGACATTAATATACCACGTGACCCTTTATATTGGATAGAACACATTTCATTCTTGATTGGATTTATTCCCTGCTAGGATGATTGGTCGCCTTATCCTTCCTATCATTTTTGTAACAATGGAGGGCAAGTTTCATTGTGCCGGGATGCCTTGGTTCTAAACCAGTTATATCTGGGTATTTGGTGACCAATGTTCATATGGTGTCTAACATAGGTCGAAATTGGGGGATGTAAGTTCAATGTCGAGTGTGATGGTTTTCCTGACAAATCAGAAAAGATTGTTGCTCTTTGGTTCTCCACTCCCTTTGGATACTAGAGAAAATGGGTACCATTTTCGAAATGATCGTAAATCTAGGCATTGAGCAATCAAATGATTTCGAGTGTCGCACAATGTGCAGGCTAGGTTTATTCGTGGAGGGCGGTTGGGGGCGATAATATGCCCCCGTTTTGGTCGTTTTTTTTCTGATATGAAGAGGTTGGACCTGGTTGCCTCATTCTCTTGAGTTGCCGAAATTTCCACTCTGTTTGAATCCAATCCGTTTGTTGCAGTGAGACGTGTTATGGCTTGGCATAAAAAATTTAATGCAGAACAAAATCGGGGGATGTAGGGAAAATGATGAACTAGGTGGTTGTCTGAACACACTCGGCATGAATATTGGACTACTCATAGGTCTTTGTAGTACAATGGATTATCTCGGTACCATCTTTGAAATAACTCTAGGGCTACACAGCCAATGATGAAGTGATATCCTTCATCACAGAGTGTGCAGAGTTGGACTAGAGCTTGAGGATGATTACGGGGAGGAGGTAGTCATTCAAGTGACCATATTTCCTCTGACACATATAATATGGTCCTTGTTAATTCCATCCTTTGAGTTGTAGTGATGTTTGTGGATTCGGTGTCCAAGCCAACTAAGTCGGGGTTTTCAGCGATGAAGCATCGCATGATATCCAACATAGACTGGAATCGATGGATATGGGGACAATGGCACATGTTGTGGTTTCTCTGAAAAATATGACATGTATGTCGTAGATTTTGAACTAAGGTGCCTTGGGAAACTTGCGGGACTTGATACCAATGGTTAAATTCCCTTGACTTGAGGCATTGTGTGACTAAGTGATTAGGCTCGTCAGACAATGCGCAAACTAGGACCTGCAGTGTGGCCTCTATTTGTTGTATTTGGTCTATTTGGGTGACTGTCTATGAGCAATATGTTGGCTCCTCTCATATGTACAACATGGTTTTAGGTTCTCCCTTGTCCATTTGCATGGGTGGAGCTTAGGGGTCCTCTTGGTAATATTTCTCTAGGGCTTGCGAGGCATCCCTATATCGCGGCATCTCTAGGAAATGACGGGTATAATGCCCATAATGGTCACATATCGTGCACACATGATTGTTGCATAATCATTTCCCTTGGTTGTTTGTGGCTTGTTCCTTTTTATGGGAATTCGAGGTCGCAGCATTTCTTTCAGTATGTAGAAGGGGTTTCAATTCTTCTAACTCTGGGAAAATATTAGTAGGATGACCTACGATATCGCACAATGTGCAAGGTTGTAAGGCCCTGGGTATCTTGGGGGTTTCGACTTTCTTCTCTCTTTTTTTATTTTTCTTGGTCGCACTAGTTGGCGCTGCTATAGGTGTTGTGTTAACCGTTGTGACCTCTTGAGGGGCGATAGGGGTTATTCATGTAGAGGTGATGTCTGGACTTCCTAGCATGGCTGGTGGGACCAAATACCACACAGGTATTATGAAAGCCATATTATGAAATTTTATAGTTTCCAAGACTTGTTTCGACACAAAACCAAGTGGGGGGTATAAAAATGGGGTTTGAAAAATGGCGTAGGGTAGGAATGTCGTGCTAGTGGCTTTGGCCTTCGTACTACTGGTTTCTATGTCTGGGCTAATTCTAGTGTTTGATGAGAGAATCGCGCACACCAGTGTCTCTGTGCTTTCCGAGACTCCCTCTATTATTATAGGGGGATCTCCTAGGAATTACCCTAGGATTGATGATGGTTTGAACTGGCCGAGGCCGAATTCAGTATACCGTGTAAGTGGTTACGTAGTTGTGTCTACATACAGTAGCACGACATCGAGAGCCGTCATGGGTTTCTTATCGTAGTATGTGAGCTGGTACGATGATGATTTGATCATCATGGGGAAACATCATTACCCTAAATACAAATGACACAACTACTTTCATGTCATACATATAACTCCACCCTAGGAGTATATTGTAGTCTATTTGTACATCTAAGACCTCAATGTCTATAAGTATTGTCTTTTTATCTAGGTTTACAGGGACATTTTGATATAGACCAATGGGGGCTGAAGGGCAACCATTGTATGCTCTAAGTATCATGTCAGATGGTTTTGATTTAGGTGATCCTAAATTTTTTCAAACTGATTTGGACATGATACATGTGGATGCTCCTTCAACGACGATGCATAGGTGTATGGTGATGTTCTAAACTGAAACTAGTATTTTGAAAGCAGCTAGAGAAGGAAGCCTGGGGCTTACTTTGTCTAGGTTGAAAACCATTAGGCGTGAATCGGAAGGATCGATTGCGCCTAACGCATAAATTAAGGCTTTCTATTGTCTTGGGCACGATTACAGAACTTCCAAGGTTGACATAACAGCTAGTGATTGTGTTAAATCATCTACTATGCTACAACTATGAGTAGCTTTAGATTGATGTCCTACGTTCCTGGTTGGTCCCTTGATCATTTTCGGAAGGGGCTCTATGGGTACTTTGGATATGGTTAATAGTGCAGTAGGTGCACTCATACTTATACCTTATGGGTTGGTGTCCAGAGGTGTATCGTAGTTCCTATTCCTTGTTTGTAAGAACAATTCTTTGCCAACCACATAAAATTTGTGACTGCCTCCTTCAGTATCGTTTCAGGGTGGTTGTTGTTGCTGGGTGTTAACCACTCCTTGGTGGGGGAAATGCTCCTGCATTATAGCAGTTTGTTGAGTAGGTCACCCTTGTCCATTGTTACCCTGTATTTTTTTCAATTCGAGGAGTTCGGGACAGTGGTGAGTGTAATGGTCATATTCACCACATATGACACAAGAATTATTTGTCCTTAGACTGTGTCTCTTGTTTTTCCCTTGGGAGTTATTATTTGGCTCTTGGTTTTGATTTCGGTTGGGGTTTCCCCTAGACTGAGATCATGGGGGGTGTTGTTAATTACTACCCCTTGTCCAGAGTTTCCCTTTTTCTTATTCCTAGGCTTCTTTTTAGCAGCATTTGGAGGGTTATTATTGTTCTCCTGGTCATAATACTATCATTGTTGAGCCTAGGATGGTTGCACTAGGTTCACCAGCACGTTGTTTTGCGATGGTGGACTTTGTGTGAGGAAAGGGGGATATAGGTTCCCCGGAACCTTATTGGTGTAAGATTTTTGGGGTGGCTCTCTTGTATTAGCATTCCTAATTGAATACTCATTCCCCTGCGAGGGAGGGTACGAGCCTCCCTGATATTGATGGTATGGTATCACCCTATTCTTCATATTCTGCAAAGGTGCATATTGACTCTGATGGTAGCTAGGTTGTGACACGTTCTGGGTAGAATCGTACGAGTATCTTGGGCACTGGATACTTATGAATATGTGACCTTGAGTCAAGGACCCGATCAAACCATCTGTAGCATTTGACACGTATGGTAACTCTACATAAGTTTGAAGGCGCAGGGTGTTTGGCAGGATATTGTAAATATATCCTGACTGGGTGTAAATGAGTTCAAGTTGTTAGACCTTGCTAAAGGCGTCCTCCTCGGAGGTAGGTTTTTGTGTTGCCACGTATTTTGAGATCTTGGTTGTGATAGTTTTCAAAAATAACTCCAACAACACTCTCTCGTCGAGTTTGTCTTTACATAAACTAGGACGTCATCGCCATTCATGGAAATGGTCTGATATATGGACGACGGGCATTTTCCTAAAATGATTCAGCAGTTCCATTCCTAAATCGTAGTGAATGGGTAGTTGAAAAGAGGTGATGAATGTAATAGCAAGGGTGCTAAAGGTTCCATTAGAAGCATAAGGTTTCCTGACATACCATTTCGCCACAGGCCCTATTAGGGTGCATTGAAAAAGTCTTAGTAGGGATAGAATCGGGGGATGTAGGGACAACAATGAACTGCATGGTTGTCTGAACACACTCGGAATTAATATTGGACTGCTCGTAGGTCGTCACAGTACACTGGGTTGACTGGGTACCATATTTGAAATAACTCTAGGGCTGCACAGTCAGTGATGAAGTGATCTCCTTCATCACAGAGTGCGCAAAGCTAGACTGGAGCTTGAGGACGATTACGGGGAGGAGATGGTCATTCAAGTGGTCATCTTTCCTATGACACATATAATATGGTCCTTGTTTCTTACATCCTTTGATTTGTGTTGATTTTTATGGATTTGGTGTCCGAGCCGACTAAGTCAGGGTTTTCAGCGATGAAGCGTCGCATGAGATTTAACATAGACCGAAATCAATGGATATGGGGACAATGGCACACATGGTGGTTGCTCTGAAAAATCTGACACGTATGTCATTGATGTCGAACTAAGGTTCTTTGGGCAACTCGCAGGACTTGATACCAATGGTTAAATTTCCTTAACTCGGGGCACTGTGTGACTAAGTGATCAGGGTCGTCACACAGTGCGCAAACTGGGACCTGCAGTGTGGCCTCTATTTGCCGTATCTGGTCCATTGGGTGACTATATACGAGCAAGATATAGGCTCATATCATATGTACAGTATTGTTTTAGGTTCTCCCTTGTCTATTTGCATGTGTGGAGCTGAGGGGTCCTCTTGGTAAGATTGCTCTAGGGATTGCAAGGCATCCCTATATCGCAACATATCTAGGAAATGATGGTTATAATGCCCATAATGGTCATATATCGCACACGCATGATTGGTGCATAATGATTACCCTTGGTTGTTTGTGGCTTGTTCCTTTTTATGGGAATTCAAGGTCATGGCATTTCTTTCGGTATGTAGAAGGGGTTTCAATTCTTCTAACTCCGAGAAAATATTATTAGGATGACCTACGATAACGCACAATGTGAAAGGTTGTAAGGTCCTGGGTATCTTGGGGGTTTTGAATTTATTCTCTTTTTTTTTTAATTTTTCTTGGTCACATTAGTTAGCGTTGCTACAGGTGTTGTGTTAACCGTTGTGATCTCTTGAGGGGTGATATGGGTTATTCCCTTAGAGTTGATGCTTGGACTTCCTAACATGGCTGCTAGGACCAAATACCACATAGGTATTGAGAAAGCCATATTATAAAATGTTATAGTTTCCAAGACTTGTTTTGACACAAAACAAGGTGGGGGGTATAAAAATGGGGTTTTCGAAATGGTGTAGGGTAGGAATTTCATGCTAGTGGCTTCAACCTTCACACTACTGGTTTCTATGTCTGGGCTAATTTTAGTGTTTTATGAGAGAATCATGCACATTGATGTCCCTGTGCGTTCCGAGACTCCCTATGGTATAGTAGGGGGACCTCTTAGGTTTGATGATGGTTTGAACTGGCCAGGGCAGAATTCAGTATATCGTGTAAGTGGTTACGTATTTGTGTCTACATACGGTAGCACGACATCGAGAGCCATCATGGGTTCCTTGTCGTAGTATGTGAGCTAGTCGATGGTGATGATCTAATCGTAATGGAGAAACATCATTACCCTAAAGATAGATGACACAACTTCTTTCATAGCGTAAATATAACTCTGCCTAAGGAGTATATTGTATTCTAGTTGTGCATCTAAGACCTCAATGTTTATAAGTATTGTCTTTTCAGCCAGGTTTATAGGGACGTTTTGATATAGACTGATGGGGGCTGAAGGTCAACCATCGTATGCTATAAGCATGATTTCAGATGGTTTTAATATTGGTGATCCTAACATTTTCCAAAATTATTTGGACATGATACATGTGGATGCTCCATCATCGACGATGCATAGGTGTATGGTGATGTTCTGAATTGAAATCGGTATTTTGAAAGTGATCAAAGAAGGAAGCTTGGGGCTTGATTTTTCTAGGTTAAAAACCATTAGGCATGAATCGGAAGGGTCAATTATGCCTAACACGGAAATTGATTCTTTCTGTTTCCTTGGGCATGATTGCAGAACTTCCAAGGCTAACATAGCGGCTAGTGATTATGCTAAATCATCTAATATGCTACAACTATGAGTAGCTTTAGAGTGATGTCCTACGTGCCTGGTTGGTCCCTTTATCATTTTCGAAAGGGGTTATATGGGTGATTATGCTAAATCATCTAATATGCTACAACTATGAGTAGCTTTAGAGTGATGTCCTACGTGCCTGGTTGGTCCCTTTATCATTTTGGATATGGTTAACAATGCAATCGGTGCACTCGTACTCGTACCTGATGGGATGGTGTCCAGAGGTGTTTCGTAGTTCCTATTTCTTGTTTGTAAGAACAATTCTTCACTAACCATGTAAATTTCGTGACTTCCTCCTTCGGTATCATTTTAGAGTGGTTGTTGTTGCTGGGTGTTAATCACTCCTTGGTGGGGGAAAGGCTCTTACATTACAACAAGTTGTTGAGTAGGTCCCCCTTATCCATTTTTACCCTGAAGTTTTTTCAGTTCAGGGAGTTCAGGACAGTGGTGAGTGCAATGGTCGTATTCACCACATATGGCATGAGAATCATTTTTTCTTCGACTAGGTCTCTTTTTTTTCCCTTGGGAGTTATTATTTGGCTCTTAATTTTGATTTTGGTTGGGGTCTCCTCCAGACTGAGATCATGGGGGGCATTTGTTGAGCCCTAAAATTTTCTTCTCTTTTTCCAAACTTCACTTCATTTCATCATTCCTTTATCATTTCATAAACCTAAAACTCAATGAGAATGACTAATATTACTTAAAGGTTGCATACAATGATTAAATTATTGTACTTTTGTGATTTTTGTTGTCTTAATGATTTTTGAACAGTTTAGCTACAGAATGCAGTCATTCTATAGCCAGTTAAGCGTTCCGTAGTTGTTTTTGTGTTTAAGTATGTTACATGTGTCATCTGGAGAAAAGGCATACATAGGTGGATTCCAAATCTTTCCTACATCATTTGTTCCCTTTCACAAGGACTGAATCAATAGCTGGAGGTGCCTAAGCACGTGGTCAAAGCAAAATTCAAGGAAGTTGTCTTCTACATGAATCAAGACTCCTGATTTGCTTTATAGCGAATCATGAGTCCCAAAAGAGTTCTGATTTTATTTTAATTTCAAACCTACACCTGTACCTATTTTTTTTCAATGTTAGTTATGAATTTACATATAAATTAAGTTCTGTAATACCGAAAGGAAAAACTTTTGTTACTTATCTTATCATTACGGTGATACTCTGTATTCAAGTCTTGTGATTAATAAAAAGGAGTTTTAACCTTGATGTTGTTCTGAATACAACCTTGAGGAGTTAAAGGATTAATGCCGAATTGATAGCAAAGGGCCCCTGCTATTCGAGGAGGTTTTACATGTTTTCTAGATAAGTCATTTTCAATTTTGTTCTGTCATATTTCCTTACTTAGACTGCTTTCTGAAATCACAGTTGCTAGTATTATGTTTCATGTCATTTGCTTAGATAAAGGATCCTCATGATATTATAGTTGGTCTCTTTCTCAAGCTCTTCCAATACATCTCTATTAAATGAATGAGATTCAATTATAATATTCTGAGTTATTAGTATTTCATTTTCTGTTATTTAGAAGATCCTCATTATACTACAGTTAGTCTCTTTCCAAATCTTTTCCAATAAACCTCTAATTCACGAATGAGACTTAGTTGTAATATTGTGAGTTATTGATTGTTTTTCTTTATAAAAAGATCCTTATCACATTATGATATATCTCTTTCACAAGCTTTTCGAACAAACCTCTAACTCATGAATGAGATTTAGTTGTAATGTTATAAGTTGTTTCAGCATTTCATAGGAGATCCTTATTACATTATAGTAATATTTTTTTCAAACTCTTCCAATAAACCTCTATCATATGAATGATATTCCACTGTAATGTTCTAAGTTACTGTTTGTTTCAGCACTTCCTTTTTATGTTTTAGGAGATCCTCATTGCATTAGAATTAATATTTTTCACAAGCTCTTCCAACAAATCTCTAATTAAATGAATCAGATTAAGTTGTAGTGTTTTGAGTTATAAATTTTCATTTAGAAGCTATAATATCCATGGATTAGGACTCTCTGTTTTCATCATTTTCTAATTAGAAACAAGAACTTGCAAATAAACTCTGTTTTAATTCATTTATTAACATTTCCTTTTCTCACTTTTGACATAGATTAAACTTCATCTTCTTAGCATAGAGTAGCATACTAAGAATCAAACATAAAAACCCCAAAACATAAATAAAACACTGAAAACAACAAAGTAAGAAAAAGGGATACTTAGGCACATATAGTGCATTACACTTCATTAGTTTACTAGCCTTGGTCGATAATTTATGCTGTCAATTTAGGACACTAAATTGACTAAACATTTTGGCGCCGTTTCCGGGGAAGTGTAACTAGGTAGCTTTATTTCCTATTTCCCAAAAAAAATGATATGCGTAGAGAAAGAGATTATAGGGGTAGATTTATAAGAGGTAGAAGCTTAATTCCCACAACTCCACTCACTCCACCAAGACCAAGAAGTAGCACACCTCCAACTCAAACTCACATTCCATACTATACTGGTCATAGGCTTCCAGAAGTCTCAAGATCATATCCCATTAGGAAGATCTCCCACTTCATCCACTGAAGCAATTCTAGAGGAAGAATATCCAAGGACTCCTACAGAAGGGATAACCTTTTTCACTTCCATAGGAGAGTATATTCCAGCAGAAGAATTACAAATACCTAGTGAAGAGGAAGATGAGGACTATTTCTTCAATATACCCTTGATAGAAGAACCAGTAGAACAACTAGCTCTTCCAACTGAACCCTATATCAGTTCAGAAGAATCTATCACGGTAGAAGGAGGGGAAGTAGAAGTCTTTAATGGATAACATACACTATTTTGAGGAGGTAGAGGTAGAGGAGGAGATAGAGGAAGAGGTAGAGGTATAGAAGAAGTTAGAGTAAGAGGAAATGCAGAAGGAGGAAGAGGTAGAAGGGAAACTGGAAGTCTTTTTGGATTCCCTATAATAGATGAAGAGACTAATGCAACTATGAAAAATATCTCACCCTCTGTTCTTCCAAACTTTCATGGACTAAAAAGTGAAGATCCTGAGACCTTCTTATTTGAATTTGAAGTTCTATGTAGAACCTATGATTACCTACAAGATGCTCATAAACTTAAATTGTTCCCTTCAACATTGAAAGGAGCAGCATTAAAATGGTTTATGAGTTTAATCACTAGGTCTATTAGGACATGGGATGATATGAGAAAAGCATTTCTAGACAGATATTTGGATTACTGTATACTAGTCAGCCATAAGGAGGAAGTGTTCAAGATGATGCAAAAGGAGGATGAAAATCTGGAAGATTTGTTGGAAAGATTTAACCATAACAACAAGAGGGAAAAAATGGAAAAATTAGACCAAGATACTTTGAAATCTCTTTTGTTGAAGACAAATAGGGATGAATGGATAGATATCCTTAATATGATGAGGAAATGAGACATATCTCAACTTTCATTACCTGGTATAGCAGAATTATGTATTAATCTTTCAAGAGGAAAATCTAAGATTCTAAAAGGACCAAGATACCCTGCTCTTGCAAGGGCAAGCAAATTTGCAGCTGGAACAGTAAGTAGGGAAGAAATAGGAAATATTCTTGATGAATTCAAAACCGAAATTATAGGGAGTCTTAGTGAGAAAATAGACACCCTTAAATTACAAAACAAGCAGAAAGCCGAAATTGATGCCTTAGCAATCTTTTGTCCCAAATGTAGGAAGAAGCATGCCTTAAGAGAGTGTCCTTTGGATGAAAAATTAATAAATACTTGTGCAATTTGTTCAGAAAAACATGAGACCAATAAATGTCCCTCAATCCTTGGCCTTAAAGCTGTCTTTCAAGAAGAAACAACCACAAATTCCATAGAATCTCTTAATTTTGTCTCTAGAAGACCTTGGCAGGGACCTCAAACGCAAGGGTTTAGTAATCAAATGTATAATCAACCCCCACCTAATTGGAACTCTTGGCAGCAACCTTCGCCCCAATTTCAAAATCAATCTCAACCTTGGGCTCAGGGAGCACAAAATCCTTATGGAAGTTTCTCCTAGTATTATCAATATCCACCATCTTATCCATCATATCCAAACTTTCCCCCTCAACAAAATCCTTAGCAGAATCCACAACATCAAAATCAAAATCCACCAATTCCATTACCATTTCCTCAAAAATCAAATCAGTTACCTGCCCAGCCAATACCAAACCCTAACAATAAAAACCCTCAGAATACATATATGATATAAGGTCAACAATTTCCAACCTATTTGATTACTCCTTTAGACCTTAATGATGTTCAACTTAGGTCTAGAAGAATACTTGAAAGAAATAAACCTTCTGTAGTTATACAAGAACAAAACAATTTTGAGGAAGATTATCTATGGGTAAATAAAAGTTTTGAAGAAAACACATCTCTTCAAGACCAAAACATTGAAAAATAAAAACAGAAAGAACCAATAATTTCAACTCCTATGTTATAACAGCCATCAACATCTACTACTACACCTCTTTTTCCTGAGATATTACAAATTGATAGAGGTGTAGAGAAAAAAATTATTATGCCTAACTATGATTTCCTAGATGAGTTAAGAAATGTTTATATTAAGATTCCATTATTACAATCCATCAAGGAAATCCCAATTTTAGCAAAGACAATAAAAGAGTTGAGTATGAAAAAACCAGGAAAAAGAACAAAAGAGATAAAGAAAATACAGCTGGTAGGAAAAATAGCAGACATAATGATGGGAAATATTGCCATTCCAAAATATCTAGATCCCGGAAATCCAGTTGTTAAGATACATATCAATGGAATTGAAATTCCAAACACACTTATTGATCTAGGAGCAGCAATCAATATCATGAGTAGGAAAATCATGGAAAAACTAAAACTTCCTCATCTTCTTTTTCAACCACACTATTACAATTAGTAGATAGATCTATAATCAAACCAGATGGGGTATTATAGGACATTCCAGTGTCCTTATATTCTTGGGAGTATCCTATGGATTTCATGATCCTAACTAAAAATGATCTAGGAGGACATCCTATTATATTAGGAAGACCTTGGTTAGCTACAGCTGATGCTTTCATTAGTTGTAGATACGGTGATATGCACATCTCTGATGGAAGTTCAACCAAGAAATTCACCATGTATCCTTCAGCAAGAACAATCATAGAATTAGATGATACTCAATGGATTGATGATGAAGAAGATATACAACCTCTCTTCATTATTTCAGAAATTAGTGAAGATAGTCAGATTATGAATGCCTTAGAAAATCATGAATCTTCTCTAGAATACAAACATGAACAATTCCAAGAAGAATCCAATGTTGAGTTTTTTTCATCAAGACAAATGTCTCTTTACTCCATGGAAGAATTTGGTAGCTCTACAATTGAGATATTTCCAGGAAAAACCTTAAACATAAACAAAAACCTAGAAAAATATCAACAAGAAAAGCTAGTCAAAATATTACAGAGACATTATTCTGCATATGCATGGCAGTACACTAATATAAAAGGGATCAACCCTAAGACTTGCACTCATCATATCTATATAGAGGAAAATTGTAAACCAATCAGACAGCCTCAGAGAAGGATGAATCCAAACCTTAGGGAGATTGTTAAAGAAGAGTTGCAGAAATTGTTAAATGTCAACTTTATTTATCCCATTTCAGACAGTCAATGGGTTTATCCTTTAGTGATTGTACCCAAAAAAAATGGTAAATGGAGGGTATGCATTGACTACCGAGAATTAAACAAATCTACTCTTAAAGATCATTTTCCTTTACCCTTCATAGATTAGGTGTTAGATACATTAGCAGGCAAAAAGTACTTTTCATTTTTGGATGGTTTTAGTGGTTATAATCAAATTCAAGTTGCACTTGAGGATCAATATAAAACCACATTTACTTGTCCTTGGAGTGCCTATTCCTACCAAGTATTACCTTTTGGATTATGCAATGCACCTGCAACATTCCAAAGGGCAGTATTGGGAATCTTTTCAGATCTAGTGACATGACTGTGTAGAAGTATACATGGATGACTTCACAGTCTATGGAAACACATTTGAAGAAGCCTTAGAAAACTTGGAAAATTTTCTAAAAATATGTAAAGAAGCAAACCTTTCATTAAGTCATGAAAAATGTTTCATGATGTTCACTGAAGGGATTGTCTTAGGACATCATATTTCAGGAGATGGGATTAGAGTTGATAAGTCAAAAGTTGAAGTCATCTCTAGATTATTAGTTCCAAGTTGTCAAATAGATGTTAGGATTTTTCTAGGATTTACAAGATATTACAGAAGATTTATAGAAAAATTCACCAAGATAGTATCTCCACTTTTCAAACTACTCTCCAAGGATTGTGAATTCAATTGGAATCATAACTGCTAGTTAGCATTTGAAACCCTGAAAACAAAAATCTATGAAGCACCTATTTTAAGGGGACCTAACTGGAAATTACCTTTTCACATCTCGACAGATGCCTCAGATACATCTTTAGGAGCTGTGCTAGGACAAAAAGACCTGATTCCTTATGCCATCTATTATACAAGTAAAAATTTGACTCCTTCAGAATTGAATTATATTGTAACTGAAAAAGAGTTCTTAGCTTTTGTTCATGCCATAAATCAATTCAGACACTGTATAACAGGCTATGAAACCTTTGTCCACACAGATCACTCTGCAATTAGGTATTTAATGAACAAATATATTACTAATGGCAGAGTCACAAGATAGTTATTGCTTTTACAAGAATTTAACATCACTATTCTAGATAGGCTTGGAAAACAAAATACAGTGGTTGATTTCCTATCTAGACTCCAAAACATTAAAGACAATACTCCAGTTGAAGATAAATTCCCTGATGAATATCTCTTGGCAATTACTACTCAAACTCCCTAGTTTGCTGATATTTCCAATTATTTAGTTTCAGGAAAATTTCCTTCAATTATGAATGCAAGAGAAAAAATAAAAATCATTTATGACAGTGCAAAAAATTCATGGATTGCTAATGGGTTATACAAAACAAGTCCAGACTTTATTATCAGAAGATGTGTTCGAGAAGACGAGATGCCTGAGATTCTCAAGGCATGTCATAATGAACCTTGTGGTGGACACTTTGTTGATAAAAGGACAGCTTATAAGATCCTTCACCTAGGATATTATTGGCCATCCATCTTCAAATATGCTAAAGAGTATGTCAAAAGGTGTGACTGTTTCCAAAGGGTACGGAAACCTTCCTCTTCAAGTGAAATGCCATTGCAACCTCAGGTACATATTGAACCTTTTGAGAAATGGGCTTTGGATTTTGTAGGACCTATTAATCCTCCATCAAAGCAAAATAAATATATATTATTTTGCACTAATTATGTTACCAAATGGGTAGAGGCCAAGCCATTACTTTCTACTATTGAAGCATCTGTAGTTAATTTTCTTTTTGAGGATATTTTTACTCGTTTTGGTGTCCCAAGAGAGACTGTTACAGATCAAGGAGCTGAATTCACATCAAAAATGGTGGAACAAATGGTAGAGAAGTACAAAATTGGACACAGGAAATCCACTCCCTACCATCCATAAGCAAATGGCCAAGTAGAATCTACCAATAAGGTGATTGAAGGGATTCTGACAAAGATTGTTCATTTACATAGAAGAGATTGGGCAGAAAGGCTTCTTGAAGCCTTATGGGCCTATAGAAATACATGGAGAAACACAACAGGACACACCTGTTGAGATTCAACAAGATGATGAGCTGGCAGCATGGTTTCTCACTAAGTGGGCTCCAGTGTTGGTTTTTGGCACAAGTATATTTTTAGACTATGTATATTTTTTAGACAGCATTGATGGTAATTTTTGTTGCAAAGATGATATTTCTGGATGGTTATCAAGCTGGAAAATACATGAAATTTTATTTTTTAGAATATTGGGCGAAGTCTATTTATAGATCGTCAATCTAAAAATAGATGCATGTCGATTATTATTAGCTCTTAATAATAATCAGACTCTAAACATCAACTTATTCTCTTGGAGCACTTCAGTTTAGTGCAAAGATGTGGCACATCAGCTGACAGAAGGAATTACGTTATTCCTAAGGATTTACTAGAGCTAATGCATGGAGGACTCAGTTAGAACTCAAGTGGTAGAGTTATGACACAGTTGGAAGAAGTAGTTATGGAGTTGTATTCAGTTTAACTCAGTTAGACTCAGTTGAACTAGTTGTATCTAGTCTAACTGATTGATACACTACTGAGAGTGGAGTGAATTAATTAGTTAATTAATTCATAAATAACAACTCATTAATCAATTGAATAATACATCAGTTAACTACAGTGCATGGCAGTTTCAGTGGAGACCAGTGGAGAGATAGGTGAAAGGGTAAGATAGACTATCTGTTGTGACTATAGTGATGCATTGATTGCATCACACACTCAGTGGAGATTCCAATAAATATTGCGTAGTCAAGGATGGAGTAATTCGAATTCATTCAGAGCTATTCTTCAACAGAGATTGCGCAGTGGAGGCAGGCTAGCAGGTGGCAAAGATCGGTGCATGGATTTGCAAGATTAGGCCTGATTAGTGTATGAAGATTGTAGTGTACTGAGGGCTTGTGATAAGCTTTGTATGCTTGTATGATATTTTCATATGATCTCCATGTTACATAATATATAGTTGGGGTTTTCAGCTTCAGGCTTTTCTGGTTAAAAACTGTGTTATGTGCGATTGAATATTTTTGTTTATGCTTCACATGTGTGTGCAATTAATTTTTCCACAAAAGATTAACAAGTGGAATAGATTCAATATCTTGCATAAATTTACATAGTGTGAGATCAGGTGGAACTTGGACATATGCATTCTTAGTCCATATAATTTCTACAACACTCCTTATGAACTTGTTTATGGAAAACAAGTCCTGTTTCCCATAGATTTTCAGATCCAAACTTTCAAAATGGCAGTCTAGCTAGGAGTTGATTTGACAAAAGCACAGAAGCATAGACTGGAGAAAATTAATGAATTGGATGAGATCAGACAAGATGCAGTCCAGATAACTGCAAGCATAGTCCAACAGCAAAGGACTAGATGGCATGATAAGTATATCAAAGAAAAGAAATTTAAAGAAGGTGACTGGGCACTCTTGTTTGATTCAAAATTCAAGGATTTTCAAGGTAAATTTAAAACTCATTGGCTTGGGTCATATGAGATTGTGAAAATATTAGAAAATGGAGCAATAAAGATCAGGAAAATAAATGAAGGAAAGGTAGCATTTCTTGTAAATGGAAACAGAATGAAATTGTATCATAAGCCACTTTCAAGAGAAGAATTTGTCAAGAAATTTCAAGATAACATTGATATGAAGTTAGAGAAGAAGAACTCTTCTTCTTCACTAACTTAGTTGTATTTTTCTTCAATAATTCTAAAAAATAAAAAAGTATAAATATGAAAACCAATCATTGATTGGCATGTTTATACAGAAAGTGTAAGGTGAAAATCAGAATTCTTCTGACACTTTATACTTTCAAATTGTTCTTGTTCTGCAACTAAATATCATAAAATCACAAATTGTAGATTCATTTTCACTTCATACTTCATTTCATTCATATTCCATTCTATTTCACACTCATGATCCATCTCATTCCATTCCATATTCATGATCCATTACATTCCATATCCATATTTCATAATTTTTAATAGGTACATTCTGCAGCTGGCTGTTCTGTAGCCAATCTTGTTCTGCGGCCAATTTGACCCTGCAAGCCTATACATAAATGATGATAGTCAAAGGAATTATGGAGCTTATAAAATCAACATTTTACAAAATGGAGGACAACTACAACAAGCAGAAAAATCAAAATGGGTGAGGTAAACTGTGTGAAATTATTTTGATAGAAAAACATGAAAGATATAGTATGGTTAAATCATATGTTTCCTAAAGTTAATCCATCATTCGAATTGATCTTTGCCTATCATAAAAAAAACACACTTCAACCATATCCCTTACCATCCGCTCCATAACGGTTCATCATTAATTGAATAAACGGTCAAAAACTTAGATGTGACCTATTAGGTCATGTCCTTAGATCGTATCATTTATTGATGATTTTTGAAATTCATCATAAAATCTCTTTGCGGTATTTCATTTCATATAAAACTCTTAACCCGATCATTTTCATCATTCACCATTACTTTTTTCATTCATTTGTATCCACTCACTGCCATTACATTCCGTAGCTAGTTTCATCTGCAGAGAAGTCATTTTAAGGGCAAAAAAACCTTCGATAGCTACTCTTTCTTCAGGTACAAGATCAAAGACAGAGCAGTAGACCTAAGCCAAAGAAAAGAAGCAATCAGTACCAAGGAGAAATGGGGCTAATTGTGAGAATAGAGCCAATTGGGATCAAATATTTAGAAGGATACTCTCAGGTTAAGGGGCTATTACTGCAGGTTGGGTGGCTGAACTTTGTGGAGAAGTTCAATGGATTCCACAAAGAAGTCATGAAATCATTTGCTAGGTCATTCGATGGATCAGAGGTAGAAATTGGAGATATTAAGTTCACCATCACAGATTCATTCATAGCTGAAGCCACAGAATTGCCAAGACAGGGAGAACATTGGTTTAAAAACAAGGAGTTCCATAATGAAACTTGGAAACAAATGCTAAAAAACCAAGTATGGACATTTTAGTGTTTAAAAAGGGGATTCCTAGTATAGCTTTGAAAACCAAATGGAGGAATATGTTGTTAATTTACAAAAATTCATAACATGTGAGGGTAGGTTTGGCACCTTGTATGTCTATCATATCAGACTGATGATGAATTCCTTAGATGATGAAATAAATTTACCTTTCTTCCTACTTAATAGTTTGAAAAGGATGGCCTCTAATGTTCAGAAAAGACTCAACTTCCTAGAAACTACTCTGCACCATCATGGCCTAATAAAAATACTGATTGAGTTCCATTTGAAGAAAGTAGGAGATAGCTGGGATGAATTTCTTCTAAGAAACCATTTTGAAGAACCAGAGGAAACACTATTGTTACACAGCAATTTGTCACCATCCCTACAATCCCCGTCCCGCACATTGGAGGGATCATTCCGTGACCTGTGGGCATAGTTAAGGCTTGAAAATACTTTCATTGCATCCCTCTGAAGATGAGCTTTAATTGCCCTAAAGACATCTCCCTACAAAAAACCCTAAAAATAGCTTTTTTTCCATTGGCGCGGTTCCATAGTTCAGCCCTCGCACCAAGAGGGAAATCCTCCAAAGAGGGCGCGCCAATTGGCGCTCTGTCATAGAGCCGTACCCGTGCCAACCATATTAAGAGGTGTTTTTTAAAAATAAAAGGAAAAAGTTTCATCCTAACAAATTACTGGGCTGATTTCTATCTTGAGTTGGGAGGTTTGGCTATGGATTTCCACACAAGAGGAAGGCGGTTTGTCACTCATGGGAAGTCGATGATAGGCCAATCCTATAATTATAGATCCCAACTCCCTCTCCTTCTATAAAAGCTTTCTGCCCCATTTCCATTTGCAAGCCATTTTCAAAGAGTAAGGGCACTTCTGCTCCAAGAGCTTTCATGCTGCAAAAGCCTTTTGATCCCCTAAGGCCTAATCCAAGCAAGGAGACCTATCGCTAAGTATCCTGGAGAGTGAGGCTGTCACATCTCCAGACAGCTTTATCGAGACACAGCTCACTAACCGCTAAAGACATGGCCACGTCGGCTGCTGGTTGAATTCTTCTTTGACTGTCAATGAGATGTTTACCGACTCGGACATGGTTATGGTTCCACTTCGTTCTCGATCATGTTCATGAGTTATGTCCTCTTCGACTGATATATAGTTGTATATACTGGATTTTATGCTTGCGTTTGTGTTGTTTCTTGCATGTGCAGGTGTCCGATCACGGAGATCGTGAGGATTGTGATTTGCCAAGGCAAAGGAACGGGAGCACCATCTCTTCTACAAACGACAACATTGGATGCCAGGTAAGCCTTCATTGCAAGTCGGTTTATTTACGATTAGGAACCTGCACCGTAGCGTGTTTGATTGTTGCTAGACCCGATCTGGGCTAGTAGGGCTCCGCCCCGTCCGCAGGACGTACCTCCTCAACAATTTGGCGACTCCGCTGGGGACTCAGCTTGTTGTTTGATTTGTAAACTATAAACAGTGCCTGAAGCACAACCAGATAGCCTTCAAAACGCTTTTGCTCTGCATTAGCGGAGTAGATCAACGCTGCTTCAGTCAATCTCCGGTTTGGTTTACGGACTGAACAACTTGGAGTTTTGTCTTCTCTTTCCGGTCAATTTCTTGGTCTTGCTTGCTTGGTCAGCTCTTTGGGCTGGATTTTCCTGCTTGTGTGGCTTTGTTTTAGCTTTGTCATCACTTGTCTGTGTCTAAGATTGCTTGTTTTTTATTTTTTCCATAGTAAACTCGGCTGGCGCGCTTTTCAGCGTGACAGTCTCGCCCATTGGCACAGGTTTCCTGTGTATCACCCGCACCATTGCATTTCTGGCGCTAATTTCAAGCTCACAGTCGCGCTAATCCTGTGAGCTATCAGGGTTTACTATGTTTCATGCTTTCTGAGGCTGATTTGTGATTTTGAGCTTGTTTTTTCGGCTATTTGAGTGCACTGGAGCCTAGTTTGACTGGTTGGAACCTCCTTCCTTTGGTTGTTTGCCTATTTCTTTCGATTTCGCATATGAGCCCTAGGGCATCTAGGTGCCTTTGTGAGTCGAGCCTCCCTTGGGAGTTTTTGGTTTTTCGTTCGTTCAGTCGACTTCGGGATTGCTTCCTTGCATTCGTTTGACAATTGTCTATCATCTTATTGCGCTTTTTGAGCGACTGATTTCGTTTTCATTCGAATTTCGCTTTGCTTCGTTCTGGGCCTAGATTACACGGCTCATTGGTGTCTTTGGGACTTTTCTTGGTTTTGAGAGACTTTTGGTCGATTTGAGATCTGATTGTTCGTGCCATTGAGTGAAATCTGTTTGTTTTTCTCTCTTAATATCATTTCTCAAATTTCTTCTCATTTGTTTTTGGTTTGTTTAGTGCATCTAGCTATCAAACATTGAAAATAAAAAAAAATCTCTTTTTCTTTTGGTTGATTAATCCAAATTGAAATCTTTTCGATTTTACTAGTAATTAGTGAATTTGAAAGAAAAGTTTTTAGTTTCATTAGTTTCATTAGAGATATTATTGATTGTCTTCTGATCATTTTGTTTGTGTAAAAAGCTCTCAACTCTTCTGTAGCTAGCTTTCATCGAACGAAACGATATACTGTGGCATGTAGTTTGGCATTTAGGAGATTTTTGAGACGGCACATTCGTTAGGGCCTAAAAACCGAAACGTAATTGAAGATCAACTTTAAAATCTACTCAATTTACACTAAGGCATCATTGAAATCTAATGAAACACATTTAGAGGTCTAGGCTAGAGACGTGTTCCGGCGTCTTAAAACCTAGTAGCTGTCGTTCGCCTTTTGGCTTTAGACAGCACTAGTACGGACTTGTGCTCCCCGTACTGTCGCGTATATAAAGGGAGACCCCACTAGGTTTCAATCCTTTATCCGTAGGAAGCCAATTCTGCTGCCTCATACCCGTGATACACCGGACACAGCATTTGGGGAGATTTCCTGCATGTATGTCAAGTCCTTGGTTGATTTCTCTTTCATTTTGAAACCAAGGTGTATATTGCAATTCACGGATATCTGGCACACCCTTTGCCTAGAGTTCCTGAGTAGTTATTTTGATCTTTTCTGACTCATTAAATTTGAAAGGTCATCAAGCGCTTGTCCTTTCACGCTTGTTTCCAATCTGAAAGTGATAGAGTCACCTTTCATCCGTTTCTCGACTCTTAAAAGATGAAACGGTAGAGTTTTGTTTCAATTTTTTAAAAATTAACTGCCCACAAAATATTCCTAGTTAAAGTTAGTTTCCTTAGGGTGTTGTTTTGGGTCGTTTTCGATGGCATATTTTCCGGAGTTCACCAACCAAGGAATCCCCTTCGATGGGAATCCTGGTCCTTTTCCTCCTTTTGGAAATGTTGGTGCTCCTTATATGGCAACGTTGTCCCTTCCTGGGTTAACTGTTGGGTTGCCTGTTTGGTTGTTTTCAACCTCTGTGATCTCAAATGTCTCGGCTACTGTTCAATCAGTTCCTCCGCCTGAACAACATCATGTTCATTCTAAGGTGGACATCTCCCCTTCTTCGCCTGTTTCTGCGTCCTCCTCTTCTACTTCGCCTGGTGAAAGTCTGGATTCGAATAACTAGGTGGCTAAGAAGAAGAAGAAGAATACAAAGAAGAAGAAGTCCGATAAAGGAGAGGTTAGCTCTGCGGCTATTGCGACTAAGAAGTCTCCTCTTGATAAACCTTCCAACCCTCCGCGGAAAGTCAAGTTCCCTTGCATGTTGTGCACAGGAGACCATCTTCTTCGAGATTTCCCTGGCATTCCCAAGGTGCTTGAAGAATGGTCCAGCGATCGTCCGCCGTTGCCTTTGGCTTCCGGTAGTCAGGTTGGGGGCACGTCTTCAGCTGTTGTTGGTAAGGTTCCTAAGAAGCAGGGTAAGATTACAAATCCCTGTAAGTTGTGTGAAGGGCACCATGCCATTCACCTTTGTCCGTATATGGATGAAGCCAAGAGAGTCTTGGACAACTCAACCGTTTCTACACCATGCCTCCCAGCTGGTTATAAACGGATTTCTTTGAGTCCTCCACTAGTTGATCCTACGATTGGTCAAGAGTCATCCTTGGTCAATCCCACTCCCCCGGAAATTTAAATTCAAGAATCCATTCCCGACCAACCATTGGTTGTGGGATCGGTTGAGCTGGCCCCATCTGCAGTGCACCAGGTCTTTTCCGTTGAGAGTGGACCTCACATCCCTCAAGTTCTTCTCATTTCTTCAGATTCTTCAGACTTGGAGAAAGGTTCTCCGGTCCCTATGCCTCAAGAAGCTGCTCCTCCGCCTCCCGTGATGGAGGTCCCAGAGGATACCCCTCCCACCTTCGAGATGGAGGTCGTGGAGGATGCTCCTCCTTCTTCCATAACACCAGGGGAAGACCATCTCGGTTCGATGGTAGCCCCTCCGAGTAGTTTGGTCGCTTCCTTTGATTAGAATCGATTTCCAGGATACCGCCTTCCGTCTTATGTGCCTTTCGAGATCACAGTACAGGCTTTTGGTCTGGTCGTACCCAGCACCATTATAGACAAAGGTGTGTCTGTTAGTGTTTTATCCTCGACCACTTGGTACGCTTTCGGTTCGCCGCCGCTTGCACCTGTTACGCAGAATCTGTTGGCATTTAACAGAAGAACGAGTCAACCGTTAGGGATCTTTCCAAGGTTACCTGTTACTTTGGGAGGTAAAACCGTCCATATGGACGTGATGGTTGTTCCAAGCCCCTTGGATTTCAATATGCTTTTGGGGCGCGATTACACCTATGCCATGGGAGCACTTGTCTCCTCCCTTTTTTGTGTGGTCTTTTTTCCACGTGAAGGACGGATCGTGACCATTGATCAGCTTTCGTTCTTTGGTCCTGATGTGGTAGCTGGCTCACCATCATCCCTTCCTGGTTTTTATCCACCTGTTGTATCTACCCCACCGCAGGTCAACTATGTGGCTACCTACCCCGTGCCTGTGCTCAGTGATGATGCCGTCATGCATCAGGTGTTGGGGGCACTGGGTCCTGACTTCCAGGATGTTTTCCTTCCATCGGGAGTGGAACTCTTGGAAGCCAATGACTTCTTATTCATTATGATGGGGTTTTCAGAGCATGGTTCTTTTCTTGTGTCAAGCTCCTTAAAAAATGAAACCAGGTTCCCAGAGCAGAGTTCCTTGTCTTGTGTCAAGCTCCTTAAAAAATGAAACAAGGTTGTCGGAGCAGAGTTCCTTGTCTTGTGCCAAGCTCTTGAAACCATGAAACAAGGTGTCCCGAGGATAGTTCTTTTAATGTGTCAACCTCGTTAAAACAATGAAACACGTTCCTGTTCAATTCGAGTCTTTGATCAGATCTCGTAAAATCCTAGTCGAGTCTTTCTTGGATCTCGTAACTTGAACCTTCACTCCATCTGCCTTTCATATGGACTGAAGCTTGGGGGGCATGTACCTTGACTTGAGTCACCATGCTGGGGGGCATGCTTACTTTTTCAAGTATATTTTGTTTCCATTTCAAGCTTGTGTAAAAATGAAATCGGTTTCAAGCATAGTTTATATTTGTTTCAAGCTTGTGTAAAAATGAAACCATTCCCATTTTACCTCTTGTGTTGCCATTTTATTAGCCTTTTTTTGCCAGATGAGCCTTGGTTTCCTCACTCCATCATCATTATCTGCTTGGCCGATCATAGGCCTTCACTTGGTTGTTTTACCCATTCCTGAGGAACCGCTGCAATGAGTGGTCTTGTTAGCCAGCCTCTCAACCTTTATTTGTTTTGAGTAGTTCCACCATTGCCGGAACCAGTTGCTACCCTTTATACCACTCGTTCCTTCAGGAGGAGTCATATTTCAGCTCTTTTCTGACTCTCTAAACATGAAAAGATTTTCGAGGCCCTTTTCATTTCGATCTCGTTAAAGTGGACACGAAACGACATCTACCCAGTATACGTTTACCCCTTTTTTGGGCTGGGATGGATTATTTACGAAAAAGGAATACCCTAGCCTATCACGACTAGGAGGTTTTCTCGGGTATTTTTTTCTACCTTTTCGGGTCCGGGGAACTATCTACGAAAAGGGACCACTGGAGTTTACTTTTCTACTGTCTTTTCAAACTCTCTAAATATGAAAAGACGCCGAGTTCTTCCTTTGTCAGACTCGTTAAACCCTGATGACATCGGATTCAGTCAAAATGACATTATTCTATTCACTCCTTCCTAGGGCTCGTTAAATGTACCAGGATGGATTCGCCCGAAGGGCGGATTTATATGACAAGCATATGGTATCCTCTTCAAGCTTGTGTAAAAATAAAGAGGTACTCACCGAAATGGTGGGGAAAATGGAACCAACATCATTTTCGTGTTGGCAGTATGTCGCTCTTGAACATGGCACTCGTCTGCATTCGTGTCGGGTTGGGGACATCTCATCTCTTTTTCCACTTGCCTCCGTGGGTTTGGGTGATCTCTTTTGACCTCTCATCTGCTCTCTGCCTCGTCATCATGACCTTTTATATTTTGATGTCAAATACTACCAAATCCACTGTCGTGCCGTCAATATGTTCAAGAGAAGTTGACCTCTGCAAACTCCACCCTTCCTCTTATTCTCATCTGATCTTGATTCACAAAGACATTATGTTTCTCTGTCTCGTGTCAATGATGTGGGAAACATTATGGCCCACCTTCGATCAAGGTCACTTCCTGTCGACTTCAGCTCATTATCCAGGAAGATGGTCTAGAGACTCTTTCATGGTACCTTGGAGCCTGCATGCCTCAATGGCAGGTTCGTCGCATTCGACGTGAGGTTTTCATCATTGGCCTCCGATCAAGTGATTCTACGGGTGTTCGACACCAACTCATTAATTCACACACCACGGATTGTACCTATAGTACCTTGAGGGCCATTTTCATTATTGGTGGTTCCTCTCGCATCTGTTAACAACTTTCATCATTGGCTGGTAATCAGACGATGCTCGTGCATGTTCGACTTCAGCTCACTTATTCGCATGCTGGAACTTGTACTTTGTTCGGGTCGAGATGGAGCGCAAGACCCTGGATTGTGTCTGTTGTAATCCAGGCTACGACATTGTGGATTGTTATGATTATTTACATGACTCACTGATTGGATGGCTGCGACCATACCTGAGTCTATTTATCGATCTTCATTAGATGGCTGCGCCCATGCCTTGGATCTAGATTATTGTACACTCTGTTATGGATGGCTGCGCACATACCACGCATATATATCATGTATCTGAGACGTCAGTTGTACTTCACTCCGCAGGTTTTCCGATGGAGGTGTTTTCGGTCAGCATGTTCTCGTAAAGCATTTCACCCCTCTCTCTCTCTTTCGGGCCTCATGCTTTAGGGGGCATCTGTTACACAGCAATTTGTCACCGTCCCTACAATCCCCGTCCCGCACATTGGAGGGCTCATTCCATGACCTGTGGGCAGAGTTAAGGCTTGAAAATACTTTCATTGCATCCCTCTGAAGATGAGCTTTAATTTCCCTAAAGACATCTCCCTGCAAAAAACCCTAAAAATAGCTCTTTTTCCATTGGCGCGGTTCCATAGTTCAGCCCTCGCGCCAAGAGGGAAATCCTCCAAAGAGGGCACGCCAATTGGCACTCTGTCATAGAGTCGTACCCGCGCCAACCATATTAAGAGGTTTTTTTTAAAATAAAAGGTAGAAGTTTCATCCTAACAAATTACTGGGTTGATTTCTATCTTGATTTGGGAGGTTTGGCTACGGATTTCCATGGAGAGGAAGTGGTTTGCCACCTCTCATGGAAGCTTCCTTGATGATAGGGCCAATCCCATAATTATAGGGATCCCAACTCCCCTTCCTCCTTCTATAAAATCTTGCCCATTTCCATTTGCAAGCTAGTTCCAAAGAGTGGCAGAATTTCTAAGTTCCCAAGAGCTTTCATGCTACAAAAGCCTTCTTGATTCCCTAAGGCCTAATCCAAGTAAGGAGACTATTGCCAAGTATCTGGAGAGAGAGGCTTGTCCCATCCCTGACAGGCTTTATCGAGACATGTTGTGCTGACGACCCGCTAAAGGAGAGTGTTGCGTCGAAGCTATGGTTGTATTCTTCTTTTAACTCTTTAATGATAAGCGACTATCGGTTATGGTTCCACTCTTGTTCTTGATCATGTTCATGAGTTATATCCTCTTCGACTGATATATAGTTGTATGCAATAGATTTTATGCTTGCGTTTGTGTTGTTTCTTTCATGTGCAGGTGTCCGATCACGGAGATCGTGAGGATTGTGATCTGCCAGGGCAAAGGAACGGGAGCACCACCTCTTCTACAGATGATAGCGTTGGATTCCAGGTAAACCTTCCTCGCAAGTCAGTTTATTTACAATTAGGAACCTGCATTGTAGCGTGTTTGATTGTTTCTAGACCC
Organism: Pinus albicaulis; assembly: GCA_034641835.2. Lineage (NCBI taxonomy): Eukaryota > Viridiplantae > Streptophyta > Pinopsida > Pinales > Pinaceae > Pinus > Pinus albicaulis. The sequence goes on along the minus strand of CM076574.1, from coordinate 349,014,498 downwards.
GATCTGGGCTAGTAGGGATCGCCTCTGTCCGCAGAGGGGATTTACCTCCTCAACAACTATCTAGAAAAGAAATTATAAGAAGAAGTAGGAGGGGAAAAATTGATAAATCTGTTGAAATCAAACCCGATACATCAACACAGGAAGATGCCTCGTGTCTATGCTTTTTAGGAGCCTTTCTCCATTCTTTAATCGACTCTAAATGATTTTCATGATTCGCAGCGAATTCCTTGATGAAGTCTTTGTTATAGATTTTTTGCGAGTCCGGAAGGTGGTACATTGCTTTAATGTCCTCTTCTTTGAACGACCCGAATATTGCTCCAGAAGATGAAAAAAAGGTTCTGTTTTGGATAGCCACATTATCAATTACCCACCGAATAACATCATAATATCTAAAAATGTTTGCCCGAGCTGCAATTCGCTGCAGAAATGAGTTCGCTAATACACTAAGAAGAGTCTCAGAATCAGAGTCTGAGTCGTATTCATCAGGAACTGTTGGCTTGGGCTCAACAACTTTAGGGTTTTCCTTTTCAAGCAAGTTATATACATTTTCCCATGTCATCTTACCAAGTCCCTGGCATGAGGTATCTGTAACCAGCTTAAGCTTTGCTTGTTTCTCTTTAGGCGACATGGTAAACATAGGAACTTTTGCAGCGACAACAACTTTTGATTTCCTGGATCTTTTCGACATTTCAGTATCAGGCAACGTTTCCATCGTTCTACGAATGAAAGAATTGGACATTCTATTGTTCTGCAACAAAGCAAATCTTTCAGCCGAAGTGAAAACGCAATAATGAAAACAGCTACACAAAAGGATTTATTCGTTGATTTGCATTTATTATCTCTGTGGTTAAAACTTAAATGCCCTCTAAGGAGTCACACTTGCGCATTCAAAACAAAATAAATCGTTATTATTTGTTTGATTTTAAATTAATGGTAAACGTACAGTCAGAGATCGGCATATTTTGAAATAAGTGTTAAAAATTAATTTTTTGAATTCTTGGGATGCGACGAATAAATAGTATATGAACATTAAGTAATAATCGCATCATGAATTTTCAAAGGTACATGAAATAACATAATATGATTTCTGTCAATTTCCGATTGCGATGATCACATCGGAGATTTTCAAATGGAGTGGATCGTTAAAGAGTTTCTCCATTTTCCGATTTGCAATGAGGTGGGGTCCGCCGCGTCAGATTCTTTCAATCAAACGAATATAATGTTTAATTCTCCGAAATGTGATTGCGATGAATCACATCGCATCGGAAGTATGCAAAACAAATATAACACTTTAAAGCTTATCCGATTTGTGATTGTGATTGAGTTTCATCGCATCAGAGTTTTACAAAGTGAATATAGAACTTAAAGATCTCTCCGATATCCAATTTGCGATTACTATACACATCAAATATTGTTAAATATAAAAACTTTATGTAATATTTTGATATGATAAAAGCTTTGTATTTCATCGGATCAGAAAAAAATTTAAGGTTGTATTTATTTATACACACTTGTAAATAAAAATATGCAATATGTCCTTTTATCAATGAACCTCTTATTCCTAATAAAAATGATCGGATTGTTTCTAAATATTTTATTTCTATCTAGAAAGAAAGATAAAAAGGGGACTTATTTCTCAATGAAATTTATTCTGAAATTTTAGAAATGGGGAGGGTTGTTGTACAGTACAACAATTGGCGATTCACTGGAAGAAACAGTTATCTCTGAAAAAATAAAATGAACACTATATTTCTAGTAAGTAAAAATTTCTAAAGATAATGAAAACTATCTTAAGATAATTCAAACAAAATCTAACTATGAAAAAGAATAAAAATCACTTACAATTTCTTTCTAATTATTTAAGAATAAAAACATTTTTGGGTTATCTTAAGCTTTGATTGGTTAATAATAATGAAGTAAGTGGACTTCTTTAAGTTTAGCTTTTGTAATATACTCTATTGTCATAGGCATTGCCTCTACTGCCAGCAAACGTTCATAGTCTCGACAGGGTTACCTTTTAACCATCAACCATTCATTATCCCATCCAACTAAGATTATGACTCTTTAAAAATAAATTCATAAGACATATTATCTCATGTTTTTTGTCTTTTATTTATTTTTTTTAATTTAAGAGCCATTTTTCTGGTTTGGTAGCCAGTTAGTAGCAATGCCATTCACTATTTGTAATTAAACTGAATAAGCTGGCTCGTGATGAGGACCCTTGTCTTACTTTTATAAGCCATTACCCTGTTTTGATATGCAGTATTGGTAATATCAGTTTTATTACTTCTTATGATCATGGTAAGTAGGCTTGTGATGAGACCTCTTATCTCCTAAATTTTGTCATATAATTTCCTAGAATTACATTCTAAAAAATCACAACCAAAATGGATGGGGTGAAATAGTTGTATCCCTAAGAATAAATGGATGACAATTTTCAGAGTTTTTTGTTTGCTAAAGCTTGAAAAAGTCTTTACTTTTTAAATATAACCTTTCTCTGCTTAATAAACTTATAATGATTTAAATTTTCCTCAAAGTTTCAAAAAGATTATGCAAATGTTTTTTGAATATATTTTCAAATTTTAGCATTTTATTTTAAACTATCCAAAATTGTAATCATTTCCCTAAAGATTCTTATTTACACAAAATAAGTGTTTATAACATTCTTTCCAAGACAATTTTCTAATAGTAAAAAGTCAATCAAAGACTATTAACAACCTTTATTTACAAAAACAAATAAAAATTGTAGAAAGGAATATGTACAAGTAAGAAGGGGTTACCTCCTTATGAAAAGAATTTCTTTAAGACAAGCTCATTTACAGGAAGAGATTCTCTCTTTCCTGTTAAATCTTGGAGTATGAATGTATATGAGCCTATATTTTCAGCAATTTGAAATGGTCCAAGCCACATTTTCTGAAATTTGGTATGCTTACTTTTTTCTTCATGTGCTTTCTCTCATTTCAGAACAAGATCACCAATTGACAAATTTTTTGAGCCGATGGAACTTGAATCAAAAGAATATTTTACAAGCTGTTGATGTTTTTCATGAATATCTTTTTCTTTTTCTCTATCTTCTTCTAATTTAAGGATTTGATCAAATCTCAACTGAATGGATGAGGAAGGATTTTCTTCAATGAATTGCACTAGGGATAATGATGGAAGAGCTAGATTTGATGGTATCACAGCTTCTTTACCATAAACTAAATTGAAAGGTGAAGTTCCTATAGAAGCTTTAAGAGTAATACGTTCAGCCCATAATGCAAAGATTAAAGACTTGTGCCAATTATTTTGATTTTGATCAATGGTCCTTTTAATGATTTTAATGAGATTTTTGTTAGTGGATTCAGCTAAACCATTACCTTGTGGATAATAATTCGCTGAATATTTCAATTTAAAACCTCTTTTAATTGAAAATTCCATTATACTATTACCAGAAAAATAAGATGCATTATCGAAGACCAGAGCGTTAGGTACACCAAACCTGGTAATGATGAATTGATCGATGAAATCAATAATTGCATCAGAATTGGCTACCTTTATAGGAATTGCTTCTACCCACTTTGTGAAGTAATATGTTGCTGTGAGGATGTATTTGTGTTGTTTGGAAGAATGAGGTACTCTCTCACCAATAATACCAAGCCCCGATTGCTCAAATGGTTGCTCAATGTTTACTGGCTGCAAAGGAAAAGCTGGCTTCCTTTGTCTTCCACTAGCGGTTTGGAAAATTTTGCACTTCCTCACATAATCATGTGTATCTTTGAAAAGGGTAGGCCAATAATATCCAGCATGGATTATTTTGTGAGCTGTGGTATCACCTCCAAAATGACCTCTTTCTGGTCCATCATGTAAATCCTGCAATAATTTTTTTGCTTCAGTCTTTTCAATACATCTTAATAGGATTGAATCATAATTTTTCCTGAATAACACATCATCAATGATTTCATATTTAGTAGCCTTCAATCTTAAAGCACGTTTATTCTTATAGCTGAGATTAAAATGAGCATACCCATTTTTCAAGTAAAATATCATATCAGCATACTGAGACTCAGAATCTGTAACACTTATCTGACTTACTTGAACAACATTTTCTGGATCTTGATTTTCTGGTATGTTATGAGCTCCTGCTAATAATATGCAAAAACCTTGACCTCTAACAATCTTTGCCGGTTTAATATCAATATCATATTCTTGCAAAGTTGTCACCCAATTAGCCCTTTTTTCTCCTACTTCTTTTTGAATTAATAATTGTCTTACTGCAGAGAATGGGACAATAAATTTTCTGTGTGTTTTTAAGAGAAAAGGCCTAAAATGTTTGATTGACTTAAATACAGCGAAGGCTTGTTTTTCTACATTGGAATAATTCAGCTCAGCTCCTTGCAGATTCGAGCTGAAGAAAGAAATCGGTGCTTCAATTTGTTGATCATTGAGTTGTGTTAAAAAAGCAGCATGGGATGTTTCACTTGCCAAAGTATACAGAATAAAATATTTAGAAAAATTGGGAGTATTCAATGTAGGTGCATCAATGATTGCCTTCTTGATTGCATCAAAGGCTTCTTTTTCTTTATATCCCCATTTGAATACTGAATTTTTCTTAATCATGTTTTGCATAGGTAAAACAATTTGAGAAAAATCTGGAATGAATCTTTTTACAAAATTAATCTGTCCTAAAAATGATTGCATGGACTTTTTATTATGAGGTAAAGAAATATCAGAAATTTTTTTAACTCTTTCAGGATCGATATATACCATCTTTTGACACAACAAACCCTAAGAGTTTTCCTTCATCGAGAGCAAAGAAGGATTTCTTTAGGTTTAAGGAAATACGAAACCTTCTACATCTTTCAAATATTTTTTTTAGATCATGTAGATGATTGGATCTCTTCTTTGAATAAACTGTTATGTCATCAAAATAAATGACAACTGATCTATTAATCAGACTCTTAAATGTTATGTCCATGGCTCACTGAAAAGTAGCTCCTGCGTTTACTAAACCAAACGAAATTTTCTAATAAGCATAGGTTCCCCATTTAGTTCTAAAAGTGGTTTTCAACCTATCATCTAGATGTACTAAAATTTTATTATAGCCTAAAAATCCATCCAGGAAGGACATGAGTTCAGAACCAACTACCTTTTGGAGTATTTTCTCCATGGTTGGAAATGGGAAATTGTCTTTTTGACATGCCTAGTTTAAATTTCTGAAATCAATACAGATTCTAATATCGCCATTTTTCTTCCTGACAGGTACCATGTTGGAAACCCAATTGGAGTGCCTTACAGGAAAAATGATTTTGGCTTTCAAAAGTTTGTTGAGTTTTGTTTTGATTTGATCCTCAAGATTTGGATGAATCTTTCTTAACTTCTATTGAATAGGCTTAACATCATATAGCATTGGAATTGTGTGTTGAATTACAGAAGTGTTATAAGTCTTTAAGTCCTCATAACTCCAAGCGAAGACATTTTTATATTTACTCAGCAGTTTAATAAAAGCAGATCTTTCTTCTGGAGTTAAATTGAGTCCTAGATTACCATTTTGAGGTTTAGAATCAGAGCCAAGATTCACTAATTCAAACTTCAAAGTTGAAATTTGAAGTTTAGCATTAGTAACTTTCTTTAATCTGTCTTTAATATCATACAGATCCTCAAGTTTAACAACAGATTTAGGAATCGGATTTTCATTATTTCTTGAATTAATTTGCAGATCATGATCGTCTTCATCAATAATTTGTTCATCATATGATTTCTCAGAAGTTAAGAAATTCAAAATATCTTGATCATGGTAGAATACTCTCCAGTTAGTAATATTATCTGGAACAGATGGGCGAACAATCAATTTTACTGAAAATCTATCAGGACTGCAATCTTCAGCAGGGAGGAGTTTGGACGCAACATTTGCTAACAAGTCAGTTGATGTGTTTTGATTTCTAGGAATAGAAGAGATATTAAATGCTAGAAATTGAGTGGTAAGGTCCTGTACTAGGGTTTGATAATGTTTGAGATGTCCTGAAAGACAATGGATGGTATTCCTTACTTGTCTTATGACAATTTCGGAATCTCCACATACTTTCAAGTATTTTACATTTAACCCTATGGCCTTATAAATCCCTTGAATCAAGGCTTCATATTCAGCAGCATTATTAGTGCACTCAAATTCTAATCTACATGATAGCATGGTTTTCTCTCCTTCTGGATCAATTAGGATGCATCCTGCTCCTGCTCCATCACTAGATTTTGATCCATCAAAATATAATGACCAAAATAAAGTTCTATCTATAGGTTTATCTACAAATGAATCAGAAATATTAACAATTCTAGAAGAATCAGATTGCAAAAAATTTTCAATTTGAGAAACAAAAGTATTTACAGAAAAAGGTGATTGTGGTGTAGTAAAATTCCCAAGAAATGACTCAGCAGAATAACCTCCAAGAATATTGTTGTTCAAATCTACAGGTTCATTTGGTTGTTCAAATTCAGTTACAGTGTGCATCATATGTTTTTCTCGCTCGATTTTGATTTGATTTGGTTTCCCTTTGTAGGGAAGCCACATATGTGAAAAATCGGTTGCGATATAGCCATTAAGTTTCGCAGACCAGTCTCTGCTTAAGACTAACCCATAGAATTCAAGAATATCTGCAATTAGAATATCAATTCTTTGGAAAATCCTAGGATCGGAAGCTAGTCTAATGGTAATGAAATTGATTTCTCCTACAACTTGAACCTTAGAACAAACCAATTGTACAATGTGAACAACAGACTTCTGTGGTTCGATATTCAATTTAGCACAAACTGAAGTAGGCATTATATTAAAGGATGCTCCAGAATCAATTAAACAAGTATGCAAATTCTTATTGTAGATTTCATAAGTCAACAAAAATGGAGGTGTCTGAGAATTTGATATTTCTCCAATAAGAACAGTGTCTATTGCATCTACTTTGTCTGGTGGCTTACCAATCCCTTTAGCTGCTTTAGCTACTACACCACTTGGTAGAGGGGCAATAGGCGTAGCATTTAATTCTTTTAATAGCAGCTTTTGTTGATGTTTAACTTTGCTGAGTTCATGTAATGAGATGTTCGCTCTAGTCTTTTTCATGTCCTCAACAATATTATAATACATCGGATCTGATACCACCAGAGTCTTAGATGATGATGTGGGATGGATTGGGAGATGATAGCTGATTCTTAGTGGGTAAGGAAGAAACTTTCTCTGCAGGAGTCTTGTCTTTGGTATTCGGAGTAGAAGTTTTCTTCTTTGGAACAAGTTGAACAGGTTCTGATGTAGATTTGCTCCTTGTACTCATAGGCATAGCTTCTTGTTCTATTTCACTATCTGAATTAGGGAGAATGAAATCCCACATTCCATGTAATTTAGCTATTTCTTCCCTTTCATATTATTCATCTGACACTAGAGGAGTATCTTCCTCTTCTTCATCTTCTGATTCTGCATTGGATATTGCATTGGGAGGTTTTGATTCAGCTTGATTTCTCTTGAAATTTCTGAATGGTCTCTTTGTAGAAGTCTCTGCTACTTGCTTTTTGATCTCAACCATCTCATTAGACATGGTTTTAAGGACTTTCTGTAAACCCTCCATGTCATATGGATCTCTTGGTGTCTTTTTCTTGGAATCATCTTTAAAAGTGACTTTCTTTTATTTTCTTTCCTCAATAGAATTTTTCTTATCTAGAGCAATCATTCATTTTTCAACTGAAATAGCTTATTTCATATTCTCAGCTAAAGTCGATTTTGCAGCTCTATCTACAAAAATTTCTATGTTTGAGGGTAAAGCATTAATGTACCATTCACTTTTAACCTGCTCACTAGGTTTAGATGTTGTATGGATCTTATTCAAGAGTTTATTGAATCGAGAGTTAAAATCTTTAATGGGTTATTTCGGTTGAGTCTTTAAATTGGAGAGATCGTTGATTAGGGTAGTTATTGATCTATCATCTCCATATTTAGTTAAAAATTGCTCTTCGAACATATCCCAACTTTTGATCGAATCTGAAGGTAAAGAAAAGTACCAGGATTCTGTTGTCCCTTGCAAAGTATAAGGAAATAACCTGACTACAACATCTTCATGCTCTACCGCATTCAGATTTATAGCAAGCATAAAGTTATTGATGTGTTCTTCCGCTTGTATACCAGTATCTGGACTAAACTTTGGGAGCCATTTTTCAGGATGATCAGGTAGATCATGCAAAATTGCAGCCATATTTACAGCCCCCGGTCTAGTCCATGGTCTCTGTGCCATTGTTGTGATGATGGTAGAAGAACTAGAAGTTACAACTGGTGTATGAGTAGTAACAGTTGAAGTACTGGAAGAGACAATTGATGTTTGAACAGATGTTGTTTGAGAAGATGATGATGATGAGACTACTGCACTTTTCTAATTTGGAGCTTGGGAAACAGATGATTGAATATGCGATGAAGAACTAGTACCACTTTCTGTTTCCGATGGAGTTTTTCTTGTTTTTACTCTACTAGGTATAGGAAATTCTTTTGGGGAAATTCCAAGGTTTTCACTCTGTGACCTAGTGAGAGGTCTGGAAGAAACAAAATGCGAGGTGACACTACCTTCAGATATTTCCGATTCTTCTAATGATAACAAGAATCCTTGAATTTTATGAACTAAAGCTTCAACTTCAGGGGATTCAGGAGGCGGATTATCTGATTGATCTAAGACTTTGGTAGTGGGTGTTTGAATACTTTTACCCATTTCTTCTCTAGTGATTTGAGATGTGGAAGAAATTGAAGGTGATGAGGGTGTTGTGCTCTTAGAATGGATTCCGGATTTGGATTTATCTGTCATTCATAGCTTTGGCCCTCCTTCTAGCGCCAAAAATGTAGAAGCCTCGAAAATCGTTGCTTCAAACATTGGGGGATAACCACCCGGTCGAGACCTTAGGACAGCTCCTTTTCCGTTTGGTGTGGTGGATCTGACTGGATTGATAGGACCAGTTTCCTAGTAATTTAAATGGGTTGGTAATGGAATGATTGGATGAAGGGAAAATGGGAATAAATGACTGAAATAAAACTATCTAATCTAATTTAAAACTGATAAAATAATTCTAAAACTAACCCGAGTATCAAATGTGAATACAACTTTAAGTTGTTTCAATTGACCAATAACCATGAAAATGTATTATAGCTTAATTGAAATATGCAGTAACAAATAAAGATAACTCTGTTTAAGAAATTAAACAGAGTTATAATAAGATATTTCATTCATCATTATATATATCATTTGCATATACTATAAAAGATAAATATTTCTACACACTCAGAAATGATATGTATAAAGAAATATTGTAAAACGAGTATACATAAACGATAGAAATTTAAAAGAGAATATCACATAACATAAGAAAAGTAATAGTGAATAGATAGAAATACCATATCCATCTTGATACTTTCCAATGCAATCCGATATCCAAATCCAGCAACTTCAATGTAAAACAGACTCCAAGATACATAAATTCAATTCTTAAAGGCAATTTTGCACAGAATCGCCAAATGTGATCCTTTATAAAAATATAAGAGTCAATGGAGTACAGAAATGTAATCTCCAAGTCAAAATATTACAAATTCAAGACCCTTTTCTAAATGCATGAAAGGGGTTTAAATAGGTACTTAACAAAACAAAATAATTAAAACTATTCCTACAATCTATCTAACCAAAAATATACAAATAGAAATTCGATCTAGAAGTGAACTAATTCATTGATTATCTGTTGTGTTTGATGTGCCCAGATGGCAGATTTTGAGCATTTCCTTCACCTTTTCTGGATGACTAAGCTTTGAGTGTAACTTCCCTGTGTATGTGGCATCAGAGAATTCAAGAATAATGCAATCGATGGAATTTGAAAGAAATTTTATTGTTGTTTGCTGACTATGAGGTTTGATAAGGTAGGTCCACATCGTATCCCACGATATTCCTTGCAGTTGGCCAATTTGCTGATTTTTATTGATTATTTCTTGTTTCCATCTGTAATCAGTTTCTTTTACCCTAGGTAACTTTCCAGGGGTACAATCTGAAATCAAATTGATTGCATACAGGCTATTATTCACCAGCTGTGTTACATTTTTCATCATACTTTTAGCTCTGGATGTAGCTCCTTCCGCTTTGATTAAACGATGTTCCCATTCTGCAAAAATAATTTCCCTATGTCTCTCCATAATCCTGGGAAGGTTTTTTTTTCTTCACGACTCCGAGTCTTGCCATAAAAGAAATTCATAAATTTTTTCATCGGCTTCATCAAATTAAATTTTAAGACTAACTCCTTCATCTACCAAGGAAGATGTAATTTCACACAAGGATTCTGCTTCTGCAACCTTTAGACAAAATTCATTTAATTGCTGAGACAATAACTTGTTTGTCTCCAGGGCTTCATTTTTGAATTGATACAAATTAGGATAATTCTTAAACTTGTCCAATTTGGATTGAAACATCTTCTCTTGCTCAATCTTTGAAGTCTTCTCATTTTGCAGAAGAGCTTGTAATTTTGCTATCTCTTGGGTTAACTGTTGTTGCTTTTCTAAAATCTGTTGATCGATCTTTTTATTTTCAACAACAAGTTGCTCTTCTAACTGTTTAGATTTGAGCTCTCCATCCTGCAATTGTTGTTCTAACTGAATAATTTTCTGTTGGTTCTCTGTAACCTGTTCTTCTAACATAGCTATTTGCACATCTTTTTGTTTCATTAATTGTGTAACTTCAAAGGCCTTGTATATAGTAGCAGCACTATAGGCACCTGTGTATTGGGATAATTTGGTGAGATCCTCATATGGATTCACCTCAGTGTTTTTATAAACAATATTCATAAACTCCACCTGTGATGTCGAAAGTGCATCCTGATCAGTTCTCCTCCTTTTCCTTTGTTTTCTCACAACATCCCTATGCTTAGGACAATAAAATACATCCAGAGGAGGGATTTCTTATATCTTCAACATAATTTCACTTGTGGGATTTTCAGGAATAACTTCTATATCCTGGTATTCCAGAACATTAACTTGGGGGTTATTCTGTTGTCCTATTTGCTGGGAAAATTGTTCATATTGGCTCAGCAAATGAGGAGAAACTATAATTTTAGCAGATTCAACTACCTTTTTAGTAGCTTCCTCTCTTCCAAGTTGAGAATCTAGATTATTGTTTATATCTCCTTTCGGTGCCTGTTCAGTAGCCTTACTGTTTATGCCTCCCTTTTTAGTATGCGTGTTGGCATCAATACCTGTGCTTTCTTTTCCTGTCTGGGCTGAAGACTGCTGATCAATATGTACATCAAGTTTAGCAGCTGCTTCTTTCTTTTCAGTATCAACTTTGTTGCTAATATATTCTTTTTGTAAAACAGGATTAGTTCCTGTTACTTCTTTCTAAGTCTGTATGATGATTTTGCTAGCAGATGTTTCTGTTACTTTTTTGCCAGATGTATTCTTTGTTTCCTTCTGTTGTGATTCATTCTCCTGTATAGGAACTCTCAATTGATCTAGAGGAACTTTGAGTAACCTTTGGCTTCTAAATAACAAAAACTTATTCATTTCTTCGACCTGAAATTTGGACTTGGCCAAATCAAAAAATTGGGACAAATTATCTACAAAAACAAATAAATCATCAAACATATCTGGTTCATGTTCGAACCGAGCAATTGAAACAGAAGTAGTAAAATCAAATGCCACTTTCCTTGGGTCATATTGTCTCCCTAGGATTGTTGAAAGCTTGATATTGGTTAGCTTACCAACTTTTTTTTCAGCATGAACTAAATTATTGAGAGTATAGTCACCACATTTAAAAGGAAAAGTAGGCCACATAAGCTTCTTACTGTTCTTCGAAGTCCTAGACATGCCTTCTACTGTCAGCTGATACGAAATTTCCTGTGCTAACAGTTTGTCTGGAACATACAAAGGAAGAATGTGTGGTTCTAAAATACTTCTGAAAAAAATGATATATTTGAATCTTTCCTCTCCGAACCAATCCCCAATTCAAGATAAATCAACTTTAGCTTTGTCGGAAAACCTAGGAGGGAATCAGCCAAAAATATTTTGATAAATCGGGATAAGAAAATCGTGAAAACTCTGTAAACATGGCTTTTGAAATGCCCCTTCCATAAGAACTTGTGATATATATGAATAGGAACAGGATCTTTAGGGGTCCAATTCCATCCTAAAATGGGGAATTCAGAATTGAAACAAAGGGCATCTAGGATATAAGCACAAAAATAAAAAGGAGTGGTATTTCCTAAGTTTTTTTTCTTTCCTATAGTCAAGAATCTTGTTGGCTATGTTATTAGAATGAATGACAGCCCAATCCATTATCTCAGAATTAACAGAAGAATGTATTAATGGCACCATTTGTATAGAAAACCTAGTTGAGTTATCATTCCCAAACAATCTGCACATCATTGCTACGGCATAACAATACGGAGGTGAAAGAGACTCCACAGAGTACATACCTGATGCCTCGTGTCTATGCTTTTCAGGAGCCCTTCTCCATTCTTTAATTGGCTTTGACTGATTTTCATGATTCGCAGCGAATTCCTTGATGAAGTCTTTGTTATAGATTTTCTGCGAGTCCGGAAGGTGGTACATTGCTTTAATGTCCTCTGCTTTGAACGACCCGAATATTGCTCCAAAAGATGAAACAAAGGTTCTGTTTTGGATAGCCACATTATCAATTACCCACCGAATAACATCATAATATGGAAAAATGTTTTTCCGAGCTGCAATTCGGTGCAGAAACGAGTTCGCTAATACACTAAGAAGAGTCTCAGAATCAAATTCTGAGTCGTCTTCATCAGGAATTGTTGCCTTGGGCTCAACAACTTTAGGGTTTTACTTTTTAAGCAAGTTATATACATTTTCCCATGTCATCTTACCAAGTCCCTGGCATGAGGTATCTGTAACTAGCTTAAGCTTTGCTGGTTTCTCTTTAGGCAGCATGGTAAACATAGGAGCTTTTGCAGCGACAGTAGCTTTTGATTTCCTGGATCTTTTCGACATTTTGGTATCAAGCAACGTTTCCCTCATTCTGTGAATGAAAGAATTGGACGCTCTATTGTTCTGCAACAAAGAAAAGATTTCAGCCGAAGTGAAAACGCAATAATGAAAACAACTATACAAAAGGATTTATTCGTTGATTTGCATTTATTATCTCCATGGTTAAAACTTAAATGCCCTCTAAGGAGTCACCCTCACGCATTCAAAACAAAATAAATCGTTATTATTTGTTTGATTTTCAATTAATGGTAAACGTACAATCAAAGATCGACATATTTTGAAATAAGTGTTAAAAATTAATTTTTTGAATTCTTGGGATGCGATGAATAAATAGTATATGAACATTAAGTAATAATCGCATCACGAATTTTCAAAGGTAAATGAAATAACATAATATGATTTCTGTGAATTTATGATTGCGATGATCACATCGGAGATTTTCAAATGGAGTGGATCGTTAAAGAGTTTCTCTGTTTTCCGATTTGGATGAGGTGGGGTCCGCCGCGTCGGAGTCTTTCAATCAAACGAATATAACGTTTAATTCTCCGAAATGCGATTGCAATGACTCGCATCGCATCGGAAGTATGAAAAACAAATATAACACTTTAAAGCTTATCTGATTTGCAATTGCGATTGAGTTGTATCACATCGGAGTTTTACAAAGTGAATATAGAACTTAAAGATCTCTCCGATATCCGATTTTCGATTACTTTACACAACAAATATTGTTAAATATAAAAACTTTATGTAATATTTTGATATGATAAAAGCTTTGTATTTCATCAGATCGGAAAATTTTTTAAGGTTGTATTTTTTTATACACACTTGTAAATAAAAATATGCAATATGTCCTTTTATCAATGAACCTCTTATTCCTAATAAAAATGATCGGATTGTTTCTAAACCTTTTATTTCTATCTAGAAATAAAGATAAAAAGGGGACCTATTTCTAAATGAAATTTATTCTAAAAATTTAGAAATGGGGATGGTTGTTGTACAGTACAACAGATTGTTGGGGGGGTTCTCTTATATTAGCATTCCTAGCTGATTATTGGCTACCCTGTGAGGGAGCGTATGAGCCTCCCTGTTGTTGATGGTATCGTATCACCCTATTCATCATATTCTACAAAGGTGCAGATTGACTTTTATGGTATCCAGATTGCGACACGTTCTGGGTAGAATCGTACGAGTATCCTAGGTACTGGATAATTTTGACTAGGTGATCTTTAGTGAAGGACCCGATCAAACCATATGCAGTATTCAACGCACCTGGTAACTCTATATAAGTTTGAAGGCGCGGGGCGTTTGGCATGACATTGTAAATATATTCTGACTGTGTGTAAATGAGTTCAAGTTGTTGGACCTTGCTAATGGAGTCCTCCTCGGAAGTAGGTTTCTGTGTCGCCACATCTTTCGAGATCTCGGTTGTGAGAGTTTTCAAAAATAAGTCCAAAACACTCTCTCATCAAGTTTTTCTTTACACAAACTTCCACATTGTTGCCATTCGTGGAGATGTTCTGATATATGGACGACAGGCGTTTACCTAAAATGAGTCAGCAATTCCATTCCCAAATCATGGTGAATGGGTAGCAAAACAATGGTGAGGAACACAGTAGCGAGGGTGCTAAAGGTTCCATGAGAAGCAAAAGGTTGCTTGACATACCATTTTTCCACAGGCACTGTTAGGGTCCATTGAAAAAGTCTTAGTATAATAGTATCATCAACAATACTATTGGATGAACACCATAGGTGGAAAGTCATAATATTATTTCCTGGGTCTTCCGCTTGCTTCCCTTCGAATTTTGGCATATCTGAAGGTAGCTTCATGGGCATGGGAGGCCAATTAAGGCTATGAGAAATGGGGTCATTAGTTAACTTACTTAGATCTGGAAGTGCCATTGTACACTATGGAAAAACATGTGTTTGAATGTGATGGTTTATGGGGGGTGCCTCGAGAATATTACCCTTTGGTGTGCCTTGATGAACATTCTGTTAACTCCCTAAAGGGGTAGTGCTCCTATGCCCTCTAGGGGTCGTGGAAGGAGTTGAGTGTGGTAGCCCTACTGGGGTTTCCACTGGTGTGGTTTTGGGTAACCCTTAGGGGTTTCCAATCACAGATGCCTGATAAAGGATGAATAGATAATGGTGGTGTTGTGTCGTCTTCGATGCCTAAATGGCGAGAGACTTGGAACTCCTCCCTTTAATGGGGGGAGGCCGTCCAAGAAACGCCTAGATCAATAGGGTCTCGTTGGATCCATTATGGTGTCAAATAGCTTAATCTTGGTGATACTTTTGGTTTGCTCAAGGAAGAAAGATTCTTATCAAAGAAAATTTGATCACATGCATAAACAAAGAAAAAAAATAAGAGGCAAGTTTTCCTTTAAATTAACGTTGTGATCAAGCAAGCAAAAAATGTGGTTTTGTTTTTTTTGTGTATGATAATCAAAAGCCTAGATAGACCTATTCATCCTTGAACTCTTAATGTAAATGGGCCTTGTGAAGATTTATTCTGATGGGTATTGGGGCTAAGGTCCTGAAAGAATTGGCGACACCTTCCAGCAGCCAAAGAATCAACCAAGGTAATGGTAAATGAATCAAGTGTTTTCTACACTGTCACCTATAGGGAAGGATGTCATAGTTTTGGCCACTAAATTGACGTCATCCCACGTGAGCATTTGAGTCTTGAGCTTCTTGGTAATCAGCTACCAGTACCGATCACTAGATGGGTCAGGTAGCCCCAAAAAGTACCGCACGAACTGGGCCTAAGCTTAACCCCCTCTAAAACAAGTCTCTGGTAACACTCGAGTATTTGTTTCGTGGGCAGATAAATGAATTTGAAGCTCCTAAAAAGTCAACATCTATGTTTCAAAATGTATTATGACCACGACGGCTTATTGGATGCCTACCCCTGATGGTCCTAACCTGAACTATAATTTATTTTGTGGCACCTGTGGGGAGAATTTAGTAAGTTTGGTTAGTGATTATTTTTAGAGAGTCTCAATTTTCATAGGGTGTGCCTTGGTGAAGTAACTGTAAGAAGAAGATAAAGGTCCCAACACATTGGGTGTATTTTGTTCCAATTCTTACCGATGCTTCGTGTGTTCTTTTGAGTGTACAATCACAGGTGTTATGATATGTGGATATGCGTTGATCCTTTACAATCCTTTTCTACTTGCCCTATGTGTGATTGTTCCTTGCAAAAATAAACAATGTTTGGATTATGGGCCGCTTACACCTTGCCTAGTTAGACTATGTTTGCGCTATAGGGAGATGGAAAATTGTCTTAGGAAAGTGTTCATGTTCATACCCAGGCTCACCGTGAGGTGCAAGGGTGGCAGAGATTACTTGCTTTATTTTTGACAGTTTGGTCCTAGTCCTGATTCTTAATGAAAAATTGAACTAATCTAATGCAAAAATTAAAAAAAACTTGAATTAGATACAAATATGTGGATATATGGGCCACTTAATTTTATTCTAATTACGCTATGTGTTATGTATATTTTATTAGCAATTCGCTTGTTCAGACAGAAATTGTGGATTGAAGGCCACTTAATTTTTCTTACTTAAACTATGTGTGATTTAAAAAACTTAGTTGCTAAGCTAAATTCTAGAAAATAGGAGTCCTAAATAGTGATGAAATACAAGAACACAGTGATGGAAAAATTTTATGGGTTTCCAAACACTTTACAAATGCAAAAAAATGGGAAAAATCAAGCAAAAATGGGCTTGATGCCTACCGCACGGCTCAACCTCCCACAGGCGTGAAAGGTGTGTCTATGAGAACAGAATGCGCGCGATTAGGTAGAAATAAAAAATATTCCTCCGCTTCTGGGAAGAAATTCTTACTGAGTGTGACTGAAGGTGCTGGGAGGATGCAGGGGTGATTTTGCAGCAAGTTGAGTAAGAAGAAGGACCTGTATCAACAATTGTTAACTCAGAAGAAAGAATCTAGTGGAGTCGCCATTCCTATGGTAGTGTATTTGACGTGTGAGCAGATGAAATACACATTTCTTAGTAGGGAGGCTACTTACCTACATAAGAGTCACAACTCAAAGTGATTTGTCAAACATTAGTGGAACAAGTTCAACATGTAATAAGCTAAGTTAAAAGGAAACATAGCATGCTACATAAACAATGAAACAAAAACAAAACAACACGCACAAGATACACGCTCAATAGAGAAAACACACTAATAACTCAACAATGGAGAGATTCCTCCCTTTATTAGGTGTTGGTAGTAGTAGAAGATAGAATGTTAAATCTCTTGTAGTGGATCCTTTGAGCTACGGAGCTCCAACATCCAAGACAAGGGTGTCTCTTCCCCTCAAGTTTTCAGAAAGCCTCTCTTCCCTCTCAAAGTTAGGTATATTGACGAACATGTGATGAACTCCTCTCTCTTGCATCGAGGTGTTGGGTGGCCAAAAACTTAATCCTTCCAATCCTCCTGCTTCTTGACAACACAAGATGGTTTTCTATGCATCAATTTTTCCAACATAACAATGTGTCTCCTATTTCTCTTCCCAAGGCTAGCTTTTATAGACCATTTTCAAATTTTCACTCCTTCTCTCGGTCCAAGATGGATGGTGACATAAGAGTGGGGATATAATTCCTTTGTGTGCTGCACTAAAGCATCAAGGTGGCTCCAAGGCGACTGTACTTTTTTAGGTTGAGTGAAAACATTTTTCACCAAGTGTGCCAAGTGGTCCTAGATGGTGGCATTCTGTCATCCCCAGGATCGAATGACTATCGAAGGGATAGTGACGCAGTGTGCAGCTATCGAAGGAAAATCCACACTGTGTGCTTAAAGCCAGTGTTGCATGTGTGCGATCCAAAAAAAAATCCTTTGAACTTAGGAAAAAATAAATTTTTAACTCCTCTAATGTATTTATTCCCTATAAACCTTTATCTGTACCTTCTTCTTGACATTTCTTAATGTCTTTTTCCTGTGTATTTTTCCATTGTTAACACTTGGTACATGCATGACATATTTTAATATGAAATGTTTACTTGACTCTCTCTGGAAAGTAACTTTACCAATCCTGGTAGCGCTATACCCCCATCATCACCCATCTCGATGTGCATTTGAAGATCCTTCTCTTGAGTTATTTGTTGCCAGTCATGTGGAAAGATGCTCCACTGTCTAAGTACCACATAGATCCCATCATAGTTGACACCATGAATGTGATGAGAGAGAAGTCCAACTCAAAATGTGAGGCCAAAGATTCACCCACTTCAGCTCCCAGAACCTTCTTGTTGTTCTTCTTTTTTTGTGGACAATTTGTGGCATAATGTCCATAATCATGACAGTTGAAACATTTAACCTTTGACATGTCTCGTTTATTTCCTTCTTTATCGGTCTTGAATTTGGAATGGAACTTCTTCCCTTTCCCCTTCTTTGCCTTGTCATCTAAGGCACAATTTTCCTCATCATCGGTCTTGGATGAGGATGCATCCCTAGTATTTCGCCAATACTCTTCTTGTACCAAATCTGACCATAGTTTCTCCCACTTTGGTAATTGCTCCCTCCCATTCACAAAATCCTGGTAACTATGCCAGCCCTTGGAAATCCCTAGAAGTGTTAGGATCACTAAGTCATCATCAGCCACAGTAATCCCAACACTTCCAAGCTCATCTTGACATTGAGTGAACTTGGTCAAGTATTTTTGGATTGTGTTTCCATTTTGATTTTCCTGAGCTTGTCCTTGGGTGTCAATTTCCTGTGGTCACTGCTGCTTTGAAACATATTTTTCAAGGCCTTCCACATAGCATATGGAGTTTCCTTAACATGGATATTCGAGAAAATATGATCTCGAACTCCCTCTAATAAGATCCTTATCGCCTTTGCAACATTGTTTTTCCATGCTTCATGTTGCGCAACATTGCGAGTTCAGGAATATCAATGTCAATAAATTCTTTTAGCCCGTTATCCTCCAATACTGCATCCATCCTTTCCTTCCATGCAATATAGTTTGGATTTCCCTCAAGTGCATATTCAAGTCTCAAGCCAATGAAAGACATCCTGGTCAGCCACTAGGTCCAAAGGATGAATCTACAAATTTGAATCCTATTCAACACAAACTCAAATTATTCTCTTCTATTATTATTCTTGATGCTTTGATACCATGTATAAATTATACTAATGGATTCAATCCGATCTTGTGATGTACTAAAACAAGATACTAAATCCTTCTACAATATTTGCGGAATATAAAACACAATCGCTCAATCACATTCAAGTAAGAGAAAGAATTAAATCAATCACACAACACAAGATATTATTGGGGAAAGCAACTGCTCAAAACCCCACTATCATATATTGTATAAATTCAAGGAAACAATACAATGCATTCTTGCTCAAAAGAATATCCTGCACTCTAGCAATCGTCTCACACTAATCTAGGAAAATTTTGACAAACACTTAGACAATTCCTTGCCTTCCTCCAGCCTGCCTTTCTTAGGCAATTCCTAGATAAATAAACCCCTATTAAATAGGAAATACAACCTTCCTTGATTTTCCAATCCATCATGGCCTTATGTGACTTTATAATT
The DNA here is from genome assembly GCA_034641835.2 of Pinus albicaulis. Classification (NCBI taxonomy): domain Eukaryota; kingdom Viridiplantae; phylum Streptophyta; class Pinopsida; order Pinales; family Pinaceae; genus Pinus; species Pinus albicaulis. The sequence continues at coordinate 348,994,964 of CM076574.1, read as the reverse complement.
GCACCCAAGAAATTTTCTAATAATACAACTGATAGTTATGTTCCCTTTAACCTCTGTCTCAACTAGGTCTTCATCATAACTGACATGCATGCAGCTATTAATAGTGAATCATCAGTTATCTGATTGATCAGTACTTTTGAATTAAATATAATTTAATTCACTCGACTTCTCACTAATTCATCATTCAGTTAGAGCTAGTTATATTTATTTTAACTCAATTAATTTGAGTTAAATGATTACACTCACACCACACTAGTGCTACAACTGCAACTGGACCCCCAAAATATTAGAATCACTCTACATTCCTCATCTTAGACCCTCAACTCGAAATTATTGAGTTAACTCAATCTTATTGACTTATTTAACTGATACAAGTTGTTATGAGATGAAATTACACTTTTTTGTCTAATTTATTTAAGGGAAAATTAAATTAGATGCCCACATTTAACACTAATGTGTAACTGAATTCCTCACCAATGTGTGACTGGAATCCCACACTAGTATGTGGTGCATTTTCTTGTTGAATTTCAACCTGGCACATTGCCTCTTTATGATGTTCAAAGACCATTGTTGCTTTAGGAGTCCATGAAAATGCATCTTTCTTCAATAATGTTGTTAGAGGTGCTGATATTCTCCCATACTTCTTAAAAAACTTGTGATAATACCTTGTTAAGCCGATAAATCCTTGCAACTGCTTTATGGTTGTGGGGACTTTCAATTCCTTAATGGATTTAACTTTGTTATGGTCTACCTTAACACCCTCTTGAGATACAATATGACCTAGATATTCCACCTCTTGTACTCCAAAGAAACATTTGGAGGTTTTTGCATATAATTATTTCCCCTCCAATAGTTTTCACACCTTTTCAACGTGTTGAACATGATTCTTCAAAGACCTGTTGTAGATTAGTATATCATCAAAAATACTAACACAAATTTTCTAAGGAAGGGTTTGAAAATGGAATTCATCGACCCTTCAAATGTAGAAGGTAGGGCCAAAAGGCATGAACAAAAATTCATAATGACCCTCATGAGTTTGAAATGTTGTTTTCAGAATGTCTTCAGTCTTCATTCTAATTTGGTGATATCCTAAACGGGGATCCAACTTGGTGAAATAAATTGCTCCATTTACCTCATCTAATAATTCATCAATCACAGGAATGGGAAATTTATCTTTAATAGTGAGCTTATTTAGCTCCCTATAATCTAGACACATGTGCCATGACCCATCCTTCTTGTGCGCCAATACTACTAGAGTAGATAAATAACTTTGAATAGGTCGAATTATACTAACCTCTATCATTTCCGCAATCATACATTCAATTTCGCTCTTTTCGAAATAAGGATATATGTAAGGCCTGATGTTTGGAGGAACACTTCCTGGAATCAAATGAATAGCATTATCATGATCACAAATAGGTGGGAGTCCTTTGGGAGTTTCAAACACCTTGGAATTATTGTCCAATACTTTTTGGAGATCTATATAAATAGATGATTTTGCTGTTGGAACTTCTAGTGAGATTAATTGTGCAATTACTCCTTTTTGTTATTACTTCAAAATATTTTTCATGAAATTAAAGCTTATTCTCTTTCCCAGCTTCCCTGTGATACCCCATAATTCAACTTCCTTTCCTTCCGAAAAAAAAAAATAAAAAAAAAAATTTACAAAAGTTCTTGAAAATTAAAAGCTAGCATCCCCAAAGATTGTAACCATTGTACTCCTAGTACAACATCAACACCACCCAATGGAATGGAATGCATTGGACTATTCAATACATATTCCCCCATGGTTAGCTTAATATTATGGCACTTTCCAGAGAAATTTATAGTTCCTCCATTTGCAACCATCACTTAACACTTTGGTGTTGGGTATAGGAAGCAATTCAATTCCTTGGCTACGTTACAATGAATAAAATTATGAGTAATACCCGAATCAATCAACACTATTACATTTTTTTTCTTGATATGTCCTTCTATCTTGAGAGTTTGAGGAGAGGTAATTCTTGCCAATGCATTATAGGATATGGTCAGAATCATTTCTTCTTTCTCTAGGGTTGGTTCCTGGTGTATATCCTCTTCTTTTGAAGTTTCTTGTTAATTTTCTTCCTCCTCTTCACAATCTATGTAAAATTATTTATTCTCACCACACTTATGACCTTTAGTGTTGTTAGTGTCAATATTGGTATACTTCCACCAGGGATCAAAACACATTTGCATGTGCATCTTAAGTGTCTAATACCGAATAAAATTTTTCTCATTCGGTTAGGTCATGAAATAAATTTTCTCCACTGGTGGTTGTCCCTTTTCAAATAAAATTTTTCTCCCTCCAAGATCATATTGCTAACTCATTCTCATGTCCCTTTGAGCATAAGAACACCTATGAAATGATTTTTTTTACTTTAAGGTCTTTAAATCAAAATCTTATTCAAAATTAGGTCAAAAAAGCAATTTCATTAGGTCATTAGGGTTTTTCATTTTTCAAGGTCTTCCCTTCATTCCGATGAAGTCAGCACACACATATGAGAGGGATTGGATAAAGATGATCATGATGATTTCATTATGTTTAAAGGACTGTATTTTCAATTTCAGGAATTTTTATCAAAATATCATTTTAATAAGAAAATTCATTTATGTAATTTATTTTATTTTTTCTAATGTAATTGTATGCTAATATATTTAATAATTTCATCCCAAAGTTTTCAAAGTGAACATGTCAAGCCTCAGTGAGCAAAAGAAAAGTTAGCTCCAGATTGATCCAACCTGCAAATGAAAAAGTGTCAAAGAGTATCAATGAGAAAAGGAAGAAGACTTCAAAACATAAGACAGTGGGTTTTTAAACTTAAATTAAATCCACATGCCTATAAAAGCCCATAAAAAACTTCAAAATATTCATTGTTGCCTCTCAAAACATCAGAAGCATTCAACAAGGAATAATTTGTGAGTTTTTGAGTTAAATTGTGCTAAGTTTTCTAGGCAATGCATGTTCAGAACTTGGCGTTGCGCGTTTGCACTGGCGTTGCACACCTGAAGATTGGGGTTGTGTGCTTGCCCTAAATTCCTAATGCGTTTTGTGAAGGCGTTGCGTGCTTGTAGCTTGGCACTGCGCGCTTGTAGAGGCGTTACGCACCTAGCCAAAGAAGGATCCTCAGTCTTCCAGCAGCCCAAATCAGTTCAAAACTTCTCCAAATTCTTGCCAAAGACTTCCAAACAATCCTCAAAGAAGTAAGTACACATTTTAAACTTGTTTTTTAAACTATTTGGTCACTCTTAATTGAATGGAAATGAAACCATAAAGGAAACCCTAATTTTAGCTTGTGATCATTATTTTTACCCTTGTTTCATCCTCCTATAAAGAAATAGCAGTCATAAACAATGTATTTTCATTGATTTAGGGTTTTCAATTATCTAGTTTGTCCCTACACCCATTCCCTTTCACCCATTTCCCTTCATTCACACTCATTCCCTTCATCTTTCAAGTTATTCATCTCATCCCCTTCCCCTCATTCATTTCACTTACACCCTAGGGTTTCACAAAACAGAATTTAAAATGTCTGAAGAAGAGGATAGTGGCATTGTTGGTGAGGCACAAATTCCAAAGAGAAATTATCACAAGGGAGGTAAAATAAACAGATTTGAACCCATCACCACAAGGGAACTCATGGCTTCTCCTCTCATTGTTTCTTGCTTTAAGCATGTGGGTTGTTTTGACTTTTGTGAGAGAGTGCAACAAGTCCAAAATCACCCGGAGATAACAAGACTTTTCATCATCAATCTACATGAAAAGCAGGTCAATATTGTTGGGGTTACTTTTGAGATGTCTAACAATTCCATTGCAGCTGCTACAAGGACACCTAGTGTGGGAGAGAGGTGGTTTAAACAAGAAAACCTGGACATGAGTTATTTTGAACCATACCTCAAACCTAGGTATAAAGATCACAGCAAGTCCATTTTCCCTTTTTCTCATCTCCTTGACTGGTATGTGCCCATGATGAGGATAATAATGAAGTATTTCACTTGTGAGGGAAGGTTTTCTCGCCTCTACTCATACCATATCCGTCTTCTTATGCATTTCACTAGAGTTAGAATGCTACATTTTCCTTATTATATTTTCCGTAACATTGACAAGATGGCTTAAATTGTGAAAAAGAGGGATTAAAATCAGAAAATGCAGATCCTTTTTCATAATTCACTCATCAAGATGGTGGTCATGCATCAACTTCAGCAAAAAGAATTTCATGGGATGCATTCATTTCAAATGAGGTTTTCACTACCACACATATTCATCATGAGCAAAATGTCCCTTCTTCATCTCATCCTCCCATATCCACTTCTCCATCACATCCCACTGCTCATACATCTCCATCCACTCACATTCATTCACCTCATATTGATCCTTCCTCGTCACCTTTCCACAACCCTTCACCATCACATCATGATGCCAGAGCATCAAGCAGTGAAAGGGATATTGGGGCAGCTGGCACAAAAATGATTAACATTGAGCCATTTCCTTTGACATATTAGAGAGGCCATAGGAATGTGTTTGCTTCACTTGATGTGAAAGGGTCCATGCCTTCTTCATCAGCAAAATAGGTAGACAAGGGCAAGGAAAATGGTATAGACCGTATCACTGTTGAGGAGGATGACAAACATGAAACTGAGCAGGAGTTTCATTTGATTGACCTTGATGATGAGGATGAGGTTAGAATCACAAATGAATTGATCAAAATCAAGGAGGCCAAGATTAGTGAGCTTCAAGCTAATCTTGGTAGAGCAATGAATGTGATTAACTTTCTTGAGATAGAGAATCAACAGCTAAAGACAAAGCATACCATCAGTGAGGTAAGGAAAATCAAAGCTCTGAGAGAGGCAGGATAGGCCAAGGCCTTGTTAGAGGATACCTTAGGCAGATTTGATGACAATTATGATGAGGAAGTTCAACTTCCTACACAGAGACCGAGGACCATTGGACCGAGGAGGGATTTAGCCTAGGAAAGGCAGAAAGAGGCAGAATTGGTGGAGCAGCTTACTCCAAGTGAGATGCTTGCCATAGAGATTGATGGAGACAGAGATTCTTGGCTTGAGAGAGCCAATTTGCATTTGGAAATCCTATTAGAGAAATCCAAGAAGGACACTGATATTCAGAGGAAGATGGCCAAGCATTATTCCATGAGAAATAGGATTTCAAGGGCCAAGCTCAAACGTGCCCATGCAAAGATTCGGACCTTGACTGAGTCAAAGGAGAAAAAGAAGCTGAATATTCTTGCTGAGGTGTCCCTCCAAGCCTCCAAACCTTGATCAGCAAAGCAAATTCCAATTTTGGCACTTCGGTGCAAATTTTTATTTTTGGGACAGTTTAGCATTTAGAAATTGTGCTAAACACACAGCTCCACTGGCGCTGCACTCTCTTTTGGGCCATCCAAATGGAAAAATATCAGCATATTTATGTTCCTAATGACAAGTACATCAACCTCATAAAGTTTCATGATATTTGGAGCGAAATTGGTCCCTCAAAAGGCCAAAAACTATCAAAAAGTCATGTTTATGCCCTCTTTTTCACCTTGGCGTTGCACGTTTACCAGTCTTGGGAGAGTAAATATTTTGACAAGGCAGTTGAACACCATTTTAGAAATTGAAAGCTTATCTAGGAAGTAGACAGGATAGGCATTCCAATGATCTATCATGAGCTCAATTTGGACAAGGGGAAGGCCTCCAAAAGTGGCTTAGAAAATAGGTCAAATTTTTTGTCTTGGCGCTGCGTGTTTACCAAGAAATTCACAGTTTGACTAGTTTCAGTAAATTTTGAAATTTCACCTCTGATTTAATTTTCACTTGGGTAAATGAGAGGTTACCAATGTAATTATCATGTTTTACCTTTTACCTAAGGTAGATACATTAGGTAAATCATTATTTTGAAGTCAAATGTATCTGTTCTAAAAGTTAGGAATGAGTCACTCTCCTCATCCTAGGCTTTAACAATCAGTTCAGTTTTTGGTGCAACAACTCCCTCACCTCATGGATTCAACCCCTGAGGATGAGAGGAAGTGGTTTTGAGTCTATAATTTGTACTTTTTCAGTCTTTGTAATGGTTGGCATTAGTTGAAGAGATTGTATTCCTCAAGTAACATTATGGCTTGGACATTAATGGAAATTTAAAACTATTTTCTTGGGATCCCTGTGGTACGAGTTTTAAACATTGTTTCTTCTCTGTGATTTATTTGTTAGAATTTATTGTTAATTCATAAGCCATTTCACATATATTATATACTTTATTTCAAGTTTTAAATATATAATTCATATTTAGTTATGCTCTGTTTTGGGAAATTAAGTATAATGTGTTCATTTGCTTTAGTTTAAGGAAAATAAATTTCATACATTTTCCTTAGCTCCTCACTAGTCTTTCCATCTCATTTAATACTCTTTGAATGTTTAAACCTTTTACCTACCTTTCCCCATCAAGAAGACTGCAATTTCATCCTTCTAGCTCTGTTTTATCCTCTTGACCTAATTCCAGTTCGGTGATCCCAACCCTAAAATCAAAATCAAAACCCCTTGTTTTCCTTAGCTAGCCTAAAATCCTTTCAATTTAGCCCTCTTGGCTATGATTCTATTGAGATATCCCTCTCTAACTTGGTAGGGCTAGATACCGATTCCAAATTTTGGTTTGAGTTTATCTCAAGATTTCCTATTTCAGCCTTAGGATCGATCTGAGTGATAACATTTTGGCGAATCCACTGGGGAAGAAAGAGTAAGATCAGATCAACCCCAGTAATAAGCTTTCATTGAAATTCTTAAACTTGTGGATGATAATTTTTAGAGTTTATTCAAAGGCTGAATTGAAAAATTTGTAAAGTGCATATTGGTTTTTTAAATTGGACATACTAGCTTTCCGAAGATACACCAGATCCAATCCCAATCCGAACCCTCCTACTATTGTTGGTGAGCCTAAAAGCATTGGAAGAAGAGGTAAATTTGTTTTTGATACATCTAGTACATTCAGAAATCAAGCATAAAGTAGTTCCATTCCTAGAGCTCATTCATTTCCCGAAGGGTTAGAAAATTTGCAAGATATTGAATTTGACGTAAATTTTGAGCATAGTTTATTCCAGAGCAAATATTTGATTTGGATTGATGAGACAGTTGTTGATTCCTCCATTTCCTTCCATATTCCTATTGAATATCGTTTTCACACTCTCAATTAGGGTTTCAATCAAGGACTCAATCAGCAACACAATTTTTACAATCTATTAAATATTTGCAGAACTACTCTTCACAAGTAAGTACTTGGCTGGAAAGCAGACCTTAGATCTCACCTTCTTCTTCCATTACTTCATCTACCGTTACTCAGAATATCCCTTTACCCCCTCCATCTTCATCACCCGTTGTTCACACTACTCAATCAGGGACAAGTCTTCCTTTGATAACATCAGGCATCCAAATCGCTGTTATCCTTGTCATTCCTATTGTTCATCCTCCACCTCCACCTCCAGTCATGGTTGCAAGATATGCTCCCCTTGTTCTCCCTCAAAATTTGGGTCAAATGCCTGTAGATTATCAAACAAAAATCCCTTTGTTTGATGATACTCATCCTATAATAGCTCAAAAACATGTAGATAAGATGAATGACTTTTTTGACCTACATGAAGTTGATATAGAGGATGTGAAGATGAGTTTGTTTGCACAAATCCTAGGAGGATAAGTAAGAAAATGGTTCAGAGCTCTTCCCCCAACCACTATTGAAACCCTAGTAGTTTTGCATAATCTGTTTGTAGAAAGATGGGAACAGAAGAAGAATCCTCTTCAAATCCTGACCGAATACGAGAACATGAAAAGGAATTTTGGTGAGTTTGTTCAAGATTATTGCGTGAGATTTAATGCAGTGTACAATGCCCTCCCAGCACATATGAAACAACTGGAGGGTATGGTTTTAGTCAAATTCCCATATGGATTTAATGCTGATATGGAATATCAGTTGTGTTAACGTAATCCTACAACTTTAGCAGACATGCAAAAGAATGTTGTAAGTGTGGAATCAAATTTGCTGGCCAAGAGAGAAAGGATGAGATCAGAAAAAAGAGTGACTATAAAAGAGGAGACATTTACTTCCGATGCAAAAATGGATTCATTACTCTGGACTATGGAGAATATGGTTGACCGATTGACTATTTCAGACAAACCTTAACCATAGATTCGGAAACCAAATTTCAGAGGACAGCAGCAGCAGTTGAGAATTAAACAAAGAGAGCATAAAACACCTAACCAAACAGCATAACAACAATAGCAGATCAGTACCCCATTGCAGCAAAATTATGTCCAAGGAGAGGAAGTGGAAGAAGATGAAGATCTGGTGATTGAAACAAATCATTTGTTTACAATAGATGGGTTACCCATGTACTTGACTGAAGATGAGGAGTATACTAAAAATATGGATTCTCCAACACATGAAGATTATATATTGTCAAATGATGATGATTTAAATACCGAATTAGATGATTACCAGCATGGATATATGAATTCTTTGAGTGCACAACAGAAACAATATTCTCTGAGGAGCAGAGATATACTTGTCAATCCTATTCAGAAAAGGAAATAAGACCAGTCAAATAATGATCTTCAGAAGAAGGATAAAGAACCTGTAGATCAGAATCATAGTAACATCAATCAAGTCAACAAGCTCAGCTACAAAAGAGAAAGATACTCAGAAGAAAGAAATTGTGACAAGGGATTTGAATCTTAGAAGAGATACTATTGTCAAAGAGGTAGATAAAGTCACAACCTTTAATTTAGAAAATGAAATAGCTAAATTGAAAGTTTCCATTCCTTTGACAGAATTAGTAAAGAATAATCATTACAGAGATCAGGTGTCTAAAATGTTGTTGGTTGATCCTTTGTCCAATATGGTTAATGTTGAAGATGACCATCCCGAGCTCATTTTTGGTCTAGCCATAGATGGTAAATTAGGAGAGAGTGAAGTTCCTCCTTTTTATTTGAGCCTTAGACTGCATGAGTACATACTTCACAATACTATGCTTGATTCTGGTGCCTCTCACAATTTGATGCCTAAGGCTATTATGGAAAAGTTAGGCATGGATATGACCCGACCTTATCATGATTTGTACTCATTTGATTCTGGTAGAGTTCGTTGCATTGGTCTCATTAAATATTTAGTGGTTTCCTTAGATCAGATTCTAGCTAAGAATATTTTGATGGATGTGGTGGTGGCTGATATACCACCTTGTTTTGGAATGCTATTGTCTAGATCATGGGAAGCCAAACTCAAAGGTACTTTACAACTTGATTTTTCTTATTCTACTATTCCTATTTTCGAGAAATTAAGGAAATTATATCAGGAAAAGAAAATGAAATATATGATTACTACTAAGGAGAAGCCTATCAATCATCTGATACAGGTTGTACATACAGATCTTGATATTTTATTTTTTATAATGATGGTGATTTGAATGATGTAAATAATCAATTAATAATAGCAAAAGATATTCCAGAAATTTCAGTAATTTTTAGAGCAGTTTGGATAAATAAAAAGAATTGGTGACTTCAGAAGTGATGACCTATGAAATGGTGATTTCTTCCCAGCAGCCTCCTGAAAAATAAAAAATCAGTACATAACAGCAAAATGAGGTGATTGTCCCAAGTAAAATAGAACCAAAAATTGAGTTTCAGCATATAGAAGATGAAAAGGGTTTATGGAGCATGGATTTCGATGGTGCGTTGGGTAAAGAAGGTGCAGGTATTGGTATTTGGATCTGAAATCCAGTTGGTAAGTCAGGTGGAATTCCAGCTAGTGTTAGAGAATGCTCTTATAAATTATCTTTTGATTTTTCTAATAATGAAGTGGAGTATGAAGCCTTGATTACAGGTCTTAAAATTTTGAAAAAGCTTGGTGCAAAACGAATTTTTGTTTATGGTGATTCTGAAATTGTTATAAAGCAGGTGAAAGGAGAGTATCAAGAAAAGAATATGTGGATAAGAGCTTATAGAAATGCAGTTTTGGATTTCCTAAAATGGTTTCCTGAGTATACATTAACAATAGTTCCAAGAGCTCAGAACATTATTACAAATTCTCTTGCTACAACAGAAAGTAATCTTAAAATTCCAATGAACTCTAGTAATAAATTTGACACTCATATCAAACATAGACCTACTGTTTCAGATAATTTAAGGTACTGGCAAGTTTTTTGGGATGACAAAGAAATAAATATTTTTTTGCAGAATGAAGGAAAATTCAAAGATTCTTTTATTTATGATGTTTGTGATGTTGATGATCAAGAGATAGAATCCCGTCAGATGAATATTTTGCAGCTGAAAGATAATTTTATTCCTAGAGGTATGATACCTTTAGAAGATATGTTCGATCAGGATGATGTGGCTAGGAAACCAACATTGAATCCTACAGAAAAGGGTGTGGAAGATGTGAATCTTGGAACAGCAGACAAGCCCAATATGGTTATGTTATCCAAGACATTGTCTCCTGAGGCGAAAGATAAGTACATTAAATTATTGTATGAATTTTCTGATATTTTTGCATGGGATTATTTGGATTTGAAGACTTATGATAAGAATATTATTTAGCACACTATTCCCATCAAACCTGATCAGAAACCCTTTAGGCAGAAGTTGAGAAGGATAAACCCAAGATTGTTGCTATCCATTTAAAAAGAGGTAAACCGATTGTACAAATCAGGTATCATTATGCCAATTAGGTTTTCTGATTGGATTTCAGATTTGGTGCCGGTAAGGAAAAATACCAGAGAGATAAGGTTATGCATAGATTTCTGGAATTTGAATAAATTATCTTTAAATGATAATTACCTCCTTCCTAAGATGGATCATGTTCTGCAAAAGATAGTTGGAGCATCACGGATGTCACTACTTGATGATTATTCAGGTTATAATTATATTTTGGTACATGAAGAGGACCAAGGTAAGACTGCTTTCACAACACCTTAGGGAACTTTTCAATATGTTAAAATTCTATTCGGACTCAAGAATGCAGGGACTACTTTTCAGCGAGTAATGGATATAGCCTTTGCTAATGGGAAAGATGTCTTCTTAGTAGTGTACCTTGATGATTTGACAGTGCTTTCTGGTTCTGGTGATCATCATTTGTATCATTTGAGAATTTTTTTTTCAGAAATGCAGAGAGTTCAGGATTTCTTTAAATCCGAAGAAGAGTATTTTTGCCTTGGAGGAAGGCAAACTGCTTGGTCATATAATTTCCAAAGATGGTATTCGCATTGATCCTTCCATAGTAGAAGCCATTCAGAAGATAGTCTTTCCATGGAACAAAAAATAGATACAGGCTTTTAATGGTAAGATGAACTTCTTACGCAAATTTGTCCCTAATTTAGTTTAGCATTTGAGAGAAATGACTAATATGTTGAAGAAGGACAATAGTGTAAAATGGACCACTGATGCTATGAAGTCATTCAACTTGGTAAAGCTTTCTTTAAGCACAGCCCCTATTTTGGTTAGTCCAGATTATACTAGTGATTTCATTATATTTTCATTTGCATCCGAGCATACTTTGGCTACAGTTGTAATGAAAAAGAGAGATCAGGTTGAACAACCTATTGCTTTCTTTAGTCGAGCCATTCAAGATGTTTCTCTTCACTATAAAATTATTGAGAAACAAGCTTTAGCCCTAATCAAAGCTTTGAAATATTTCCGGATTTATATTCTACATTCACATATTGTTGCCTATGTTCTAAATGTAGCAGTAAAACAGATTCTCACACAAACTGATCCTGAAGGTCGGAGAGGTAGGTGGATAGAAGCTATTCTAGAGTATGATCTTGATATAAGGCCTACCAAACTGATCAAGGGACAAGGATTAGCCAAGCTAATGGATGAATCCAACTTGCATGCTCTTGACATAAACCTTACTGTAGCAATGTCATATGATGAAGAAGATAACGCTCTAATACAAGTATCTGAAATTTTTCTTACTTCACCATGGTATTTTGATATAGTATATGTTCTTCAGCATTTAAATCCTCCTCCTGGAGTTTCAAAAAGTCAGGGTAGGTCTTTGAAGTTAAAATCTACTAAATACTGCATTCTAGGAAGTGCTCTTTATTGGAAAGATCTAGGAGGTGTCCTTTTGAATTATCTGGTTGATGATGAAGCTAAGCAGGTAATGGATGACTTTCATAGGGGAGATTGTGGAGGTCATTTGTTTTGGAAAAAAACCGCTAACAAAGTGTTGAGAGCAGGGTATTATTGGCCAACTTTATTTTCTGATTTGTACAAAACAATCACAAACTGTCATGAACGTCAAGTTTTTCAGGGAAAAAGGAAACTCCTTCCTCTTCTGCTGAAACCTATTGTAGTAAATGCTCCTTTTCAACAGTGGGGACTTGATTTTATTGGGGAAATTCATCCCACATCATCGGCACAGCACAGATGGATCCTAACAACCACCGACGTCAACTTCACTAAGTGGATCGAGGCTATTCCTAAAAGGCAAGCTATGGACACGATAATAATTCAATTTTTAGAATCCAATATTCTGTCTTGTTTTGGTTGTCCTCGCAAGATTATTACAGGTAATGTTGTAGCATTTAAGTCAAAGAAGATGGTTGATTTTTGTCACAAGTATAATATTAGATTGGGTCATTCCACCACATATTATCCACAGGGCAATGGATTATCTCAGTCCTCTAATAAATATTTAGTGAATATCATCAAGAAAATGTTAGAGGAGAACAAGAAAAACTGGCATAGGAAGCTTACCAATGCTTTGTGGGAAGACCGAGTGAGCAAAATGAAGTCAATAGGTATGTCACATTTTGAACTAGTTTATGGTACAAATACAGTGTTTCCTACGTCACTTGCAGTTCTAGTTATGAGATTATTGCAGGAGGCAGATAGTGAAGAAGATGATACAAAACGTCGAATCAATCTAATGATTCACATTCAGCAAACAAGAGAGGAAGTTTCTCAAACTACTTCTAAGCTTTAGGAGATAATTAAGAAGATTTATGATCGGAAAACCAAAGAACATAAATTTCAGCTGGAGGATGTAGTGCTGAGATGGGATGCAAGAAATGAAGATAAAGGTAAGCACGGGAAGTTTGAAAATATTTGGAAGGGACCCTACGATATTTTGGCTTGTCAAGGACAGAATGCCTATTTGCTACAGGAGATTAATGGAGATGAATGTTCAGGAGGATCAGTCAATGGTAGGCTCCTGAAACATTATCATTTCTGATGCAGTTTCTGAGATCACTTTCATTGTACATACCAGTTTATATTTTCTACAAAGTTTGGGGCAGAAGATCATCTAGGCTTGGGGCCCGAAGTGAAGGTTATAAAGCTTGTTGATTTTCTGTTGTTTTCAGAGTTTTGGAGTCAGCTTTGAGTTAGTGTCAGAGTCAATTATTTAGTCAATTTCCAGTCTTTTTAAATAGTTTTTGAGTCAATTTGAATAATCTGCAGTCTTTTGGATTGTTTGACCATATTTACCCAATAGTTAGGCACTTGGTCTATGGTGTTCTTGAAACCTCCAAGGAGCTGCCATCCTCAATAAGGCCAATGTTAGTGTCAATATTGGTATACTTCCACCAGGGATCAAAACACAATTGCATGTGCATCTTAGGTGTCTCATACCGAATAAATGTTTTATCATTTTGTTAGGTCATGAAATAAATTTTCTCCGCTGGTGGTTGTCCCTTTTCAAACAAACTTTTTCTCCCTCCAAGATCATATTTCTGACTCATTCCCATGTCCCTTTGAGCATAAGAACACCTATGAAATGCTATATTTTACTTGAAGGTCTTTAAATCAAAATCTTATTCAAAATTAGGTCAAAAAAGCAGTTTCATTAGATCATTAGGGTTTTTCATTTTTCAAGGTCTTCCCTTCATTCCGATGAGGTCATCACACACATATGAGAGGGATTGAACAAATATGATCATGATGATTTCATTATGTTTCAAGGATTGTATTTTTAGTTTCAAGACTTTTTATCAAAATATCATTTTGATAAAAAAGTCATTTATGTAATTTATTTTATTTTTTCTAATGTAATTTTATCCTACTATATGTAATAATTTCATCCCAAAGCTGTCAAAGTGAACATGTCAAGCCTCAGTGAGCAAAAGAAAAGCTAGCTCCAGATTGATCCAACCTACAAATGAAAAAGTGTCAAAGAATATCAGTGAGAAAAGGAAGAAGACTTCAAAACATAAGAAAGTGGGTTTTTCAAGTTAAATTAAATCCACATGCCTATAAAAGCCCATCAAACACTTCAACAGAGTCATTTTTTCCTCTCAAAACATCAGAAGCATTAATCAAGGAAGAATTTAGGAGTTTCTGAGTGAAATTGTGCTAATTTTTCTTGGCGTTGCGCGTTCAGCACTTGGCACTGTGCGTTTGCACTGGCGTTGCGTGCCTGGAGATTGGCGTTGTGCCCTTTCCCAAAATTCCTAACGCGTTTTTTAAGGCATTGCGTGCCTATAGCTTGGCATTGCGTGCTTGCAGAGGCGTTGCGCGCTTACCAATGGCGCTACTTGCCTAGCCAAAGAAGGATCCTCAGTCTTCCAGCGGCCCAAATCATTTCAAAACTTCTCCAAATTCTTGCCAAAGTCTTCCAAACAATCCTCAAAGAAGTAACTACACATTTTAAACTTGTTTTTTAAACTATTTGGTCCCTCTTAATTGAATGGAAATGAAACACTAAAGGAAACCCTAATTTTAGCTTGTGATCACTGTTTTTACCCTTGTTTCATCCTCCTATAAAGAAACATTAGTCATAAACAAGGGATTTTCATTGATTTAGGGTTTTCAATTATCTAGTTTGTCCCTACACCTATTCCCTTTCACCCATTTCCCTTCATTCACACTCATTCCCTTCATCTTTCAAGCTAGTCATCTCATCCCCTTCCCCTCATTCATTTCACTTACACCCTAGGGTTTCACAAAACAGAATTTAAAATGTCTGAAGAAGAGGATAGTGGCATTGTTGGTGAGGCACAAATGCCAAAGAGAAATGATCACAAGGGAGGGAAAATAAACAGATTTGTACCCATCACCACAAGGGAACTCATGGCTTCTCCTCTCACTGTTTCTTGCTTTAAGCATGTGGGTTGTTTTGACTTTTGTGAGAGAGTGCAGCAAGTCCAAAATCACCCTGAGTTAACAAGACTATTAATCATCAATATACATTACAAGCAGGTCAATCTTGTTGGGGTTACTTTTGAGATGTCCACCAATGCCATTGTAGCTGCTACAGGGATACCTAGTGTGGGAGAGAGGTGGTTTAAACAAGCAAACTTGGACATGAGTTATTTTGAACCATACCTCAAACCTAGGTATAAAGATCACAACATGTCCATTTTCCCTTTTTCTCATCTCCTTGACCGGTATGTGCCCATGATGAGGATAATAATTAAGTATTTCACTTGTAAGGGAAGGTTTTCCCGCCTCTACTCATACCATTTCCTTCTTCTTATGCATTTCACTAGAGTTAGAATGCTACATTTTCCTTATTATCTTTTTCGTAGCATTGACAAGATGGCTTACATTGTGAAAAAGAGGGATTAAAATTAGAAAATGAAAAGCCTTTTTCATCATTCATTCATCAATATGGTGGTCATGCATCGGCTTCAGCAGAAAAACATTTCATGGGATGCATTCATTGCAAATGAGGTTTTCACTACCGCACCTATTCATCATGAGCAGAATGTTCCTTCATCATATCATCCTCCCGTATCCACTTCTCCATCACATCCCGCTACTCATACCTCTCCATCCACTCACATCCCTTCACCTCATATTGATCCTTCCTCATCACCTTTCCACAACCCTTCACCATCACATCATGATACCATAGCATCAAGTAGTGAAAGGGATATTGGGGCAGCTGGCACTAAAATGATTAAGATTGATCCATCTCCTTTGACATATTAGAGAGGCCACATGCATGTTTTTACTTCACTTTATGTGAAAGGGGCCATGCCTTCTTCATCAGAAAAACAGGTAGACAAGGGCAAGGAAAAGGCTACAGAGCATATCACTGTTGAGGAAGATGACAAACATGAAACTGAGTAGGAGTTTCAGTTGATTGACCTTGATGATGAGAATGAGGTTAGAATCACAAATGCATTGATTAAAAGAAAGGAGGCCAATATTAGTGAGCTTCAAGCTAATCTTGGTAGAGCAAAGAATGTAATTAACTTTATTGAGATATAGAATCAACAGCTAAAGACAAAGCATACCATCAATGAGGTTAGGGCAATCAAAGCTCAGAGAGAGGCAAGAAAGGCCAAGGCCTTGCTGGAGGAGACCTTGGGAAGATTTGATGACAGTGATGATGAGGAAGATCAGCTTCCTAGACAAAGACCGAGGACCATTGGACTGAAGAGGGCTTTAGGCCAGAAAAGGCAGAAAGAGCCAAATTGGCGGAGCATCTTACTCCAAGTGAGCTACTTTCCATAGAGATTGACGGACACAAAGAGTCTTGGCTTGAGAGAGCCAATTTGAATTTGGAGAGCCTGTTAGAGAAAGCCAAGAAGGACACTAATATTCAGAGGAAGATGTCGAAGCATTATGCCTTGAGAAATGGGATTACAAGGGCCAAGCTCAAACGTGTCCATGCAAAGATTCGGACCTTGACCGATTCAAAGGAGAAATAGAAGCTGAATATTCTTGCTGAGGTGTCCCATCAGGGCTCCAAACCTTGATCAGCAAAGCAAATTCCAATTTTGGCACTTTGGTGCAAATTTTGATTTTTGGGGCAGTTTAGCATGCAGAAATTGTGTTAAACATGTAGCGCCACTGGCGCCGCACTCTTTTTTGGGCCATACAAATGGAAAAAGGTCAGGATATTCATGTTCCTAATGACAATTACATCAACCTCGTAAATTTTCAGGAGATTTTGAGCAAAATTGGTCCCTCAAAAAGGCCAAAAACTATCAAAAAATCATGTTTCTACCCTCTTTTTCATCTTGGTGTTGCATGTTTACCAGCCTTTGGAGAACAAGATTTTTATGGGGAATATGGACACCATTTTGGAAAGTGAAAGCATATCTAGAAATTAGACAAGACAGGATTTCCAATGAGCCATCATGAGCTCAATTTGGACAAGGGAAAGGCCTCCAAAATTGGCTTACAAAACAGGTCAAATTTTTTGTCTTGGCGCTGCGCGTTTACCAAGAAAATCACAGTTTGACTAGGTTTAGTAAATTTTGAAATTTCACCTCTAATTTAATTTTCACTTGGGTAAATGAGAAGTTAGTAATTATCATTTTTTACCTTTTACCTAAGGTAGATACATTAGTTAAATCATTATTTTGAAGTCAAATATATCTGTTCTAAATGTTAGGATTGAGTCACTCTCCTCATCCTAGACTTTAGTAGTCAGTTCAGTTTTTGGTGCAACGACTCCCTCACCTCATGGATTCGACCCCTAAGGATGAGAGGAAGTGGTTTCGATTCTATAAGTTGTAATTTTTAAGTCTTTGTAATGGTTGGCATCAGTTGAAGAGATTGTATTGCCCAATTAACATTATGGCTTGGACATTAATGGAAATTTACAACTATTTTCTTGGGATCCCTGTGGTACGAGTTTTAAACATTGTTTCTTCTCTGTGATTTATTTGTTAGAATGTATTGTTAATTCATAAGCCATTTCAAATCTATTATATACTTTATTTCAAGTTTGAAAGACAAAATTCATATTTAGTTATGCTCTGTTTTGGGAAATTAAGTATAATGTGTTCATTTGCTTCAGTTTAAGGAAAATACATTTCATATGCTTTCCTTAGATACTCACCAGTCTTTCCATCTCATTTAATACTCTTTGAATGTTTAAACCTTTTAAATAGCTTGCCCCGTCAAGAAGACTGCAATTTCATCCTTCTGGCCATGTTTTATCCTCTTGACCTAATTCCAGTTCAGTGAGCCCAACCCTAAAATCAAAATCAAAACCCCTTGTTTTCCTTAGCTAGCCTAAAATCCTTTCAATCTAGCCCTCTTGGTTGTGATTATATCGATAGATCCCTCTCTAACTTGGTAAGGCTAGATACCGAGTACAAATTTTGGTTTGAGTTTACCTCAGGATTTCCTATTTCAGCCTTAGGATCAATCCGAGTGATAACAAGTGTATTTTATATCACAACTGTAGCAAAGCCATTTTTCTCTTTTTTCTTCCAATTGTTGTGGTGTCAACCTTGTAGGTTTTGGAAGTCTGGGAGTGGAAACACTTCCATATTTATAGTTGTGAGTGGTAGGCTTCCTTGTCGCCATAATTTTGCTTTCAATTTTTCTTACCAACCTGAATGCCTTCTCCAATGAATCAGGTTCCCAAAGGTGAACCTCATGTTGGTTGTTATTCTTTAGAGTCCATATGAATACATCAATATTATGTTCCTCTAAATATCAGTTACCCTTATATTCAATCTTTGGAAGTCCTCAATGTGCTCCACCATTGAACCCTTTTATTTGAGATTTATCAATTAGATAAAGAAGGTGTTTCTCTTTGTATCCTCATAATGTGCTATCATCTCCTCTGTAAAAACTGATAAGTGACAATTTTTTTATGAGAAAAAAGCCATCGATACTGTAAAAATGTATTTTTCTCTAAATATAAAGTTTCATTGTGGACCTTTTGTGAGTTTTTTACATTATGGAGATCAAAGTATTACTCCATCTATAGTATCCATGTTACGGGATCCTTGCCATCAAACTTCCTCATATCGATCTTTGGAATATGGTGTGTTTTCAATCCAACATTAGAGTCTATGAAATCACGATTAACATTTATTTTGTTCTTATCATGAGTTTTCTCTACCACCTTTTCGCCATTAGGAAGATTTTCTTATAGCAACTTTTCCAAACCTTCCTTCAAACCTTCAATCTCTTTCTTCAAATCTTCCATTTTTCCTTCTATACCATTGATATTAGCTTCCATGTCATTCTTCAAACAATATATCTTAACTTCCACGTCATTCAACTTAGCTTCCATGCCTTTCTTCAAACCATCCATTTTAGCTTCCATTTCATTTTCGGTTAATTTTTGCGAGAGCGACATTTATTGCACGTGGTATCGTAATTTTCACATATCATGTTGCACTTCTTCCTCTTCATGCATCATAGTAGATTTTTCTGAGGTCTTAACAGGTGTGGAATTATTTTTGGGAGGAATTATAGAACCCAAAACTGATATATATGCTTCAATATTCCCTTGGGATCACTTCAAAATGATTTTTCAAACAAAAGTTATGCAATTTAAAAATAATAATAATACACGCCTTTTTCTTGCTTTTGAGAATCTACATATTGAAACTTATGTATATCTATGATTTTAGATCCCCAATATTTGAGCTTTGGTCCTCTAGTAACCCTCTGGGTCTTCTTTCCAATGCCACAAGTCAGACCTGATTTGGATTATTTAAGGTAAAGTTATTCCCAATCCAAAATGACCTAATTATGGATGGGTTTAGTTGAGTGAACTTGAACAGTGTGCCACGTGTCACTGTTTCGTCTTTCGGCTCTGAATTTTCTACCAAAGAAACTATAGTCTTTGCACTTTTGGACACTTTATATAATTTGAATCTAGTTCTCAGAGATAAAATTATGATGATTTTCACAAGGTCACCTCTTTGAGATAAAATTTAGGAGCTTGCAAAAACCCTAACTTCCTCAGATCATATCTTTGAAACTATAGCAAACCAAGATCTGAAATTTTTGCATGAAGTACTTCAGGATTTCGACTCAAATTGGTTTTTGTTTTAGCGTCTGAAACTTTGTAGAAAAAAAGTTATAGCAAAAATTCCACTATGACCTGTTTGCAGCAACGAAACCCTTGAATCCAAATCTCTTACACTAAATGTTATGAAACCAGCTCACAAAATAGAAGAAAAGATAGATCAACGACTTATAAATCAACATCTTCGAGGAGGAAACATCCTTTACATTACATAAATGAACAATTCTTGGATGATACAAATGAGAAAACCTCCTTTTTATATATAGGAGTCCATGGGGTCACAATATAATCCTAGTCGACCTAACAATAATAATGTAAGGGCACAAAAATAACAATATGGGATTTTATGGGGCACAATAATAACAATATGGGGACTACAAGGGTAAAAAAATAACAATAATGGGGCTACGCTAATAACAATAAGGGACTACATTAATAATATAGGGACCTAACAGCGATGACATATTGGATGCAAAACTCTACGCAAAAAAGGATGTTATGATGGAAGCATAACTTGGCTTTAATTAGGAAGCCAAAGAAGAATCTATTTTCGATGTCATACCAAAAGCAAAACTAGAAGTACAAATGGACCCAACAACAGAAGTAAGAATGGTGAAAACACAATTCCTGGCGCTATTCCTAGCAGAATTTCTTGTGCCCAAGTGAAGATGTCAAATTGCGTCGGGTTTAATGACACCAATTGAGGCCAACATGCAGGTTCAAAAACATTATATTTCAAGGTTATTTCCAGTGATAATGACTTGTTTTGTTGTAGTGGAGGAAGGTTATCATCGACATTAATGAGATTAAGGGCCAATGATTGAATTGGTTGATTTTAGGAGACACCTATTCAATGTTAATGGAGGATAATGCTTAGGAAAATGACGTCAAGAAGAGAATTAGTCAAAGGTAACTCTCTTTTGGAGTAGGAGATGGAAAAATCATAACTCAATATTCAATAGTTCCTAGGGAACCTTTGATGATAGATATCATTTTGGAAACTTTAAGAGGAGACTTTAGAGGTTCATCAAGTTATTTCTCCTTCTTCTTGGGATATTTTGAAGGAATCTCGTGAGCCTACTTCTTCAAAATACTCACATTTGATTTTGGAGGAAGTCTTATTACTGTTAGTAGAATTGAGAGGAAATTGATTATGGGGTCCTTGTAGATCTCGTGTATGAAATTTTCTTATGTGGGAAATTTTTTTTGGATTTGGAGGCTTATTAGTGTGGTCTTTGTGTGCATTTAATTTTTAATTTTTTAATTTTTCGACAATAATATGTGTTACAAAATCACAATTGTGTTATCTA
The DNA here is from genome assembly GCA_034641835.2 of Pinus albicaulis. Classification (NCBI taxonomy): domain Eukaryota; kingdom Viridiplantae; phylum Streptophyta; class Pinopsida; order Pinales; family Pinaceae; genus Pinus; species Pinus albicaulis. Next base: position 348,973,928 of record CM076574.1, on the reverse strand, counting down.
CACCAAATGATATATTTATTTAGTGTAAAGGATGGTTTAATGCAAGGTAATAAATCGTCACCCTCTCATTGATTTCATTTTATTAGATACTCAAGGATTATGTGTTTTAGTTGTATTGTCTCTCATTGTTTAAGTTTGATGGAACTAAGTGATGATCAAGCTAGATTTACAAGAAATGGGCAGAACCCACATCACTAAGTATGTATTTGGCGGTAAAATGTATGTTATTTTTCGTTTTTTATGATTTCCCATGATGTCATTCTCCTCTATCATTATTTGATCATTGTACTAATGAAAAAAACCATTCATTTGTTGTTACCCCATTAAGATCAGAAAAATTATATGTTTGGCTTTATAATAAAAATGTAAAATGAATAAAGGTAAAGAAAACTAATCCCCTAAGGAAGCCATAGAAAACACACTACACATGAGATGGAAGTGGCATGACATATTGGAACTAAGAAAGTTCTACCTAATAAAGACTAGTGTTTTGATACCTCTAGTAAATGTGATTCTCCTACCTCCAAATGATTCGGAACAGGACCTCCTGGAACCAAGGAACTTATAACAATAACTCTTGTTTCAGTAGGAAAATCATATCTCACTAATTTTTCAATGTATCTTCGAAACCCTAATGTTATTTATTAACCATAAAACCGGTAGAGTTACCGACATCGACTGTGTCCGTATTAACCATGAAACCGGTAGTGTTACCGACATCGGCTGTGTCCGTATCAAAATCATAAGAATCCATGAGAGAAGTCTTGATTGTAGGCACCCAAGAACTTGAAAAGCTAACAAGAAGGTATTGTTAACCTCGTGGTGAATGGCACGTTTATATTGTCCATATATTATAATATATCATTAAATGATAGTCATTTTGGAAGCTTGCTCTTCCTCTCTTTGTATCCTCCTCCAACATTTTGAATACTGATACTACGTGTGCCTTTCTCGCTTGAAGAATGTTCATGTTCATATATGTGACATCTACTCCACTTGGACAGCGTGGAAGCAGTAGAATCGAACTTAGAGCATCAACACATTCAATGTTAAAGATCAATTCAACTCTAGAATAATAGTAATTATAAATAGTCTTTTATGTAATTTCTCTTATATTTTTTTGAAATTGAGTAAATTTGAATTTCGAAATTAATCTTGATAATTTCTCTCCATATATATACCCTAACATTAAATTACATATTAATTTTTATATTATATTAATATTAATAGTTACTTTATATTAATTTTAATATTAATAATAATTTCATTTTTCAAAATAATAACATTTAATTATTCTAATAATATCAATAATATTTTAGGTTTTTTTATTAGATATATTACAATATTAATAATTATCATTTTAGTTTATTATTATAATAATATTATCACCAATAATATTTTTCGTTATTAATAAAAGATTTGGTTTTTTAAAATAATTCTTAATAATATTATTAATAATTATTATTATTATTACACTATTAATAATCTGTTTCTAATAATATTATTAATTATTAATTATTATTTTTCGAAATAATAAAACTTTCTCTAGTTTTTAATAATTTCCTTATTTGAGCTCAAAAACGAATCTGTTTGCTCCTCTGCGTGCACAACGGTTAGGTCGGCGGCTGTGCACAGTGCGTCGCTAGCAAAATTTCCTTATTTCCTAGTTCGTATTTCCTGGCACTAACATGTGTGTGTGTTAGGCTTCTCTTCCTCTTCATCTATTTTTTTTCCTTGATGTCTCTGATGATGGGTGAATTGTTCATCAGAAACGTTGGGCAATTCAACTCTTTATAACATAGTTTTTCTCTAGAAATTACTTTCTCAAAAAAAATGCATTGTAAATGGGTGCATTTTCAGTATATGTCAACACCCTTCATTCGTTAAACTTGAATTGTTGAGAGAATCGCTCAAAATTGATGAAACATTAGAGTTTTTTAGTACTTTAATACTCTCTATTGTTGATGATATAGTCAAAATCAACAAATCCAATCTCACTAATGTTCAAATTTGTTTACAAGATGCATTGGACATAATAAAGTTTCTCGAGCTCGAATCACAGCTCCAACTCTTGGAAATATTGTCATTGATGGAAAAGAAGCACAAAGGAGCAGCACCAGAACCAGCAACAAGACAAAGGAGCAGATCAGGCAACAATGCACAAAGAAGCAGAGGCAGAGGCAGCAAAGAAGCAAAGAAGCAGAGGCAACAGAGGCAACAAAGGCAGCAAATCAAAGCTCGAGACGGTGTAATGGTTATATGAATAACCAAAAGAACAAGCTCAGGATAGATTCACATAAGAAGCAAAGAAGCAGAGGCAGTAGAGGCAACAAGAAGCAGAGGCAGTGAAGGCAATAGAGGCAACAAAGGCAGCAGATAAGCAACAAAGGTGTGTTGCAAGCATAAGAATCCCAAGTCAAAGTGAATAACGAATAGAAGAACAAGATCAGGAGAGATCAGCGCATTTAGAAACTGAATAAAGCTCAGGAAGGATAGTAGAGATGCAGAGGAGCGGTGATAGTTGAAAGAATGAAAATTGACTAAGGCAGAGAACCCTTAGAATAATTCCAAGGGAGGTGATCGGATGGCAAAGATCGAATCGCAGATACCAGAGTGGGCAGAAGAGATGAAGAAGAGCCGCATGAAGGATGAGCAGACAGTCAGGATTAGATCGCAGAAGTGAAGGCGAGAGATGAACAGTGAAGATCGAATCGCACCAGGAGAGATTACGCAAATTGCAACTTTTAAGAGATTACTGTTAAGGCGTCGCATGGTAAGTTAAGTTGGTTGTGATGCAAAGTAAAGGAGCCACGTGTCAACATTGTGCACGAGCGCACATCACAAATCTTAGAGGATAATGTTAAGAGTTCGCACGGTATGGTAAATTGTATGCAATGCGATGAGGGAAGACACACGTGTCAGCACTGCGCACGAGTACACATCGCAAATCTTAGAGGATACCGTTAAGAGTTCGCACAGTCTAGTAAATTGGTTGTGATGCAATGAGGGAAGAGCCACGTGTCATCTTTGCGCAATAGCTCACATCGCATATTATATGGGTTAGCGATATCAATAAGAGTTAAACCTGCAGGTGAGTATTTGCAATGAAGGGAGTCCACTTGTCAGTGATGCGCAATAATGCACTTCGCATGGTTTATGGTTTATCATTATCGATAGAGTGGGAAACTTGCAGGAAAGTATTTGCGATGAGATGTGATTGGTGGAAAGTGTTGTGGGACCCTCTAGTAAAGAAGTTCCGCCAATATGTAATTGCTTTGGGTTTTATGTTTAATCAAGCTTAAAGTAACAATTTGTGATTCCGTTGTGTATTCTGATATTTGTACAAAATGCTAAAAGGTGTGGGCAAGCAATGTACGATGTATTGTTATTGGTCAAGTAGAGTGGGACCCGATAACCCATGTTCCATGTATGTTAATATGCATTGTTTGATCGCTAATGTATTTATGTGGAATAAACACCGATGTTGTACTCAGCTACGTTAAAAGGGATTTATGTGGACCATAACCCACAGGTAACAGTGTTATGAAGTTGCAGTTGTGTAATAAAGGGAAAAGTCTGAACACAACAAGTAAAGGCTCGAGTAAGTAAAAGGATCCGACCTCGTGCAGAACAATGCAACAGCATGGGTCAAGTCAGGCTAAAAGGGCAGTTATGCAGCACAGTTGAAATATAACTGCAGAAACAAAAAAGACAAAGGAATAGCACGCAGAAGAGAATAAACACACAACAAAGCTAAGAAGCTGAAAGGGTTGAATTGGAATATTATTATAACTGTAAATGTATTAATTATTTTATATTGTTTGTGATGCAAAGGCAAGTCTGCATAGGCAAAGAAAAACTCCAATTTAATATTGAAATGAGTGAATTTAGTGTTGTAACATCCTGAATATGCTAAGTGAGGAAACGAATGGGTGGAAGGCAAGAATCATGCTTGTTCACCTCATATTCCCATATAGAATACAAACAACCATGAAGTAATCTATATAAATGATGTTATTGTAATGTGCATAAAGAGGTTAGAGAGTGGAAGAATAAGAAGGAGCATATAGAGAAGCTGTGAAGATCCAGAGCTAATATGAAGCAGAATTAAAGGTTGGAAGGACAACAGTGAAGAAGGAGTAAAACAGAGTTGATATCCAAGTAAATCAGCATATGATTTTATTGTAGTGTGAGTATTTTGGTGCTTCCATATCAAGTTGTAGCTTGATAGATGTCCAGTTATAGTTGGTTGAGTTAGGATCCTCATGTGGGTTGTAGCCTGCAGGAAATAGATGGGAGTTGGAGCTTCCTTGTAAGTTGTAGCTTGCATAATTTGAGGTAGTAGCCTCCTGTAGGTTGGATCCTATAGAAAATCAGTGGTGAGAGGGAGTTGGAGCTTACCTTTGCATCACAAAAATAATAATATGTGGTTTTCTCCCTTATGGGTTTCCACTTATATCTGTTGTTTATATTCATGATGATTCTGTGTTGATTTTATGTATTTAATCTGCTTAATAATTTTTGCTCACATATTAAGATTGTTGTTTCATTATACATTAATTTAATCATTAATGAAGGTGTAAATACGTTTAAAAGAAATTTTAAAAGTACATAAATGTATTACACTGATTCACCCCCCCCCCCCCTCTCAATTTAACTAAGGGTTCAACACTTGGTATCGGAGCCAATTCCTTTTGTATCAGTTTAACAACTGGAAATAGATCCTAGGTCCCCAAGATGGATAGCCTAGAAGGATTCTCAACAAATAAAGCCCCATTGTTTACTGGCACAAACTATGCTTTTTGGAAAATAAGAATGGGGACATACATAATGTCTCTAGGAATAGAAGTTTGGTCTGCTATGGAAGAAGGATATTCTCCAAAGGATACTGACATAGAAAAAGATGTCAAACAAAATTTCATAGCCAATGCAAAAGCCATGTATGCACTTTTGAGCGGTCTGTGTGAGTCAGAATTTATCAAAGTAATGCATAGTGTGACTGCCAAAGAAATCTAGGATACATTAGAAAGTATCCATGAGGGAGATAAAAGGTGAAGATGGCCAAAATTCAAGCCTATAGAGCTCAATTTGAAAATATAAAAATGAAAGAAGATGAAGATATAGCCAGTTTCTCCTTAAAGGTTGCAGAAGTTTTGAATAACGTGAAAGCTTTAAGAGAAACCATTAAGGAATGTGTAATTGTACAAAAAATATTGAGATCTTTACCATCCAGGTTTAACCCTAAGGTTTCTGCCATAAAAGAAACAGCAAACTGGGAAACATTGACCATGAACCAATTGCTTGGAAACTTGATGGCCTATGAGATGAGACTTCCAAAAGGGAAGTCAAATGTGAGGGAGGCATCCATTAAGGCTGATAATTGCAGAGAAGAGAAGGTACTTGCTCCTGCTCTGATGAAGAAGAGGCCAAATTTGTCAGAAGATTGGAGAAAGGCATAGGTAAGTATAAAGTTAAGCTTCCATTTAAGTGTTTTAACTATGGAAGAGTGGGGAATTATGCATCTAAATTTCCTCATAAGAAAATGGAGAATCAGTCGAGAGGGAAAGAGAAAAACAATTTCAGCAACAGGCCGAAAGGGAATAGATTTAATCGAATATCATTTTGTTTTCAACAAGACAGGAATGCATCTGAGAGCTCAGATGAATCCCCCAATGAAGAAGGAACATCAGAATTCATTTTGATGGCCAAGGAAGAGCTTGAGGAAGATCTCTTGGAATTTGAAGACGAAGGTGAGGTAGATCTTGAGGGGGAGCTAATTAGTGCCCTAGAGGAAATAAGAAGACTTAAACTTAAGAGTAAGAAACAGAAATAGATTCTTCTAAAATATACAAAGATAGAACCAGATTCAGAAGATCTTATTAAATTGAAGATTGAACTAGAATAATCAAGGAAAATAGAGGATATTCTGAAAAGAGAAATAAAGGAGAAAAATCAGGAACAAGAAAAGATGGAAGAGGAAGTGGTAAACCTAAGGAAGAAATTAGAAAAGGTTCAAATTGAATTAACTATAAATATTTCTCAAATGAAAAGCTTTGGTCATTTGGACAAAATTATTAATACTCAAATATCTCCTCATATAAATATTGGGATAGGATATGAAGGAGAAACCAGCAAATCCAAGGTAGAAGATAACAAGAATATCATTTTTATAAAATATGTAAAGGATAATGAAGTAGCAAAAAGGGAATCCACAGAATTGGAATCCAGCAAGACCATGATATATAATGAAACAACTAGAAACAAGCAGCAACCTCAAGTGACAAAGAAAGAAACGAATAAATATTCAACTGCAAAAGACTCATGCACTCCTAAGGATGAATTTAACAAATTCGGAAGATGTCAAAGGAGGTTCCTTCCTCCTATGAGAAGTATCACTTGCTTCACCTACCACAAACCTGGACATATTGTGACATATTGTAAGATAAAGAAAATCCACTCCAACTAGCAAAAGATGCAACAAATGAAAATATTACCTCAAACAACTCTCTCTGCCAGAGACAGATACTACTTCCATGGGTATTGTTTTTATTGTAAAGGGTTCGATCATAAATCCATGGAGTGCAGAAATCATATACAGAGACGAGTGTATGGAAACTTAAGGGGAATTAATAACAATGGTGGATTCACTCGTATACATAATCCATTCATAAATACAATCAAATGTTTTTGCTGCCATAAAATTGGGCACAAGTCTCACGAATGTCCTCTCAAAGACTGTGGTCCATCTCCTCGAGACATTTACCAAAAAAATAGTTGCATGCAATGGAAAAAGAAGCTAAATAATTGTGATCTGGTTCTAATAGCTCAAGATCAGAAAATCCAATGGTATGTGGACAGTGGGTGCTCAAAACATATGACTGGAGATCGAAGCAATTTTATAACTTTTGATGAAAAAAAATCTGGAAATGTAACATTCGGCAATGATAGAGCAAGGAAAATCAAGGGAAAAGGCTCAGTCAGCCTGAATAATGGAAGAGGAGAGGCTCAGGATGTACTATCTGTGGATGATTTGAAATAAAATCTGCTAAGTGTCAATCAAATGTGTGATAAAGGTTGTCAGGTCCTTTTCAGAGGCCAAGATTGTGAAGTAAGGTCTATCACCACAGGAAAGACCCTAATCAAAGGTGTTCGAGCAAATAGTAATGTTTTTATAGTAGAAGAAGAGAATGAAGCATGCCACATCAAAAAAATTGACGAATCTTGGCTATGGCATAAAAGATTGGGACATTTAAACTTTGACCACATCATCAAAATAAGCAAGAAGAAAGTTGTCAGAGATTTTCCGGCAATAAAGAAGCCTCCAAATACCATATGTAAGTCCTGCCAACTAGGCAAACAAACTTGCATATCATTCAAAGCTAAATACCAACTATGTACAAGTAAACCTCTTCAGCTTGTACACATGGACTTATGCAGACCTTCAAGAACTAATGTAGCAGGTCGAGAATCGTATTTCATGTTGATAATAGATGATTTTTCCATATTGACGTGGGTGGAATTTCTCAAATATAAATCTGAAACATTTGAGAAATTCAAGATATTCAAGGAACTGGTAGAAAATCAAACTGGATGTAAGCTAAAATGCATCAGATCAGACAGAGGAGGTGAATTCACTGACGATGATTTTTCAAACCTATGCAATGAATGTGGGATAAAGCAACAGTTTACAATTGCAAGTACACCTCAACGGAATGGAGTGGCAGAGAGGCAAAATAGGTCAGTACAACATATTGCCAGAGCTGTGATGCAAGAAAGTAACATTCCCCAAACATACTAGGCAGAAGCAGTACACACAGTTGTTCATATTCTTAACAAAACTCATCTTAGACCAAATTGTGACAAGACTCCATATGAATTGTGGCATGGGAAACCGGCATCAATCAAGCACTTTAGAGCCTTTGGCAGCAAATGTTTCATAAAGAATAATGATGAAAAATTGGGGAAGTATGATGCAAGAGTTGATGAAGGAATATTTTTGAGATATGCATCCAAGAGTAAGGGATATAGGTGCTACAACAAAAGACTGCATAAAATTGTGGAAAGCATTGATGTGAGATTCGACGAAGATCTGCCAAACAAAACCAGAAGCACAAACTGCACCAATCCTCCAGATGATCATGAAGATGAGAATCAAGAAAATTAAGAACAGAGTAATACAACAAAATATATTGAATTAAACTCAAAAGGACCCTCGAGACACACTTAGAAGAACCATCCAAAAGATCAAATCATTGGAGACAAGAGTGCAGGAGTCCAAACTAGAAGACATTTAGCTTAACAGACCGAGGAAGTGTACCTAGCCTTGTTGTCACAGATAGAACCAAAGAATTTTGATGAAGCCATCAAAGACAAAAATTGGGTAAATGCTATGAATGAAGAACTAGACCGAATTGAGAAGAACAAGACCTGGGAGTTAATGCCAAGACCCACTGGGAAATATTTCATTGGCATGAAGTGTATATTCAAGAATAAGATGAATGAACAAGGTCAGGTAATCATAAATAAAGCCACAATTTTATGCAAGGGATACTCTCAAATCGAAGGACTTGATTATGATGAAACTTTTGCCCCTGTAGCAAGAATGGAACCAATCAGATTTTTTTTTGCTTTTGCATGCTATCATGATTTCAAGGTATATCAAATGGATGTGAAGTCTACCTTCTTGAATGGAGATCTAGAGGAAGAAGTCTACATGGAACAACCTGAAGGATTTTCCTTAACAGATAAACACGACTATGTGTGCAGATTAAAGAAAGCCTATATGGTCTCAAATAAGCTCCACGTGCATGGTATTCTAGGCTAGACAAATACTTACAAAAACAAGGTTTCAAGAAAGGAGGAGTAGAGAGAAATTTGTACATAAAGGCTGATGAAAATGAACTCTTAATTGTTGTAGTATATGTAAATGACATCATGTTTGGTAGCAACAAAGATGAGTTAGAAAAAGGATTTGCATAAGAGATGAAGTCGGAATTTGAGATGTCTATGATTGGAGAGCTTACCTTCTACTTAGGACTTCAAATTCTACAAAAGAACAAAGGAATATTCATTTCACAAGAAAAATACATTGTTGAAAATGGCAACAAGAAACAGTGAAGGAGGCCTCCTGAAACATCTTTCCTGATCCTAGTTGGAAAGTGATCACCTAAACTAGGTGGGGGACCACAGAGGTCCCAAAGCCTACTGATGCTGCTCAAGTTGAGGCTTGGCAAAAGAAGATGGCAAGGTGTCGAAGGATTCTGTTGGAGGGCGTGAAGGATCACATAGTATCCAGCCTGCATGGAAAATCTTCTCCATACTCGATGTGGAAAGCGTTGACAGAATTTTTCCAAAGCAAGAGCGACCAGAGGAAGTTGGCGCTCAAGGATAAACTCAGGAAAATAAAGATGGAGAAGAATGACACTATTCCGGTGTACTTGACAAAGTTTGTCCACTGTAGGGATGAGCTTGGGAGTGTATGAGTTAGTGTGGATGATGAGGACTTGGTGAGCTTGGCTCTCCTTGGTCTTCCGAAGAGTTGGCATTCCTATGAGGATTCTGTCAATGGTCGGGAGAAATTGCCAGGATGGGAGCGACTTTGGTCGGATCTTTTCCAAGAGGAGATAAGGCGGAGTACCAGGGATGGATCTTCATCAAAGGCATCTAATGAAGAAGATTGTGCTTTGGCTGCCAAAGCAAGGAAGGGGAAGGGCAAGGAGAAGGCTTCAAAATCCGGTGCGGATGGTAAAAAGCGTGACATGTCCAAAGTAAAGTGTTTTCACTATCACGATCATGGACATTACGCCACGAATTGTCCACAAAAGAAAAAGAACAAGCAGGTTGCTAGAGCTGCAGCTGGTGAGGCTCTTGCCTCGCAATTTGAGCTGGACTTCTCATTGATCACATGCATGGTGTCTAGTGCATTAGGATCGGGGTGGTATATTGATAGTGGCGCTTCCTTTCACATGACGGGAGATGTGAATCTTTTCAGTGACTTGGTGGAGAAAAATCTCCAGATGCATGTTGAGTTGGGCGACAATGGACGATACAATGCGACCGGCATTGGTACCATAACCTTTCAGAGGGAGTTAGGTAAACTCATTCTTTTACAAGATGTATTGCATGTACCAGGTTTAACAAAGAATTTGATCTCAGTCGCAATGTTAGAGGATAAAGGGTATGAAGTTGTCTTTAGAGAAGGGAAATTTTTCCTTCGGCACAAGGCAACAGGAAAAGTCAAGAAGGTTGGGATTCGGGTAAAGAATCTCTACAGACTTGAAGTAGATGGGATGTCTATGGAGCTTCCTACTGTTGGGAAGCGAGAGAAAGACATGCAACTGATGCTTGAGAGGGAGAAATTTTTGCATGCAGGTGAAAGTGAACCTCGGGGTGTGGAGCAGCCACAAGAGGATCATGGAGTGGGAGAAACCACTCATGCAGAGAAATTTCGTGCTAGATGGGCAGAGGGAGTGCATGCAGCTTTACCACCGGGTGAGAGGTGGGGCGACATGCATGAATAATCCCAAGAGGAGATTTCTGGGCAGGATTCATGGAGATGGTGTGGATCTCATGAATTGAACCTGGCTACGAGGGGCCCACAGCGCAGCAGTAGCAGATCAGTTGGATTGATGCAGGCAGATCAAAGTGACAGTGTCGGATACTGGAGCGCGAATCAGAGTTGACAGCAAGTGCAAGAGTGCATGGGTGCAAGAGTTAAACAGTGCAGTGGTTCTTGATGACATGTGCAGTAGCTAAGCAGAGGTCGAAGACTTTGATGATAGATGCATCAGACTGATTGAGTTGTTTGGAGCCTATTCAGTTTCAGAGGAGTTGCAGAGCAGATGCATGGAGTTGCATGGCGCTTGTGAAGGTTGCAGGGCGAATGCATGGAGTTGCATGTCGCATGCAAAGAAAGTCCTTTCTTGTTGAGAGGGAGTGTTGAAAATGGCAACAAGAAACAGTGAAGGAGGCCTCCTAAAACATCTTTCCTGATCCTAGTTGGAAAGTGATCACCTAAACTAGGTGGGGGACCACACAGGTGATTTTTGTCGAAAAGTCTATTTTTAGACTATGTCTATTTTTAGACATATGGAGCATGGTCTAGGAGTTGCGGGATGCTATTCTTGGATGATTGGTCAAGTTGGTAAAATTATATGGACAACTATTTTTAGACATACAGGTCGAAGTCTATTTTTAGACTGCATGTCTAAAAATAGGTCAGTCAAATATTATTAGCTCTTAATAATATTTGGACTATAAACATTATCTTATTCTCTTGGAGCACTTCAGTTTGAGCTACGGATGTGGCACATGCAGCTGACAGAAGGAATTATGCTATTCCTAAGGTTTATTTGAGCTTTTGCATGGTTGACTTCAGTTAGAACTCAAGTGGCAGAGTTTGGTGAAGTTGATGGATCAGTTGATGGAGTTGTGTTCGGTTTAACTTAGTTGAACTAGTTGTATTTAGTCTAACTGACAAATACACTAGTGATGAGTGGTGTGAACTAAATATTATTTAATTCACTAATTATTAACTCATTATTCAACTAAAGAACACATCAGCTAACACCAGTGCATGGACAGTTCAGTGGAGACCAGTGGAAGAGATAAGTGAAAGAGCCTATTTGCTATCAGTTGTGACTATAGCTGTGCATGAGATTTGCACAATCATTGATTGAGATTGCCAATGAGGATTGCGCAGTTAAAGCCAAGGGGATTCGAACTTGGATCTGATTCTTTTCCCTATTGGATTGCGCAGTAGAGGCAAGCAAACTGTGGAGGAGTTTTGAACTTGTGACTTGTTCAAAACTGAGCTAGTTTGTGTGTAACTATTGGAGATAGTACTGAGTACTTGCGAGGAGTATTGTACTATGATTGTTACATGATTCTCTATCATTATAATATACATATATTTGGGGGTTTTCAGCTGTAAGCTTTCCCCATTACATACTGTGTTTATGTGTGCTTGATTATGTTTTAATGAGCGCATGCGACTGCTTTCTATTTCTGCATATTGATGATCAATTGTAGAAGAGGTTATGTGTTATGCATGAATTCGAATTAGTGTGTGACCAGGATAATCTCAGTGAATAAATCTTCATTATTCAGCAAATTTCTACATACATAAGAGACATGTTAAAAAGGTTCCAAATGGAATACTGCAAACCTGTGTCAACTCCCATGATCACTAGATGCAAGCTATGTGTTGATGATGGATCTGCAAATGTAGACCAAAGACTTTACAGATCTATGATAGGAAGTCTGCTATACCTAATTTCCTCTAGACTAGACATTATGTTTAGGACTTGTGGCAAGATATCAAGCAGCACCAAAACAAAATCACTTGCTAGAAATTAAGAGCATATTTAGATATCTGCAAGGAACTACACATTATGGCCTATGGTATCCGAAAGGAAAATACTTCACATTGATAGCATATACAGATGTAGATTGGGCCAGTTGTGTGGATGATAGGAAAAGTACAAGTGGAGGTGCATTTTATTTGGGAGAAAGTTTGGTGGCATGGTTAAGCAAGAAGAAAACATCTATCTCTCTATCTATAGCAGAAGCGGAATACATAGCAGCAGCATCTTGTTACACACAAGTAATGTGGATGAAAAAAACTCTCCAATATATGAAGGTAAGAGTCAATGAACCCATTTCTATCAAATTTGACAATACAAGTGCAATAAGTATATCAAAAAATCCAGTACTTCATTCGAAAACCAAGCACATCCAAATAAAGTACCACTTCCTCAGAGAAAAAGTAGCAGATAAAATAGTAAAGGTAGAGTATGTACCAACAAAGGAACAAACAATAGACATATTATTCACAAAACCTGTTGCTAGAGAGCCATTCAAATATCTAAGAGACAAACTAGGGGTAGTGTTTGTAGATGATACTCTTTGATACAATCAGAAAACAAAACAAAACAAAAAATATGATGATGGACCAGCAAATACTGCCATATAAGGAATAGAAATAATGCAATAGATAAGTCAGTATCAGACAAGAAACATCATTCCAGGGGGAGAGCATCCCATAAAAGTTGTCACAGAAAATCTAGAGCTATGGAGTGGTGGTATGGTACAGGTCCTCAATATCGGAGTATCATGACAGAATTACAGCAAAATTTCAACACATATCACCTCTATCAAGCAGTAAGGAACATAAGTACAGAACATTCTATGGTGACAATCCTTCCATGCAATGTCAATATTTTTCAAAAGTGTTATCCCAACAACTCTAGTACACCAGTCTAGAGTAGCAAGGTATAAAGTCAGAAGAAGAAGGCCTAAACACAACTCAGAGATAAATAGTGCAAAGATAGATACTATGTTGGGAAATGTGCAACCCCTTTCCATTGATGTCAAAGGGCGAGGAAAATCAAGCAGAAAAGAAAGCAGAGGAATAAATACACTTCTCAGAATGAAAGGGGGAGAAAGTCCTAGAGGAAGTATTGAAGTATTGGTGGATGTGTTTCCATCAATGCCAAAGGGGGAGATTGTTGGAAATATTTTCATTGATGGAAAAGGAGCACAAAGGAGCATCACCATAACCAGCAATAAGACAAAGGAGCAGATCAGGCAACAATGTACAAAGAAGCAGAGGCAGAGGCAGCAGAGGCAGCAAAGAAGCAAAGAAGCAGAGGCAACAAAGGCAACAAATGAAAGCTCAAGACAGTGTAATGGTTATATGAATAACCAGAAGAACAAGCTCAGGAAAGATTTGCAGAAGCAACAAAGAAGCAGAGGTAGCAAAGGCAACAGAGAAGTAGCAAAGGCATGCAGTAAGCGTAAGAATCCTAATTCGGAGTGAATAAGGAATAGAAGAACAAGCTCAAGAGAGATTAGCGCATTTAGAAACTGAATAAAGCTCAAGAAGGATAGTGGAGATGCAAAGGAGTGGCGACAGTTGAAAGAAGGAAAATAGACTAAGGCAGAGAACTCTTACAAGAATTCCAAGGGAGGCAATCAGACAACAAACATCGAATCGCAGAATCAAAGTATTAAGAATTAATGGTAGAGATCAGAGCAGGCGGAAGAGATGAAGAAGAGCCGCGTGAAGGATGAGCAGATGGTCAGGATTAGATCGCAGAAGTGAAGGTAAGAGATGAATGGCGGAGATCGAATAGCACCAGTAGAGATTTCGCAAATCGCAACTTTTAAGAGATTAGTATTAAGGCGTCACATGGTAAGTTAAGTTGGTTGTGATGCGAAGTGAAGAAGCCACATGTCAGCACTGCGCACGAGCGCACATCGCAAATCTTAGAGGATACCTTTAAGAGTTCGCACGGTATGGCAAATTGCATGCAATGCGATGAGGGAAGAGACACGTGTCAGTACTGTGCACAAGTGCACATCACAAATCTTAGAGGATACTGTTACGAGTTCATATGGTGTGGTAAATTGGTTGCGATGTGATGAGGGAAGAGCCACGTGTCAGCTCTGTGCAATAGCGTACATCACAGATTATATGGGTTAGCGATATCAATAAGAGTTAAACTTGCGGGCGATTATTTAAGATGAAGGGAGTCCACATGTCAGCACTGCGCAACAACGCACTTCGCATGGTTTATGGTTTATCGTTATCGGTAGAGTGGGAAACTTGCGGGCAAGTATTTGCGATGAGATGTGATTGGTGGAAAGTGTTGTAGGACCCTCCAGTAAAGAAGTTCCTCATATATGTAATTTCTCTGGGTTTATGTTTAATTAGGCTTAAAGTAACAATTTTTGATTCCACTGTCTATTCTGATATTTGTGCAAAACGTTAAAAGGTGCGGGCAAGCAATGTGCAACGTATTGTGATTGGTCAAGTAGAGTGGGACCCGATAACCCATGTTCCGTGTATGTTAATATGCATTGTTTGATTGCTAATGTATGTATGTGGAATAAACACCGATGTTGTACTCAGCTGCGTTAAAATGGATTTATGTGGGCCATAACCCACAGGTAACAGTGTTATGCAGTTGTGGTTGTGTAATAAAGGTAAAAGTCTAAACACAGCAAGTAAAGGCTCGGGTAAGTAAAAGGATCTGACCTCGTTCAGAACAGTGCAACAGCATGGGTCAAGTTGGGAAAAAAGGGCAGTTATGCAGTTGAAATATAACTGCAGAAACAGAAAAGACAAAGGAATAGCAAGCAGAAGAGGACAAACACATAGCAAAGCTAAGAAGATGAAAGGGTTGAATTGGAATATTATTGTAAATTTAAATGTATTAATTATTTATATTTTTTTTGATGCAAAGGAAGTCTCCGTAAGCAAAGAAAAAATCCAATTTAATACTGAAATGAGTGAATTTAGTGTTGTAACATTCTAAATATGGTGAGTGAGGAAATGAATGGGTGGAAAGCAAGAATCATGCATGTTCACTTCATATTCCCGTATAGAATACAAACAACCATGAAGTAATCTTTATAAATGATGTTATTGTAATGTGGATAAAGAGGTTAGAGAGTGGAAGAATAAGAAGGAGTAGATAGAGAAGTTGTGAATATCCACAGCTAATATGAAGCATAATTGAAGGCTAGAAGGACAGCAATGAAGAAGGAGTAAAACAGAGCTGATATCCAAGTAAATCAGCATATGATTTTATTGTAGTGTGAGGAAGTTTGTGCTTCCATATCAATTTGTAGCTTGATAGGTGTCCAGTTCTAGCTGGTTGAGGTAGGAGCTTCCTATGGGTTGTAGATTGCAGAAAATAGATGGGAGTTGGAGCTTCCTTGTAAGTTGTAGCTTGCAGAATTTGAGGTAGTAGCCTCCTGTAGGTTGGAGCCTACAGAAAATCAATGGTGAGAGAGAATTGGAGCTTTCCTTTACATCACAACAATAATAAGATGTGGTTTTCTCCCGTATGGGTTTCCACTTATATTTGTTGTCTATATTCATGATGATTTTCTGTTGATGTTATGGATTTAATTTGCTTAATACTTGTTGGTCACATATTAAGATTGTTGTTTCATTATACATTAAGTTGATAAGTTTAAAAGTACATAAATTTATTAAACTGATTCACCCCCCCCCCTCTCAGTTTAACCAAGGGTTCAACACCAACAAGATGAGATACAACAAAGAAATTAACATTATAAACTAGTCTTTGTTCAGAGAAATTCTTTGTTTAAGTTTGAGAAAGATTATCGTCAACATACAGCACGTGCTCATATCAATGACACTAATTCAAGAGTAGATTCAAATGAATATGAAGAAGCTCAACTTACACTTCCCAAGCCCATCACTACATCTTGGGAAGAGTTACTCAAACAATAAGCAAAGGACTGGTGTTGGATATGAAAATGAAGTGAATTTACACATTCCAAACCAATCCAATCTTAGAGTCTTAAGTTTCATCAAGAAAGCTTATCTTCACTTTCTCCATTTCCACATCAGATTCCTAAATGCCAACATTGTCATCGAGTTGGCCACATGAAATATTAGTGTTAGGATCTTCATCCTTGTGAGAATTTTGGAAAACATATTGATCATTCAGATAAATTTTCTAGTCACATGAACCCTACAGCATCAAAGCTTCACTTTGGATGTGTCACTTCTTGGTAATGGTCTTGAACAATCAAGAAGATATATTGATCATTCTATAGAATACACTTTCGAGTATTGACACATCTTGAAGAGGGGAGATTTTCATCTTCTCGTGTTTTATTTTAGAGGGGGGGAATTCATAGACAGCTACTATTTTCAAAGTCATATCAATCAAGCCTAAACCATAGCCAAAACCAAAGCTAGTAGTTAGAGCCTAGTGCCAGATTCTACCAGAGCCAAATTTAGACTCATGTACCATGAGCATGATTTGGTTTGTGGTATTCCTTAAAACACCACTTAGTAAAATACTTTCCACTTCTACTAGATAGTGGTTTGTGGTCATCTTTAAATCATCATTAAAGAGCACTGCCCTTTCATTGAATACATCAACTTCTAGCCATATTTAGAATTGTTCTAGGAACTACTTCAAGCCAAGATCTAGAGTTGGTGATCATCCTTAAACCACTACTAATTTAATACTTTAATTTATGCTACCCCATTTGTTTTTTGGTCTTCCTTAAACCACCATATTCAGAGAGCACATTCATCCATCGTGTTATGAAACCAGCTCACAAAATAGAAGAAAAGATAGATCAATGACTTATAAATTAGCCACTTCGATGGGGAAACCTCCTTTACATTACATAAATTAACAATTCTTGGATGAAACAAATGAAAAAACCTCCTTTATTTATATAGGAGTCCATCAGGTCACATTATAATCCTAGCCGACTAACAATAATAATGTAAGGGCACAACAATAACAATAGTGAGCTATTATGGCACACAATAATAACAAAATGGGGACTACATGGGTACAACAATAATAATAAGGGGGCTAAACTAACAATATAGGGCCGTAACATTCCCCTCTCCTTCAAAAAAGTATTGTCCTCGACGCTTGAGTAGTTCTGGATGCTTCTGTATAAAAATTTTAACCTCCCATTTGGAATCTTCAGTGGGTAAGTTCTTCCACTTTATAAGATAATTTGAAATTGATCGATTTGATAGTTATCGAGTTCTTATTTATGTGACTGCTTCAGGTTCCAATATGATTTTTCCTTCCTCATCAAGTTCTTGCAATATTTTTTGAACTGGAATTTTGTTACCTATAACCTTCTTTAAGCATGAAACATGGAAAACTTGGTGCACTCAGAAAGATGCAGGAACCTCCAATTTGTATGCCATAGTACCAATCTTTTGCAACACCTTTTAAGGACCATAGTACTTTGGCGATAATTTATTATCCTTCTTATCTTGCTTGAGGGACATTTTTTTGTATGGTTGTAGCCGTAAAAATACCCAGTCGCCTACATCAAAACTTCTCTCGCTGCGATGTTGATCTACTGGTTGTTTCATTCGATTTTGTGCCAAATTTAGATTATCCTTTAAGAGTTGGAGAACTTGTTATTGATGATCGATGTGATATTCCACTACTTGAACCTTAGAATTTTCTCTTAAATATGATGTGACAGACGGTGGATGATATCCATAAAGTCCCATAAATGGGGTCATTTTTGCTGCAGTGTGGAAGGAAGTGTTATACCACCATTTAGCCAAAGGTAACCAATTGACCCATTGTGTTTGTTTATCAGATACAAAGCAACGGATATATCCTTCCAAAAATTTGTGCACTATATCAATTTTCCCATTGGATTGAGGATGATATGACGAGTTATGAGCTAGTTGAGTACCCAAACAAGAAAATAATTCCGTCCAAAAATTTCTAGTGAAAATGGGATCTATGTCGCTTACAATAATCTTTGGGTTTCCATGTAGCTTTTGAAATGTTTCCATAAATGCAGTAGCAACTGTACTCACTTTAAATAGATGAGATAATGCACAAAAGTGTGCATACTTGGTAAATCTATCAACTACCACCATTATGACACTCTTTCCTTCGGACTTAGGTAAACCTAGGATAAAATCCATTGAAACCTCCTCCCAACGTTGATTTGGAATGGATAAAGGTTGTAGCAGACCCGCAGTCTTAGTTGTCTCAACTTTATTTAGCTGGAAAACCAAAAATTCCGCCACAAACATTTGAACATCAGATTTAAGGCCATCTAAAAAAAATTATTTCCACCCTGTGGTAAGTTTTTAAAAATTCCGAGTGTCCTCCTAAGGGAGAGGTGTGCAATTCCAAAATAATATTCTGTTTTAGTTGAGAAGTCTTACAAAGATATAAGCAATCTGTGTACCATAAGGAATCATTTTTCCAACTAAATGTATTGTATGTATTGGGATCTTGTTGCAAATTTTGAATGTGTTCATACTTCTTCGTCGTTCTTCCATTCCTTTCTTGATTCGGTTATCCAATCGTGTTGGATAATAGAAATGGCACAAATAAATGCTTCCACATCCTCATTCTTTCTTGAGAGTGCATCTGCAACAACATTTAGCTTCCCTTTTTCTAGATGATTTCAAAGTCATAACCCAACATCTTTGTGACACATTTTGGTGCTCTTCGGAAGATAGTCTTTGTTCCAAAAAGTATTTAAGACTATCATGATCAGTTTTTACCTTGAAGTGTCTTCCCATTAGGTAAGGTTGACATTTCTTTAGTGCATGTAGTATTGCCAACATTTCCTTCTCATAAATAGCTTTCTGTAAATACTTTCCTTTGATTATACGACTTTCAAAAGCAATGGGTCTTCCTTCTTGCATTAAAAAAACACCAATTCCATTTCCTTAGGCATCGCATTCCACAATAAAGGTTTTTGTGAAGTCTGGCGTAGCTAAGACCTATGCTTGGCACATTTCCTCTTTAAGATGTTCAAAGGCCTTATTTCCTTTAGGAGTGCATGAAAATTCATATGTTTTCAATAATGTTGTTAGAGGTCTTTCTATTCTCCCATAATTCTTAACAATCTTGCGATAATACCCTGTTAACCTGAGAAATCCTCGCAACTGCTTTATTGTTGTGGGGACTTTCCATTCCTTAATGGCTTTAAATTTTTTAATTTCTAATGTAACACCCTTCTAAGATACAATATGACCCAGATATCCCACCTCTTGCACTCCAAAGAAACATTTGGAGTTTTTTTCATATAATTTTTTCTCCTCCAATAGTTTACGCACCCTGTCAACATGTTGAACATGATCCTTCCAATACCTACTGTAGATTAGTATATCATAAAAAAATACTAACACAAATTTTCTAAGGAAGTGTTTGAAAATGGAATTCATCAACCCTTGAAATGTAGAAGGTGCATTGGAAAGGTCAAAATGCATGACAAAAAATTCATAATAAACCTCATGAGTTCGAAATGTCTTCAGTCTTCATTCTAATTTGATGATATCTTAAACAGAGATCCGAATTGGTTAAATAAATTTCTCCTTGTAATTCATCCAATAATTCATCAATCACAGGAATGGGAAATTTATCTTTAATAGTGAGCTTATTGAGCTCCCTATATTCGTGACACATGCGCCATGATCCATCCTTCTTGTGCACCAATACTACTGGAGTAGAAAAAGAACTTTGACTAGGTGGAATTATACTAGCCTCTAGCATTTCCGCAATCATACGTTCAATTTCACTCTTTTGGACATAAGAATATCAGTAAGGCCTTATGTTTGGGGGAGCACTTAAGCAAATCAAATGAATATCATGATCATGATCAAGAATAGGTGGGATTCCTATGGGAGTTTCAAACACCTTGGAATTATTGTCCAAGACTTTTTGGAGATCTAGAGAAATAGATGATTTTGTTGTTGGAAATTCTAGTGAGCATAATTGTGAAATGACACCTCGTTGTTATTTATTCAGAAGCTTTGTCATAACATTAGAGCTTATTATTTTTCTTGGCTTCCCTTTGATACCCCGTAATTCAACTTCCTTTCCTTCCGAAAAAAAATTCAAGAAATTTTCCTGAAAATTAAAAGCTATCGTCCCCAAAGATTGTAACCATTATACACCTAGTACAACATCAGCACCACCCATTGGAATGGAAAGCATTGGGCTATTCAATATGTTGGGTGTGTGTTATATTCTTTCCACAACTAGCCTCACGCATTGTACGTTGCACCGGGCGCAGCAGGGGGGTCACAGGGGGGCGGCAACCCCCCCTGTCGGGGTCCGGGGCAGCACCCCAGCAAAAAAAAATTTTGGTGTGCGGTCCTACTCATAGGCGGACCCACCCATGTTTTGTACATGAGTTTGCAGATGGTTTTTTGGGGTACGATGGTTTTCGACCCCTGGTATTTTGTAGATCCGGTCAAGGGAACTACGATTATGTTCTAATCCAGGGTTAATGGATTTGGGTTTATGTATGCTTCGGCATGTATATATATGTGTTGTAACACTAAAAGGAATATAACGAAAAATCAAGCTTGTCGTCCCAATTTGGGATCCAGGGGAAAATCTCTATGTTTATTTGTTTTATGTTTTATGCTCTCGCTATTGTTTATTTTCTGTTATAAGATTCATGTGTAGATAATTTCTATTCAAGGTTAAAACCTACACAATACATATTCCCCCATGGTTAGCTTGATATTATGGCACTTTCTAGAGAAATTATAGTTCCTCCATTTTCCACCATCACTTGACACTCTCGAGTTGGGTATAGGAAGAAATTCAACTCCTTGGCTACCTTACAATGAACAAAATTATGGGTACTGTTATCACTCAGATTTTCCTTGAAGTTGTTGGAAGAGGAAAGGGGTCTGAGGTAACCACAAACCAAACTTCAGATACAGAATCTAGTCAATCTGTATCTAGAGAGGGCTCTCTCTTTATGATTTAGCTTTTGTTTTTAGAAAATATTAGGCTAGTTATAAGTCCAGGGGTTTTGTTTGAATTTGAATGGTGGAATCCGCCAACTGAGGGTAAAGATTGAGTATTTCAGGCCATTGGGCTATGGAGTCGAAAATATGGCTTTACTGGATTAATTTTTTACACAAAAGATGGCTTTGCAGGGTAAGATAGCCAAAACAAAGAACAATTTTAGATATTAAAGTGAATGGAATGGATTTTTTAAATAGATGAAAGGTAATTAAGAATCTTTCAACATGTTTAAACGAGGGAAAGTGAGCGATTACCAATAAAGAGCAATTAAGAATTATTTACTAAGTAATCAAATGCTTAAACTAGAGAAACAAGAGCAATTAAGAATTCATTGTTTATGACCAGTTTAGAAGAAAACATTTAGAATAATAACAAATCAGAGTACACTTAAGCAATTTCTGATTTAATCCTTTTTGTTAATTATTCAGAAATGAAACACGGTGATATAGTAAACATATATAACACTTAAAACACAGGATAGAAATGACTTATTGAACTGTAGTCTGACACATGAATTCTGCAAAAAGTCTTGAGCTTCAATTCATCATCCAGCAAGCCACGAAGAAATTTCTCCAAAAGCACTTTATTCCAAAATTCAATGTTACAGCAAAGTAGAAGAATCCACCTTAAATAATCCGATTGAGGGCTTATTTATACAAAAATCATACAAAATATCTCTTAACAAAACGAGATATAATCTAAGATGAATCACAAATAAGTTACAATAAAAATGGAGACAGATGGTCTCATGGATAAGACAAGAAGTAACCGATGTTGTGTTGTTCCCTCCTTTCGAGAATGTGCTGGAGGCTGGACCTATATTTTAGCTCTTCGTTGTCCTCTTCAGTAATTTTGTTATAACTGACTTGCTTCACTGATACTCTTTGTTTTTACTGATACACTTTAACTGGACTGATACTCTTTAACCTTTGTTTGTTCCTTTATCCTTTATACTGTAGTAAATAGGCAAATTTTGATATAAGGATAATTTTTTACAAAAGTTCCAATAGATCTTCCCACAATTTATCTTCTGCTATTTTGGTCCGTTGAAGC
The DNA here is from genome assembly GCA_034641835.2 of Pinus albicaulis. Taxonomy (NCBI): domain Eukaryota; kingdom Viridiplantae; phylum Streptophyta; class Pinopsida; order Pinales; family Pinaceae; genus Pinus; species Pinus albicaulis. Next base: position 348,951,549 of record CM076574.1, on the reverse strand, counting down.
TTCCTTAATGTTTCATCAGCTTCGGTATATCTGAAGAAATTAGGCTGATTAGGAAACAAATGTCTTACCTCATGTTCCAAATAAAACAAATTCTCTAATCTGTCATGAAGATTCCTTCCTGTAGGTAATGTTGCTTCTGATGAAATGTTTGAGGAACTAGAAATGGAATAATTGTGAGCATGTATGTCCAGTTTTTTGACATAAGTTTCCAGTTCCATTATTTTATCTCCTGAAACCATAGGGTTGGGCAACCCTTTGTTTAATAAAACATCAAACCTTTCTCTGAAAGCAATGATTTCACTTTGCATGTCAAAGCACCTTCGTTCCAAATTTTGCATAAGAGTTCTTTTAGTAAAAACTCTTTTGATTTCCAAGATTGTTGTAGTTCTGTCTTGAATACCCAAATCTGCAAGTTGTTGTCTGGTTTGGGTGTTTAGAAACTGTATAAGCTGATTGGCTCCTCAGGCCTATTTCCTAATTCTGCTCGTGTATTCTCAACTTCATCCAGAGCTACTCTGACCAAATCATTATGCTCGTACATTATCTGGATTGAGGACCAGATATCTTTTATTGACTGAATAATATCATCCCAAAGAATGTCATTTATTTCTCTTAAAGGTTTCTCCAATGTGAGATCCCTTTCCAAAGCTTTAACTAATTTTTCCAACTTTTTGACTTCTCTTGTTTTGTCAGCAACAGTCATTTTTGAAAGATCATATTTCTGTTCCAAATTAATAAGCTGTAACTTTGTGCGCTGAAGTTCTGTTACTTGAAGTTTCAAGTCATTCATTGATTTTATTAGTTCTTCTGTACTCAAATTTGAACTATTTACCTGTGATGACTCTGTTGTTTGACATGTTGGTTGACTTGTTGTACCTGTGATAACCTCTGGTGTAGATACTGGAACACTGGACTGCTTGTCTTTTAAAGCTTGTTCAAGCTCTTTTTTTGTTTCAGTCAGTTGCTCATTCATTTTCAAGAGCAACTCCATCATTTCTTCTTCAGAATTCTTCTTTATTACTTCTTCATTTTGAGGATGTCTGGAGGCTAGAAATTTCAATTGCTTTCTCAAAGCTGCAATGTCATCATCTTTTTTCTTGATTAGAGCTTCTATACCTTTGACATCCTTTGGATTGTGTCCCAAACCAATTATTATTTCTTCCAATGTTTTTATCCAGTTATCTTTGGCTTGAGAAGAAGCCTTTTCAAGCTGCAATTGTGTATTGGTGTTCTCCAAAGAATCCTGTAGCCTATGAGCTGCCATTGCCTTATCAGTCAAAGTAGAATAGATCATTTCCCCAGTCTCCTTATGTAACTCAATCTGATCTAAAGGATGGATATCCTTTTCTAGGACTTCAAATTTTGTCCTAATATAATCAGCAGTTGTTTGGGGTTGTTGCACCTTGGGTTTGAAATGGCTCATTAACATTTTGCCCTGTTGGATGTCAAAAGCTAACATCAATCTTTCTTGATTCTTTGGAGCCATTTTCAGATATTGATTATATACTTGTATTTTCAGTGGATCATTTCTGGCCTTGATATTGATAAATGTCTTCTTTATATCTCTTGTATCTTTAACTGGTATTTTGAAAGAAGATATTTCAACACTCTGTTGCTTCTGTAGCTTTTTCCTTTGCGAGGTAGTGGATGCTTCACTGATTGTTCCTGTTTGTTGACTGCCCAATTGTTCTGGTCCTTCACTATCAAGGATTTCATCAATAGACTCTACTTCTGGAGGAGTATTCAATTTCTGTCTCTTGGCCTGAGGTTGTTGTGAAGATCCAGTGAGAGGGGTAGCAGCTTCAGCTTCTCTCTTTTTTCCCTTGTCCATATTTAATGGAGTCTGCAAATTTGACATTTCTACTGGATTGGTTTGAACAGGAGAGATTTGTGCCTGACCTTGTTCTTTGGATGTCTCTGGTTGCTCTGTCATTGTGAACTTTTCAATTACCTGTATGTCCGGTTCTTTTTCTTTTCCTTTTGATTCTACTGCCACTGTACTGATCTCCTACAAATGTTGTTGTGAAGTTCCTGCTGAAGAAGGTCCTGTTGTTTGTACCTGTCCAAGAGAGTCCAGGTCAAGTATCTTTTCAAGGTCTCTTATTACATTATCAATATTGACCTGCTCACTATCTTTCTCTACCAAAGTTCCTTCCACCCATTCATCTGTATTTTCATATTGTTCAATTTCTGGCATCCTAAAATGAATGTATGGAGATAATTTGTTTTTTATTCTTTTGTCACAAATAAAGCTATATGGATCATAGGGTGCCCAGTAGAAACTCTTTTGTAATTTGAGGTAATCTTCTAAAATCCTTTGGGCTTCTTTCCCAGCCTCCCTAGAATTACACACAAAGGGACCTAATTGGCTCTTTATCCTGAGTTGTGCCTTCTTCTTGGCATTATAGAAATGAACTATATCTGAATTGTTCATTTGTCTGAAATACTCAAGTGCAAAAAGTCTCATTGGAACATATCTGGGTAACTTGAATGGACATAATTCACATCCATAAATCCTAATTTCAGTATAATTCTGATATAAGTACCAATCTCCCACTTTATATTGTTTTGAGAGTTGAAGGACCCTCTTGATTTCATTACTGACTCTAGGATGAGAAATTCTAGTTAACAAAGTGGTTGCTGGATGTACAAACAGATCAATAAATTCATTGTAAGAGTAAGGAGAATCAGAAGAATGATGGGTGATAGCAGACCAAAAGATAACTGACCTAGGGTGTCCTTTAGCATCAAGTTTTTGAATATGGAAAGGAAAACTTTCTGACTGATAGTATATCATGAGATGATATATGAAGGAAGAATATTTGAATACTCTCTCATTTCCAAATCTCATGAATTGATCATGGATTTTGTCAGCAATATAAGATGCAAATTCGTACTTAACAACAGGAGGCTTTCCCAGGGAAAAAATAGACAATAATACTAGGGTCAATTGGTCAACAAACTCACTAGTATTAAAACCCATTATTGAATATATCATGTTTAAAATAAGTCTGCCTTCATCAGTAAAATAGGTGTGGCCATAAGGGGGAGGGCCTTTAGGTTGATGCTGTGGTAGCATGAAAGTATGACAAAAACGGTTTAACTCTTCATGGGACAATTGGGTAGACTTCTCAAGTAATTCAGCCATGTACAGAGGAGTGAGGGCTTGACCAGGTTGGAAATGTAGCATCTCATTTATGGATTGAGCAGTTATTGGAAAGAGGACATCTTGATTTGGGGATAAGACTGCTCTTTGGTTAGGATCATAGTTGGCATGGCAAATATGGATGACTTCAGGGAAGATACGGACTGTTGGGAGAAGGTACATGGGCATATTGGATTCCCAGAGTCCAATTATGTCAAAACCATTCAAATAATTGTCTCTGCAGCGACAAAATATTCGAAGGGGATTTTCACTCATGCCCAGGTCTTTAATTTGAAAATCCATATCAGCTAAGGGTAAATAATCCAAGTCTTTGTGAGGAGCATTCAACGGTGCTACGTTTAAAGCCACAGGAACTTCCATTTTTGGTTCTTGTGGATTCAAAAATGGAAATTCGGGTTTTGACGGGAAAAACAGGAGCAATTTGCAAGTTTTGGGAATATAATTACACTTCTAAGATTTAGAAATGAACTAACAATCAATTTTTAACTCTGTTTTAGTGAAAGGAAAAGGAAAGCCGAGTTTCTTACAGAGTTCAGTGCGTATTTAGGGTAAATACCTATTTTTCAGAGGATGACGCTGGTTTCAAACAAGTACTAGATAAGGCGAATGATTTCTTGAATGCTTGACTACAATTTTTTTAGACGAGGCAAAGGTTGGCAGTCTTCAGCTATGAAAATTTTGAATTACTGTGCATGGGAGTGTAGTCGTTCTCTGCGCATGAGGAAAATGAAAAACGCGGGCTTATTTTGTTTTATTCACAAAGTCAATGGGTGGCGGAATTTTTTATTATTTTATTGGATGACGTCAGCATGGTACAGTGGGCATGTCACGAGCGGAAAGGTGGTAAGTGGTTTGTATCGCACCGCTTATGAGGGAAGTCGGTTTTAGGCGGAGGAGCAGCGATGTGATACAGCGACTAACACGTAGCACGACACTGTTTGGAAACCGCTTGGCCATCGCGCATTATCTTTCGTACGCGGATGGCTAGCGAAATGGATGAGGGTCATAGATCTTTGACGGGGCGATCGGATGGCTGACAAGACAGGGAGTTGACAAATGTTTAACGGGCGGGACCGACGTGATTATTGGTTAATTAATCATTTCGGGGGCATTCTGATTGGCAGGGATCGGTTCTTAATTAACCATGAGGATTAATTAAGTCCTTGTACGGTGGATGGTCGGGATTTGTTTATTTTTATTTTTAAACACATATATATATGTTTAAATGTTTTTCATATATTTTTATTTATACAATAATTAAATCAATGCGATTTATTTACTGTAGGGGTGGGGATAAATATTAATGTTATATTTTAGCCAAAAGGGGGTATATTGTGGGCTTTTGATTTAAATAAAAAAGGAATTAAATACTTTTGGCTAAAAAGTCATAATATAAGGGTTTTGGGGATATTACTATAAAAGGATTTATATATAATAGGAAAAGATGATTTTTCATAGGGAGTTAATATATAAATTAGAGTTAATATGACAAGGGACAATGTAAACACAAAATACTTAAATATAGCCAAGAAAGTGAAGATTCAAAAGTAAATGGCATTATTATACTTTCATCACTTAGACTTAGAATAAAAGTGATTTTGAGGGCTTTTCATGAAATATTGAAGGATTTTCCTAAGTAAAATGGAATTTTATTCAGAAAAAGATTTTTGAGAGGTGAATGAATGTGATAATGGATGATTTCAAGTACTTAGGTTTTTTCAATTATTGGGCCGAGGGTCCGGTCCCTCCAAAAGTCAAGGAAATGCCTTGAGCCCCTTTAATCTTCAAATACCTTAGCACTTAGGGGAAATTAGTGAAATCTTTAGGGAAAAATGAAGGGGAAGTTAATAATCTTGACTTTGCTTTGCTGTGAATTTTTCCAATATAGTATCTGCCTTTGCACTTGTGATGAAAGTAAAATTGAACACATTCAGAACCATCAATCATCACATGTAATTCTGCAACAACATCTACCTACCCTACTTACTTTACCCTACCATTTTCTCTCCTTTATTAGGGTGCACTTAGACTGGCAAACCCTTATCAATCTTCTTTTTTTCTTTTACATGGCAAACCTATCTAACTCTACACTTATTACATTCAAGGGCTCAGATTAAACTATTGAGCTCCTTTTATTTACTCTACCTATCTACTTATCTGCCAAGATTAAACAGTTTGGTCAGATATTTATTCTCTATTTCTAAAACATGAAATTGAAAAATGAATGAGTCAAGTTTAAACAGTTTGACTCCTCATAAATTGTGGCAAAAGTTTGACAAGCTGCACACAATTTTGTTTATTACATCAGAGCAAAAAGAAGTGGCATTTAGACTTGCACACTTTCCTGGTCTATTTTTGTTTGGGGTTCATTTCTTTCACTTTTTTGACCATTTATTCTTTCACCCTTTGATTTTTATTTTAGGGTATGCCCTCTTTACATTTTTTTTTAAATTTTTTGATTTTTTGATTTTTTAAGAATATGGAACACCTTTGCAACAAGAAAAAGGTTTGAACATATTGCATAGTTCAACAAGTCAATCATGAAAAATGACACCTATTTGTATAGGAGTCTAACACTGGCTCCACTTGGGGATGGCTTTTCCTGGTGAAAAGTCAAGAACAGCGGGTCAGATGCCTCAAAATGTCTTTAACTGAACCATGAAATCGTCTTTTTCTAGTAGCTTTATTGTATGTATGATAGTTAACCTTTTGAAGCTTAGGGCCTTCACTTCGGGCTTCAACTTCAGCAAGTCACCATCCAATCAAAACTGACGCATTAGAAAGGATATATTATGTGCAAGTTAAAAAGTCAGAACATCCTAGTAAATAGGATCAAAGTAGTGTTTTAACATTCGACCATTGACTGGTCCTTCCTCAGCTTCTGAACCATCCAATTTCTTCAAAAAATATGTGTTATTTACCTGTAAAGCATGAATGATGTAAAGTCCTTTCCATAAGAAATCAAATTTCCCATGTTTTCCTTTTTCTTCCCTTCTAGAATCCCATCTTAAAACTTTGTCTTCTAGTTGAAAATCTTCTGCTTTGGTCCTTCTGTCAAACATCTTCTTTAACTTTTCCTGAAAAACTTGGGATCGTTGATACACTTCTTCTCTGGTCTGCTGCAAGTGAATTGTTTGATTTATTCTTCTCTGAATATCATTTGGTTCTACTTGAGCTTCCTGAAGTAACTTCATTACAGGAACTCCTAAAGATGATGGAAATCTAGCCTCAATACCATAAACTAATTCATATGGACTGGTCCCAATTGATTTTTTGGTTGTAAGTCTGTCTGCCCACAATGCATTGGTAAGTTTCTTATGCCAATTCTTCTTATTTTCTTCCAATAATTTTTTAATGATATTAATGAGGCTTTTATTGGAAGATTCAGCTAGTCCATTACCTTGAGGATAATAAGCGGTTGAATGACCTAAAGTGATGTGATATTTATTGCAGAAACTAATCATTTTCTTGGACTTGAAAGCAGCAGCATTATCAGTTATAATTTTTTTAGGACAGCCAAATCTTGAAAGTATATTGTTTTCTAAGAATCCTATAATTACAGAATCATTGGCTTGTCTAGATGGGATAGCTTCAATCCATTTAGTAAAGTAATCTGTGGCAGTGAGGATCCATCTGTGTTGCCCAGAAGAGGGGGGATGGATTTCTCCGATAAAATCTAGGCCCCATTGTTGAAAGGGTCTCTCAGTGGAAATTGGTTTTAATGGTAAAGGTAGCAATTTTCTCTTGCCTTCAAAGATCTGACACTTATGGCAAGCAGTTACAAATTTCTTAACATCTAAAAACAAGTTTGGCCAATAAAAACCAGCCCTTAAGATTTTATCTGCAGTTGATTTCCAGTAGAGGTGTCCACCACAATCTCCTGCATGGAATTCATTGAGAACCTTGTCAGCTTCATCCTTCAATAAACAATTTAATAGAATTCCATCATGATTCTTCCAAAAGAGAGAATTATCTAAAATACAATACTTTAAAGATGTCATTTTCAAAAACCTTTGTTTCGTTCTAGACAACCCTGGAGGAGCTTGTAGGTTTAACAAAACATAAATGATATCAGCGAGGTGAGTCTAAAAAGGCCTGACTGATTTGTGGGGTCGCCATCTCCTGTTCGTCATCCAGTTCATTAATGTTTAGGGCTTGGCAATTTGTTTCAGTCATGAGTTGAGCCAAACCTTGTCCTTTTATGAGTTTTGTAGGTCTTATTTCAATATCATATTCTAATATGGTAGCTATCCATTTACCTCTTTTGCCTTCAATACCATCTTGAGTTAAGATGTCTTTAACGACAGCATTGGGTACATAAGCTATCACATGAGAATACAATATATAAACTCTGAAATCTTTAATTGCTTTCATAAGTGCAAAAGCTTGTTTCTCCATGATATTGTATTTAAATGATGCATCTCTAAGTGCTTTACTAAAAAACGCTATAGTTTTTTCACATCCTTGATCATCCTTTTGTAATAAAACAGCGGCAACTGTATGTTCAGAAGCAAATGAAAAAATTATGAAATCTCTATCAAATTTTGGACTAGTAAGAACTAGTGTTTTGGTTAAAGCCATTTTGATTTCCTCAAAATATTGCTTGGCTTCTACTGTCCATTGAATACTCGAATCCTTTCTTAACATGTTAGTGAGTAATCTAAGTAATTCAGCTAAACTAGAAATGAATCTTCTCAAAAAATTGATCTTACCTATGAATGCTTGAAGTTCTTTAATATTCCTGGGATGAGGTATCTGCAAAATGGCTTGAATTCTTTCAGGATCAATTCTAATGCCATCTTTTGAAATAATATGACCTAGGATTTTACCTTCTTCAAGACCAAACAATGACTTTTTAGGATTTAAAGAAATACCATAGTTTCTGCATTTTATGAACACCTGTCTAAGATGATCCAAATGTTGTTGATTTGTCTTGGAAAAAACAGTTAAATCATCTAGATATATGACCAGAAAATCATGAATTTCTTTGGAAAATGCAATGTCCATTGCTCTTTGGAAGGCCGCTCCTGCATTTTTTAGTCCAAAAGGCATCTTAACATATTTGAATGTACCCCATGGTGTCGTAAAAGTTGTTTTGTCTTGATCGTCAGGATGAACCAGAAATTCTTGAAGATCCTACTACCCTTTGTAAGATATGGTCCATTTTAGGAAAAGGATAGTTATCTTTTAAAGAAAATTTGTTCAAATTTCTCAAGTCAACACACAGTCTAATCTCTCCAGTCTTCTTCCTTGTTGGCACCAAATTAGAAACCCATTCAGAAAACCTAATAGGAGAAATGATTCCTGCTTCATACATTATTTTAATTTCTTTCTCAATTGAAGGTAGTAGCACAGGGTTAATCCTTCTAAGTTTCTGTTTGAATGGTTTCTGATCTGGTTTCAAAGGTATAGTATGTTGAATTATTGATGTATCATATGATTTAAGATCTTCATAACTCCATGCAAAAACATCCTGGAATTCTTTTAAAAGTTCAGCATATTTAACCTTCTGATCCTCTGGCAGAGATTTAGATAACTTAACCATCTTGGGATTTCCTTCAGTCCCGAAATTGTATTCTTCAATATCATCTTTTAAAGGTTCCATTTTGGGTTTTAGTGGAATGTCATTTGAGTCAAAAAGATCTTCTAAAGGAGTTAATCCTTTAGGTAAATGATTATCTTTCAGATTGATAATTTCAGATTCATCTTCTATAATCTCATCGACTTCCATTTGTTTCAAATCCTGCATATCTTTTTTGGTGAATTTAGTTGGGTGAAGCATGTGAATTGCAATCTCTTGTGAAATATTTGTTTCTTGTTTATCTATTTGATCAGATTCATTGATTGTTGTGTCTTCATCTATACTACTGTTAGAGAATTCATTTTCTAAGGTTAAAAATTTTTTAATCTGATTATTATTTACAAACACTTGCCAATTCATAAGATTGTCCAGTATAGCAGGTGTTACTCAGCAATTTGTCACTGTCCCTACAATCCCCATCCCGCACATTGGAGGGCTCATTCCGTGACCTGTGGATAGAGTTAAGGCTTGAAAATACTTTCATTGCATCCCTCTGAAGATGAGCTTTAATTGCCCTAAAGACATCTCCCTGCAAAAAACCCTAAAAATAGCTCTTTTCCCATTGGCGCGGTTTCATAGTTCAGCCCTCGCGCCAAGAGGGAAATCCTCCAAAGAGGGCGCACCAATTGGCGCTCTGTCATAGAGCCGTACCCGCGCCAAACATATTAAGAGGTGTTTTTTAAAAATAAAAGGCGGAAGTTTCATCCTAACAAATTACTGGGCTGATTTCTATCTTGAGTTGGGAGGTTTGGCTACGGATTTCCATGGAGAGGAAGTGGTTTGCCACCTCTCATGGAAGCTTCCTTGATGATAGGGCCAATCCCATAATTATAGGGATCCCAACTCCCCTTCCTCCTTCTATAAAATCTTGCCCATTTCCATTGCAAGCTAGTTCCAAAGAGTGGCAGAATTTCTAAGTTCCCAAGAGCTTTCATGCTGCAAAAGCCTTCTTGATTCCCTAAGGTCAAATCCAAGCAAGGAGACTATTGCCAAGTATCTAGAGAGAGAGGCTTGTCCCATCCCTGACAGGCTTTATCGAGACATGTTGTGTTGATGACCCGCTAAAGAGGAATGTTGCGTCGAAGCTATGGTTGTATTCTTCTTTTGACTCTTTAATGATAAGCGACTATCGGTTATGGTTCCACTCTTGTTCTTGATCATGTTCATGAGTTATATCCTCTTCGACTGATATATAGTTGTATGCACTAGATTTTATGCTTGCATTTGTGTTGTTTCTTGCATGTGCAGGTGTCCGATCACGGAGATCGTGAGGGCCGTGATCTGCCAGGGCGGAGGAACGGGAGCACCACCTCTTCTACAAATGACAGCGTTGGATTCCAGGTAAGCCTTCCTCTCAAGTCGGTTTATTTACAATTAGGAACCTGCACTGTAGCGTGTTTGATTGTTGCTAGACCCGATCTAGGCTAGTAGGGATCGCCTCTGTCCGCAGAAGGGATTTACCTCCTCAACAATTTGGCAACTCCGCTGGGGACTCAGCTTGTTGTTTGATTTGTAAACTATAGACGGAGTCTGAAGCATAGCCAGATAGCCTTCGAAACGCTTTTGCTCAGCATTAGCGGAGTAGATCAACGCTGCTTCAGTCGATCTCTGGTTTGGTTTACGGACTGAACAACTTGGAGTTTTGTCTTCTCTTTCCGGTTAACTTCTTGGTCTTGCTTGCTTGGTCAACTCTTTGGACTGCATTTTCTTGTTTGTTTAGCTTTGTTTCAGCCTTATTTTCACTTGTATGTGTCTGAGATTGCTTGTTTTTTATTTTTTCCATGGTAAACTTGGCTGGCACGCTTTTTAGCGTAACAGTCGCGCCGATTGTCGCAGGTTGCCTTTGTATCACCCACGCCATTGCGTTTCTGGCGCTAATTTCAAGTTCACAGTCCCGCCAATCCTGTGAGCTATTAGGGTTTACTGTGTTTCAAGCTTTCTGAGGCTGACTTGTGATTTTGATCTTGATTTTTCGGCTGTTTGAGTGCACTGGAGCCTGGTTTGACTGGTTGGAGCCTCCTTCCTTTGGTTGTTTGCCTATTTCTTTCGATTTTGCATACGAGCCCTAGGGCATCTAGGTGCCTTTGTGAGTCGAGCCTCCCTTGGGAGTTTTTGGTTTCCGTTCGTTCAGTCGGCTGTGGGATTGCTTCCTTGCATTCGTTTGACAGTTGTCTATCATATTGTTGCGTTTTTTGAGTGACTGATTTCGTTTTCATTCGAATTTCGCTTTGCTTCATTTTGGGCCTAGATCACACGGCTCATTAGTGTCTTTGGGACTTTTCTTGGTTTTGAGAGACTTTTTGTCGATTTGAGATCTGATTGTTTGTGCGATTGAGTGAAATTTTTTTGTTTTGCTCTCTTAATATCATTTCTTGAATTGCTTCTTATTTGTTTTCGATTTGTTTAGTGCATCTAGCTATCAAACATTGGAAATAAAAAAAAAATATCTTTTGCTTATTGGTTGATTAGTGCAAATTGAAATCTTTTCCATTTTACTAGTATTTAGTGAATCTGAGAGAAAAGTTTTTAGTTTCATTAGTTGCATTAGAGATGTCATTGATTGTCTTCTGATCATTTTGTTTGTGTAAAAACTCTCAACTCTTCTGTAGCTAGTTTTCATCGAACAAAATGGTGTACTGTGGCATGTAGTTTTGCATTTAAGAGATTTTTGAGACAGCACATTCGTTAGGGCCTGAAAACTGAAACTTAATTGAAGATCAACTTTAAAATCTACTCAATTTACACTAAGGCAACATTGAAATCTAACGAAACACATTTAGAGTTCTAGGCTAGAATCGTGTTCCGGCGTCTTTAAACCTAGTAGCTGTCGTTCGCCTTTTGGCTTTAGACAGAGCTAGTATGGACTTGTGCTCCCCTTACCATCATGTATATAAAGGGAGACCCCATTAGGTTTCAATCCTTTATCCATAGGAAGCCGAGTATGCCGCCCTATACCCGTGATACACCGAACACAGCATTCGGGGAGATTGCCTGCACGTATGGAAAGTCCTTGGTTGATTTCTCTTTCATTATTGAAACCAAGGTGTATATTGCAGTTCACGGTTATTTGGTACACCCTTTTGCCTAGTATTCCTGAGCAGTCATTTGATCTTTTCTGACTCCCTAAATTTGAAAGGATCACCAAGCGCTTGTCCTTTCATGCTTGTGTCAAATCTGAAAGAGATAGAGTCATCTTTTTTACCGTTTCTCGACTCTTAAAACATGAAACAGTGAAGTTTCTTATTTTTCAATGTGGTAAAAAATTAATTACCCACGATTACATGCCCTGTTAGATTTCGCTTGTTGACCGTTTGATCGTGTGTCTTGACTCTTTTTCAGCCCGTGTGTGTGTTTGATCTTTTCTCTTGTCGCTTTTGTCACAGTGGCAGAACCCTCGGTTTTGTCTACTGGCAGTCCTTACACGGACGATTCATCAAAGGTGTCCCAATCCTCTGCTGAACCACAGCAGCCCATTGTTTCCGAGTTTCCTAACGGGGGACCGGTTCTTTCTGAGCAACCCTTTGGGGGACCAGTTGAGTTCGATTGACCCTTTTCGGACCCTGTGTCTGAATTGAGATTAGGAGCTGATTTCCTTTCTCTTACATCAGGTTCGCCTTTTATAGCTGCTGTTTTTCCTCCTAGTCCTCGCCGTCTATTGCGAGATCTAGCGGCAGGCTCAACCATGAGTGATTCTGGTGAGGAAATTCCAACGTCTGGTGAATACTATCAGCTCTTCCCACGAATATTGTTTCCGGGAGACAACTCTGGATCAGCTGTTATGTCAATAGCCAGTCCCTCATTACCACCGGGTTACAGGTCTTTGGGTCAGATCATTTCTTCTACTGCCTCTATGGGAGTGTAAGCTCCTTCTCCGAGGCCAGCTGCTCCTTCACCGGGGGTGTCTCCTCAGACGTCCGTTACTTCTGTACCCGTTCGGCCCACTGTTTGTGTGGCCGCATCTACACCCGTTGTCATGGCACCCTCCGCCAGGGCTATGCCGTCTCCTGAAGACATTTATCTAGCGACTGCTGTACCAGAGAATATCTCTCCAGAGGAGTATCGGTTGTCCCTGATACAGCCGAACCCCGAGGTTGGACCATCCTCCCAAGATCCCAACCGCTCTTACTTTTCACACTATGCACAAGATGGTACACCCGTGTATGCTTTTCCAGGTCAGTATGATGAGCACGGGGACATTTTGCGTCTACCCGCTCCTGAGGCTTACCTCCATGCTCAAGGTTTACCTTATAACCAGGCTTACAACCCACAAGGGCAACCTTTCCAAGGCCAACCTTCGAGCCAACCTGGCTATCCTTACGACCCACAGGGGCAGCCCATGCAAGGCTATCCTGCGGGCCAGCAAGGGCCGTCATACAGTCCGCAAGGACAGTACTATAGCCCTTTCGGTCAACCTGTACAGCCTCAGCTGGGGTACCAACCGGGACCGGTATATGGTCCTGGGGGGCAGATCCAGCCTTCTTAGCCTATGCAACCGCAATATCCTATTGTTTCTAACGTTGCATATCAGCCAAGACCATCCTACGGTCCTGCTCCAGGTCAAACCGGTTACCAGTAGTCACCTGGCCCTATTCCTCCACCAGGCCAACCGGCTCATCCGGTACAACCCGGTGTTCCGCCTCCCAGCCAACCGGCCCATCCGGTACAACCTGGGGCTCCTTTACAGCCAGGTCAACCTGCGCAACCGGCGCCGCCTGTCTATCCGGGTCAACCTGTTCACTCAGTTCAACCCTCTAAGCCGGGTCAACCTGTTCATTCAGGAAAACCCCCTCATTCTATTAACCCTACCCAGCAGCCGATTCATTCGATGCCGCAGCCAAATCAACAGCTGCGCCCTAGTTATCAGGCTCCGCAGGGTTCCACCTATCAGCAGCTGACTCATCCTCAGGGCAGTTATTATCCTCATGGTCAATCTCAACCGAATTATAACCACCCCAGAGGCTCTCAGTATTATCCTCCTCCACCCGGTTATACCTATACTCAGCAGCCAAATCCAAATGCTGCTTATGCAGGGCCGAATCCTAACCAGGGTCCACACCCTGGTTATCAAGCCCCACACACTGGTTACCAGCATCCAAATCAGTCTAGTTATACGACCTATACCCCCTACGGTTAGAATCCTACGGGACATAACCCATGGGGGCAAGGATATTCACAACCATTGTGGAATACGTCTACCGGTCCTCATCCTAGGTCTAGCATGCCGGTTAATCCGCCATTATCGTTCCTGGCCACCTTGGAGTTGCCGGATGTTTCAAAACTGACCAATGATCCGATTTTACATAATCCGTATTGGCCTCCGGTTCCTACCAAGATACCAGGTGATTGCCCCAAGTTTGAGGGAAAAGCTGGAGAGGACCCCCAAGCGCATGTGATGACGTATCATCTTTGGTGTTCGTCTAACTCTTGGGTCGATGACTCCATTCGTCTGCACCTCTTCCAGCGCACTTTGACTAGAGCTGCTGCTAAGTGGTACATAAAGTTATCCCGTGGCATCTTCCAAGATTTCAATTCCTTAGCCATGGCTTTTCTCACGCACTTTCAGTTACCGGTTCGTTATGAAGCCGGGACGCACCTCCTGACTTCTTTGAAGCAGGACAAGGCCACTCACATTTCTGATCACATCCATGAGTGGCGGCGCCATCGTAGACTGATCAAGTTTCATATACCTGATCAGATACTAACTCACTGGTTCACCACCTCCTTCGTGAACAAAATCACCCAAGATATTGCGATGGGAGCGTGTGTGACGGAGGAACAAGCCATTGCGCGTGCCCAATATCTGGATCTTGTATATTCTCAGTCCGGCACACTTTATGATATCTTGCCTGATGCCCCGCGGTCCGGAACCTCTAAGGCTCCGCCTACCCCTGCGGTGGATGGTGTCATTGGTTCTGTCTCTCAGAATTCGAAGAAATATTCGAATGGGAAGCAGAAGTCTAATTCTTCCAACAATGCTCCTGCTAATCCCGCCCCCTCCGATTCTGGTAAAACTGCGGAAGTGAATGCCGTTCAGGCCAATCCTACGGAGAAAACTTCCAAGGGGAAAAAGAAGGGCAAAGGAAAATCTAAATCTGATGCCCCAAAGCCAGAATCTAAATCTCGCACTGAGGATGGCTCTCAGCATAAACCGAAGTACCCTTGCCTCATTTGTGAAGGGGACCATTATACTAAGGATTGTCCACGACGATCCGAAGTCAGTCAACTTCTCAAGGGCTCAAAAGGGCCTCCGGTAGTTCTTAAGGAGCCATTCCCATCTCAGCAGACCCAGATGGTCGAACAATCGTCACCATCTGCACCATTTGGGTCCCAAGTTTTCATGATGAAGAGTGTTGCACCTATCTCTGTCGCTACGCGTTCGAAGGATTACAACGAATCGCGGCAGGCACCCGGGAAGGCAGTTGTGGATGGACCGCCTCCCCCACCTGTCTCCGGTTCGTTGGAAATCGAGAAGCCTACTCCTGAACCCGTTGTGAAGCCACCTTCTAAAGGTGTTCTTCGAAGATCTTCTTATAATCCGAATGCTCGGGCCGCTCAACATTACAACATTGTTGAGGATTTGGCACAGGCACCTTCTGCTATGTCTGCACTAGAAGTTCTTCAAAGTTGTCCTTCGCAACGGAAGGCTTTATTGTCTGCGATCGGTGGCATTGATCCCGCCGATTCGAGTCTTCTTACCTTCGATTTAGAGGATTTCTCTCCCCGACTTCCACATCAGATAGCTCTTGTTATTCAAGTCGGGATTAACGGTCTTAACATCCATAGGGCCATTGTGGATGAAGGTGCTTCTACCTGCGTCATGTCATCCGCTTGCTGGAAGGCCATTGGCTCTCAAACCCTTGCGTCATCTCCCAATGCCCTCGAGGCATTCGATGGTCGGGAATCCAAACCCCTGGGTGTTTTCGAGAGTTTAGCGACCACTTTACAGGGGAAGACTGTCAACGTGGAAGTAGAAGTAGTCAACGCCAGGCTCAACTACAATATACTTCTTGGCCGCAGTTGGACTCATGCCATGCTTTGCGTGCCATCCACCATCTTTTGACTTCTTAAGTTCCCTCACGAGGGAAAAATCGTCACGGTGGATCAGTTGTCCTTCTTCACCTCTACTTCCAAGAACAACGTACCATACGTGGATCAGATTCCAAATCCCCCTGACAGTGTTGGACCCGGTCTCTTCAAGGACCCCGTCCTCATCGGTATCTTTCCCGCACCACCACCGCACACCGCTCAAGTTAACATGATTTCCAGGTCCGATGACCCCTGGCTTATTCCTATGCCTGAGCAGGTGTTTGAGTTTGGAGAATCAATGCCCTTGACTCCAGTAGAGATCAGCTACTGTGAAATTGTTGCCGCATCTGATCCTCCACCTCCTCAGCATGCTCCTTTGAGCATGGCTCTAGATTTTTACTCTCAATCCCCCTGGCTTGGTCAGGCTGATTCGCCTGATCCTCTCAAAGATACTTTTACTTCCGATGAAGCCATCATTGAAACTATGTCTCTCGAGGAGCTGCCTTGGGGCGATGGACATCATCGTTCCTCTTTTATGCCCAGCTTGGGGGCAATGTCTGAATGTCTGGAGCGTTATGCATCTCAGGTTCCTACTACTCCTCTTCAAACGCCCATTTTGACGCATGAGGTCTTTTCGGAGGGAAACCTGAGTAATATCACTCAAACCATCCCGATCAACATCTCCGTCAAACTGGGGATCGTTGAGAATATTCACGTGGGAGTGACTTGTTCTCCTGATGAGATTCAAGTCTATAATGATATTTTCAAAGAATTCAGAGATGTGTTCGCCTGGTCCTACGAGGAAATGCCGGGGATTGATCCCAGTATCGTAGTGCATGAGATTCCAACCTATCCAGGTGCGAAGCCCGTGCGCCAACGCTTACGCCCCATGCATCATCGGAAAGCCACTACAATTAAGGCAGAAGTTGAGAAACTTCTGAACACGGGCTTTATTTATCCCATCCCCCTCACAGAATGGGTTTCTAACATTATTCCTGTTGATAAAAAGCAGGGTACTATTAGGGTCTGTGTTGATTACCGCGACATTAATCGCGCCTGTCCAAAAGATAACTATCCCACTCTGTTCATAGACCAGATTATCGACGAATGTGCCGGAAGTGAGATTTATTCCTTGATGGACGGTTTCTCAGGGTATAATCAGATCAATATTGCACCTGAGGATCAACATAAGACTACATTCATCTGTCCGTGGGGTACTTTCGCGTATAAAAAACTCTCGTTCGGCTTGAAGAACGCTGGAGCCACTTTTCAGCGTGCGATGTCTTATGCTTTTCATGACATTCGCCATATCGTTCAGCCTTATCTAGACGACTTGCCAGCTCATTCAGCTGCGTGAGAGGATCACCCTGAACACCTCCGCCAGATCTTCCTCCACTGTAGGCGCTACAATATTAGGCTCAATCCTCATAAGTGCATCTTCTGCGTGGATTCTGGCCATCTTTTGGGATTCGTAGTCTCTAAAGATGGAATTCGCCTTGACCCTTTAAAATTCGAGGCTATCATCAACCTCCCATCACCCTCCTCGTTATTTCAGTTACATAGTCTGCAGGGAAAAGAAAACTTCCTTCGATGCTTTATCCCGAACTACGCGGAGGTGGCTAAAGGATTCACACGCTTATTAAAGCAGAATGTTCCCTTCCATTGGGACGAAATTGCTCAGCAGTCCTTTGAGAAGCTAAAGGCGTTATTGGTTAATGCTCCTTTGCTTCGTCCGCCTGATTATCACCGCGATTTCACTTTATATCTCGCCGCCGCATTTAGCACCATTTCTATGGTTCTGGTGCAGGATGACAATGACGGTAATGAACATGTTGTTTATTATCTGTCACGGAACCTCCTCGATACAGAAACGCGCTATGCTCATGTCGAGAAGTTGGCGTTAGCCGCAGTACACGCTGTGCAGCGCTTTCGCCATTACATCCTGCTGCGCACGATAACAGTGGTTTCGAATTGCAACCCCATGACATATATTCTCTCTAGACAATTGCTGGGGGGCAAATACTCCAAATGGATCATTATCCTGCAAGAGTTTGACTTAGAGTTCACTACCACTAAGTCAAATAAATCACTTGTTTTCGCGGATCTTATATGCTCGCTCCCGACAGACTCTGCTCCTTCGTTTTCCGAGGATCATATCCCGGACGAAACTCTTTTCCTCATCAGTACTAGTGACCCTTGGTATGGCGACATAATCGTGTATCTTCAAACCTCCACATTTTGGTCTGAGTTGACTAAAGATGCCCGACGTCGGATTCAGCATCAGTCTCAACCCTATCGCATCATAGGAGATACCTTATACCGTATTGGAGTAGATTCGGTGCTCCGTCGATGCCTAACCTTGGAAGAGGCTGAAAGGGTTCTAAATGACTGCCACAGTGGCACCTGTGGTGGACATATGTTCGGATATGCTACTGCCCAGAATATTCTGCGAGCAAGTTATTTCTGGCCGTCAATATTCAAAGACTGTATCGTTGCAGTCCGTAAATGTTACGCGTGCCAGCTGTTTCAGCGCAAGATGCGCGTGCCGCCTCTCCCTTTGCATCCTGTTATTACCGTCGGCCCTTTTGCGAAATGGGGCGTGGATTTTATGACGTGTAACGCTCACTCGGCCGGGGGGCATGCGTATATCATTGTCGATGTCGACTACTTCACTAAGTGGGCCGAAGCGATGCCTACACTAGCTGCCGACGGTAAGACAGCTGCCCAATTCATATTCAACCATATCATTGCACGTTTCGGGGTCCTGCAAGCCATCGTTACTGACCACGGTACTCATTTCCGAGATTATATGATGGCTAAGCTGACTTCAAAGTTGGGCTTACGTCACGATAGCTCAACGCCGTATTACCCATAGGCAAACGGCCAGGTTGAAGCAGTGAACAAGGTTCTGGTCACTATGCTTCAACGAACAGTTGGAATCCACAAATCCAATTGGCACCTCCAACTTTTCTCAGCTTTATGGGCATACCAGACATCTGCAAAGAGTGCAACTGGATTCACACCATTTCAATTGGTGTATGGTCTGGAAGCAACTCTTCCGGTTGAATGCGAGATTCCTTCGTTGAAATTAGCTGTAGAACTTCTACCCGACACTTCTGCCGAGGAAGAGCGTCTTTTGTATCTGGAACGGTTAGATGAAAACCGCCGCTTAGCTGCTTTAGTTATTGAAGCACAAAAGAAGCGGGTCAAAGCTCACTTCGATCAATCGGTTTCTCCTCGTTCCTTTGTTGAAGGAGACCTCGTCCTCCTGTACGATCAAGCACATGATAAGCTTGGGGCTGGAAAGTTCCAACCTATGTGGCATGGGCCCTACATAGTAAAACGCGTTTTGAAGAATGGGGCTTATGAGCTTATAGATTATGAAGGAATTCCGCTGGCGCAGCCCAGAAATGGGCTGTACCTCAAAAAATACTATGCCTGAAGTGATTTTTGGTGTGGTGTGTGTACATAAGTGTGTGTTTTTCATTTGTGTGCATGTGTGGTGTGGTTTGCAATGTAAACATCTTTCTGCTGATCGAGTCTTCCTGATTGTGCAGATGTCCATTCATCCGTTTGTTGGTTTCGCGGATGGTGCCTCCCACAGTACCAGGAATCTGTCTTCAGCAGCCTGGGTAATCTACGATCCTGCTGGTGAGTTGGTCAACTTGCAAGGTGTGTGTTTGGGACGTACTACAAATAACATCGCGGAATATAGTGCTGTATTAGAATTATTAACCGAGGCTGTGAACCTTGGTATCCGTGAATTACTTGTGTATCTAGACTCGCAACTTGTAGTATTACAACTGAACGGTCATTATTCGGTCAGAAACCCATCCATCTTATGTCTGTATATGCGTATTCGTTTACTGGAAAGAAATTTTGATTATATTACATACCAACATATTCCCAGGCATATGAATGTGTTAACTGATGCAGTAGCTAATTTGGTTTTAGATAGACATTTTTGCAATTTGTAAATCATCATCACATGAAAAGAAAGATCCATCCAGAAATAGATATGTATATATATATCGAAATGTTTACATAGTGTGCATCACAGTAAATCAAAAAATATATATGTTCGTCTTAATACATCTGGAGACAACATGTCTCTCAAAAAATATGCATGATAAAAGTCCTAGGAGTCTAATCCGCATGGTGCTCATGATAACAAGTAACTGCACGCACTAAGCATCTCAAAATTCGGTGGAGGTGACTGGGCACTCCCACCGTGTGTCTCTAGTACGCCATCGGTACATCCGCCAGCCGGGCGTAGTCTGGGATCCCTCGGGCGATGCTCTCGAGATTCTGGATTAACTCTCCCCCCTCTGCACCCTCTGCCTGAGGATCAGGTGCGGGAAGAGTCCTCCGTGCGATAGGAGACATACCGGCTGGTCTCTCTGGACCCACGTCTGCATGCATATAAAATATGTCAGGAAGAACATGTATTAACAAAAAAATCATAAAATATAAAATCAAAAAGAGAAGGGGTCATACCCAACTCCTCGTCCCAATCATCTCCCTCCGGCAGTGGGAGATCTGGATCACCAGTGAAATCGGTACCGGCATATGGCCAGTCTTCCACTACGATTAGCTGACGCCGCAACCACCCAAAAAACTCTGGCCTCCAGGACATCTGTTGGCCCCCTCCAGCTCTGGGCATCAATGCTGCCCAGCGAGCCATTCTTGGCTCTCGTGGAATAGGCTCAGCTACTATGGCCCCTTGGCCCTGGAAGATTGGTAATCGTTCCAGAATGAACGATACCAGAATAGAACCATAGCCAAACTATTTCAGCTTGGCTTGTTTGCATTTGGTCAGTTGCCTCTTTATGTTTATCGTCACTGCTGTGGCCCAGTCGAATAATAGAGGAGTCATACACTCTGAGGCCAACCAAAGTTGGGCCTTTGTGGCCTCATGCGGTGCCTACAACCCCGCAGCCCGCGTGATGGTATGCAGCACTACTCTCAGTGCCAGATCAGGAATGGTATGGATGTCCACCTTTCCACTTCCAGATCCCAGTTGTGCCCCTCGGCACACTCGTGCCATCACTTGCTCCATTTTCTCACCAGATGGTCTGCTCCCTGTCAGTATGGGCACTGGACCTCTGCGTGATAATCCGGTTATGAAGTACACGTCAGCAACTTCCAGTTCTAACACTTGGTCTCGCAGTTTGAATACTTGTTCATCTGCGTCCCACATATTGATCAAGTACTGTAGAAGCTCGGGCTGAGCTCGTAAACAAGGTGTTAAGAAGAACTTTTTTAGCCCACAGTTCCTGAGGGCGTTCATGCAAACTTCATTTTCCATGGCTTGTTCATCTTCTTCACCGTGCTCCCTTTCTTTCCACTCAATCACCATTTTGCTCGGTTCACTGCATCAACATGGTCAAAACCCTTAATTAGATCTCTGATGAGCTTCAAATTTCATCCAATTTGATTAAAAATCTCGAATTTTTAGGCGAAAATTAAGGTTCCTCCGCTGGCGCGGCTGTTTCCTAAACAGTCGTGCCAGCTGGCGCGAGCCCTTTGCATGTAAAAGCTCATTAGCGCAGGTCCGTGCCCGATACCCACGCCAATGAGCGGAGCCCAAAAATTTAAAAAGTGGCCTCAGAAGTCTAATGCATAATGGAAAATTGTTAAAAAATGGATTGAAATGGAGTGCAAAGAAGCGCCTCTTACCTGGAACTGACGGAACTCGGAATGGTAGCCCGGATCGGTCGTAATCACTGTCAGAAGTTTGCACACCAAACTAGACCACTGCTACTCTTCGGTGAGGTAAATAGTAAAAAGTAATTCTATTTTTACCATTTTACATATTTATAACTTTTTTAACTCAAAATAGGTTTTGAAAGTTATTTTTCCGAATATTTTAATGTATTTGTGTCGAAAATGGGTTTTACACTTGCCTTTTTGTGCAGCAACAGGTCTTTCATGCAACTGAAACGGTGAAACGAGTTGTATTTTATACTTTTTCGGACTCGGTAAATACACGAAAAAGTCACTCTGGAGTCATCTTTCAGCTCTTTTCTGACTCTCTAAATATGAAAAGATCGCCGAGGCCCTTGTCGTTTTGATCTCGTTAAAATGGACACGAATCGACATCCACCCAGTATAAGTTTAACCCTTTTTCGGGCTGGGATGGATTGATTACGAAAAAGGAATACCCTAGCCTATCGCGACTAGGAGGTTTTCTCGGGTATTGTTTTCTACCTTTTCGGATCTGGGGAACTATTTACGAAAAGGGACCTGTGGAGTTTTCTTTTCCGCTGTCTTTTCAAACTCTCTAAACATGAAAAGACGCCGAGTTCTTCCTTTGTCAGACTCGTTAAACCCTGATGACATCGGAAATTGTCAATCATGACGTTATTCGAGTTTTTCCTTCCTAGGGCTCGTTAAATGTACTAGGATGGATTCGTCCGAAGGACGGGTTTATATGACAAGCATATGGTATCCTCTTCAAGCTTGTGTAAAAATAAAGAGGTACTCACCGAAATGGTGGGGGAAAATGGAACCATCATCGTTGTCGTGTCGGCAGTATGTCGCTCTTGAACATGGCACTTGTCTGCATTCGTGTCGGGTTGGGGACATCTCATCTCGTTCTTCACTTTGCCTCCGTGGGTTTGGATAATCCCTTTTGACCTCTCATCTGCTCATTGCCTCGTCACCATGACCTCTGATCCGTTGATGTCAAATACTGCAAAGTCCACTGTCGTGCCGTTTACATGTTCAAGAGAAGTTGACCTCTGCAAGTATCAACCTTCCTCTGATTCTCATAAGATCCTGATTCACAAAAAACATCATGTTCCTCTGTCTCGTGTCGATGATGTGGGAAACATTATGGCCCACCTTCGATCAAGGTCACTTCCTTTCGACTTCAGCTCACTATCCAGGAAGATGGTCTAGAGACTCTTTCATGGTACCTTGGAGCCTGCATGCCTCAATGGCAGGTTCGTCGCATTCGACGTGAGGTTTTCATCATTGGCCTCCGATCGAGTGATTCTACGAGTGTTCGACACCAGCTCATTGATTCACACGCCGTAGATTGTACATATAGTACCTTGAGGGCCATTGTCATTATTGGTGGTTCCTCTCGCGTCTGTTAACAGCTTTCATCATTGGCTGGTAATCAGGCGATGTTCTTGCATGTTTGACTTCAGCTCACATATTCGCATGCTTGAACTTGTACTTTTTTCGGATCGATATGGAGCGCAAGACCCTGGATTGTGTCTGTTGTAATCCAGGCTGCGACATTGTGGATTATTATGATTATTTACATGACTCATTGATTGGATGGCTGTGACCATACCTGAGTCTATTTATCGATCTTCATTGGATGGATGCGTCCATGCCTTGGATCTAGATTATTGTACACTTTGTTATGGATGGCTGCGCCCATACCAATAATATATATCGTGTATCTGAGACATCAGTTGTACTTCGCTCCACAGGTTTTCCGATGGCGGTGTTTTCAGTCGGCATGTTCTCGTAAAGCATTTCACCCCTCTCTCTCTCTTTCGGGCCTCATGCTTTAGGGGGCATCTGTTACACAGCAATTTGTCACTGTCCCTACAATCCCCATCTCGCACATTGGAGGGCTCATTCCGTGACCTGTGGACAGAGTTAAGGCTTGAAAATACTTTCATTGCATCCCTCTGAAGATGAGCTTTAATTTCCCTAAAGACATCTCCCTGCAAAAAACCCTAAAACTAGCTCTTTTTCCATTGGCGTGGTTCCATAGTTCAGCCCTCGCGCCAAGAGGGAAATCCTCCAAAGAGGGCGCACCAATTGGCGCTCTGTCATAGAACTGTACCCGTGCCAACCATATTAAGAGGTGTTTTTTAAAAATAAAAGGCGGAAATTTCATCCTAACAAATTACTGGGCTGATTTCTATCTTGAGTTGGGAGGTTTGGCTACGGATTTCCATGGAGAGGAAGTGGTTTGCCACCTCTCATGGAAGCTTCCTTGATGATAGGCCCAATCCCATAATTATAGGGATCCCAACTCCCCTTCCTCCTTCTATAAAAGCTTGCCCATTTCCATTGCAAGCTAGTTCCAAAGAGTGGCAGAATTTCTAAGTTCCCAAGAGCTTTCATGCTACAAAAGCCTTCTTGATTCCCTAAGGCCAAATCCAAGCAAGGAGACTATTGCCAAGTATCTGGAGAGAGAGGCTTGTCCCATCCCTGACAGGCTTTTTCGAGACATGTTGTGCTGACGACCCTCTAAAGGAGAATGCTGCATCGAAGCTATGGTTGTATTCTTCTTTTGACTCTTTAATGATAAGCGACTATCGGTTATGGTTCCACTCTTGTTCTTGATCATGTTCATGAGTTATATCCTCTTCGACTGATATATAGTTGTATGCAATAGATTTTATGCTTGCGTTTGTGTTGTTTCTTTCATGTGCAGGTGTCCGATCATGGAGATCGTGAGGATTGTGATCTGTCAGGGCAAAGGAACGGGAGCACCACCTCTTCTACAAACGACAGCGTTGGATTCCAGGTAAGCCTTCCTCGCAAGTCGGTTTATTTACAATTAGGAACCTGCACTGTAGCGTGTTTTATTGTTGCTAGACCCGATCTGGGCTAGTAGGGATCGCCTCTGTCCGCAGAGGGGATTTACCTCCTCAACAGCAAGTCTATGTCTAATCTCAGTTGTGAACTGATGATTGGGTCCAAAAGGCAATTTACAAGTGATAGCAGACATTGCAAGACTGTGAGCATGCAAATTTTGTTTTCTAGGAATTTTCGCAAGTTGAGCCTGTAGAAAAGTATTGAGAATTTCCACAATTGTTTCTCTGTATTGTTTTAATCTGGGGTCTTTTGTTGAACATTCACCATTGATCTATTGAATAATTAACTCAAAGTCTCCTATGATTGATACTCTAATTGCTCCTAAATTTTTGACATGTTTAAGCCCTAGCAAAAGAGCCTCATACTCTGCCATATTATTAGTACATCTAAAGTTCAATATATAAGCATGGCCTTCAGCATGATCATTTTCAACATTATGTATCCAAATTCCAGCTCCTGCTCCTAACTTGTTTACTGAACCATCAAATTCTAAATGCCACAGAATTTCATGTTCATAATCTTCATCAACTGTTTTAACATGTTTCTTAACAGGGAGCTCTGGTTTTTCAGTGTTTTCTGGTATTTCTTGAATGTCTGATGTTTCTTTGTTTTCAGAAATTTCTTTGATTTGAACAGTGGATTTATTTGCAGTTTCTGTTTCTGGTGCTTCTAGTTCAGTAGGAAGGTCATATTCAGCATTATAAAGGATGACTGAGTCCATATCAGAATGTACTTAGTAGACAGGGAAGTTTTCAGGTTTCTCGTGACTACTGACTAAATATTTCATCAAGGTCTCTCTGTATAGTCTTTTAGGTTGACCAAACACTGAAATAGTTGCGTATGACATATCTAATTGAATAGATCCTCTGAGTTTGGCACCCCAGGATCTGGACAACAACAGACCATATTTTGGAGGAATATCTGCTATTACTATATCCATCAGAACAGATTTCGTAGGGTATTGCACTAAAGTAACACACAGATCTTTAATCAAACCTAAACATCTTACCTGACTTGAATCAAAAGAAAAAAGATCTTTATATGGTCTGGTAATGTCTAGGTTTAATCTTTCCATCACAGCCTTGGGCATTAAATTATGAGACGCTCCAGAATCAAGCATGGCATTATGAAGTATTTTGTCATGAACATTCAAACTCACATAAAATGGAGGAGTTCCTCCACTTTCTGGTTTGCCATTTACTTCGGGGCCAAAAATTAGTTTGGGTTTATCATCAAAAACATTTACTGAATCATCCATTCCAGTAATGTTAAGGGATCTGCTGATTTGGCTTCTATAGACATCATGTTTAGCTAATTCTACTAATGGAACAACTATCTTTAGTTTGCCTATTTCAGCTTCTAAATTGAAATATTTTTCTGTTTGAGCTCTAGTGTTTTGAACAGTTGGATTTTCTCTATTTTTTGGGTCTTCAGTTTTTTTCTCTTTTTCATGAGTGGGATTATGAGTTGAAGGTGTTTCTGAATTAACTTCTGCTGGTTCTTCTAGGTTTCCTGCAGGAGGAAAAGTATTAGAAAGTTGTTTATTATTTGGTTGATTATCAGACACATCTTCAATTATTGGATTTGCGGGGTTAGGACTTGTTCTAGAAAGAATTTGTACTAGAGGAGTGTTAGTTTTACCTTTGATGTTTTGTTTTACAGCTTTCTGTTTGCTACTCTTTGGCACGTCAATCCGTCTGCTTCTTAAATTGTATTGTTTATGAACTTCATAAATTGTTGCATCATATCCTTCTTTAAAATCAAAAGTTTCTCCTGAATGAGTTTGAAATGTTTCAAGAATATGATTTTCTTGATCTTCTTGAGATAGGAAAACTTCTGGTTCATTCTTGTTTTCAGTCAAATTATTTATTTCAACATCCTCAGTAGGTTCCTCAGAAGATGAACCTTCTACGAAATTTTCCTGGAATGGTGGCCTGATGTTTTGGCTAGGAACTTTTTTCCCAGTATTTTGGTTTTGATTTCTTCTGAAGTTTGGGTTTCTAACAACATTTTGACCATCGCCAAAAGAATTTCTTTTGATTTTCTCTACTCTGTCTCCCAGTCTTTCCATCCCTTTAATAATTGCATCCAGCTTTCTTTCAAAAGCCGAAGGCTCTTCGTTCATAGGCATCCTTCTTTCAGCTCTAGCTCTAGCTCGTTTTTCTATGAGGTTAGCTTCAACACTAACAACTATGCTTTGCATCTCTTCTAGAGTTTGAGGGGCTCTTTCCCTAAGTGAATATGCTATGTCAGAGTCAAATCCATCAGGGAATTTAACCAGTCCTGAATCCGGGGGAGGTCTAAGATTTTGGGGAACAACGTTGTAGGCTTCGTTAAATCTAATGATATAATATTGCACTGCTTCATTAGGTCCTCTTTTCAATTTTCAAAAGTCAGATAGGATTTGAAGAGGGTCTTTCTTCTTCTCCCATCTATTTAAAAATGATCTATACAGGGCTGGTAAGTCAGCAATATTGTTTGGAGCAAGAGCCCTAAACCATGTCCTGACTTGCCCAGTAAGACTCTGAACAAAAATTCTCATTCGTACATCGTCAGCATCTATTTCATAGAATTCAAAGTAATCTTTCATCCTTTTGGTATGTTGTTGAGCAGTGTAAGTACCGGCACCATCAAAAGGGGTAATTTTACTCTGATAATTCTGAGGCAAAGCAGCAGGGTTCCCTGGCAACCTTAACGAAGCATATCTGTTGGCCATTGGAAGGTGTAATGGAATAACAGGTGATGATGGTCTGGAAGTAGTGGGTGGAGGAGTAGAAGGAGTGGCTTGTGTTTGAGAAGTTTGGGGAAAAGTAGATGAACTTGGGGAAGCTGCAGTAATCACAGAAGTGTCTGAAGTTTCTTCAAAGGTCAGTTCAGATTGGATGGAATTTTGTAAATACTTGTTAAGATGTGAAGTGATAAATTCAAATTGCAAATCGTCAAGAAATAATGGATCCGGAACAGTTTTAGACAACTCAGATTCAGAAAAAATTATGAATAAAGATGTTTCGAATCGCTCATCAAAAGGTTCTTCGTCAAAATAAATAATCTTCACAGGACAAGATTGTGATCTAACAAGAGGTTGGGAACTTTCAGAGCTTCCCTGACTCTCTTGTCTTCTCATAATTCTGGGAATCAGATTTGGCTTCTCAAATATAGGTGGTGGGTTAGGGTCAAGATTTGACCTGGTATAACGAATCCTTTCTGAAGCCAGTTTTCTGGATGATTTATTTTTTGGTTTTTTGTTTTAAAATAAAATGAAAGTACAACTTCTACAACATCTTCAAGAAATTTAAGATTTTTAATTAAAATTTTCTCAAAGATTTATTGAACTAGAGAGTCTGATTGAATGTTTGAAACTAAAGTTCAGTTATTAAGCTAAACCAGAGATAGACTGAAGCAGCATTTATTTACTATGCAATTGCAGAGCAAAAGCATTTCAAAGGCTACCTGGCTGATCTTCAGGCTCTATCTGTAGCTTATAAGCAAACAATATTGACAATAAAGATATTTAGATCCCCAGTATGGTCGCCACTATGTTATCACTCAGATTTTCCTTGAAGTTGTTGGAAGAGGAAAGGGGTCCGAGGTAACCACAAACCAACCTTCAGATACAGAATCTAGCCAATCTGTATCCAGAGAGGGCTCTCTCTTTATGATTTAGTTTTTGTTTTTAGAAAATATTAGGCTAGTTATAAGTCCAGGGGTTTTGTTTGAATTTGAATGGTGGAATCTGCCAACTGAGGGTAAATATTGAGTATTTCAGGCCATTGGGCTATGGAGTCGAAAAGATGGCTTTACTGGATTAAGTTTTTACACAAAAGATGGCTTTGCAGGGCAAGATAGCCAAAACAAAGAACAATTTTAGATATTAAAGTGAATGGAATGGATTTTTTAAATAGATGAAAGGTAATTAAGAATCTTTCAACATGTTTAAACGAGGGAAAGTGAGCGATTACCAATAAAGAGAAATTAAGAATTCTTTACTAAGTAATCAAATGCTTAAACCAGAGAAACAAGAGCAATTAAGAATTCATTGTTTATGACCAGTTTAGAAGAAAACATTTAGAATAATAACAATTGAAATCAGAGTACACTTAAGCAATTTCTGATTTAATCCTTTTTGTTAATTATTCAGAAATGAAACACAGTGATATAGTAAACATATATAAAACTTAAAACACAGGATAGAAATGACTTATTGAACTGTAGTCTGACACATGAATCCTGCAAAAAGTCTTGAGCTTCAATTCATCATCCAGCAAGCCACGAAGAAATTTCTCCAAAAGCACTTTATTCCAAAAGTCAATGTTACAGAAAAGTAGAAGAATCCACCCTCAATAATCCGATTGAGGGCTTATTTATACAAAAAATCATACAAAATATCTCTTAGAAAAACGAGATATAATCTAAGATGAATCACAAATAAGTTACAATAAAAATGGAGACAGATGGTCTCATGGATAAGACAAGAAGTAACCGATGTTGTGTTGTTCCCTCCTTTCGAGAATGTGCTGGAGGCTGGACCTATATTTTAGCTCTTCGTTGTCCTCTTCAGTAATTTTGTTCTAACTGACTTGCTTCACTGATACTCTTTTTTTTTACTGATACACTTTAACTGGACTGATACTCTTTAACCTTTGTTTTTTCCTTTATCCTTTATATTGTAGCAAATAGGCAAAATTTGATATAAGGATAAATTTTTACAAAAGTTCCAATAGATCTTCCCACCATTTATCTTCTGTTATTTTGGTCCGTTGAAGCTTCCTTAATGCTTCATCAGCTTCGGTATATCTGAAGAAATTAGGCTGATTAGGAAACAAATGTCTTACCTCATGTTCCAAATAAAACAAATTCTCTAATCTGTCATGAAGATTCCTTCCTGTAGGTAATGTTGCTTCTAATGAAATGTTTGAGGAACTAGAAATGGAATAATTGTGAGCATGTATGTCCAGTTTTTTGACATAAGTTTCCAGGTCCATTATTTTATCTCCTGAAACCATAGGGTTGGGCAACCCTTTATTTAATAAAACATCAAACCTTTCTCTGAAAGCAATGATTTCACTTTGCATGTCAAAGCACCTTCGTTCCAAATTTTGCATAAGAGTTCTTTTAGTAAAAACTCTTTTGATTTCCAAGATTGTTGCAGTTCTGTCTTGAATACCCAAATCTGCAAGTTGTTGTCTGGTTTGGGTGTTTAGAAACTGTATAAGCTGATTGGCTTCCTCAAGCCTATTTCCTAATTCTTCTCGTGTATTCTCAACTTCATCCAGAGCTACTCTGACCAAATCATTATGCTCGTACATTATCTGGATTGAGGACCAGATATCTTTTATTGACTGAATAATATCATCCCAAAGAATGTCATTTATTTCTCTTAAAGGTTTCTCCAATGTGAGATCCCTTTCCAAAGCTTTAACCAATTTTTCCAACTTTTTGACTTCTCTTGTTTTGTCAGCAACAGTCATTTTTGAAAGATCATATTTCTGTTCCAAACTAATAAGTTGTAACTTTGTGTGATGAAGTTCTGTTACTTGAAGTTTTAAGTCATTCATTTTCTTTACTAATTCCTCTGTACTCAAAGTTGAAGTATTTACCTGTGACGGCTCTGCTGGCTGACCTGTTGGTTGACTTGTTGTACCTGTAATAACCACTGCTGTAGATACTGGAACATTGGTCTGCTTGTCTTTTAAAGCTTGTTCCAGTTCTTTTTCTGTTTCAATTAGTTTCTCATTCATTTTCAAGAGCAACTCCATCATTTCTTCTTCAAAATTATTCTTTATTACTTCTTCAGTTTGAGGATGTCTGGAGGCTGGAAATTTCAACTGCTTTCGCAAAGCAGCAATGTCATCATCTTTTTTCTTTATTAATGCTTCTATGCCTTTCACATCCTTTGGATTGTGTCCCAAACCAATTATTATTTCTTCCAATGTTTTTATCCTGTTATCTTTGGCTTGAGAAGAAGCCTTTTCAAGCTGCAATTGTGTATTGGTGTTCTCCAAAGAATCCTGTAACCTATGAGCTGCCATTGCCTTATCGGGGCCAAAGTAGAGGTAGAGCGATAAAAAGGTGTCTTTGTAACTCCTAATTACCTCACATTAATTGTCAACCCAGGGACGACTTTTTATTTCAAGAGTGTACTCAGTCTGAGGCGGCTATTTACTCAAGAGTAATGTTTGTGAAGATGTAGTATAAAAATACAAATGCAGAAATAATAAATGCTTGAAAAGAAATCTGCTTGAAAAGAAATCTAATTACAAATGACAGAAATGTAAAGACTACACTACAGCAACCTTGCTAGACATCGATTAGGGATGCAGTAGTAATAACTCTTTCCCCTAAAAATCGATGTGAGATGACCAAATCTGGGGACCTGGAATGATTAGCTCTGCCCTCTACAGTTTAGAGATCTCAAAGCAAGTGAAAACAACTCAAAGGAAATGAAATCTAAAACGCAAACTGGAAAGGAACATCAATCTAAAAGCAATGAACAGGAATTGAATAGCAGCGTAAAATAAACAGGGAATTCAATTCATAACCAAGAAAACTAGATTTCTACTCTTTAATCTTGTCGACAGCCACGCAACAATCAACTATCGTAATTCATAAACAAAAGGAACAACAACTGGAATTAGATACAGAAAAACAACATTTTATAACAATTGAATCATGAATCATGTTTCTTGTAAAGAATGG
The DNA here is from genome assembly GCA_034641835.2 of Pinus albicaulis. Classification (NCBI taxonomy): domain Eukaryota; kingdom Viridiplantae; phylum Streptophyta; class Pinopsida; order Pinales; family Pinaceae; genus Pinus; species Pinus albicaulis. Next base: position 348,920,509 of record CM076574.1, on the reverse strand, counting down.
AATAACAATGACTCTGTATTTGATCCAATTAGCAATAACTCAATTCTTTAATTGTAATAAATGAACTTCACACAACAGAAATAAACTAATAGAAATACAAACAGCAGATCGCTCCACCAGGGCCGGGCCCTCAACCACCGGTGAAGCGTTGCTGTGCTTTACTCCAGCGCTTGAGAAATGGAACAACAGTGAACTCCTTTATTAATCAGGCATTAATAATGTTTACAAATAGCTCACACTCTCTTAACAAGAGCCGATGCACAATTCTGCAAATTACAATAAGAAAAGTCTCTCCATCCCCCATACACAATACATGCTTCTCCTTTTATAATCAGAAGGAGGAGAAATTGAATAGTAAATACAATCTCCCATAACAATATTGGATTTCTTCCAACCAATTGATCAACAAAAAAATAGATTTACATCCATCTTTCAACAACAGCAAGTCGAATTTGGCTTTGTAGCTGAGATTTGGAGGACGGCCGCAACCACGGAACTGAGAAAATCGTGCTCAAAGAACTCTGTGAATCTCTCAATACAGGCCGAATTTGGGCAAACCGTTCTTTGTTAAAGTTAATTGGGTCCGTTCTGGACAAAACCCATGTCCCGGATTTTCCAGATTCGTCTTCATTTGCTCAGAATCTCAACCGCAAAACTGTCACTCCTTATTCCAGCGCATTTCTGAGTTGGCACTTTTAATGATCAAATCTTCAATCTGGAAATTATCTTTGAGGCTAAAAATGGTGAATAATGTTATAACCAACTTATTAAAACCATCATTGATAAAATAATTCATAATCATCAATTTATTAGAAATAAAGGAAGATAAATAATATTCATCCAGAAGAGCATAAATCATTTATAAAATGGATTTAAATAATAAATTATAATAAATGACGTGATGAAGAATGGTAGAAATGGGTGGAATAAGCGTTCACAAGTGATAATAATAATGGCATATTAATGGCCCAACATACCCCCACACTCAATATGTTGCATGTCCCCATGCAACGAAAACTGAATATATTGCATGTCCTCATGCAACCCAAAGACAAAAACCCATGTGTTAACCAAGCAATAAAAAATATGTTCATCTCAGCTCATGAAATGGATAGAACAAATGAATTCTTCCTTAATTAATGAATATTCACTTTTAGTAATCTTGATGAAGGCATAACAATTTTTATATTGAAATTCAACTATATGTATGAAGTTGCAGCAAAATATGATATAAGTAACAGCAAACTTCATTAACCATTTTCTCAAAAACTACAAACCAAATTTTGTTGAAATGTTGCAAGTAAGTTTATAATATATGAATGTCTCAATGATCCAAAAATCAGATCGTTTTGATGCACGGATCATGAGATATAAACAAAATGGCTGTAGGTGAGAGTGCATGATTTCCGAAATTTTATGAACCAATTTATCTTGAAATTATCTAGGTTTGTATTAATGATACGTCTGCATTTTCCAAAAATCACAAGAATTGAGTTCATGGTTTTTTTAAAATATTATGGAAATCAATTTCTGCATTGTGTAAAAATGAAATTGTATGCCTTAAATGAGAAAGAAAATTGAAAACATCCATCATGCGTAGCAATTCCTCCCCCTCTCTGAAAAATTAGCATGCCCTCATGCGATGCTAGAAAACAAATAGAGGTGGTTGCTACCAGTTGTTGAATTCTATGCTTGGTGTAAAACAACATGGAATAAGGGAGGTGTTGAGAGTGAATAAGAATAACAATGGATGATAAAGAAGATGAATAACATGGTCATAAGAAAGAAATGAATGAAAGGAACACTCCCCCATACTCGAAAATGATATGCTGCTGAAAAAGGGAAAGGGGTAAAGATGTGGAATGAAGGATGATAAATAATGCTCAAAATGGATTTTCATGAAATTCTCCTAAATTCGTAATAAATCAGAAAATTATGCTATTTTACCTCAAGTTTTACCTCCCAAAATGTGGAATGACATATATGGACTGGCAGTTGTTGAAGCTGATGTAGGCAGAGTTGGTGCTGAAAGTGATGCAAAAGGTGGAATCCAGGTAAGCACATCATGTCTGAAGAATTGTTCACGTGCGCGAGCCTCTTCTGTTAAGTGCAATAGTGTGGTCATGCTATGAATAGAATTCTGCCCATACTTGTTGTTCTCCTGTAAACAAAGCACTATTTTGCATACAATGTTCTTGAATCCATAGTGTTAGTTTTGAATAGAAATAGATAAGATGCATGCAAAACTTTCAATCAGAAAAACTTATGTATACATGCAATACTAATATTTTGGCAAATCAACAAGTGATGGCAGAGTGCAGTAATCATATCGCATGCAATCCCATAATGCATACATTCCCCCTCCAATTGGAAAAGGAATTCCATGACCATAAAGCGTATGAGAGGTGTTGTGCTGAGAGCAAGGCAAGGGAATGAACAATATTGCAGTAAATAAAGCAAAGTACACATATCAATGATAGGACAACGAGAGTTATGATTATAATGAGAGCAGAGTGTGTAAAGATAGTTATGAATAAGAGATAGGACGCTAAACGAAAAAGGACAACAATATGCTAAAAAGATGCTTAACTGACAGCATTCTAGCTGAAAATGATGTGATTGATCTAAAAACAATTTCTCATGCATAAAGGTTCAAAACAGGGAAAAAAAATTAAGGAAATAACTTCTCTGATAAAAAGAAAAAAATAAGAAAAGGGTATTATAGTAATAATTGACGATAAGATATAACTTCAATACCATAAGCAGAGCCGCTGCTGCCAGCAGGCGTCCATAGCCTCGGCAGGGTTGCTTTTTAACCCATATGAGCCAGAATCCTCAATTTATAACTAGAGAGTTACGTTGTTGTTCTACAGAAGAGATCAATGTGCTGGCGTGGTAACCAGATAACCACATTGCCATTCACTGGGATGTAGCAAAAGTGATCAGGCCGGCTCGTGATGAGACCTCCTGTTCCAAGGATAATTGGGCTATCCAATGGATCATAACCCTGGTGTGGTGGCCATAATGGGAATGTCACTTTCTTACAACCTTATGAACATGGTAGGTTGGCTCGTAATGAGACCCCCTATCCTTCATCTGTGAACAAAATTTTGTTGTTATTACACAATTTTATGATAAAAAGAGGGAGGCTCAGTACTCCTTAAGAGCAGGGATGGTGGAAGAAGTTGAACATGTCAATAGAAAAATATACTCATAATCTCATTTATTACAGACAGAGAAGATTATAATCCAGAAGGGTGGAACCAGCATGGTATTAAGATGATCAATCAATATCATGTTCAACAGAAAACAATGCAGTAAAGTAGTATATAAATAATTGTGTCGCTTTTGAAAATAATCTATCATCAAGGAGCTGTCCTGTTAAAGATCATAACATGAATGATATTAATTTGCCTCAATAGAATCCATAATTCTCGTCCTCATAAAAGTAGTGTACTTCATGCCATGAAAGGGAATCAGTAAAATGTGGTTGAGATGAACTAGGAATAATCCCACAAGAGGAAGGAAGGGTTGCTCCCAAAGTGTTGCTTCTTTGAAGGAACAGCAAAAACACTCAAAAAAAAGTGTTGTTCCTTGTAGGGAACAACAAAGGAAATGCACACCAAAAAGAAAAAATACACACAAAAAAGTGTGAAAATGCAAATGTCGTTCCTTTGGAAAAAGGAACAGCAAAATGGACAGTCATACAATGCAAACATGCAAAAAAACAAATTAGTTGTTCACGGTATTGATGCTGAGGATGAGTTACACTTTGAATGAAGCAACACCTGAAACACAAAATATAAGAGAAATTAGAAAAGAAACAACATTTAAAAAAAAAACAATATGTAAATAAATAAATTAAGTTACAACAGCTATGATGTTATGTCAAAAAAATGATTTATTCGAAAAATGTTTTGGCAGCAAAGACATGACATGAATCTTCAAATGGAAATCAATTCTTCATTTGTTCTATTATGAGTCCGTTGGGTAATGAGTTGGATGAAATTCCTTTGTTTTATTAAAATTTGTTTCAAGAATCACTCGTCCATAAATTGACCTTCTTTATTTTCCCAAGACCTGCAAAAAACGAGTGTCTACCTGCAAGAAAACATTAAATCATGGAGAAAGAGAGGTGCGCGGGCTCCCCTAATCCAAGAATTATGCAAAAAAACTAAAAAGTAGTTACTCTGTAGAACAAATCCACGGAGAAAATAACAAAGTAAAATATATTTGTTACCTGCGGGAGAGCAGTGGCCAATCATGCTAACCTGCAGTGTTTTAGTCACAACTTCTTTGTTTTTCGTCCAAATTGAGTGATTCCAAAGCCAAATGAGAGCTAATTCAAAGGTTAATATCCAATAGCAACAGGTTTTAAAAATTCAATGATATGATATGTCAATTTTACTTAGAACAACCTGCATAACAGAGTCATTTTCGCTTACCCCACTTAGAACAACAGTGAATGTTTTAAGCATAGATTCTTCGTTTGATGTCGGATTCGAATGATTCAAATTGGAAATGAAAGTATATTCATTTATTTATCTCCAATAGAAACAGGTTTTGAAGAAAAGAAGAATTGATAGGTGAAATACTGTAAGGAACATCCGGAAAAACAGAGTTTTAAGGGTGCTGATTTACGATAGACAGTCAGTATTTTGATCATAAATTCCCCATACGATATCGAAAATGAGTGATTCCAATTGAATTGGAAACTATATTCATAGGGGAATCTACCATAGAAACAGGTTTTAAAAATTCATTCATTTAGGCCTCCAAAAACTGACTGTCCCAACTCTGTTCTTGAGCTGTCTGCTAGACATCCGGTCAATGTTTTGGTTCTAACTTTTTCGTTTCAAATCCAAATTGACTGATTCAAATTGGGTTAGAAAGTAGACATCAAGGGCTATCTAGGGTAGAAACAGGTTTTAAAAATATGGTCATTTAGGCCTCCAAAAACTGACTGTCCCAACTCTGTTCCTGAGCTGCCCGCTAGACATCCGGTCAATGTTTTGGTTCTAACGTTTTCGTTTCAAATCCAAATTGATTGATTCAAATTGGGTTAGAAAGTAGACATCAAGGGCTATCTAGGGTATAAACAGGTTTTAAAAATATTCATTTTTGGTCCCTCAAAACATGACTGTCCCGACTGTTTTTCCAGAAAGTTCATCAAGCCCGCAAGCCAAAAAAATGATATTCAAGCATTTTTTCAAATTGGTGATAAAAAATGAATATGAGTGTTTGTAGAGTTATTATTTCCATTATAATTCATCTACATACACAAATGAATTAAAAAATTATCACCAATATTGATTTGCATAGCATGTTGCAACAACAAAAAAAACTAGTTTTACATAAAAAACAAAATGCATTTATTTATTCCCTTATTTATTTTATGTTTTATACTAACCTATTTTGATTTGAAAAATGAATATGACTACGTATATGAGTACTTCCAGTGGAGCCATTTTCGAAATAAGGCTTCATCTATACACATACCCAAATTTGAAAAATGCATATTAATGAAAATTAGGGTATGAGAAGCCAACTTCCCTTGAAAAAATGGTATCAAAAATTGTTGAAGCATAGAGTGATGATGCAAACACGTGATGGAGTGAAACCAATCTTCAATATATCCGTTACTTTCTTGATTTCCCATCATACCATGAATTTCTTGAGCTTTTAAAATGGTTTGTTGGTGCAACCTAGAAGAAACCTCATTTGTTTCCATAGCTTCTACAATTTTTGAATTTGAAACATTCTGAATCTCATTGTAAGTTTTCTCTAATGGCGCATGTGAGATAGAATGGGTGGGAAGGGTGGGTAAATTTGGCAGTTCAACATTGTAAGCATGTTGTACTGGTTTATTGTGGTGAGAGTGTGGAATTAGTTGAGCAGGAAATTGTGTATGGAATGGAGCATTGTGATGATGTGGTTGGTTGGGTTGAGTGGATAAATTTGATATGCAAGCATGATGTTGTGAAAGAGCTGGTGGAGAATATGGAGAATGTGCTTGTGCTACAAGATGAGGGAGAGTAGTCATGTAATCATAAGGTGAACCATGCCAAACTTGTAAATAAGATTGGTGGTTATATTGAAATTGACATGGCTGCCCTAGAACATGAGTATTCCATAATGGATTATGCAAGTAAGAGAATGGAGAAGAAGTGTTTTGAACCATACCTGTTGACCTTGTTGTAGCTGCCTTATCTCTTTGATATGCTACTTCCATCCTAGATAAGGAAGAGTGAGTATCTATGGGCTGCTCCTTTCGGTCATGAGGGAAAAACACTTCATCAAATTTTTCATTTTTATGAACCTGCAAAACGTCCAATTTTGAGCTTAGAGAGCTAATAAAATCAACTTTAAAATTTTCAAATAAATCATTGATTTCAGCTCTTATGTCTCCTATTCTTGTAGCATATTTGGAAAAGAAAGAACAAATATCTCTAGAATTCTTACCAGCCTTGGAGATTCCTCTTGAATACCTTATGCACAACTTACAAACATCATCATATGATAACTGAAAAACATCACCTTTTCCTATCAGATTTAAGAGTTCTAAAAATTCATCTTTGATTCCTTTAAGAAGGAGTGTTTTTAAGATCTCTTTTTCCAAATGCTTATGCTTTGATTTTTGAAGGTTATAATGAAATCGATCTACATAATCCTCCAAACTTTCATCTTCCCCTTGTATTATACCGAAAATATCTTCATTGGATTTGCAATAGTCTTGGTACTTCTTTAAGAATATGTTCTTTGTGTCCTCCCATGATTGGATGCAATTCCCACCTAGGCTCATGAACCATCGGAGAGCTGCTCCTTTTAGAGTAAGAGGAAACACTTTCAATCTTTGATCATTAGTACAAGAATCATATCCTCTACAAAGTATTTCGAACTCAAATAAGAATGTATCTGGATCTTCATTTGCTAAACCATGAAAATTTGGTAAAGATGGGGGAATTATGTGCATTTGTGTCACTCCCCCTAGATCTTTGATAGGAAATTCAAAAGTAGAAACGTGAGCTATTTCTTACCATAATATAAGATGTTTTTCATGTGTTTCTTCGAGGCTCCTTCTTCAAATGTTCCTGTCAATTAGTTAGTGAAATGGGTGGTGCTTACATCACCACTTGCATGAGATCATGTGATCCATTTTTTAAAAATTTCTATCTTTTTCCTAATCATTCACACAAAAATTCAAACATCTATTTCTACCCAACAAAGCAACAACAAATCTGTTAGGAAAGCGGACAGTGGAGCAGGGCTTTTACATACTCCGCACGTAGGTTCTTACCTTCCGTTTTTAAGATCCAACTCTTCCCTAGCAGTTACTCATCAGATTCACACTACTCTTTAGAAATGGCTACACTCTCCCCGGCAACGGCGCCAAAATGTGGAGCGATAAAAAGGTGTCTTTGTAACTCCTAATTACCTCACATTAATTGTCAACCCAGGGACGACTTTTTGTTTCAAGAGTGTACTCAGTCTGAGGCGGCTATTTACTCAAGAGTAATGTTTGTGAAGATGTAGTATAAAAATACAAATGCAGAAATAATAAATGCTTGAAAAGAAATCTGCTTGAAAAGAAATCTAATTACAAATGACAGAAATGTAAAGACTACACTACAGCAACCTTGCTAGACATCGATTAGGGATGCAGTAGTAATAACTCTTTCCCCTATAAATCGATGTGAGATGACCAAATGTGGGGACCTGAATGATTAGCTCTGCCCTCTACAGTTTAGAGATCTCAAAGCAAGTGAAAACAACTCAAAGGAAATGAAATCTAAAATGCAAACTGGAAAGGAACATCAATCTAAAAGCAATGAACAGGAATTGAATAGCAGCGTAAAATAAACAGTGAATTCAATTCATAACCAAGCAAACTAGATTTCTACTCTTTAATCCTGTCGACAACCACGCAACAATCAACTATCGTAATTCATAAACAAAAGGAACAACAACTGGAATTAGATACAGAAAAACAACATTTTATAACAATTGAATCATGAATCATGTTTCTTGTAAAGAATGGAATAACAATGACTCTGTATTTGATCCAATTAGCAATAACTCAATTCTTTAATTGTAATAAATGAACTTCACACAACAGAAATAAACTAATAGAAATACAAACAGCAGATCGCTCCACCAGGGCCGGGCCCTCAACCACCGGTGAAGCGTTGCTGTGCTTTACTCCAGCGCTTGAGAAATGGAACAACAGTGAACTCTTTTATTAATCAGGCACTAATAATGTTTACAAACAGCTCACACTCTCTTAACAAGAGCCGATGCACAATTCTGCAAATTACAATAAGAAAAGTCTCTCCATCCCCCCATACACAATACATGCTTCTCCTTTTATAATCAGAAGGAGGAGAAATTGAATAGTAAATACAATCTACCATAACAATATTGGATTTCTTCCAACCAATTGATCAACAAGAAAATAGATTTACATCCATCTTTCAACAACAGCAAGTCGAATTTGGCTTTGTAGCTGAGATTTGGAGGACGGCCGCAACCACAGATCTGAGAAAATCGTGCTCAAAGAACTCTGCGAATCTCTCAACACAGGCCGAATTTGGGCAAACCGTTCTTTGTTAAAGTTAATTGGGTCCGTTATGGACAAAACCCATGTTCCGGATTTTCCAGATTCGTCTTCATTTGCTCAGAATCTCAACCGCAAAACTGTCACTCCTTATTCCAGCGCATTTCTGAGTTGGCACTTTTAATGATCAAATCTTCAATCTTGAAATTATCTTGGAGGCTAAAAATGGTGAATAATGTTATAACCAACTTATTAAAACTATCATTGATAAAATAATTCATAATCATCAATTTATTAGAAATAAAGGAGAATAAATAATATTCATTCATAAGAGCATAAATCATTATAAAATGGATTTAAATAATAAATTATAATAAATGACTTGATGAAGAATGGTAGTAAATGGGAGAATGAAGCATTCACAAGTGATATTAATAATGTCATATTAACTTACCAGTCAAAAGAGAATAGATCATTTCCGGCCCCGCTATAACTCAATCATCTAAAAGGATGGATATCCCATATGACTTCAAAGCGCCCAATACAATCAAAGAACAAGCTTGGGGTCATGTACTCGATTGTGCCTAAGTTCTACACATTTTATCTGATGTCATCAATTTTACATCAATCTTTCTTGGTTTTTTGGAGCCATTTTCAGATATTGATTATATACTTGTATTTTCAGTGGATCATTCCTGGCCTTGATATTGATAAATGTCTTCTTTATATCTCCTGTATCTTTAACTGGTGTTTTGAAAGAAGGTATTTCAATACTTTGTTTCTTCTATAGCTTTTTCCTTTGAGAGGTAGCAGATGATTCACTGACTGTTCCTGTTTGTTGACTGCCCAATTGTTCTAGTCCTTCACTATCAAGGATTTCATCAATAGACTCTACTTCTGGAGGAGTATTAAATTTCTGTCTCTTGGCCTGAGGCTGTTGTGAAGATCCAATGAAAGGGGTAGCAGCTTCAGCTTCTATCCTTTTTCCCTTTTCCAGATTTAATGGAGTCCGCAAAATTGACATTTCTACTGGATTGGTTTGAACAGGAGAGATTTGTGCCTGACCTTGTTCTTTGGATGTCTCTGGTTGCTCTTTCATTGTGAACTTTTCAATTACCTATATGTCCGGTTCTTTTTCTTTTCCTTTTGATTCTACTGCCACTGTACTGATTTCCTGCAAATGTTGTTGTGAAGTTCCTGCTGAAGAAGGTCCTGCTATTTGTACCTGTCCAAGAGAGTCCAGGTCAAGTATCTTTTCAAGGTATCTTATTACATTATCAATATTGACCTGCTCACTATCTTGCTCTACCAAAGTTCCTTCCACCCATTCATCTGCATTTGCATACTGTTCAATTTCTGGTATCCTAAAATGAATGTATGGAGATAATTTGTTTTTCATTCTTCGGTCACAGATAAAATTATATGGATCATAGGGTGCCCAGTAGAAACTCTTTTGTAATTTGAGGTAGTCTTCTAAAATCCTTTCAGCTTCTTTCCCAGCTTCCCTAGAATTACACACAAAGGGACCTAATTGGCTCTTTATCCTGAGTTGCGCCTTCTTCTTGGCATTACAGAAATGAACTATATCTGAATTGTTCATCTGTCTAAAATACTCAAGAGAAAAAAGTCTCATTGGAACATATCTGGGTAACTTGAATGGACACAATTCACATCCATAAATCCTAATTTCAATATAATTCTGATATAAGTACCAATCTCCCACTTTATATTGTTTTGAGAGTTGAAGGACCCTCTTGATTTCATTACTGATTCTGGGAGGAGAAATTCCAATTAACAAAGTGGTTTCTGGATGTACAAACAGATCAATAAATTCATTGTAGGTGTAAGGAGAATCAGAAGAATGATGGGTGATAGCGGACCAAAAGATACTGACCTAGGGTTTCCCTTAGCATCAAGTTTCTGAATATGGAAAGGAAAACTTTCTGACTGATAGTAGATTATGAGATGATACATGAAAGAATGATATTTGAATACCCTCTCATTTCCAAATCTCATGAATTGATCATGGATTTTGTCAGCAATATAAGATGCAAAGTCATACTTAACAGCAGGAGGTTGTCCCGGGGTAAAAATAGATAATAATACTAGGGTCAATTGGTCAACAAACTCACTAGTATTAAAACCCATTATTGAAGATATCATGTTTAAAATAAGTCTGCCCTCATCAGTAAAATAGGTGTGGCCATAAGGGGGAGGGCCTTTAGGCTGATGTTGTGGCAGCATGAAAGTCTGACAAAGACGGTTTAACTCTTCATGGGACAATTGAGTAGACTTATCAAGTAATTCAGCCATGTATAGAGGAGTGAGGGCTTGACCAGGTTGGAAATGTAGCATCTCATTTATGGATTGAGCAGTTATTGGGAAGAGGACATATTGATTTGGGGATAAGACTGCTCTTTGGTTAGGATCATAGTTGGCATGGCAAAGATGGATGATTTCAGGGAAGATACGGACTGCTGGGAGAAACTACATGGGCATATTGGATTTTCAGAGTCCAATTATGTCAGAACCATTCAAATAATTGTCTCTGCAGTGACAAAATATTCGAAGGGGATTTTCACTGATGCCCAGGTCTTTAATTTGAAAATCCATATCAGCTAAGGGTAAATAATCCAAGTCTTTGTGAGGAGCATTCAACGGTGCTACGTTTAAAGCCACAGGAACTTCCATTTTTGGTTCTTGTGGATTCAAAAATGGAAATTCGGGTTTTGACGGGAAAAACAGGTGCAATATGCAAGTTTTGGGAATATAATTACACTTCTCAGATTTAGAAATGAACTAACAATCAATTTTTAACTCTGTTTTAGTGAAAGGAAAAGGAAAGTCGAGTTTCTTACAGAGTTCAGTGTGTATTTAGGGTAAATACCTGTTTTTCTGAGGATGACGCTGGTTTCAAACAGGTACTGGATAAGGCAAATGATTTCTTGAATGCTTGACTGCAATTTTCTTAGACGAGGCAAAGGTTGGTGGTCTTCAACTATGAAAATTTTGAATTACTGTGCATGGGAGTGTAGTCGTTCTCTGCGCATGAGGAAAATGAAAAACGCGGACTTATTTTGTTTTATTCACAAAGTCAATGGGTGGCGGAATTTTTTATTATTTTATTGGATGACGTCAGCATGGTACAGTGGACATGTCACGAGCGGAAAGGTGGTAAGTGGTTTGTATCGCACCGCTTATGAGGGAAGGCGGTTTTAGGCGGAGGAGCAGCGATGCGATACAGCGACTGACACATAGCACGACACTGTTTGAAAACCACTCGGCCATCACGCGTTATCTTTCGTACGCAGATGGCCAGCGAAATGGATGAGGGTCGTAGATCTGTGAGCGGGTGATCGGACGGTGGACGGGACAGGGAGTTGACAGATGTTTAACGGGCGGGACCGACGTGATTATTGGTTAATTAATCATTTCGGGGGCATTATGATTGGCGGGGATCGGTTCTTAATTAACCATGAGGATTAATTAAGTCCTTGTACGTTGGATGGTCGGGATTTGTTTATTTTTATTTTTAAACACATATATATATATATATATGTTTAAACGTTTTTAATATATTTTTATTTATACAATAATTAAATCAATGCGATTTATTTACTGTAGGGGCGGGGATAAATATTAATGTTATATTTTAGCCAAAATGGGGTATATTGTGGGTTTTTTATTTAAATAAATAGGAATTAAATACTTTTGGCTAAAAAGTCGTAATATAAGGGTTTTGGGGATATTAATATAAAAGGATTTATATATAATAGGAAAAGGTGATTTTTCATAGGGAGTTAATATATAAATTAGAGTCAATATGACAAGGGACAATGTAAACTCAAAATACTTAAATATAGCCAAGAAAGTGAAGATTCAAAAGTAAATGGCATTATTATACTTTCATCACTTAGTCTTAGAATAAAAGTGATTTTGAGGGCTTTTCATGAAATATTGAAGGATTTTCCTGAGTAAAATGGAATTTTACTTAGAAAAAGATTTTTGAGAGGTGAATGAATGTGATAATGGATGATTTCAAGTACTTAGGTTTTTTCAATTATTGGGCCGAGGATCCGGTCCCTCCAAAAGTCAAGGAAATGCCTTGAGCCCCTTTAATCTTCAAATAGCTTAGCACTTAGGGGAAATTAGTGAAATCTTTAGGGAAAAATGAAGGGGAAGTTAATAATCTTGACTTTGCTTTGCTGTGAATTTTTCCAATGTAGTATCTGCCTTTGCACTTGTGATGAAAGTAAAATTGAACACATTCAGAACCATCAATCATCACATGTAATTCTGCAACAACATCTACCTACCCTACTTACTTTACCCTACCATTTTCTCTCCTTTATTAGGGTGCACTTAGACTGGCAAACCCTTATCAATCTTCTTTTTTCTTTTACATGGCAAACCTTTCTAACTCTACACTTATTACATCCAAGGGCTCAGATTAAACTGTTGAGCTCCTTTTATTTACTCTACCTATCTACTTATCTGCCAAGATTAGACAGTTTGGTCAGATATTTATTCTCTATGTCTAAAACATGAAATTGAAAAATGAATGAGTCAAGTTTAAACAGTTTGACTCCTCATAAATTGTGGCAAAAGTTTGACAAGCTGCACACAATTTTGTTTATTACATCAGAGCAAAAAGAAGTGGCATTTAGACTTGCACACTTTCCTGGTCTATTTTTGTTTGGGGTTCATTTCTTTCACTTTTTTGACCATTTTATTCTTTCACCCTTTGATTTTTCTTTTAGGGTATGCCCTCTTTACATTTTTTTTAAATTTTTTTGATTTTTTGATTTTTTAAGAATTTGGAACACCTTTGCAACAAGAAAAAGGTTTGAACATATTGCATAGTTCAACAAGTCAATCATGAAAAATGACACCTATTGGTATAGGAGTCTAACAGGTACTACTCGAATCAATAAGCACTATTACATTTTTCTTCTTGATATGTCCTTCTATCTTTAGAGTTAAGGAGTGGTAATTCCTTCCAATCCATTACAAAATATCGTCAAATTCATTTCTTCTTCCTCTAGGGTTGGTTCCTAGTGTATATCCTCTTCTTTTGAAGTTTCTTATTCCTTTCTTCCCCCTCTTCACAATCTATGTAAAATAATTTCTTCTTAACACACTTATGACCTTTAGTGTATTTTATATGAATGGCATGGGGCTCTTTTTTCTTCCTTGTGTTTTCAACCTTGTAGGTTTTGGAAGTCTAGGAGTAGCAACACTTCCATATTTATAGATGTGAGTGGTAAGCTTCCCCGTCACCATAATTTTACTTTAAATTTTTCTTGCCAACCTAAATTTCTTCTCCACTGAATCAAGTTCCCAAAGTCGAACTTCATGTTGGATATTATCCTTTAAAGTCCCTATGAAGACATCAATCATGTGTTCCTCTAGAATATCAGTTACCCTTATGTTGAATTTTTGGAAGTCCTCAATTTGCTCCACCATTGAACCCTTTTGCTTGAGATTACCAATTAGCTGAAGAAGGTGTTACTCTTTGTATCCTCATAATGTTCTATCATTTCCTCCATAAAAATTGACCAAGTGACAATTTTTTTATGAGAGAAAAGGCATCAATACCATACAAATGTATTTTGCTCTAAATATAAAGTTGTAATGCGTACCTTTTGTGTGTTTTTCACATTATGGAGATCAAAATATTACTCCATATGTAGTATCCATGTTACGGGATCCTTTCCATAAAACTTCATCATATCGATATTTGGAATATGGCGGGTCTTCAATACAACATTAGAGTTTATGAAATCACGATTAACATTTATTTTTTTCTCATTATGAATTTCCTCTACTACATTTTCTCCATTAGAAATCATTTCTTGTATCAACTTTTTCAAACCTTCCATGTCTTTCTTCAAATATTAAATGTTGCCTTCTATACCATCCATCTTAGCTTCCATGCCATTCTTCAAACCATCCATCTTAGCTTCCATGCCTTTCTTCAAACCATCCATCTTAGCTTCCATGTTTCCTTCTATACCATCCATCTTGGCTTCCATGTTTCCTTCTATACCATACATCTTAGCTTCCATGCCATCCATCTTAGATTCCACGCTTTTCTTCAAACTATCCATCTTAGCTTCCACGCCTTTCTTCAAACCATCCATATTAGCTTCCATTTCATTTTTTTTTACTCTTTGCGAGAGTGAAATTTGTTGCACTTTTTCTTGTAGTTTTGATATATCATGTTGCACTTATTCCTCTTCATGAGTCATAGTAGTTCCTTATGAGGACTTAATGGGTGTTGAATTATTTTTAGGGGAAATTTTAGAACCCAATATTGATATTGATTCTTCAATATGCCCTTCTAATCCCTTCAAACTGATTTTTCAAATAAGACTTATGCAATTTTAAAAAAATACACACATTTTTCTTGCTTTTGAGGAGCTCGATATTGGATCTGATGTATCTCTGAGATTTTGAATCCTTGAGATTTTATATGTAGTCCTTTATTATCCCTCTGAATCTTATTTCCAATGCCATAGGTCTGGCCTGATTTGGATTCTTCAAGACAAAGTTATGCTCAATCTCCCAAAATTTCCTAATTATGGCCTGGTTCAGTAAAGAAAACTTGTACGATGTTCCATGTGTCACTGTTTCCTCCTTCGGCTTTGAAATCGATACACAGAAAACTAAAGTCCGTGTACTTTTGACCAATTCTTACAGAATTCAATTTCTATGCTCAAAGAGAGATTTATGATGATTTTCCCAAGGTTACCTCTTTGAGATGAAATTTGGGAACCTGCAAAAACCCTAACTTCCACATATCATATCTCCGAAAATATTGTGAACCAAGATATGAAAGTTTTACACAAAGTTCCTCATGATTTCTTCGTTAATGTTTTTTTATTTTATCGTCTAAACCTTCGTAAAAAAAAAGTTATAGTGAAAATTCCACGATGACCTATTTGAAGCAGCAAAACCCTAGAATCCAAAGCTCTGATAGCAAATGTTATGAAACCAGCTCACAAAATAGAAGAAAAGAGAGATAAAAGACTTATAAATAAGCCACACAGAGGGGGAAGCCTCCTTTACATTACATAAATGAACAATTCTTAGATGACACAAATGATAAAACCTCCTTTATATATATAGGATTCCATGGGGTCACAATATAATCCTAGCTGACCTAACAATAATAATATAAAGGCACAACAATAAAAATAGTGGGCTATTATGGGCACAATAATAACAAAATGGGGACTACATGGGTACAAAAATAACAATAAGGGGGCTATAATAACAATATAGGGCTCTAACACATTAGATACCATACACCTCCATATTTTAGCTCTCTTCATGGACTTACGTACACCCCATCTATTAAGTGGGGACTATTGGAATGCAATCCTTATGGATTATGTGAAATTGTATTATTCACTTGAGAGGAAGGAAAAAAATCTCAAGTGAAATTGAACAACCATCAAGAGTATAAGATACCTCTAGAATAATGAAACCAACGAGCATAAAACATTGCATTTGCACGCATCATATGAATGATAATGTATCAAATGCCTTATCAATATCTCATGCATTTTTGTATGTTCTTATCATTATTAACTAGAACAAAGACCTTATATATATATATATATATATATATATATATATATATATATATATATATATATATATAATGGCTAAGCTTTCACCAAGATGAGGATCAAGAAGCTCAAGGAAGTGCTCAGTTGTGAACCTTCTATGTGTTTTTTTTATGCAATATGCCTTTTGGTCATTTTTCTAAAACAACACTCCTAAAGGAAATCATATAACTCTTATTTGGAGAATCTTTTAGAGGATTTAGTATATTGTCTGGTGTTTTGTTTAATCATGTATCAATCTAACCTTGATGTATGTATTATTGTCAATTATGGATTTAACTTATTTAATCAACATAAAACTTAAATCTAGTTAAAAATAAATAAATAAAAGAATTTATTTTTTAATTGATCATATGTTTTTTTTGGTACGGCTAGGAAAAGATTTATATTATGATTAATAAAAAAGAAACATAAATTCATTTTTGTTTCTATTGCCTTGCCACTTGGGAAATCATACCAGTAACACAAAATTACTGTTTTTATCCATATTATTGGGATGTGTAATATCCACTTCTCAAAACTAATAAAAAGTATAATGGAGTCTAAAATAAATCCATGAAATTAAATCCTATCTAGCCCACAATTAGTAGTCTTGCTACTTCTGAAACAAAAACATATGTTAACAAGATAAACACTTTAAGATGATAGAGGGTCCAACTGAATGGTGGAAATTACTTCAATTTCCTCCTCTGAATAAGAGAATTCTATATCTGCAACTTTATTTTCCAAGATTGATATCATATCATCCAATTTCTTGATCTGCCTCTAAAATTTATCAATACATAAAAAAATTTCCTCTTGTCAATCTCTAATGTTTACACCAATATCTTCCCCGAGATAATTTTGAGTTCCTAGTATAAATACACAGCATACATATAATGAATTTGTCTTATAAAAGTATTATGAGTCTTAGGTATCCAACTACTTATTTCTTCTTGAATTTAAACATAAAGGATAAATTTCCTCTCCACTTGAGTTTCTTCCTATGTGTGGTTGATTTATTTACAAATTTTCAAAGGAATACTATAGATGTATTAGTTGCAACAAAACCTTAAGTTATAGATTGAGCTCTTGAAAAGGGGGAGAATTAGGCCCCATGATAGCTCCTTCATTCATAGGGATGATGGATCCTTGACAAAATGAAAAACAATAAAGATATAAGAAATGAGGGACCAAATGAAGAATCAACCAAGAAAAGTAGAACCAACCTACCACTACTACTAGGGCAGAGATGATGAAAGACAAGAGCAAGTCACAAAGGAGGGAACCATAAGAATTTTGGTTTAATTTCTTCTTGAATAACAACACAAATAGAAACAACCAAGAGTATGATGAAAAGAAGGGATGATAACAATAAATACCTTAGACACAAAAACTAAGAGCCTAGATCCAAATAATTTCTCACCTATAGAGGTATCCAAAATAAAATAAAATAAACCAAAGACTAGACTATATAGAAATGAGTAAAGGGAAAATCAAGTAAATTAAAATATTGATGAAAACATAGCAAGCGAGAGAAAACACCCTAACCATCCTTCTAAGGAGAACTCTACAAGTTACCACCCAAAATAAACTAGCTAAAGGAGGAAAATATATTGAAACTAGGGAGAAAATAAATTCTTCCTCAAAGCCAAGCTATTAATCTTGACCTAGGACTTACTCTTGCAATTCTTTATTAGTATATTTTTGAAACGTTATAGATAAATCACCTCAAAATTTCCATGTTAGGGGAGTAGTAATTCCAATTTTGCATATATTGACTTTCCATGTATTCAATTTTATTTTCCTTCACCCTACTAATCTCCACTTCCTTCTCCACGATTACAGGGTTGATACAATGAGTACGAGCATGAAGGGTAACAAGATCCAAGGCCACTAAATAGACAAACTAGACCCCAACCACTATCAAACCCTTCATTAATGTTTTTGTATGCTTCATCAATATGTACATTCACCAAATGTCCAAGACATTAAGTCTCAAGTCCCTAGTACCTTGCACATTTTTACCCCTTCTCGTGTTAATATCAAAAAGTTAAAAATTAAATAAAACAAAATAAAACATTCATTAAAAAATAGAAAAAACTTGGTTGGAATAGTCTCAACGAGGCTTAAGATCAAACCTAGCAAAAACTACCACTATAACACCAATATTATATCCAACCGCCCATAAACCAAATATACCAATAATTTATGAGTCAAGAATCAACAAGGGTGGGGGAACCTATTTGACTGCCATCCTCATCTTTAGCAAAACCTAGGTGGAACATTTCTAGCACATTCAATAGGTCTTAAGCACCATATGACAACACAAGCTATATTCCTGTATGGATAAATGTTCATTTGGAATGAAAATAATTAACTATTTTGGATACATCATGGATGAATATGGGGTGCATGTGGACCAAACCAAGATCCAACTCATTTAGCATTGGTTGACCCTAACAAATCTAGCAAAGATTTGCAGCTTCTTGGGCCTTTATAACTTCTACCAAAGGTTCATGTTGGGGTTCTTTCATTTCACTTGGACCTTAAATCAAGTGACAAATGGTTGACCTAGAGAAAATTTTTCCTAGTTTGAATCACAATCGAAAGCATTTGAGGATATAAAACATTTCCTCTACTCCACAGTATGTTGGAAATGTTGTCATTGATGGCAAAAGAGATGGAAAAGGAGGAACACCTGAGGCAGCAACAAGGCAAAGAAATCAGCAAAGCAGTAAGATGTAGAGAGGGTCGAGCAGTAGAGACAAGTTCATTTAAAGAAGCAGAGGCAGCAAAAGGAGAATTAAGGAGTAGCATCAGTCAAGGAGAAGATGAAATAAAAGAGAGAGTGTAAGAAAAATAGCTTCAGAGATAGAGCTGTTATCATGGCAATAAAGACAGCAAAGAAGAAAATGAAGGAAATAAAGGAGACATGCAGAGGCAGAGGAAGCGAATATAATAAGAGATAGAACCGTTAGCAGAGGTAGAGGCAGAGGCAGAACGACAGAAGAAGCAGAGGTAGTGCCAGGGCAGAGCCGTTATAAAATTCCAAGCCGGGCGTTATATATATATATATATAAACAAAGTCTGTGAACTGTGTTGATGGTGGCGATAATACAGTGAAGTTATCCATAACACTAACGGAGCAAAAACACGACGATGTTAAACTAAATAGAGGTGGAACCAGAATTAGATGTGCAGTGGTAATGGAGCTATGTGTTATACATATCGTAGGGCCACTTATAAAAGACCGGAACCTGGAGTAAAAGTGTTGGACCGGAACCTGGAGTAGAGAACGGAACCACGACCAGATGAACAGTGAACGCGGATTGTCGAAAACCACCCTGCCATTTCGCACCGCTTTTCCGGAGCAGGTGGTATTTTTTGAATTGGAGCGATTCCATACAGGAATCGACACGTGGCAAGGGAACCGTTTCAAAACCGCCCTTTAAAGTGCACCTTCGCGCGTTATACATCGACTAAAGACATCGAGCGAAATCGATACACACCGTTGATCTGGAGGCTCAATATCCGACGGCGATCATTCGCAGAACTTGCTCGAAGTTTAACTAAGGTGTGCGGAGGTTAAGCCAGGTACGGATGCGTTCATTTTATTGAATTGCGAGCCCCGGCGGAGTCATATATATATGAATTTGGTTTATTAATGTTATTCGACGCTTTATGAGGTCCGAGGGAATATATACAAAAATATTTCATATAATGTTTAAATTTTCCAAGTGGGTACC
This sequence comes from Pinus albicaulis, assembly GCA_034641835.2. NCBI lineage: Eukaryota > Viridiplantae > Streptophyta > Pinopsida > Pinales > Pinaceae > Pinus > Pinus albicaulis. Next base: position 348,900,593 of record CM076574.1, on the reverse strand, counting down.
ATATGAATTAAGATTTATATGCATAGTTAAAAGACAGAAGGTTTAATACGCATAGCGTGGAAGCCTTATTATTTGGGTTTACTACATGTGTTTACAGAGGGTTAAATTATATGGTTCAATAGTCAACTATTATGTTGCGTATGAGGGTTGTAATGCGAAGTTAGCGCATATGTACATATAAGAGATTGTCGGGTTATAATTATACAGGAGTATGGAATTAATATCTAAATCCTTTGAATTTAGATAAACCAGACTTGTTTATTTAATTGAATTTTCCAACGTGGAATTAAAGAGAAGTGGGAGATTGTCCGGATTGGGAAAATTATTGGGCAATGAAATTTTGGGATGCATTTACACACAGTTAAGTGAAATATTGAAAAATGAAAAAGAGAATAAGGTTGGATGAACTGAAAATGTAATGTGAGTTTCAAACCATTATGTTTAACTCATATATGAACAGAGAATGTAGACAGGCAGCCCGAGAACAGGAATAAGCACAGAAAACAGGGAATATGCAGATGAAAGTGAACAAAGAACATGCAGAACAGGTTCTTAACAGCAGCAGGAAAAGACAAATCCAGTAAAGCCAAAATCTAGAAAAGGAGCTGAGTGATATTGAAATATGTTATTAAAAATGTGAATGTAAATGATGTAATTTATTTTTTTTTTTGTTTGTGATGCAAAGGCAAGTATCCTAAGGAAAAGACAAAATCCCACTGTAGCATGGAAATTTGTACATATTATTATTATAATTGAGTTGGATAAAGGAATGAGAAGACAGAAGTCAAAAGGTCAGGACTATTCACTTCAAATTCTCTGAGGAATGTAAAGAGTCATGTGATGAACTCTATATATAGAATATCACATTGATATGAAACAAGTAGAGAGGAGAGGAGAGAGAGAGAGAGAGAAAATACAGAGAATGCATAATATAGAAGAAAAAGGCAGAGAAAATTGAGAGAAGAAGAGGAGAAAGAGAAGCTACAGAACAGAGCTGATATCTGAAGCAAATCAGCAAACATTCAGTTTGACAAATTGAGGAAGTTGGAGCTTCCCTATCAAGTTGCACCTTGATAGCTGTCAGTAGTAGCTGACTGAGGTTGAAGCCTCCTGTAGGTTGGTGCCTGCAGAAAATTGAAGGGAGTTGGTGCTTCCTTGCAAGTTGTAGCTTGCAGAATTGAGGTTGGAGCCTCCTGTAGGTTGGTGCCTGCAGAAAAACAGTGGTGAGAGGGAGATGGAACTTTCCTTTGCATCACAACAATAATAAGATGTGGTTTTCTCCCTTTATGGGTTTCCACTTATATCTGGTGTCTTTGTGTGTGATATTTATGTATTGATCTGATATGTATCATCTTCTTAATACCTGTTGCTCTCATATTAAGTCTACTGTTATATTATACTAATACCTGTTGCTTACATTCTAATATTACTCACACATTAAATTGGATATGAAATGAAGGTGTAAATAAGTTTAATGAAAAGTTTTAAAAGATCAGGAATGTGTTAAACTGATTCACCCCCCCCCCTCTCAGTTTAATTAAAGGTTCAACAATTGGTAACAGAGCAAGTTCCTTTTATATCAGTCTAACAACTGAAAGGAGATCCTAGGCTCTCAATATGGCTAGTCAAGAAGGAAGCTCAACCAATGAAGCCCCTTTCTTTACAGGTGCAAATTATGCCTTCTGGAAAATCAGAATGAAAGCATATATAATGTCTTTAGGACTAGAAGTTTGGGATGTTGTGGAATTTGGATATGTCACAAAGTCAACTAATTCAGAGAAAGAAGCTAAACAAAGCTTTGTAGCTAATGCAAAAGCAATGAATGCAATCTTAAATGGACTATGTGAAGCTGAGTTTATCAAAATAATGCACAGTAAGACTGCAAAAGATATGTGGGACACTCTAGAGAATATCCATGAGGGAAATAAAAAGTTAAAGACTGCCAAACTTCAAATATATAGAGCCCAGTTTGAAAATTTAAAAATGAATGATGATGAAGATATTGGCAGCTTCTTCTTAAAAGTTGCAGAAATTGTTAACAATATGAAAGCTCTTGGAGAAACCATGCCAGAAAGTATAGTTGTGCAAAATATTCTAAGATCACTCCCATCCATATTTAATCCCAAGGTGTCTGCAATAGAAGAGACAGCTGATTGGGAGACTTTGACCATGAACTAGCTACTTGGAAATCTAACAGCATATGAGATGAGGCTCCCACAGAAGAAGCCAAGTACGAGGGAAGCAGCTTTTAAAACAGAAAAGAAGAAAGAAGAAAAAGAAGACATATGCTCTTGCTCTGATGAAGAAGAAGCTAAATTTGTCAAGAAACTAGATAGAGGCTCAGGTAGATACAAAGGTAAACTACCCTTAAAATGCTTTAACTGTGGAAGAGTTGGACATTATGCTGCTAAGTGTCCTCACAAGAAAGTAAGAAATCAATCTCAAGAATCAGAGAAAAACACATCAAAGAACTGGCAGAAAGGAAAGAAATCAGTAGAAAATCCTTCTATGCTCAACAAGACAGCAGTACATCTGAAGACTCAGATGAATCCTCAGGAGAAGAAGGAACCTCTGAATTTTTACTGATGGCCATAGAAGAACTTGAAGGACTCTTGCTAGAAGATGAAGAAGAAGGTGAAGTTGACCTTGAGGGGGAGCTAAGAAGTGCCTTGGAGGAGATTGACAGACTCAAACTAAAATGCAGAAAACAAAAAGAGATTCTCCTCAAATATGTGAAAGAAGAACAAAATTCAGAAGTCCTCATGCAGCTGAAGGTAAAGCTTGAAGAAGCCAAGAAGATTGAAGATATGTTACTTCAACAAATCAAGGATAAAACTCGAGAACAAGAGAAGCTGGGAAGAAGAAATTGTATGTCTGAGGAAGAAAGTAGAAAGTGCCCAACAGAAAGTGTCTATATACCCTTCTCAAATTACAAGCTCTGGTAAGTTGAATGAAATCTTGGATGCTCAAAAATCTCCTCTAATAAAAACGGGGATAGGCTATGAAGGAGAATCAAGTAAAGGCAAAGAAAAGGAAAACAAACAAAAAAAAATTGTGAAAGCAAAGAAGGTTGATGAAGCAGCTCAAATAATTCCTACAAAGGAAGAAACATGTAATGAGAAAGACAGAGACCATAAGAAACCTCTAATAACAAAGATTGCAACAAATGCTAAGACAACAGAGAAAGGATCATATACTCCTGATTATATCAAATTTGGAAACTATCAAAGGAGATTCTTGCCTCCTATGAAGAATGCCACCTGTTATGTCTGCCACAAGCTGGGACACATTGCTGCATATTGTCATGCAAGGAGGAGAAATTCAAACCAGCTAAAGATGCAAACACTAAAGAGACTGTCTCAAATAAACAACTGGAGAAGACAGCCTCACATCAGGTATGCAAGTTGTTTCTATGGTTACTGCTTTTATTGTAAAGAATTTGGCCATAAAATCATTGAGTGTAGAAAGTATGGACAAAGATTGATTTTCAACACTTCAAGGAGGTTTATGAATCAAAGAAAGTCTGCTCATACTCACAATTCTGCAAAAACTATGATCAAATGCTTTATGTGCAATCAAGCTGGACATATGCCTTCCAAATGTACTCTAAAAGGATGCAATTCATCACCTCACAAAAGATATCAAACAGAAGGATGCCTCCAGTGGAAAAAGAAGGAGAATAAGTGTGACCTGGCTCTAACTGCTCAAGATCTAAAAAGCTAGTGGTATTTGGATAGTGGCTGCTCTAAACACATGACTGGAGACAGAAGAAAGTTTATAACTCTTGATGAAAATAAATCTGGCAATGTTACTTTTGGCAATGATAAATCAGGAAAGATCGAGGGAAAAGGCTCAATCAGCATAGACAATGGCAGAGGAAAGGCCCAAGATGTACTATTTGTGGATGGACTGAAAGAAAATTTACTGAGTGTCAGTCAGATGTGTGACAAAGGCTGTGGAGTTCTTTTTAGAGCACAAGATTGTGTAGTCAGGTCAAGCACAACAGGAAGGACTCTGCTCAAAGGTGTTCGAACAGAGAGTAATGTGTACATAGTGAATGAAGAAGATGAAGCCTGCCATCTTAGCAAACTTTAGGAGTCATGGTTATGGCATAGGAGATTGGGACATCTCAGTTTCGACCATATTATTATACTGAGCAAGAAGAAAGCTGTCAGAGATATGCCATAAATAAAAATACCTTCAAATACCATATGCAAATCTTGTCAATTAGGGAAACAGACTCGCACATCCTTTAAATCTAAAGATAAGCTATCAACAAGAAGACCACTCCAGCTTGTGCACATGGATCTGTGTGGACCTGCTAGAACTAAGACACCAAGTGGAGAATCCTACTTCATGCTGATAATAGATGATTTCTCCAGAATGACATGGGTTGCTTTTCTCAAGAACAAATCAGAAGCACTGGAAAAGTTTAAGATATTCAAAGCATTAGCATAAAATCAAACTGGATGCAAGCTAAAATGTATCAGATCAGATAGAGGAGGAGAATTCACAGATTATGACTTTGCAGACCTATGTAATGAACATGGAATAAAGCAACAATTTACCATTGCAGGGACACCTCAGCAGAATGGAGTAGCAGAGAGACAAAACAGGTCTGTACAACAAATGGCCAGAGCTATGATGCAAGAAAGTAACATTACTCAAACCTTTTGGGCAGAAGATGTACACACAGCAGTACATATTCTAAACAAATCTCATTTAAGACCTAACAGTGACAAGACACCTTATGAGTTGTGGCATGGTAAACCTGCATCAATCAAGCACTTTAGAGTCTTTGGCAGCAAGTGCTACATAAAAAATAATGATGAAAATCTGGGGAAGTTTGATGCAAGAGCAGATGAAGGAATACTCTTAGGATATGCATCCAAGAGTAAAGGATACAGATGCTACAACAAGACTCTTAGAAAAATTGTAGAAAGTATTGATGTAAGATTTGATGAAGAACTTCCAAACAAGACAAGAGATATAGACTGCAACAGCCATCCTGAAAATCATGAAGAAGAGGACCAAGATGATGAAGAAACAAACAAAACATCAGAAAATGCTGAACTGAACTCAAAAACCCCCTCAAGATACACTCAAAAGAACCATCCATAAGATCAAATCATAGGAGACAAGAGTGTAGGAGTGCAAACAAGAAGGCAGCTAACTGGACAGACAGAAGAAGTATACATAGCAATGTTATCGCAAATAGAGCCAAAGAAGTTTGAAGAAGCCAGCAAGGACAAGTATTGGGTAAAAGCAATGAATGAAGAATTGGACCAAATTGAGAAGAACAATACCTGGGAACTAGTTCCTAGACCAATTGAGAAGAATATCATTGGTTCAAAATGGGTATTCAAAAACAAAATGAATGAGCAAGGATAAGTAATCAGGAATAAAGCCAGGCTGGTCTGCAAAGGATACTCACAAATTGAAGGACTTGATTATGAAGAAACATTTTCCCCTGTAGCCAGAATGGAAGCTATCAGAATGTTCCTGGCATTTGCATGCTACCAACAATTCAAGGTATATCAAATGGATGTAAAGTCTTCGTTTCTTAATGGAGATCTAGAAGAAGAAGTGTATATGGAACAACCAGAAGGCTTCTCATTGACAGACAAAGAAGACTATGTATGCAGACTGAAGAAGGCCCTATATGGACTGAAACAGGCTCCTCGTGCTTGGTACTCAAGACTGGATAAATATTTGCAAAAATAGGGTTTTAAGAGAGGTGGAGTAGACAGCAATCTATACATAAAAGCCCATGAAAATGAACTCCTGATTGTTGTAGTGTATGTTGATGACATTATGTTTGGAAGCAACAAAGATGAACTAGCAAAAGGGTTTTCTGATGAGATGAAAACAGAGTTTGAAATGTCTATGATTGGAGAGCTCAGTTTCTACTTGGGATTGCAAATTCAACAAAATAACATAGGCACCTTCATCTCTCAAGAAAAATACTTAAAAGAAATGCTGAAAAAATTCAAAATGGAGGACTGCAAACCTGTGAAAACACCCATGATCATGGGATGCAAGCTGTGTGTTGATGATGGGACTGCAGATGTAGATCAAAAACTCTACAGATCCATGATAGGAAGCCTGTTGTATTTGACAGCATCAAGACCAGACATCATCCTAGCAGTTGGACTAGTGGCAAGATATCAAGCAGCACCTAAACAAAACCATCTTCTGGCAGTAAAAAGAATACTTAGATATCTACAAGGAACAGCACAATATGGAGTTTGGTATCCTAAAGGCAAAAGCTTCACTTTAACAGCATACACAAATGCAGATTGGGCCAATTGTGTTGATGACAGGAAAAGTACAAGTGGAGGTGCTTTCTATCTAGGAGAAAGTTTGGTGGCATGGTTAAGCAAGAAACAAACATCCATCTCTCTGTCTACAGCTGAAGCAGAATATATAGCAGCAGCAGTATGTTGTACACAAGTCATGTGGATGAAGCAAACTCTTCAAGACATGAAGGTAAGCATGGATGAACCGATCTCAATCAAATGTGATAATACAAGTGCTATAAGTATATCTAAAAATCCTATACTTCACTCAAAAACTAAACATATTCCAATCAAGTATCATTTCCTCCAAGAACAAGTGGCTCAGAAGATAGTAAAGCTGGAATATGTACCAACGAAAGAACAGATAGCTGATATATTTACCAAACCTCTTGCTAGAGAACCATTTCAATATTTGAGAGATAAACTAGGGGTAGTATCTGCAGATGCTACTCTCTGATATAAAGAGAAAGCACAATCTCAGGGGGAGAAAAAAAATGAAAATATCATTCTCAGGGGGAGATCAACCAGCAAGGAAAGCATGAATTAGGTCCTCAGGATCAAAGGATAAAGGCAAAAGAACACCAAGTTACTATCCTAGAGTTATCTACATTATTCAAGCATCAAAAGGTCAATTACAGAGCAAAAGGATCAGTATTGTGTTCTGAAACATTATATTAAGAATCTGAAACATAAAAAATGAGTAGTGATTATCATTTGAAGCCTATCAACATTTTAGTTGCTGAATCCAATCATACATCTCTAACTAGATAAAGGTGATACGATGTATTCTATGAAGTATCATTATTCTCACTTTTAGCTCTATACAAGTGAAAGAACTGTATCAATTTACAGTATATATTCAAAGTCGATAATCCTCAAAGTGTTCTCTCAACAAGTATTATACATCACTATGGAGCATCATGGTACAAAGTCAGTAGAAGAGGGCCTAAACATAACTCAGAGAGAGGAAATGCAAAAAGAAACCCTTTGCCATTGATGTCAAAGGGGGAGGAAAAGCAAAAGGAGAGGTTTTGCCATCAATGCCAAAGGGGGAGACTTTTGGAAATGTTGTCATTGATGGCAAAAGAGATAGCAAAGGAGGAACACCTGAGGCAGCAACAAGGCAAAGAAAGTAGCAAAGCAGTAAGATGTAGAGAGGGTCAAGCAGTAGAGACAGGTTCATTTAAAGAAGCAGAGGCAGCAAAAGGAGAATTAAGGAGTAGCATCAGTCAAGGAGTAGATGAAATAAAAGAGAGAGCATAAGACAAATAGCTACAGAGACAGAGCTATTATCATGGCAATAAAGACAACAAAGAAGGAAATGAAGGAAATAAAGGAGACATGCAGAGGCAGAGGAAGCGAATATAATAAGAGATAGAACCGTTATCAGAGGCAGAGGCAGAGGCAGAATGACAGAAGCAGCAGAGGCAGTGCCAGAGCAAAGCCGTTATAAGATTCCAAGCCGGGCGTTATTTTTATATATAAACAAAGTTTGTGAACTGTTTTGATGGTGGCGATAATATAGTGAAGTTATCCATAACACTAATGGAGCAAAAACACGACGATGTTAAACTAAATAGAGGTGGAACCAGAATTAGATGTGCAGTGGTAATGGAGCTGTGTGTTATACATATCGTAGGGCCACTTATGAAAGACCGGAACCCAGAGTAAAAGTGTTGGACCGGAACCTGGAGTGGAGAACGGAACCACGACCAGATGAACAATGAACGCGGATTGCTGAAAACCACCCTGCCATTTCGCACCGCTTTTCCGAAGCAGGTGGTATTTTCTGAATTGGAGCGATTCCATACAGGAATCGACACGTGGCAAGGGACCCGTTTCAAAACCGCCCGTTAAAGTGCGCCTTCGCGCGTTATACATCGACTGAAGACATCGAGCAAAATCGATACACACCGTTGATTTGGAGGCTCGATATCTGACGACGATCATTCGCAGAACTTGCTCGAAGTTTAACTAAGGTGTGCGGAGGTTAAGCCAGGTACGGATGCGTTCGTTTGATTGAATTGTGGGCCCCGGCGGAGTCATATATATATGAATTTGGTTTATTAATGTTATTCAACGCTTTATGAGGTCCGAGGGAATATATACGAAAATATTTCATATAATTTTTAAATTTGCCAAGTGGGTATCATATGAATTAAGATTTATATGCGTAGTTAAAAAACCGAAGGTTTAATACGCATAGCATGGAAGCCCTATTATTTGGGTTTACTACATGTGTTTACAGAGGGTTAAATTATATGGTTCAATAGTTAACTATTATGTTGCGCATGAGAGTTGTAATGCGAAGTTAGCGCATATGTACATATAAGAGATTGTCGGGTTATAATTATACAGGAGTATGGAATTAATATCTAAATCCTTTGAATTTAGATAAACCAGACTTGTTTATTTAATTGAATTTTCCAGCGTGGAATTAAAGAGAAGTGGGAGATTGCCCGGATTGGGAAAATTATTGGGCAATGAAATTTTGGGATGCATTTACACATAGTCAAGTGAAATATTGAAAAATGAAAAAGAGAATAAGGTTGGATGAACTGAAAATGTAATGTGAGTTTCAAACCATTATGTTTAACTCATATATGAACAGAGAATGTAGACAGGCAGCCCGAGAACAGGAATAAGCACAGAAAACAGGGAATATGTAGATGAAAGTGAACAAAGAGCATGCAGAACAAGTTCTTAACAGCAGCAGGAAAAGACAAATCCGGTAAAGCCAAAATCCAGAAAAGGAGCTGAGTGATATTGAAATATGTTATTAAAAATGTGAATGTAAATGATGTAATTTAATTTTTTGTTGTTTGTGATGCAAAGACAAGTATCCTAAGGAAAAGACAAAATCCCACTGTAGCATGGAAATTTGTACATATTATTATTATAATTGAGTTGGATAAAGGAATGAGAAGACAGAAGTCAAAAGGTCAGGACTATTCACTTCAAATTCTTTGAGGAATGTAAAGAGTCATGTGATGAACTCTATATATAGAATATCGCATTGATATGAAAAGGAGGAAGAGGAAGAGAGAGAGAGAGAGAGAGAGAGAGAAAATACAGAGAATGCAGAATATAGAAGAATAAGGCAGAGAAAATTGAGAGAAGAAGAGGAGAAAGAGAAGCTACAAAACAGAGCTGATATCTGAAGCAAATTAGTAAACATTCAGTTTGACAAATTGAGGAAGTTTGAGCTTCCCTATCAAGTTGCAGCTTGATAGCTGTCAGTAGTAGTTGACTGAGGTTGAAGCCTCCTGTAGGTTGGTGCCTACATAAAATTGAAGGGAGTTGGTGCTTCCTTGCAAGTTGTAGCTTGCAGAGTTGAGGTTGGAGCCTCCTATAGGTTGGTGCCTGCAGAAAAAACAATGGTGAGAGGGAGATGGAGCTTGCCTTTGCATCACAACAATAATAAGATGTGGTTTTCTCCCTTTATGGGTTTCCACTTATATCTGGTGTCTCTGTTTATGATATTTATGTATTGATCTGATATGTATCATCTGCTTAATACCTGTTGCTCTCATATTAAGTCTACTGTTATATTATACTAATACCTGCTGCTTACATTCTAAGATTACTCACACATTAAATTGGATATGAAATGAAGGTGTAAATAATTTTAATTAAAATTTTTAAAAGATCAGGAATGTGTTAAACTGATTCACCCCCCCCCCCCCCCCTCTCAGTTTAATTAAAGGTTCAACACAGTAGTCCTCCCCTGCCAAATTTGCAATAATACATATGCCTCCAAGTATGTTATTAATGTAGTCCTTGCTCAATAGGGATATTCAGTGGCTTATCACAGTGAAACACTCTTTGATATTATTCACAGATACCCCACCTGTGACAAGGAGATGTACTTCATCCTGAAGGCATGTTAATAGTGGAAGAATTATATAATGGGGAAGGATATAATCATCCACACTAATAATAGGCATGTGTGATTCATTTATACACATGGAAAGTTACAAAATGACCACCATCAAAAATGGCCCTCATGTTTGCAATAATTCTAGTTAAACATCAAGTACAATAAGGGTAGCAACAATTGTGTTATAGACTGCCTCAATCAACCCCTGATTGTGATGCTAGCCACAGTTATTAACTCCTATGTACTTGATACCTCTACTTCGTAACAATTATACAACAATGATTATTGGAGTGGGGTCCCCTGCACTACACTTTTTGGTATCTTTTTGCACAAATTTTATATATGCGCATTGCGTAAATGAGTCAAATGGCTTTGGAGCGGGTCAAAGTCCCTACTTTTTATGTAAATGGGTTTAAGGGTAAACTGTGGGCCTCAAACCATGGTTTGACACCATAGTATCTGTGCACTAGAATAATATAAATAGATAGATCAAGTCTAAGGAAGTAACTAAGTATAACTTGATGTGATGTTAGGATCTGACTGTTTATGCGTCTGTAATACTTTGTAATGGTTTTTCTAGGTTGGGTAGAAAGGCTCCTACTGGCTATGTGCGCGGAAGGGTTATGTGTAAGGGGAAAGTCCGATGTACTAAATTAACCTGAGCTAATATAAAGGACATATTTTTTCGAACTTTTTGTGTTATTGATCTGAGTTATTTATCTATTGTTTCTATCTCTGGATCGCATTGTTTCTATGTTGCTTATTTATATTTGTGTGAATATATCTATTATGGTTATTTATGCATATTGATGGTTGATGAATCTACTTAAGTAATTACGCATTGTTTAGATTTGGATCTGGTTCTATTATATTATATATGCACTCAAGTGATTTGTGGTTTTGTCTTATTCGGTTAAGTATTGTGCACATCTGTTTATGATTGATAGAAGTCTGAAATCAAATATGCTTAGGACCACTTCATTATTTCCTTCCTCATGGTGCAGAAACCTGGTTCCAATACCCCCCCATACTTCCTCGGGTGAGAACTTTGGTCTGCGCAAGTAGGTCATTGCTGAAAGGGCCAATAATTGGATGGTTTGTTGGTTGCGCGATAAAATTTGAACCTAGGTCAGTACCCCCCAAGACAACAAATGGTTTTTTCGTCGAGACCGAGATCCTTTTAAGGGAGATTTGATGTTGTGGCATCCTTTGCGAAATGAACTGCAAGATTGGTTGGATAGAAAGATCCTTGAATTATCACTCAAAGAGAATCAAATTACTAAGCTATCTATCGAAAAGTGGGTACAGAAATATACCTATACAAAATTTCATGAGATATTATTTTTCTCCTTCGCAAACAAGTTGTAGGAGTGGTTTTTGTGCTTAACTAAATTCAAAACCTACATGAAGGACACAGTCACTGAGTGGACTCCTGAATTGATCTAGCGGGTAGAAAAGTTAGACAATAATATCACCCGCGTAGTAGATGATTGGATCGATCATCTCTTGGGAGGGGTTGTGACTGAATTTTCCATTGATCAATTTGTGGCTTATTATGAAGCAGAGAGAATATTTCTCAAAGGCCCTAGAGGTAAGTTCCTACGCTCTTTGAAGTTGTTGATGAAAATGCTATTATGTGAATAGGGTATTCTGTGCAAACATATTGCTTGAATGCCTCGAAGAGGCCCGACTACCCGCAGTGGAAAATCTTACTGCGAAGATTCATAAAAAAATATTTATATCCCTCTGAAGCCTAGATATGATAGTGAAGGTGAACCATAAACTAGTAGCTCCAGTGACTCTGAAGGAGAAATTTCATCACACCAGAAACCCTTGATTTTGTTTCCAACCCCATCCACTCCACCACCACCTCCACCTCCCCCGGAAGTATAAATGGTTGCATCGTTACCTAATTTTAGAGGCATTGGAAATGAGGATAATGAACACTTTTGTTTTGTGACTGAGGTCGTATGGCAGGTTCAGCAGGTTAATAATAATGATATTATCAAAGCGCGGTTAGCCATTGCCTTCCAAGATCATGCTTTATATTGGTACATCACGTATGTTCAAGCATACCATAATTCCACCTTGGACCAAATAAAGGATGCCCTAAAAGAGCAGTTTAATAAGCCTAATTCATACACGCAGCTGGTGACAGAAATGAAAGAGATTCATCGCGAGGTTAATGAATCTGTATGGGAGGCAGACCAAAGACTGAAGCACACCATCAGAGATGGTGTATTTTTCATGGATGGTACTCAACATAAGGAATGGTTCATTTCTATGTTTCTCCCACATCTACACTAGCTTTTAGGTCAGAAAAATATTGCCACACAGGCTGAGGTTGTAGAGGTTGCAATGAAACTATAGGCTACTCCAACACCTGTTACAGAATCAGTTGGAAGCCATGCATCTAGAGATTCAAATCATGTGTAAGGACCAGGTCAAGGAGCTTTGCGCAGAGGTTTGGTGCATAAAATGTAAGGCTTATGGGCACCACAAAGATTAGTTTCATGTCTTCAACAAATATCTGAATGATGGAGGTCCTATTCCATTGAAGAGTCATGTATGGTGCACAATCTATCAAATCGTTGGATTACATGACACAGATTCCTGCCCAAGGATCGAAAAGTATCAACTTGAATTGAAGCAGTTGTTTTGCAGATTATGTTTGTCATTAGGGAATGATGAGCAGCATTGTCTCACTTATGATATGATGTTAGGTAAAGATGTAGTATATAGGATGCAGGTTGGGCCTACTTCACCAGCATCCCCCTCTGGGTGTGGAGGATTTCAGGACAGAGCAAGAGGTCAAGGAGGTGGATCAGCTGGTCAAGGAAAAGGACATGTCATTTTCTATAATTGTGGATATTTTGGTCACTATGCGCGCGATTGTCCTAATCCAGTACGATAGTCATGCAGGTATTGTAGGAAATTTGATCATGTAATAGAATATTTTCATGTATTGATTGCTAAAATGCAGGAGAAGAAGACACAGACTCCTACACAAAATCTTCATATGGTTAGAGTAGAAACTTGTGAAGAAGATGCCAGTGTGAATGTGGTGACTAGGAGAGGTGTAGCCACCAATGAAGATAAGGGAAAGCAACCAGCCACTTATGTATTGATCTGTAAGGCACCTGAAACCAAGGAAGTATTTGATCTTTAGCACGCAAAGGATAATTTTGTTGAAGCGCAGAAAGAGTTCGCAGAAGGTAGCACATCAACGTCAAGAATACCAATGAAGGAAGCAAGCGGAGATGAAGAGATCAAAACATTCCTACAAGCATGCACAAATTTACTGCGCAACAAAACGCAGTAGAAAATATTCAAGCTCTGATAGATAATTGCGTAGAGAAGGAACAGTCGACGGTAGAACAGCGAGCGGTCAACAAAATATATAAGAATAAAAAGAGAATAGGTAGGGATATGTGTATGACCACGCAGATTGGTGCTTATGAGATGGACCAGGTTATTCTAGATATAGGATCAAATGCTAATGTTCTACCTAATAAAACATGGCAGCGCATGGGAGAGCCCAAGCTAGAATGGTTTACCATTCAACTGCGCATGGCCAATCAGCAGAAGATCATTCCTTTAGGGAGGTTTCTACAAGTTGTATTCAGTATCGAGGGTGCTAAGGTGATGGCAGACTTTTAAGTCATAAAAATTGTCGACGATATTGATCCTTATCTTACACTGATAGGGTTGGACTGGGCTATTTACATGGATGGTTGTATAAATCTGAAGAAAAGGAGAATGGAATTTGAAATCAATGGAGTCAGGGTAATCATTCCTCTAGATCCTGTAGAAGGACAAAGATACACATCATCAGTGTGCGTTGATGATGATATTGATCAAATCTATAAGTTGGCCTTGTGTGAGGAAGATTAGATTAATCCAACAACAGATGGAAATATTAAATGGGAGAAGGATAGCTCTTGTTTTTCAGACTCTGATGAGGAATTGGAAAACTGGCAGAACCGGTTGCGTAAGGTATATGTGTTGCATTGTAATCGCGTGACCCAATCTCTGTGATGTATAACATCTGAGGTACGTGAATTGCCACACTATGATCGATTAACTGATATAAACATGTTTATAGGGGAGCTTTAAAGGACCGTGCCTGAAGGAAATATATTCCATGCTTTGGATATCGATTTGTGCACTACCCCAGCAAGATGGTGGGAAAATCACAAGGAGAACATGCACAACTAGGAGGAATGTGCATGCATGATGAGGTTACGATTTGAATGTTCAGTCATTAAAATGAAAGATGTCTGCTCTCGCAAATATTATCTGCACAGACTTTTGCCGAAATGGAATCAGGTATGGGGCGTAGAACCAAGACCTGAATGGTTCCACATGCTTATTCACACATTGGAGAAGGTACCTATTGAATGGTATTTGGAGACAGAGCTGGGTCGAGGCACTAGTGAATGGTCTGCACTGACAGAGATTTTTGTTCTTATATTTATCTTTGAGAGTGGATTTGATAATATTGGCCACGCTTTGCATACTATTCAAGAAGTCATCTTTGATACAACAAAGCCTGCAATCGAGTGCACTCCACTAACCTTGGATGCGCAAATGAAAGCTATTGTGAATTTAAATAACCTGACAATGGAAGAGAGTGAAGAGAATCCAAGGAATATTGTGATCCCTAAATATGAGGGACAACGCGCAGTGCATGGGCCCTCAATCACCTCGCTAGATGTGACAAAGACCTTAAAAATGAGGCAGGTGAATATTGGATCTGATGAACAGCCTACGTTGGCCAATATTGGAGACTACTGGGATGATGATACAGTAGGAAAATTTGTTGAGTTATTGACTGAGTATCAAGATTTGTTCCCTACAAATTTTTCAGAGTTGAAAGGAACAATTGGGGAACTCAGAGTTATGAAGATCACATTGAAACTCGATGCGTGCCCAGTGAAATAGTGCCCATACAGACTGAACCCAAGATATAAGTAGAAGGTGAAAGAAGAGTTGGCAAAAATGGTTTTTGCGAGCATTATTGAACCTATATAAGATTTTGACTTGGTAAGTCCAATGGTAGTGCAAGATAAGAAGACCAAGGGAGAAATCAGGATCTGTGTATATCTGCGCAAGCTAAATGATGCTTGTGTGCATGATCCATTCCCAACTCCATTCTCTGATGAAAAGAAGCATATTCCCTCACAGATGGGTTTTTAGGGTATCATCAGATCCGGATTGCACCAGAAGATCGGAGTAAGACCATCTTTGCTACTAAATGGGGAAGGCTTCCAATATATAGTCATGCCCTTTGGATTGAAGAATGCTCCTGCCATTTTCTCGTGCATAGTAGTTGTTGCTTTTAAAGACTTTATCAGCAAGTTTTTGGAAGCATATTTTGATTATTGGATTGTATTTGTGTTGTTGAAGAAGCATGTGTCAAATATGCGCTTAATGTTGGATACTTGTAGGAAGTATCAGATTTCCTTTATTTTGAAGAAGTGTATATTTTGTGAACCATTTGGGATATTACTGCGGCACCTTGTATTCCAGCAAGGGTTGATGGTAGATCCTGTAAATATCGCGATCATAGTTAATCTGGAGATACCTAAAAATGTTAAGAAATTGTGCTCAATATTGGGGCATACTTGGTATTATAGGAAGTTCATTCAGGGCTATGCGCTGATAACTGATCCTATGGAAAATTTGCTCAATAAGGCTTCAACGTTCTGTTGGGACGAAAATTTTCAAAAGAGTTTTGAGTTGCTGAAGGAAAAGATGGTCACTGCGCCCATCCTAGTCTTCCCAGATTGGTCGAAGGTGTTTCATGTGCATGTTGATGCCTCCTTTATTGCGCTCGGAGCTATTTTAGTGCAGCCAGGAGCGGGAGAGATTGATCACCCTATTTCCTATGCAAGCCAAAAACTCTCAAGCACAAAGAGGAATTACTCAACCACTGAAAGAGAAGGACTAGCAATGGTGTACGTGCTGCATAAATTATGCCACTATATCTTAGGAGGCCATTTTAATATGTTTACTAATCATTCTGATTTGAAGTACCTAGTCAATAAGCCTATGTTGGGGGGGAATATATCTATAGGTGGTTGTTGTTATTCCAGGAATGTGATTTTGAGATTATGGTAAAACCAGGGAGACTGAATGTTGGGCCAAACCATCTGTCACGCATTGAAATTGGTGAAGAACCTACAAATTTGGAAGATGGATTATGCGATGCGCAGTTGTTTGCAATAAAGGTGTTCGATGAGAATTTCCATGATATCATTCAGTGTCTGACTACTGGATGCGCGCCCGACGAATATACAGTTCAGCAGAAGAAATAGCTTGAGGTGCACGTAGTAGACTTCACCATTATCAATGGAAAGTTGTACAAAATGGGTGCGGCTGGCATTCTGCAAAGATATGTCCTAGAGTATGAGAGACCCGCAGTCCTAGATGAAGCTCATGGAGGGGTTTTCGGTGGTCATTATGCAGGTAAGGAATCCGCAAAGAATATTTTTTGAGTTGGGTTATGGTGGCTCACGCTGCACAATGATTCCAATGTGCATTGTCATGCATGTGATGTATGCCAGAGGATGAGAAAGCCATCGCACAGGGACGAGATGCCCTTACATGCACAAATGGCGCTCAATCTTCTGAGAAATGGGCTATAGATTTTGTGGTACCTATCAATCCTCCAGGAAATAAGAGTGGTGTGAGCTACATTATCACTGCAAAAAACTATGTAACCATATAGGCCAAAGCTAAACCTGTGAAGGATTGTACTGCCGATATAGCTGTGCAGTTCATATTGGAAGAATATTGTGACTCGGTTTGGTTGTTCTAAGATTATGATAAGCAATCAAGGTATGCATTTTGTGAATGATAGCATTGAATCATTGACAGCAGAATTCAATATACGTCATCAGAATATCTCTCCCTATCATCCCCAAGCGAATGGCACGGTCGAATCATTCAATAAGATATTGGAGACTGTGTTAAAAAAGGTGTGCAATGCGAACAAAATTATTAGGATGAGCACATACCTACAGTTCTCCGGGCATATAGGACAACATGCAAGAAGTTGATGGGTGGGACACCTTTTAGGATGGTATATGGGCAATAAGTTGTGTTGCCAATGGAGTTCGTTGTTCCTAGTCTGTGCATTGCAGCCTTCACCAATATGGCTGAAGAAGATGCTCTGGAAGACCAGTTGTCATAGTTGGTTGCTCTGGAAGAATATTTATTTATTCCAAATTATCACCAGCAGGTTCATAAAGCGCGCGAAAATGAATGGCATGATAGGCATATCAGGAAAAAGGTGTTCAAGGAAGATGATTTGGTCTTACTATATGACATCAATTTTTCATGCCACCCAGGAAAATTGAAGATGCATTGGCTAGGTCCCTATGTTTTTAAGGAAATCATTGATGTATGTGCAGTTTGTATGGCCACATTGAGCAGATAATACCTTCCTGGGTATGTCAATGGAAGTCATCTGAAGTCATATAGGGATGACCATGTGCCTACCAAATGACTATATGGTCAGAGTATAGACCTGTGCATATGTGCAGTAGGGTGCGACGCACGCATGGTAGTTGCGCGAGCAGGCTGAATGGGTCGTAGAAGTGTCAAAAACTAGTTTTTGGAACAGTAAATTTAGAAAAGATAGTTTTATTATCGTTTATGGGAGCGTCTAAGTTGCATTTAATAAATGGATTTTTCCAAATTTGGGACCATTTTTTCATTTATGAAGACACATTAATGCAGAAGGAGTCATTCAAGATGTGCCACAAGTATAAATATGACCTATGGGGTTGCAATAGTTCCCTTTTATTTCTGATTGAATTCTTTGCTTTGAGCTCCCTGGTTACCATTACATACTCTATGACTATGTATGGTTTTGATCTGGGATTTAAGGAAGCATTGCGTCACACAGAGTTGGTATACATAATTCCAGGCAGTATGATGGCCACAAGATTGGGAGATGACCCTACTATGCCCGAGGTCCCTATTGTTGAAACGTCTGCGCCCTCGAAGTATAAGAAGTGGCAGTCATCTGGAACAAGAAAATCCCCAAGGGAGAAGACCCCAAAGCCACTCTGTCCTACGGCTGAGTGATAGAAAATGCTTATGGATGAGGTCCCTAAAGCCATTATGGAAGAATAGGAGGTTGTGATTGAAGTGGCCCCATTCTCGCAGTTTCCGACTTATGTCACACCCCACAAACCCTCAGTCTTAATTCCTGAATATCTATACAAGGTGTGTGCAAGTATCAAAAGGCCATTAATCCTTGAAAACATCCCAATGGAAGGTGACATGTTTGCTAAGGTGCCGCAACTCAAACTGGAGGATTCAGACATTGCGGATGTAGATAAATTTCCATAACTTGCACCTGAGTTGTATCTAAATCACGTCACATATGAATGAGGCAACATGCACCTTGAGGCAAAGAGATGGGTGTTGGGTATGCATGAGGCAGGCCTGCTGAACTTACTCCAGATCCATCATTTTGGGCGTAGCCCCATAAATGACATCTGCGTCTGAAATTGCTCACGCTAGTGCACGATGATGCATTGTGGTTGGGAGAGCGCATCCCCATTGATGCTACATTGATCCATAGGATCATGGGTCTGCCTGCTAAATGCGTCAACCACATTACTGATTTCGGTGGCAAAGCCCAAGAGGAAGTCGTTGCGGAGCAAATTAAAAATAAATACCAATTATCACGAAAGAGCCAAGGCTTCATTGTAAGTGAGATAACCGATCCAATAGTTTAGTTCGGCATGCTCACCTTGGCCTACAAGATGATGCGCAAATGCAGATCAAAGTATGTGCTCGTGCACGTAATTGCTCTCACTAGACACTGCGAGAAAGGTGGTATTTATAACAGGTCTAACTGTATGTGCAAGGAGTTCCTAGAAAATGTGCGTGAAACACAGGAGGAAGGCAAGAAATTCCACTATGCTTGCCTATTATTGTTGATCACATTGATTAGGTAGAAGACCCCTAAGGACACCCTATTTCCTAATATTGAGCCCTATATGTGCAAGGCTGCGCGCTATGCCATGTTATAGAACTCTTCAGACCTCGTGCATATTAAAGAAAACAAGATTTTCTGGGTCCTATTCGACAGGTCCCTTTATCAAGTTGTATAGTCAAAGTCGCGATTGTCACCCACACTCTATGATCAATACAAGATGGTAGTTGACTTCAAGGCTATGTTCCATAACATGCACATCCGCACAAAAGGCACCGTGGAAAGAGTCTGGTACGAGTTACCATATTTATTTACCGAATATGACCTTATCATAATCACTAATGAGTGGCCACCAGCATGGTTGACACCTAAAACACCAACGAAGCCCCGCATTAGCACTTAGTCAGAGAAAACAACAGAGAAGGTGACGGAGAAACCTGCTGAGAAAGAACCCACGCCAACCACAATGGGCGAAACTATTGACCTTGAAAAATAAATGGAGCCAAAGAAGAATGAGTCTGTGCCAAAAGATACAATAGAGGAGGTATAAGCACAGACATCCAAGGGAAAAAAGTGAGGCTCTCAGGCCTCTAGTGGATCAAGAAATAAGAGAAAGGGATCCAAATATACTCTATAGAAAATCTTGACGTTGAAGGAGGATGATCTGAATGAAATTTCTAACACAGTCACGTTTGTGACCGAGGATCACTGGACCGATATGGGGATGCAGTATAAGACTGTGTTGGAAAGTGTTAAGGTGGGGATACATGAACTTATAGTGCAAGCGAGCCTAATACAAGAGAGTGTTGCTCAGGCGAGCTAGACCTAGATGAGCGCACAAGTCACCAGTGCGCAACCATTAGATATTGCATTACCAGCTACTAGGGATGCTGCATTTTGCGAATCCTGCGCCAACCATTGATGTGGATTCCAGTTGGCGCGCTTAATTCTACGAAGCAGGTGTATTAATATTAATCTTTTTGTTTTACCTGTAGGGAAGCTACACTTGATTCATACCATGATCGCATATGAAATTCAGTTCAGAGAATCTGTTGCTCACACATCTGCTGAAGACTCAAAGAAGCAGGCTATAGAGGCCCAACAGAAGTAGAAAGCAGTAGAAGCATCATATCACGTAGCCGAAGCCCAGCGCAATGCACCTTAAGCTAAGATCCACCTTGTATGGAGTGAATTTACCACAATCCTGGCCACAGCTGCGCCAGAGGAAAAAATGGAAGGCTTGGTTGCTACTTTCAAAGTGTTGCGCACTAAAGTACAGACCATTCGTACAGAGTTTGAAGAGAAAATCGTGGACCTACAAATGAAGTTGCAGCCTGACACTCTACTCGAAGTTCACGTAAAAAGGGCATCCAAAGTGAAACAAGCCACAGACAGTATCATTGTTGCAGTCACACAATGTGACAATATTTTTGGATGAAGATATGGGTGTATGGACGTCCATGTAGAATTATCTGGTAGTTCAGCAGCTACGCAACGAGCTGCATTAGAAGGAACAAAAATTTTCATAGATCCGGACAATGGTGCCAACCCTTGTTCTTCCACAGTGCCTAGCTCGTCTGCAAGAGGGCTGGATGATACAGACATAGATTGAAGACTTGCATCATAAAGAATAGTTATTGGAGGCACTTAAGAAACCATGGGTTGAGGAAGCTCTTCAGCTTTCATAGACTCTGTACACCACCTTGAAGGAAATTTAGCAGACATAGTGTGGTATAGAGATGGCCACTGAAGGGACCACCACAGAGAAGTTAGTTCAGCAAGCACAGGGCACTGCGGCGAAAATTTTTAAAATGGTGCTCCCTATGAAATCTCCTGTCAGCACTCTCCAAGCTAAGCTTAAGGAGCAGACACCTAAGTAACTCGAGACGAGTCACATGTTTTTGTTGGGGGCCTATTGGAGCGGGGTCCCCTGCACTACACTTGTTGGTATGTTTTTCACAAATTTTGTAAATGCGCATTGCACAAAATGAGTCAAGGGGCTTTGGGGCAGGTCAAATTCCCTATTTTTGATGTAAATGGGTTTAAGGGTAAACTGTGGATTTCAAACCATGGTTTGAGACCATAGTATCTACGCGTTAGAATAATATAAATAGATAGATCGAGTCTAAGGAAGTAACTAATTATAACTTGATTTGATGTTATGATCTAAATTTTTATGCATCTATAATACTTTGTAAGGGTTTTTTTGGGTTGGGTAGAAAGGTTCTTGTTGGCTGTGTGCACGGAGACCTAGCCCTAGCTGTGTGCGCAGAGACCTAGCCCTGGCTGTGTGGGGACTCTGCTGGCTTTGTGTGCAGAAGGGTTATGTGTAAGGGGAAATTCTGATGTATTGAATTGACCTGAGCTAATATAAAGGACAAATTTTGTCGAACTTGTTGTGTTATTGATGTGAGTTATTTATATACTATTTATGTCTCTAGATCACACTGTTCTATGTTGCTTATTTATACTTGCATGAATACATATGTTATGTTTATTTATGCATATTGATGGTTGATGAATCTACTTAAGTAATCATGCATTGTTTAGATCTGGATCTGGTTCTGTTATATTATATCTATGCTCAAGCGATCTACAATTCTGTCTTATTCGGTTAAGTATTGTGCGCATCTATTTATGATTGACATAAGTCTGCAATAGATCTCCTTAGGACCACTTCATTATTTCCTTCCTCAGGGTGTGGAAACCTGGTTCCAGCATCCCCCCATATTTCTTCGGGTGACACTTTGATCTACGCAAGTAGGTCATTGTCAAAAGGGCCAGTAGTTGGAGGGTTATTTGGTTGCGTGATAAACTCTAAACCTAGTCCAGGACCCCTCAAGCCAACAATTACCCTAATTTTTTTGCTATATATTAGATGTTGATCATAGGAAAGCAAGTTTCATACTTACCTATAGGATGCACACTTATGCTACATTGGCCACCAAGAGACAAATTTGAAAAAAAAAAATTGTATTTGATGAGGGAAATTGAAGCAATGGGAACCATTTCCACCAAATGGGGTAGGATTGATTTAGGTGGCTATCATTGGCCACCCGCTTCTTCCACTAACTCAATAATTCCTTACCTTCTTGATTGTTTTTCTATGGTATTTCAGGTCCCAAATGATGTTTTTGGGACCTTATGGGGTTCAAGTGTTGTGGTTGCATCCCCTAGTCCTATCCAAAAATTTTAATCCTCATACAATTATTTCCAATGAGCTATTGTACACCCCCAATGGATATTTTATGCAAAAAAAATTCCCCTAGGAATTTGACATACCAACTACCACTTCGAGGCGTACAAACCTTTAGGTGATTCATCTTCTAGGTTTAGAGTTTTGGAAATTTAGGGTTTTCTCTTTATGTTAAAAGGGAAAAATAAATTGTCTCTTGTAATAGCTTTTGTGAATGCACAAAACCAAACTCTATTTGTCTTCAAAGATAAGCTACGATAATCTAGTAGGTGTTTGTTTTAAAATATTGTATTATTTTATTTATGGAAGTTGGGTTTTCACTATATTACTATGATATTTACTATATTTATCTATGAGTGTGCTCCATTTCCTTTTCTCCTTTTCATTTTACTCCTTGTAAAACCCATATCAATGGCCTTAGATCAATTTTCTTCTTGTTGTTTCTCAACGCATGTCCCTAGTGAGGTTAGGGTACAAAGAGTTAGATACATGCTAGTTCTACTTGGGAATGATTTCTCTAACCATCCCAAGTGACCTACCATGGAAAAAGAAAGAAGAGATGATATAGAAATATATATTGCAATTTTCTTGCTCAAGGAATCACTTGCATGATGAAAGAATGATATGATGGACAATTCTTCCCAAATCCTTAAATGATTGCCAATTGCGGCCAAGGCACTTTCAATAAGCCGCAATTTTATAGGTGCGATACCTTTCAAGGTAAAAGTTAACTTTGAAATCCCCTTATCTTAATTCCAAATGTATGCAAATTCTTTAGATAAATGGTTAGATATGTATAGGTCTATTATGTTGTACAAAAAAAAATGGATGATGAAAAGATCATCTTCACACTCCTGAAAACCCTTCCACCTGTCAAATTCTATTGGGAAGGTTACCATAATAGACACAAAAAATATGAGACTACAACATTCAAGGTAGGACCCAATTAGGTAGATTTTTTTATTCCCTCAAGGAATAATTCTACCCTATATGGAACTATGATTACCAGTACACGAGATGGATAACTTTGTGATAGGAGAGGGACTAGACAATGCTTGTACACCGATATTTTCCATACATTGCATTCAAATTTGGGTATCAAAGACTCTGAGTGGCACCTACTTACAAATTATTTTAGTGACCTGCAAAATTACATATAGCCATATATGGATTTCTTGGATATCCCCTCAATAGGATTTGATTATCAATATGTTGTCAAAATTGAGCTCACATTTATGTAAATGAATAAGCTAGAGTTTGAGTCTAAAAATATTCCACAAAAAAAATCATAGAAAAGACAACCTTGACTCGTAAAATAAGGAAAAAATCAAGAATATCCCACCTCAAGATAACGAAGCCAAGCCACAAGAAAATAATGTTAAGTCGAAGATGTATAAATTCCTTGTAGATTCAAACTGCTAATTGTAATTTTCTAAAACAATATACTGGAATCCACTCTACCAATTGTGGAAACCAATTTAAATGATCATGAAATCACAAATCATACATTGAGAGAAATAATTCAATCAACACATTACACAATTATTTCCCGGGACAATCCACAGCTAAAAACCCCGCTATTTGTATATTGTATTCGTCAAAAAATATGGGAAGATTACAATGCTTTTCTCGAGCCTGATAAACCTATGCACTATCTATATTTGTCTCACTATTTCTTAGACAATCCTAGGCTAATACTTAACCAAATTTTGGCTTGCCCAAGTCCATATTTCCTTGTCCTATTTCCTTGGGTAATTTTCCCCTACTAATTAGGGAAATCCCTATCCAATCTTGCGTAATCCATCTAAGGCCTTCCTCTGATTACATTCACCACCTTCACAATTTGGATGATTATAAAATTGATAGTAAATTTCCCTTGAACTCCAATCTCAATTTGGTAACTCTCAGTTCACACATGCATGAGTTATTTATGGTTTATTTATCAATTAACTGGTTGATCGTTGAGTGGAAAAATCACTACTAGACCTCCCACTAGTTCCTCCTGTTAGGGTCCTATAATAATAGGATTCATAATTTTTTAATTGACTATGATTAGTCTTGTAAATATGTACATACCTTGCTTTCTGCAAGTTTTTTTCTCATATTTGAAAATAATAATAAAAGTGAAAAGAGGGTAAAAGTCCTAAAAGGAAGATCAAAGGACTTGAAAAGAAAAGATCGAAGAAGAATAAAAAATGAACCCCAAAAAGCAAAAAAGAGACAATAATAACACATGAAAGTGATGCAAATCAAAATGCCACTACTTTTACTTTACTGCAAGAATAATGATTATGTGCAGCTTGTTCAAAATGCCATGATCCATGATGAGTTAAATAGTTTAATCTTAACTTTTTCATGCTTTGAATTTCATGTTTATAGATAGAGAATAAATATCTGTAAAATATTTTAAACTTGACAAATCAGTAGATAGTTAGAGAATAAGTGAGGAGATCAACAGTCTAATCTGAGCCCTCGGATGAAATAAGGTTAGATTTAGATAGTTTATGCTTCAAAAATAAAAATGGATTTAGGGTTGCAAGCTCAAATGCACCCATGCAAATAATGAAAAAATGTTAGAATTATGATGGGTAGGTAGAAAGAAATTGCACAAAGAATGGACAAACAGCATCTGGCAAAATTACTAATTTCCCTCCCCTCAAAGTATTCAGTATTCAAAACCTTCAGTTAAAAAGGCTCAGAGCATTTCTCTGACTTTTTTTGCGACCGGACCCAAGGCTTAATAATTGATTGGTAATAAGTATTGAATTCCCTCCATAAATCACCCTTTTCCTCAACATCACTCCCTTTTCCTAAAGTTAAAAATACCTTTTTTGCTTAAGGAAAGTAAAAACCCCCTTTAAAATAATCTCATTTCATGCAAAAACATTCAAAAACCCACAAAATACAATTTACCCTAAGTATTAAGTGTAAATGTTTAAAAATGGGACCACCATTGTACTCATATGCTTATTTTTACACTATACTTGGTAAATTTGTATATTTTCTGTTGATCATATTCATTTCATATTAACTCTAATTTTATGTATTAATTCCATTAAAATACCCCTTCCCGTAGATATATTAATTCCTTTATTTTTATACCACAAACCCACTATATTAACATTTAACCTATGATTATTTTACCCCAAGTGATATATTATCCCACGATTCCCATAGGTTAAAATATATTACATACGTATATTCCCTGCCCAAAGGTCACAATACACATGTAAATCACCTATTTACTGTGTAAATTCATATATCCTGCTAATCACATTAAAATTATGTTTAAAACTATGTTTAAACATAATTTATTAACCCCGCTACATATAAACTCTAGAGCCTCACGCCCCATCTGCCAAGCAACTACACTGCTCAATCTCTGCCATTCGCAAGCCCTCACCCAGATCCGACGATCCATATTCGATATCGCAATTTCAATAGCGCCCAGCTTAATCAATTTAAAATTTGTGAAATAGGTTGTTTTACCCTATTCTCTCTCATCCATGCGGCGTTTAGTAATTGGATCGCTTCTGATCAAATAAACCACTTACTATTTTATCATCGTACGATAACCGCTTATGGCTTCTCCTCCGGACGCTAAACCACCTTCCCTCTTATTTGACCGGTATTCAATGCAAATCCTATTTAAACATAAAAAATCTATAAAATTGCATATACGCTCAGTTTAATTTTTTCCTGTCTTTCTGATTGTTTAAACCCTTCCGACTCAAGCAACAAGCGTTGTACTCCATTTTTATGCCTAAAGAACCAGAAATTTATTAAATTTGTTGTTGAGACCACCTGAAGCGTCAAATATACATCTAGAGAACTTCAACAGCCTTCAGAAAGCTCTGTGACGCCTTAGAAACCCTATTTCGAGACGATATACCTGCAAGAACAGGTATTCTTCGAAAAAAACAACCTTCCTGTCATTTGAAAAAGAGTTTCCTGTGAAATTGATCACCATAAAACCCTATTTTCCACAAAAAGACCTGTATTTTCCTTCAAAGAACCTACTTGTTGTGAAACCCTGATAAAATTTCAGTTTTGATACTATCTGTAGTTTTAAAATGAAATTGAAGAAGTTTTAGCCTTTACAGACCTTAAACAACTTCTAATTTATCCAAAAACCCTTTTGCAAATAATCAGAACCCTCTGTACATGAATCAAACTATTTTTTAAGTCCAGTTTATCCAAAAAGAGCAGAGAAACCCTTTTATAAATTTTCTAAGTCTCTAAAGAGTTTGAAGACCAATTTTAGAACTAAATTGAAGGTAAAAAACCAAAATAAAGCCTGATTATACCCTTTGTTGTTCAATAAAGCATTTTTAAAGCCAAAAATACCTTCTATAAACAATTTAAGCTTACAGAAGAGTACAAAAATCCTAAATATAGATTTTTAAGCATCCATAAGGCTAAAATTGTCAAAATCAAACCCAGTAATGGCTTCAAAAACCACCATTGTTATAAATCCACTACAGCATCCTGTTGTATATGTGGACCATACACCCCTAGCTGATGTTGATTACAAAATAACTGATCCAGTGATAGAACTCAATCTTTTAGACCTCCATTGCTGGAGTCTAGAAAAATCCTTAGATCAAGGAGATGAAGTATAGATTTAGGATTCAAATTTACCGAAGTATGTAGTTCCACATACTCATCAGTCTCCAGAAGTCATTAGGTTGTGTCAATCCTATTATTCCCCTGACCAAAGAGCTATGGTTGATGCTAACAAAGAAGTATTGTTCACTATTACTGCAGAGTCTATAAACCTAATGCTTCAGCTGAAACCAGATCCCAATGTAATCCCATTATCCATAGAAGCACTCACAAAGCTTTATATTTAGTTAGAATTTCCTAAGATATTTCAAATCTTCCAAACATTCATGCCTGCATATGTTGAAATCCCAAAGATAAACCCTCCCTATTCTACTTCCAAATTTCTTGAAGGATCAAGGCATGTCATTTCTATGTTATCCTCTATTCTTGGGTATTTTACTAATGAGCACACAGATGAGTGTATTCTTGGTTTTCTATCCACTTTTGTGCCAGGTCAACCTCCTTCTGTCATTTATAACTATGTTGAATACATAGTTAATAATATCCATGATCGGCTTGTGAAATTTCCCACTAAAGGAGTTTTCAGATATTCATCCTTCCTCTTTCACATGTTCCTTTACTTCCAAGTAGATAAATTCCCAATAAATCTTCAGAAATTGGATGTAGAAGGGGATCCATTATCAATCATTTTCTAGACCTCTCTAATTAGAAAAGAATCAACAAAATTAACTTATGTGCATTTTATAGATTGTTTTTTTCGTCCATTGATAAACATGCTGACAAACAGTGTACAGCCAAGAATCAGTAATGAGATAAAGAAAGTGTTATAGGTGTCAGACCAAAGTAGAACTGGAGATTGGTACCTTTACCAAAATCATACAGAGATCGGAGTTTATGGGTCAAAACTTTTACCTTATAAACTGCCAAAATACTTGCCAATGAGATTTTTTGCTTTAGAGTACATAAGACAAATTCTAAATTCAGATTTTATCAACTTCTTGGCTGCCAAAAATAAGACTCAAATCAAGTTGAAGAACCAGGTGGGTCCTTTCA
This sequence comes from Pinus albicaulis, assembly GCA_034641835.2. Classification (NCBI taxonomy): domain Eukaryota; kingdom Viridiplantae; phylum Streptophyta; class Pinopsida; order Pinales; family Pinaceae; genus Pinus; species Pinus albicaulis. The sequence goes on along the minus strand of CM076574.1, from coordinate 348,872,643 downwards.
TTTGCAATCACAGGGATGCAGGTACAGAGGCAGCAAAACAGTTGTTGGAATATAAATTTGAAGAAAGTTTCTTATGAAATTATGATCCTAATGGAATTCTCAGTAAAATAAGGGTAAAATGCAAATTGACCCCTTATATCCATGATAAAAGGCTAGAGATTTAACAATTTTCTAATCAAACAAAATGGCTAGAAAATACCTTGGTAGAAACAGTTAAACAAGGTGATACTAGTCGCACCTTGAAAACTGTAAATCAAGAGGATAAAGCCACTAAGAGAATTAGGGAAGAAGGCACCTACACAGCGGAAAAAACAACAGAGACTAGGTTCAAAATCAAATATAATACGAAACCTAAGCTCAATCCAGTGAATAAGGAAAAAGAAACAATTGAGGTGCTAGATGAAGAAAACACAGAGAAGAACACAGATGTTGCTACAATTATTGTAAATGAGCAGGAAAAGGATACTTTAGACACTCAGATGATTGAGAAGTAGCAAAATCTGGAGGCATCCTCATCACAGCAAATAGAGAATACAGACCTTGATATCAAAGAAAAATATAAACAGATCAAGGCCAAGAATGAAGAGATAAAGAATGAAATTTATTCACAATATTTGAAGCAAACTCCAGGCAATCAAAACAAGCTTCTCTCAGCTTTTGACTATACAAATAAGAATTTGATAATGTCTATACTTCAACCTACAGTCAAAGCACCTCAAGCAACAACAGAATATAAGAAAGTTGACTTAGAAATACCAGTAGAAAGCATTCATCCTTTAGATCAAATTGAGTTTCATAAAAAGAGCTCTGAAATGCTTTATTCTACTATGAATACAAAGGTAATGAGTGCCCAGAAGCTTCAGAATACCATAACCAATTTTAGAGATCATATTAAAACTAAAAAGTCCTCTTCTCATGCTAAATACGCTAGAATCAAGTCTTTAAAAGAACTGATAATTGAAGTAGGATATGACCCTGAAAATGTAAAAGCTGCAGAAGAGATGATAAAGAAGAAAAATGCTGACATAGCAACAATTAGAAAACAATTGAAGCTTCCTCCAATAGAACATCCACATACTAAAGAGATTCTGCAAGAGGCAAAACAGAAAGATGAGATGATGAGTCTCATACTACAAATGACAGCACAGATCAAAGACATGGAGATAGAAATGGACAAACTTGTCCAAGAGAAATAAATAGCTAAAACTCAGAGTGTCCCTCCTACAGTGATCCCCATGGTAACTACAGCAGTTCCTTCAACCTTAGCAGAATAATTGGCACCAATTGTCCCATCAGCTACAGTTGTGCCAGTGACATCTTCCACTACTTCTACTACAGAATCATCTACATCAGAGGTGCAACAAACAGATGAAGCCAGCAATCTCATTAAAGCTATGGAAGATATGTCTATACAGAATAATGAGATCAATAGGCTGAAATAACAAATAAAGAACTTGGAAGATGCCAAGAAATTAGCTCAAATCAATGCTAAAAATGAGGAACAAGAAGCCAAAAGGGCAAATGAACAGTTGAAGAAATTTGAAGCAGAGTTAACTTTGAAAGAACCATTGACTTTCATAAAAAAGCAGTTGTGGTCCAAGATCATTGAGTCAATCAATGATACTCGGCCTTCCATTTAGGTAATTTATGAACAGAAATAATTGCTTAAAGTAGCAAAAGAAGAAATTGTGAAGACAAAGGAAGAGCTTGGTGCTAAACCTGAAGAGCCCCAAGAAACATTCAAGTTTCTTAACACGAAGAAAAAACCAGAATTGGATGAGATAGGCATAACTGATAGAACTGAAACAATTCTTGAGGTGAGAAAGGTAATTACAAAGAAAAACTTGATGAAGCAACTTGAAGAGAAGTTTCAAAACATGGATTTGGCAATAACTAGATTTATGGTAAAATTTGATATATTGAGGCAAAAAATACTTGCCAAATATTCTTGTTTTAAATGAAAAATTAATGAAGCAAGAGGATTACAACAAGAAGATCAGAGATTTTTCAAAAGAAAAATTAAACAAGGCAGATTGGTAAGGAGTACCTACAGGAAAAGTGTTGCACAAAAGAATTGAAGATTTGTTTTATCTACAGCATGAAATAAAACATCTCTTTATAGTCAAACCAACATTTGTTAGGTACACAGAAGCTGATGAAAACTACAGAAAAATCACCAAGATCAAATTACCTGATGAAGAATTTTGGAAGAAGCTTACTGATTTGCTGTGAAAAATACTTTTACAGTGAAAGAAGAAGAAAAACAGATTGTTTTTTTTACACAGTAAAAATAGAATTTTATAGCAGTAAGCCAGTTAAAAAAGCAGATGAAAGAGTATCAAACGGTAAAGTGTATCATTAAAAGAGTATCAAATGAGAAGATAAAATTTCAAAATAGATTTAAAATATCTTTACGAACATTGAAGACAACACAACAGCCAGTTGCACCTAATCCAAACAACATTTCTATTTTATTTGAATAAATAGGACAGCTTTCTAGTTGTTAAGCAGTTGTCCCTATATTTTTTGTAAAAGATGTTTTATTTTCCTTAGAAAATTCCTATGGCTATTATAGGATATTTTATAAACACTTCTGTATAAATACTTTACTCTTTGAATTATTATTATGGAATAAATTACTGAAGATTTCTATAGACAATATTTATATACCTGAAGGGATTTTTGTACCAAGTTTCAAGTCAGCAAGGCTAGATCAAATCAATAAAGCATCATGTTTCAAGATTCATGTGTTGGGCCAACTTAAGTGAAGTACTTTCTACTGTTATTTGTTAAATATTCTTATGTTTTCCATTCATACATAAATGTGTTCCAAATTTAAATGTGAAATCGGGAAGTGATATATCATAATTTGTTAAAAGCACTCCATTATTTACTAGTTTTTATTTTGATGTAATCTGTTGATTGACAGAGTAGGGAACCCTTAGTTTCTCCCTCTTTCGAATGACCTATGTCTTCTTCACTTCTTATCCGGATCAAAGAATCATTGATTTCTCTGTATCCTGATTAAACCACTTCACCAATTAGCCTCAAATATCTTAAATGACTCAACTATCCTGCCCTGAAAATATTTGACTTTAGACTTTGATCCTGACCTATCTGCTTGACATATTGACTCCTTTTTCCCAATGGAAAAATAGATATATATCTATCCATCTCATTAAGTGATTTTTCCCACCAAACCAAACCAAATATCAAAACCCAATTGCCCCATATAACTAGCCAAAAATCAAACATAAAAAAACAAAGTTAAATCTTATAGAGAGAGACGTCTCTAAGCCTTAGGAAGGCTAGATCCTAGAGCTTGAAAGTAGTTTTGTGGTTACCTCTGATGTTATTAAAATGATAAACTCAAAATCTCACAACTTTGGGAATTTTTAGAGTGATAACATACTGGAAACCATACTAGGGAACTAACCAATCCTCAGTTTTAAATAGGTCTTTAAGGAAATATTTTTCATTATCCTTTTACCTTAAGACTGTTTTATAAGTTGTGAGTATCATTTCATAAAAAATTGTAATTATGGCTTCTAGAAGAATCTACTATACCAGGTCAAATCCAGATCCACAACCTGTTGTTATAGTAGACATTCTAGACAAAATTGGAAAAAAGAATAAACAAGTAGAAAATTTGGGTAATAAAGTTTCCTTAGTTAGAGAAATTTCTCTTCCAAAAAAATTAGTGAGTATACAAGAGATAGAGTTTGAATTAAATTTTGAACATTATTTATTCATAATAAATCAGAAAGTGACTTAAATAGTGTTGTTATAGATCCTAAATTTATTTCATTTCTTGAAACAAAGCAAGAAAATGTTTCACTGAGATTTTGAATCAAAGATATTTGAAGTTTATGATAAACTTGATGAAATAAATGCTAATATTCTTAAGGAAATAGATGAAGCTCTTCTTCAACATTCAGATGAATTAGTTGCCTTATCAACATATACACCTAAGCCCTCTACTTCTTAGTTAGATACCAACCTTTTAGAATATGTACATTCATCTCTTTATACCACTAAATCATCCATAATTTCCACCACCCTTCGGTCCACAGATCCATTTATCCCAAAATGGCCATTTCAACCTAGAGTATTATTTCCATCTTCTACCACCTCAACCCCATCCACTAGTTTATCTTCTGCATTTTCAAATACATCATTCTCATTTCCAAGTACTTCTTCATATATCCCAGTTTCATCTTCTGCCATCCCAACTTCACCTTTTAGTTCTTCAACCACATTTTCTAGTACATCATCTTACATTTTGATCTCATTAGCCACTTCTTTAACTGCATCAGCTAGTACTTCTAGTTCTGCCCCAAGCACTTCCAACTTACCTCCTAGCCAAGCTAGAATTCAAGCCATGGCTGCTAGGTATGCTCCCTTGGTCCTTCCAGGACAGTTACATGACATGCATCAAGATTACCAGAATAAAATACCTCAATTTGATGCAACCACTCATTACACTGCCCAACAGCATATTAATAAGATGATAGGTTATTTTGAGCTTCATGAAATATATGATTCTGATGTACAAATGAGAATCTTTGCTCAAACATTAACTGGGGAAGTGAAAAAATGGTTTAAAGGTCTTAATCCTGATAGTATAGCTGATTTAGCAGTCTTTCATAGATTATTTTAAATAAATGGGAAAAGAAGAAAAATCCACTTCAAATATTGTCTGAATTTGATGCTATGAAAAGAGCTCCTAATGAAACAGTCCAAGATTATTGCACTAGATACAACAACGTTTATAATTCAATCCCTACTAATCTCAAACCCACTGTAGACTCTTTCCTACTCAAATTCCCTGATGGATTTGATACAGACATGGCATATCAATTAAGAGAGAGAAATGTTGATACTTTAGAACGAATGCAAACAGATGTTGTTAGTGTAGAAGTAAATATTTTGGCTAGAAAATCTAGATTAAGGAATGAGAGGAGAGTAACCATAAAAGACGGTACATCTAATTCAGATGGAAAAATAGATCAATTAGCCAAAAATTTAGAGAGAATGATGGATAGATTAGACAATATAGAAAGAAGACCACAATGTGATAACCAACAACAAATTAGAAATCCCAACTTCAGGAAAAATACAAACACATGAAAATCTAAAAAATCAGCACCTGATCAGACAATAAGACCTCCTTTTCAAGAGAACTATGCTGAAAATTCTCATCGAGATGAAAATGATGAAAATATAATGGTTATAAATGATGATAACATTATCTTTATCACACAATAAGATCAAGAGTTATTTGAAATGCAACAACTTCAATTAGATTCATGTGAATCATTTGACTACAAACAAGGTTATGATTTTGCTATCAATGAAGTACATAAGCAACATAACCTTAGAAGCAAGAAAAACATAGAGCCTTCTACTAAGAAATTTGCACAAACACAAACTAAGAAAACAGTAGAAGCTCCCACTACAAAAGTTCTGCAAATTCTCCCTAGGGAAAACAAGCAAAACTCTAACTCATCCCAGAAAGTTTCCAGCTCTAAAATTTGACCCAGTCCCAAGATTGTTGATATAACAGATGAAGTTGTCCAAACATCAAAAGATTCAAAAAATTTTGCTACTGTCAAAACAACAAATTCTGCTAAAACAACAATTTTAGATTCCAAAACACCCACTACTGATCCAGAATCAGCTGATCCAAAAGCTGCCACTACTAAAACAGCTTCTGATAATTCAAAATCTGCAAAAACATCTACTTCTCAAACTGTCCCAGAAAAGAAAACTAAAAATAGTAAGACAGTAGAAACTCAAACATAAAATGAAAAGATAACTGTAGACAAGCAAGAAAAACCTACTCAAACTACAGTTACTAAAGAAGAGATAATTCAACTTAGTAAATCACAACCTTCATTTAATATACAAGCTGAAATTGCAAAATTAAAAATACCAATTCCTTTGACAGAATTGGTAAAACATGATTTGTACAAAACAACTATCACTGAAACCTTAAACATGAAAGATGGAGAAGACTCAGTAAACTTAAGTGATGATCAACCAGAGTTGATTTTTGGTCATGATGTTAATGGAAAACACCAATATGGATCAGTTCCACCATTTTACATTAGCTTAACTATTCATGATCAAATATTACATAATGAAATGTTAGATTCAGGGGCTTCACACAATTTAATGCCAAAAGAAATAATGGAAACCCTGAATTTAGATATCACTAGGCCTTACAAAGATCTCTTTTCATTTGATTCTAGCAAAGTCAAATGTTTAGGATTAATTAAAGATTTATGTGTCACATTAGTTCAATATCCCGGTAAAAGCTTACTCATGGATATCCCTCCCAAGTATGGAATGTTTTTATCTCGCTCACGGGGAGCAAAATTACAGGGATCTCTACAATTGGATATGTCATATGCAACAATCTCAGTTTTTTTCCAACCAAAGAAATTATATAGAGAAACATTGATGAAATACATGGTGAGTAGTGTAGAAAGACCAAGAAATTACCCAATTTACACTAGACCTACTGACCTAGATTCATTCATATTATGTAACTCTGAAACTGATAATGAAATCAAAACTGAACTAAAAGATAAAAATAAAACACCAAACAATGAAAATATCTTTCATGAATCAATATGGCACTTAGATTTTGATGGATCAGTCAATAAAGTAGGAGTAGGAGCAGGAGTTTGGATAACTAATATGGAAAACAATCATGCAGAAGGCCATGCTTTTATACTGAATTTTAAATGTACTAATAACATGGCCGAATATGAAGCTCTCATTTTAGGACTGCATATTATCAAAAATTTAGGAGGTAAAAGAATATCAATTGTGGGAGATCAAAGTTGATTGTAAAACAGATAAATGGAGAATATTCTATTTATAATCCAAGATTAAGCCGATATAGAGAAATTGTGTTAGATTTGATAGATGAACTGTTGGAATGTAATGTTTCTGCAATACCAAGAAAACAGAGCATATAGGCTCACTCCCTAGCAACTTTTGCTAGTACCTGTAATCTGTCTTTTCAGCCAAATCATCGCTATACTTTAGAAGTCAAACATAGACCAATAATTCCAGAAAATCTTAAATATTGGCAAATTTTCTCACAAGATCAACATATTTACCATTTTATGAACAATGAAGGTGAATTTCAAAATTGTAAAATAGACACAGACTGTACAGTAGATCAGACTTTAGATAGTGAAATTGATTTGAATAACATAGTTCTAAATAACTTAAGTTTTTCTTAACCTACTAAATTTAGTTAATCGGACATAGATAATTTAGAGAAAGTAGAGATTGATGAGATCATTGATGATGAATCTGATATTTTGAACTTAAAAGATAACTTTTTTCCAAAAGGATTAACTCCTTTAGAAGATTTATTTGACTCCAATGATGTTGCAAGAAATCCAAAAATGGAGCCACTTAGATATGATATTGAGGAATGTAACATAGGTACAGAGTTAAAACCTAAGATGATTAAACTTTCCAAAGCTTTACCTCAGCAAGAAAAAGAAAAATACATAGTTATTTTTAAGGAATTTCAAGATGTTTTTGCATGGAGTATGAGGACCTAAAATCCTATGACACCAGTATAATACAGTATAAAATCCCTAAAGAATACCAAAAACCTTTTAAACAAAAGTTAAGAAGGATCAATCCTGTTTTGATGCCTTTAATTGAGAAAGAGGTAAAAAGAATGTATGATGCCCAAATAATTGCACCAATCAGATATTCTGATTGGGTTTCTAATCTAGTTCCCTCTAGGAAAAAGACAGGAGAAATTAGATTATGTGTTGATTTTAGAAATTTAAATAAGGTATCCTTAAAAGAAAATTACCCTTTACCAAAGATGGATCACGTTTTACAGAGGGTAGTTGGTTCTTCTAGGATTTCAATTTTAGATGGATTTTTAGAGTACAACCAAATTTTAGTCCAACCAGAGGACCAAGCCAAAAACTGTTTTTACTACTCCATGGGGCACTTTTATGTATGTAAAAATGCCTTTTGGGTTAATGAATGCAAGAGCCACTTTTCAAAGAGCTATGGATATAGCCTTTGCAAAGGAAATTCATGAATTCTTAGTAATTTATTTAGATGACATCACTGTATTTTCAAAGACTGATTATGAACACTTGGATCATCTTAGGCAAGTCTTTCTTAAATGCGGGAAATTTGGCATCTCTCTAAACCCTAAGAAAACTTTATTTGGATTAGAAGAAGGTAAGTTACTTGGACACATAATATGTAAAGAAGGAATTAAAATAGACCCTACCAGAATAGAGGCCATCCTTAACATTAGCCCTCCTAGGAACATTGAAGCGTTACAAGCTTTTCTAGGTAAAATTAACTTTCTTAGAAGTTTCATCTCAAATTTAGCTGAAATAATTAGAGAAATATAATATTCTTAAGAAAGATCCAGTCCTTAAATGGGCTATTGAGGCTAAAAAATCATTTGAATCTATCAAATAAGCCTTGACAAAAACCCCAGTCCTTATAAGTCATGACTTTAAAAAATATTTCATCATTTTTTTCATTTCCTTCAAAACACACTATTGTTGCAGTTTTACTGCATAAAAATGACCAGGGCTATGAAAAGCCTATAGATTTCTTTAGAAAATCACTCAGAGATGTCACTTTAAAGTAAAATATCATGGAGAAACAGGCCCTAGCTTTGGTAAAGGCCATTAAAGACTTTAGAGTGTACATTCTTTACTCACACATCATTGCCTATGTTCCAAATGCAGTTGTAAAGGAGATTCTAACACAGAATGATCCTGCTGGTCGAAGAGGCAAGTGGATTGCCACAATTTTTGAATATGACATAAAAATAAAACCCAACAAACTTATAAAAGGTAAAGGTTTAGCCAAACTCATGGCTGAATCAAGTTTTCATGCTTTAGACATTAATTTTATTGCCCAAGTAGATGATCAGGAAGGGATGGCGACTCCAGAGATCAGTGAAGCCTTTTCAGACTCACCATGGCATGCAAATATTATATTTGTATTACTAAATTTACAAGCTCCTCCTAGATTATCAAGAACAAAATCTAGATTCTTAAAGTTAAAGGCAGTAAGATTTTGTATCCTAGACAATGTACTTTTTTGGAAAGATCATAGTGGAATTTTATTGAATTGTTTGCTAAAAGAAGAAGCTAACAAATTTTTAGAAGAATTTCATGCAGGTGACTTTGAAGGACATCTTTACTGGAAGACTAATACTGACAAAATCCTGAGAGCTATTTTTTACTGGCCTAGTTTGTTTGCAGATGTGAAAAGGTATGTGACCTCCTGTCACAAGTGTCAAATATTTGAGGGAAAGAAAAAGCTGTTACTCCTGCCCTTAAAACCCATCTCAAAAGAAATGCCTTTTCAACAATGGGATCTTGACTTCATTGGTTAAATTCACCCTCCATCCTCAGCACAACATAAGTGGATACTAACAGCCACTGATTATTTTACTAAGTGGATTGAAGCCATACCTTCTAGGCAAGCCACTAACACTGTCATTATTTCCTTTTTAGAAAGCAACATACTTTCAATATTTGGATGCCCCCAAAATATTATCACTGATAATGCAGTTGCATTCAAATCCAAAAAGATGATTGACTTTTTCCATAAATACCACATTACCCTTGGTCATTCTACTGCATATTACCCTCAAGGTAATGGCCTTGTTGAATCTTCCAATAAGAGCCATGTGAACATTATCAAGAAATTACTAGAAGGTAACAAGAAGAATTGGAACAAGAGGTTAGTTAATGCCTTATGGGTAGATAGACTTACCACCAAAAAAAATATTGGTACATCCCCTTACCAACTTATTTATGGAATGGATGTTGTTTTTCCATCTTCCTTAGGAGTACCAGTAATGAAGATAATCCAATAATTACAAGTTGAGACCAATGACATTCAAAGAAGGATTAACCAAGTCATTCACTTACAGCAAACAAGAGAATAGGTTTATCTTAAGTCTCAAGTTATCCAAGATAAGATAAAGAAATTTTTTGACAAAAAGAGTAAAGAAGATGATTTCTACGTCGGTGACAAAGTGTTAAAATGGGATTCAAGGAGAGAATAAAAAGGTAAACATGGGAAATTTGATTTCCTATGGAAAGGACCTTATATTATTTATGGTTATAGAGGTAATGCCTTCTTTTTGAAAGAAATGGATGAATCAAATCCATTAGGTGGACTTGTCAATGGCAGAATGCTGAAGCACTACTACTCCTCAGAAATAACCAATAGTTAGTTTTGTTTACTTTGTCCATTGTACATAAAATTGAAGATTTTAGATTGAATTGGATGTTTTCCTAACAAATTTGAAGCCCGGATAGAAGACCCTAAGCTTTGAAAGGTAAAAAATCATAAGTATGAATAATTGCAGAGATCAAAAAACATTTACAAGGTCAACACAGTCAAAATTCAAAGGCTACTAGTAGGAAAGTTCTTGACATTTCACCAGGAAATGCCATCCCCATGTGGAGCCACTGTTAGGGTCCTATAATAATAGGATTCATAAATATGTACATACCTTGCATTCTGCAAGTTGTTTTCCCATATTTGAAAATAATAATAAAAGTGAAAAGAGGGTAAAAGTCCTAAAAGAAATATCAAAGGACTTGAAAAGAAAAGATCAAAAAAGAATAAAAAATGAACCCCAAAAAGCAAAAAAGAGACAATAATAATGCATGAAAGTGACGCAAATCAAAATTCCACTACTTTTACTTTACTGCAAGAATAATTATTATGTGCAGCTTGTTCAAAATGCCATGATCCATGATGAGTTAAATAGTTTAATCTTAACTTTTTCATGCTTCGAATTTCATGTTTATATATAGAGAACAAAGATTTGTAAAATAGTTTAAACTTGACAAATCAGTAGATAGTTAGAGAATAAATGAGGACCTCAACAATCTAATCTAAGCCCTCGGATGAAATAAGGTTAGATTTAGATAGTTTAAGCTTTAAAAAGAAAAATGGATTTATGGTTGCAAGCTCAAATGCACCCATGCAAATAATGAAAAAATGTTAGAATAATGATGGGTAGGTAGAAGGAAAATACACAAAGAATGGACAAACAACATCTGGAAAAATTACTAATTTCCCTCCCCTCAAAGTATTCAGTATTCAAAACCTTCAGTTAAAAAGGCTCAGAGCATTTCTCTGACTTTTGTTGGGACCAGACCCAAGGCTTAATAATTGATTGGTAATAAGTATTGAATTCCCTCCTTAAATCACCCTTTTCCTCAACATCACTCCCTTTTCCTAAAGTTAAAAATACCTTTTTTGCTTAGGGAAAGTAAAAATTCCCTTTAAACTAATCTCATTTCATGCAAAAACATTCAAAAAACCCACAAAATACAATTTATCCTAAGTATTAAGTGTAAATGTTTAAAAATGGGACCACCATTGTACTCATATGCTTATTTTTAAACTATACTTGGTAAATTTGTATATTTTCTACTCATCATATTCATTTCATATTAACTTTAATTTTATGTATTAATTCCATTAAAATAACCCTTCCCGTAGATATATTAATTCCTTTATTTTATACCCCAAACCCACTATATTAATGTTTAACCTATGATTATTTTACCCCACATGATATATTATCCCGCGATTCCCATAGGTAAAATATATTACATACGTATTTTCCCCGCCCAAAGGTCACAATACACATGTAAATCACCTATTTACTGTGTAAATTCATATATCCCACTAATAACATTAAAATTGTGTTTAAAACTATGTTTAAACATAATTTATTAGCCCTGCCGCATATAAACTCTCAAGCCCCATCCGCCAAGCAACTACACCGCTCAATATCTCTCGTTCGCAAGCCCTCACCCAGATTCGACGATCCATACTCAATATCTCAATTTCAATAGCGCCCAGCTTAATCGATTTAAAATTTGTGAAATAGGTTGTTTTACCCAATTCTCTCTCCTCCACACGGTGTTTAATAACTAGATCGCATCCGATCCAAATAAACCACTTACCATTTTCTCATCGTGCGATAACCGCTTATGGTTTATCCTCCCAGCACTAACCACCTTCCCTCTGATTTGACCGGTATTCAATGCAAAACGTGTTTAAACATAAAAAATCTATAAAACTACATATATGCTCAGTTTAAGTTTTTTCTGCGTTTCTGATTGTTTAAACCCTTCTGATTGAAGTAACAAGCATTGTACTCCATTTTTATGCCTAAAGAACCAAAAATTTATTAAATTTGTTTCTAAGACCACCTGAAGCCTCAAATATACATCCAGAGAACTTCAACAACCTTTAGAAAGCTCTCTGACGCCTCAGAAACCCTATTTCAAGACCATATACTTTCAAGAACAGGTATTCTTCGAAAAAAGCAACCTTCCTGTCATTTGAAAAAGATTTTCCTGTGAAATTGATCACCATAAAACCATATTTTCCCACAGAAAGACCTGTATTTACCTTCAAAGAACATATTTGCTGTGAAACACTGATAAAATTTCAGTTTTGATACCATTTGTAGTTTTAAAACGAAATTGAAGAAGTTTTAGCCTTTCCAGACCTTAAAGAACTACTAATTTATCCAAAAACCCTTTCGCAAATAATCAGAACCCTTTGTACATGAATCAAACTTTTTTTTAAGTCCAGTTTATCCAAAAAGAGAAGAGAAACCCTTGTTATACATTTTCTAAGTCTGTAAAGAGTTTGAAGACCAGTTTTAGAACTAAATTGAAGGTAAAAAACCAAAAGAAAGCCTGATTGTACCCTTTTCTATTCAATAAACCTCTGTTAAAGCCAAAAATACCTTCTGTAAACAGTTTAAGCTTACAGAAGAGTACAAAAATCCTAAATACAGAGTTTTAAGCATCCAGAAGGCTAAAATTGTCAAAATCAAACCCAGTAATGGTTTCAAAAACCACCATTGTTATAAATCCACTACGACCTCCTATTGTAGAGGTGGAGCATACACCCCTAGCTGATGTTGACTAAAAAATAACTAAGCCAGTGATAGAATTCAATATTTTAAACCTCCACTGCTAGAATCTAGAAAATTCTTAGATCAGGGAGATGAAGTATAGTTTTGGGAATCTAATTTACCCAAGTATGTAGTTCCACATACTCATCAGTGTCTAAAAGTAATTAGGTTGTGTCAATCCTATTATTCCCCTGACTAAAGAGCTATGGTTGATGCTAACAATGAAGTATTGTTCACTATTACTGCAGAGTCTATAAACCTAATGATTCAGTTGAAACCAGATCCCATTGCAATCCCATTATCCATATAAGCACTCACAAAGCTTTATATTCAATTATACTTTCCTAATATATTTCACATCTTCCAAACATTCATGCCTACATATGTTGAAATCCCAAAGATAAACCCTCCCTATTCTACTTCCAAATTTCCTGAAGGATCAAGGCATGTCATTTCTATGTTATCCTTTATTCTTGGGTATTTTACTAATGAGCACACAGATGAGTCTATTCTTGGTTTTCTATCCACTTTTATTCCAGGTCAACCTCCTTCTGTCATCTATAACTATGTTGAATACATAGCTAATAATATCCATGATCAACTTGTGAAATTTCCCACTGAAGGAGTTTTCAGATATTCATCCTTCCTCTTTCACATGTTCCTTTACTTCCAAGCAGATAAATTCCCAATAAATATTCAGAAATTGGATGTAGAAGGGAATCCATTATCATTCATTTTCTAGACCTCTCTAATCAAACAAGAATCAACAGAATTCACTTATGTGGATTTTATAAATTGTTTTATTCATCCATTGATAAACATGCTGACAAAAAGTGTACAGCCAAGAATCAGTAATGACATAAAGAAAGTGTTACAATTGTCAGAGCAAAGAAGAACTGGAGATTGGTACCTTTACCAAAATCATACAGAGATCAGAGTTTATGGGTCAAACATTTTACCTTATAAACTGCCAAAATACTTGCTAGTGAGATTTTTTGCCTTAGAGTGCATAAGGAAAATTCTAAATTCAGATTCTATCAACTTCTTGGCTGCGAAAAATAAGACTCAATTCAAGTTGAAGAACCAAGTGGGTCCTTTCATTTGCAATCACAGGGATGCAGGTATAGAGGCAGAAAAATAGTTGCTGGAATACAAATTTGAAGAAAGTTTCTTATGGAATTATGATCCTAATGGAATTCTTAGTAAAATAAGGGTAAAATGAATATTGACCCCTTATATCCATGATAAAATTCCAGAGATTGAACAGTTTTCTAATCAAACATAATGGCTAGAAAATACCTCGGTAGAAACAGTTAAACAGGGTGATACTAGTCACACCTTGAAAAATGTAAATCAAGAGGATAAAGCCACTAAGAGAATCAGGGAATAAGGCACCTACACAGCGGAAACAACAACAGAGACTAGGTTCAAAATCAGATATAATAAGAAACCAAAGCTCAATTCAGTGAACAAGGAAAAAGAAACAATTGAGGTGCTAGATGAAGAAAACACAGAGAAGAACACAGATGCTACTACAGTTATTGTAAATGAGAAATAAAAGGATACTTTAGACACTCATATGATTGAGAAGCAGCAAAACGTGGAGGCATCCTCATCACAATAAGCAGAGAATATAGACCTTGATATCAAAGAAATATATAAATAGATCAAGGCCAATAATGAAGAGATAAAGAATGAAATTTATTCACAGTATTTGAAGCAAACTCCAGGCAATCAAAACAGGCTTCTCTCAGCTTTTAACTATACAAATAAGAAGTTAATAATGTCTATACTTAAACCTACAGCCAAAGCACCTCAAACAGCAGCAGATTATAAGAAAGTTGACTTAGAAATACCAATAGAAAGCATTCATCCTTTAGATCAAATTGAGTTTCATAAACAGAGCTCTGAATGCTTTATTCTACTATGACTACAAAGGAAATGAGTTCCCAAAAGCTTCAGAATACCATAACCAATTTGAGGGATCAGATTAGAACTGAAAAGGCCTCTTCTCATGCTAAAGACACTAGAATCAAGTATTTAGAAGAACTAATAATTGAAGTAGGATATGACCCTGAAAATGTAAAAGCTGCAGAAGAGATGATAAAGAAGAAAAATGTTGACATAGCAGCACTTAGAAAACAGTTGAAGCTTCCTCCAACAGAACATCCACAGACTAAAGAGATTCGGCAAGAGGCAAAATAGAAAGATGAGATGATGAGTCTCATACTACAAATGACAGCATAGATTAAAGGCATGGAGATAGAAACGGACAAGCTTTTCCAAGGGAAATAAATAGCTAAAACTCAGAGTGTCCCTCCTACAGTCATCCCCATGGTGACTACAGTAGTTCCTTCAACCTTAGCAGAAGAATTGGCACCAAAAGTCCCATTGGCTACAGCTGTGCCAGTGACATCTTCCACTACTACTACAGAATCATCTACATCAGCAGTGCAACAAACAGATGAAGCCAAGAAGTTCATTAAATCTATGGAAGAGATGTTTATACATAGTAATGAGATCAATATTCTGACATAAAAAATCAAGAACTTGGAATATTCCAAGAAATTAGCTCAAATCAATGCTAAAAGTGAGGAACAGAAAGCCAAAAGGGAAAATGAACAGTTGAAGAAAGTTGAAGCAGAGTTAACTTTGAAAGAACCAATGACTTTCATAAAAAACCAGCTATGTTCCAAGATCATTGAGTCAATCAATGATACTTGGCCTTCCATTAAGGTAATTTATGAGCAAAAATACTTGCTTAAAGTAGCAAAAGAAGAAATTGTGAAGACTCAAGGAAGAGCTTGGTGCTAAACCTAAAGAGGCCCAAGAAATAATCAAGTTTCTTAACACCAAGAACAAACAAGAATTGGATGAGATAGGCATAACTGATAGAACTGAAAAAATTCTTGAGGTGAGAAGGGTACTTACAAAGAAAAACTTGATGAAGTAGCTTGAAGAGAAGTGCCAAAACATGGATTTGGCAATAACTAGATTTATGGTAAAATTTGATATATTGAGGCAAAAAGACTTGCCAAATATTCTTGTTTTAAATGAAAAATTAATGAAGCAAGAGGATTACAACAAGAAGATCAAATATTTTTCCAAAGAACAGGTAAAGAAGGCAAATTGGCAAGGAGTACCTACAAGCAAAGTGTTGCACAAAAGAATTGAAGATTTGTTTTATCTACAGCATGAAATAAAACATCTCTTTGTAGTCAAACGAACATTTGTTAGGTACAGAGAAGCTAATGAAAACTACAGAAAACTCACCAAGATCAAATTACCTGATGAAGAATTTTGGCAGAAGCTTACTGATTTGCTGTGAAAACAATTTTACAGTGAAAGAAGAAGAAAAATAGATTGTTGTTTTTACATAGTAAAAACAGAATTTTACAGCAATAAGCCAGTTAAAATAGCAGATGAAAGAGTATCAGATGGTAAAGTGTATCAGTAAAAGAGTATCAGATGAGAAGATAAAGTTTCAAAACAGATTTAAAAGACCTTTGCTAGCGTAGAAGACAACACAATAGCCAGTTGCATCTAATCCAAACACATTTCTATTTTATTTGAATAAATAGGACAACTTGCTAGTTGTTAAGCAGCTGTCACTATATTTTTTGTAAAATATATTTTATTTTCCTTAGAAAATTCCTATGAGTATTCTAGGATAGTTTGTAAACATTTTTGTATAAATACTTCACTCTTTGAAGTATTATTGTGGAATAAATTGCTGAAGATTTCTATAGATAATATTTCTGTACCTGAAGGGAGTTTTGTACCAAGTTTGAAGTCAGCAAGGCTAGATCAAATCAATAAAGCATCATGTTTCAGGATTCATGCGTTGGGCCAACTTAAGTGAAGTACTTTCTATTGTTATTTGTTAAATCTTCTTATGTTTTCCATTCATACATAAATGTATTCCAAATTTAAATGTGAAATCAGGAAAATATATATCATAATTTGTTAATAGGACTCTATTATTTATTGGTTTTCATTTGAATGTTTTCTGCTGATTTCCAAAGTAGGGAACCCTTAATTGCTCCCTCTTTTGAAATGACCTTTGTCCTCTTCATTCCTTATCCGGATCAAAGAATCCTTGATTGCTATTTATCCTGATTAAACCACTTCACTAATCAGCCTCAAAGATCTTGAGTAACTCTGCTACCTTGCCCTAAAAATATTTGACTTTAGACCTTGAACCAGACCTATCTGCTTGACACATTGACTCCATTTTCCCAATGGAAAAACATATCTATCTCTATCCATATCATTAAGTGATTTTTTCTCACCAAACCAAACCAAATATCAAAACCTAATTTCCCCATATAAATAGCCTAAAATCAAGCATAAAAACAAAGTTAAATCTTATAGAGAGAGCCCTCTCTAAGCCTTAGGAAGGCTAGATGCTAGAGCTTGAAATTAGGTCGGTGGTTACCTCTAATAGTCTTTAAACTATAAATCAAAATCTCACAACTTGGAGAATTATTAGAGTGATAACAGGAACTGCAACGAGATCATATTCTTCAAATGTTTTTAGAAGGTCAAGGGCAGCATTCCTGCATGCTCTCAATCTAGGATGTTTGGCTGAATATTCCCCCTTGATTTGTCTAATAACCATCTTGGAGTCACCGTGAATAGAAATTCTTTTGGTTCCTAGTATTTTCAGCAGTTGTAAGCCCAAAAGGAGTGCCTCATATTCTGCTATGTTATTGGTGCACTAAAAATTTAGTTTGTAATAATGACCCTCTATGTGGTTATTTCCAGTATTGCAGACCCACATCCTGCTCCTGAGCATGCTTTTCCACAAGAGCCATCAAAACTCATGTTCCAAAAAGGTTCAAATTCAGACTCGTGTTGTACAATTTTCATTTGGTCTGCTTGTTCTCTATTCTAGTCCTTTTCTTCTCTAGATACTTTTTCATTAATGTCTTCATCATTTAAAGAATGAATGAGTCAAGGTCAAAATGAATAGAGTAAAGTGGGTAGTTATGTGGTTTCTCTTGACTTCTCACCATGTATTTCATTAAAGTTTCCCTATACAGTCTTCTTTGTTGACCAAACACTAGTATGGTATCATAAGTCATATCCATTTGGAGGGTCCCTTGTAGCTTGGCTCCCCATGAGCGTGATAACATCATTCCATACTTAGGAGGGATATTTGCCACTACTATATCCATCACTAGACTTTTGGCTAAAGTAAGGCAGAGATATTTGATGAGGCTTAGGCATTTGACCTTGATGGAGTCAAATGAGTACAAATATTACCTCAAGATCTTTATAAGGTCTAGTTACATCATGGCCAAGTTTCTACATAACAGCCTTTGGCATAATATTATGCAATGCACCTGAATCTAACATGGCATTATGGAGGATTTTATCATGAACATTCAGACTGATATAAAATGGGGGCACACTTCCCTCCTGGGATTTACCATATACTTCTGGCCCAATCAAAAGTTCAGGTTTATCATCATTCATATTGGCAGTGTCAGTAATTTCTCCTATGTTCAATACCTTTAGGACCTGAGCTCTGTATACATCCTTTTTTACCAATTCAGTGAGAGGAATTGAGATTTTTATGTTAGAAATTATGTTCTCAATGGAGAATGGTGTCTATACTTTGGGAAGATTTGAACAATCAGTCTTCTCAGGAACTATTTTTACAGCAATCTTGGATTGTTGACTTGTGGTAAGGGTATTGGCTTGAACGGTTTTGACAGGGATGATATTTGGTTTACTAGTGTTGCTTTCTATATCATTCTTTCCGGGGATATTAATAGCTTTATTTGAACTTTCTGTTGTTTTCTTGGGATCAATTTCAGAGACCTTTTTACTAGAATTTTTAGAATTTTTTTTCTTGGAACTATCAGAGTTCTTATTGCTTCTAAGTTTATATTGTCTATGTACCTCCATGATGGCATTCTCAAACCCTTTTTTATAATCCTTGGACTCTTAAAATGCTACTTCAGTTTGATTCAGAGAAAATAAACCTTGTTCTTCTTCAGTGAGGAAAAAAAAATCTTCTTCATTAATTCCCATTAGATTAATCTAACTTTCCTCTAATTCGTCGACCACTCCCTTGTCTTCATCAGCGTAATTCTCTTGGAATGGAGGCCTAATTTACTGGTCAGGGCCTCTTTTTTCTCTCTGTCTTATTTGAGTGGGGTTTCTTTTAAGGTTTTGATTTCTGTTTTGAGGAGCTGGCTGATTTTCCTTAGGAATACCTCTCTCACTCAGGCTGATCCTCTCCATCATTCTCTCCATAGTTCTAATCAAGTTATCAATCTTAGCATCAGATGTGGAGGCTGCAGGCTCTTCCCTAATAGTGTATCTCTTCTCATTTCTCATCCTATCTCTCTTTGCAAGAATATTGGCTTATACAGTTACTGCACCCTTCTACATTTCTTCTAATGTAGCAGGATCTCTTTCTCTAAGCTGATAAGCCATTTTTGGATCAAAACAATCTAGGAACTTAACTACAGATAAGCTTGGTTGGGGTTTCATGTGAGCAGGGAGTGTGTTATATACACAGTTAAACACGGTGCAATAGTCTTGAACACTCTCTCCAACATTTCTCTTGATGTTTTCATATTCTGACGAGATTTGAAGAGGGTTATTCTTAACTTCCCATTTATTAATGAATAGCTAGTGAAAGGAAGGAATGTCATGGACACTATTTGGAGTCAAGCCCTTAAACCATTTTCTTACTTTTCCTCCCAAACTTTGAGCAAACATTCTCAACTTGACACTTTCATCATCTATCTCTTGAAGGACAAAATAATCATTCATTTTATCCACATGTTGTTGAGAAGTTGCAGGACCAATTCCATCAAATTGTGGGAGTTTGGACTAATAATCCTGTGGAATAGGCACCACAGGTGGTGGTGGCACCAATGGAGCATACATGGCTTCCATGATTGGTGGTGGGGGAACCCAAGGGGGATTGAAAAGAGGAGGGTTGACAATGGGAGGTGGAGGATTAAATGGAGGAAGGTGGATAGTGAGCGTATGAGTGGTAGTTTTGGCACTATGGTGGGAAATTTTCAAGGAAGTGATAGGAGATCCAGATGCACCTGGATGGGTTGGCCAAGGATGATCAAACTTATAAAAACAGAGGGATCTGCTGTAGTAATATCATATAACTCTACATATTGTTGAAGGTAAGCATCATCGACAGTTGAGGTGAAACTTGGTACCAGATCTTGAAGGGAGTAAAAGTGTTGGAGAAGTTGAAGGTCAACCTCGGTGGAGGTGGAGGCTTGCCCAACTCAACTCTGTTGTAGGATAGATGGGTCAAAAATTGTCTGGGTTCTCCAATTCTAAGATTTGGTCCTGAATAAGGTTTTTTCAAAATGTAAATCAAATTGGATGTCCTGCAAGGTTACAAGATTTCCAGGGACGGAACTTTCTCTGTGAAGGGATTTACCACCAGTTTGACTCTCAGTTCTGAAGTTTTTTTTTATGATTTTCTCTGGGTTTTCAACTATTTCCAGAGGATTTGGGTCAGGATGTGATCTGGTAAAGATTCTTATAGGAGCCAAAATTGAGATGCGAAGCACAGAAAGGTTGAGGATTTGCAACACAGCTGAAAACCAATATTTGGAAAATAATTGAATCAACAATGTTTTGACTGGGGTCTTCTGAGTTCTGATGAAATGTTAAGATTTTTCAATAAGCTCCCCAGTATGGTCGCCATTATGTTGTGGCCCTATAATTTATAATATTTTCAAGAATAAACGATAAAGGACAACATCAAACCACTTTGGAATCCAGGACCTAACCTTCCTGGACTTGGAGAGGGCTCTCTCTATTTATAATCTAATTTTACCCTAATAGTATAGATGCTGATGTTAGGATAGTTAAATGGTGGTGATATTGGTTGCTTTGATTTTTTTAGTTGGATGAGCAGGTCTGCAAGTACTAATCCATTGGGCTATGGATTCAAAAGGCTGGATTGGTGCGTCAACTTTTAAAGAGAATTACAGGGCAAGCTAACTGTGCGAAATGGATCTTTAGAGCAGTGTTAATTATGAGGTTGAGGAAATATCAGTGTTCAGTAGTGATTAAAGAAAAATTAAGAATTATTTAATCAGAATTCAACAGAAAACATTCATATTGTAAAGACATACAAAATTAAGGTGCTACGACAGCAAATCTTACTAAAATTTCTGTTTTACAATCAGATGAATAGATGCACAACAAGGAAAATAATGGAAAAATTTAACACAGAGAAGTAGCACATCACCATTTAACACAGCTCAAGTATCTTGTAAATGGTCTTTGATTATTGATGCCCAACTCCAAAAATTACATTTTCTCCAATACAGTAGTTCTTACAATGCAAGTTTCAACAGGGTCCAATCAACCAACCCTTTATACTTCCAATGTATGTAGTATTTAACTAAAAAATCGTTGGTTTCCCTAATCTACTTCGGTAACTTTAATTAATTAAAATTAAGAAAAAACTAGACAAGTGTGGCCATGCAAGGCCCGAACAAAAAGTCTCGGACAAAACATCGTCTATAGAATTAACTTTGACAACTCTTCATGAATTCAAAAAATTAGGCAGCTCTTCATGAATCCAAAAAGTAGGCTTGAAGGTGGCTGATGTGGTCATGAAGAGGCAACGATGGGTGGCTCTAACATCTAGCTCTACTTTTGGGCCACCTTTGCTAGATCATTAAACATGGTTCAATGTTGGGACTTCTAATCAATCAGTAGTTGTGTTGATGTGTCCATTGTACCTTTTCAATATTGGTACATGCACAATTTTCCACACTCCTTCTTGCCCAGAATTCTTGTACTTATGACTTGTCAGTACACTTCATCCACCTCTGTATATTTGCTGAAAGTGGGCCTGGTAAGGAAAACATGTTTCATCTCATGTTGAATAAAGATGTCATTGCTTAAGAGATCCAAGACAACATTACCAATAACATTTCCTTCGATGTTGGAAAATTTGGTGGTATCCTTAGTTGTTTCTCTGAGCATGGTCATATAATATCCCTTTTGGACCAACTTGTTATTAATTACAAAAAGTGAGGGAAAATATTTTGCCCTAAGGGGCTCAATCTTGTTCAAGAATCTGCTGATGGTCATGTCCAATTCATGACACTTCTCCTCTAGTTGTCTCACCAAATTCCTCTTAGTGAGGATTTTTTTACCTTTAATATGGTCAATGTTCTGTCTTATACATCCAAATCTTCAACCTCATAACTACTTTTGAGGTTTAAGAATTTTATGACCTTAGGGGTTGTGATTGGAATATTTCCCAATTCCTGATTTTCTTTCTCAATAGCCACTGTGCATTTGTCAATCAACTCTTTCAGTTCAAAAATAATGTGGATGGAATGCCAGATTTCATCCACTGACACTATGATATTGCTCCAGATTATCAGCTTCATTTAGCCTAGAGTGTCGTTGGCCGAAAATTCCTTCTCTGACTTCTCCAACCTCTCAATCTTCTTTTTGGCTATCTCATGGGCAGTTTCATATCTAGCCTTTTGATCCGTCAAGATGCCTATCCATGCCTCTAATTTCTTAATATCTTGTGACTATAGATTCATACTTTCCATGGCCTCGGACAACTGATTTTTCCCACTGCATGTTCCAGCAGTTGCTGGAAAAGATGATTGAATTGATGAAATGGGGACAACTTCTAGTGGGATGAGTACCACTCGTGCTGCTTCTTATTTTTCCTTCAGTAGCTTCTCCATATCGGTCTCCATCTATTTGATTTGGGCAGACTGTTCCATGACCACTCCATGACTAGCTTCATTAACTTTTCCTTTTGTGACTCATCCTCCTCAATGCCTTTAACCAAGGAGTCTTTTGTTTCTGGCATCTTGAGTTGTTTCCTGAGGGCTACTATGTCAACATTATTTTTCTTTAAAATATCCTCTACAACTTGAACATTGGTTGGGTCATACCCAAGCTTCCATATTATCTCTTATAAAGAATTTATCCTTGAGTCTTTAGCCATAGCAGATATTTTCTCCATCTTGAGCTGTGATTGGGTATTGGATAAAGATACCTAAAGTTTTGACAAGCTCATAGCAGTAATTTTCAAAGTGGAGGCCACCATCTCCCCGGTATGCTTGTTTAATTACATTTGGTCAATAGGATGGATGTGCTTGGTATTGAATTTGAATGATGCCTTATTATAATCTCCTTCTCCTTGAGGTTGTGGGACCAAGGCTTCTAGAAATTCCATCTTTATCCTTCCTTTCTCAGTGTCAAAGGTAGACAGTAGCATGCTTTGTGAACTTGGGGTCTGCTTCTAGAATTGATTGCATGTGTTAGTCTTCAGCACCTCATTTCTCAACTTTATCTCCTTGACTGTGTCATAAACTGATTTTTCTTGGTCTTCTATGGCAAGCCTGGAAGTAGATGTCTACAAACCCTATTTCTATAAAGACATTGTGGCTGAAGATGTAAGGGAGGCCATTACTTGACCACCCACTGGAGTGACCTGGGGGTGTCTACAATGTGAATCAATGTCTGCTACTTTGATTCTATTCTTTGATCAATATCCATGTGAATTCTAGCCCTCTTGATGTATTTTAGTTTGAATTCTTTACTAGAGGTATTAGTCACCGAAGGTGGCTGATTCTCTCTTGGCCTCTTGCTTCCTATCTATTTCTCTTGCTCTTTTCCCTTGTCTTATTTTTCTTCTTCACTCTTCCTTTCTTGTGGTGTTGGGGTCTGGATGCCTGAAGTGGATATTACCTGTTCTTCATCTTCTTGGAGGGTGTTTGTCACCCATTCTGCTTGATTGGCATACTTCTCAATTGTAGGCTTGTGTGTGTGCACATAGGGTGTTGTTGGCGAAAAAGGAGGTCTCTGAACAAGACCCAAGTTCAGAAGAGAGACCAACAAGGTTTTCACAGTAGTCTAGCACAATGCCAACATTTTCACCCTACTCCAACGAGTAGAGCATCTCACCCGAGGCATGTCATGACCTTAGTAAGGTTAGAAAGTAGATCAAGTATCAACCAATTACAACCATGAAGTGCAACTTAGGGAACTTGAAACAACAAATATATATTGCTACTTTGCATAAGATATCACTCATTAAGCATGTTCAAGATGCAGAATTAAAATTTAAAGCAGGCCATACATTCACAATAAACAACTGATTAACACTTAACTTAGAACATCAAACATAGCACAAACTATATTTCATTATCAGTATCAAACAGCTACATTACTCCACAGAGTCTATTATAGGGTGGTTCAGTACAATAGAGACCAAAAAGATCTCTCCTACGGCTCTCTCCCTTAGCCCTCTACCGGAATAACTCTCCCCGTTTATGCTGGTTGATTGCCTATTTTTTCTTCCGCCAATTTGACTGTCATTCTTTCCTCTTTTCCTACTTCGTTGTTTTCCGCTTATTCCTGATCACTGGGAGTTATGTTGATTGTCTTTGTCTCCAATTCCTGCCAGCTATGCTATTTTCCTCAACTTCCACACCACCTATATTTCATCTATCCGCAACCATGACAACTCCCTGTCTACCGTGATTGCACTCCGCCACCTGTTCTCTGCAACTCAACACTATTTCATTTTCAAAACATAGGCCCCAACAGGCCCCAACCACATGCTATTGACTCTTCATGAGTCAATCCTTTCCTGCTGCTTCGATTTCCATTGGTCTGTCTGCTTCTATGGCTGACTCTATCTTCTCTGTTTCCTTGCTCTATCCAAACAAAGGCCCCAAATCGAGAACCTTTTCCAATGTTGAAGACTTGAGTTCTGCGAAGTCATTAATTACCTGTTGTCATTCCTTAATGAGATGGCCATTTTTGGTTGCAACTCTTTCAACCTCAGTTTCGCCTACAACGGGAGATAATTTTTTGAATACTTCTTTGATTTTTATTTCGGCCTTGGCGGCCATATATTGTATGCTTGATGGGTTTCCTCATCTCTCTGAGGACTTGCTTTGTGGAAACAAAATTCTCCTCTATATTTTGTATCATGTTTTCCAGTACCTCTGCTTGATTGTATAACTGGGTTATGCCGACGGGATTCATGGCCTCTTTTATCTCTTGTGAAATCTGTTGAATTTTTGTTGAGATAGGTTGGGCTTTCATAGTTAACAAATTAGATAATTCGTGTAAATGATTCAGGAGGTTGTAAGCCTATCTTATTGTCATCCCTAGGGTTTCCTGCATTTCGGTTGCCTATTTCTGCTTCTTGGTAACCTTCTATGCATATTTCACGCAGGATCTGGTAATGTTGGTCTTGTCGTGAGCGTTTCTTTAAGCTCTTGATTTTCCTTGCTGATATTTGCACGTGTTATATTCACTTGGATAAACCGTTCAAATATGGAGAAGGCTGATATGTCGTTTGGAGTCTTGTCATCTTGGGCCATTACCATTGGCTAGAGATCCTTGAAGATATTTTTTACCTTTTCTAGCTATTCCTGCAGATTTTCCTTCTCCCCCTTTAGTTGGTTACGCTCTTCAGTAAGCACAATGACCTGCTATTGTTGCTGCTCAAACCTCTTCTAGAGGTCATTGTGCAGCCCTTCTTCCTACTGTGTTGCCCGCTAGATGAATTTTTACAGTTGTTTAATACCCCAGGTTTTCATACTCTCAGCGTTGGACATGTCGTTGCTTGGCGGTCTCTCTCTGAGGGGTTGACCACTGGTTATTGATCTTGCTGAGTGCTCATGCAGTGATGTGGGTTGGTTCTGTTGCAGCAGCTGAATTTCTGGGTTATTCATACTCGTGGTCTGCTGAATCTACTATAGTATCAAATTGGCTTGCTGAAGTGTGTTCAAATCCTTTGGTGAGGGTGTTGTTTCTGCAGTAAAATATCCTCCCTGAAATAATAGGTCTAGGAAAGTGCCCTGTCCCACCATAGGTTGGTTAACCTTGGGTACCATATCCATTCAAGTTAACTTCTGCCTCACTGTCCCCATTTGTCTTGTTTCTTACATTTACTGGGTCTGAGATAGTTGCTGAGGTGGATGGAGTGTGGGTGGATTGGTTTTTGGAAGTGAATGAAGTATGAGGTGATGAATGGAGAGTTCAAGGTGAAAAGGTATGAGTGTGGGGTGGAGATGATTTTTGAATATTCAAAATCAAGAACTAATTAAACAAAGGTAGCTCAGATGTGACCTGGGTGGCCACCTCTGGCTCTTCTTGAATTGGTACTCCCGTTTCCATGGGTTGGGTGTGATCTTCCTCAGTGAGGTAAACTATTTGCCTAGGCACCATGATTCTTTCTTTCTTGGCCTTAGGGGTAGCTATGGGTGGTTTAGGTGTCTTACCCTTTCAGATTGGGATTACTGTGGTTGTTGGGGGTGAATTAAACATGGTGGAAAGTAGGGAAGTGACGATAGGTGAAATCATGGAAGGTGATGTAGAGCTTGAGGACTGAAACTCTAAAAAATAAGGAAACATAGGAGAAGCACTTGTGAAAGTTTGAATTACCTGATTGAAGCCCTTTAACCTCATGTCCATCTCTTCTAGTAAAGGTGTTAGCTATAGTCGAGACACTCTACTCACTGTTTCCTCTGGTGTCTCCCCCGGTAGTGCTTTTGGCAGCATGCCCTCGAACAAATAGTGATGGATTCCATGAATAGACTTCAGTGTGGAATGCCTTTTCGTCAACCTGAAAATTTAATGGTATCATCTTAAACGTGGTTTCATCCACGCAAGTGGGTCTAATATATGTCTACTTTTGAGTGACCCTGAACCATATCTGAGAGGAATATTTGTCCAACAGATTCCTTGGAACCTGTTAGGTCCCCGTAATTTATCAAATTGGTAAGAAAAAATGTACAAGAGTAACATCAAACCAATCTTTGGAGTCGTAGGACCTAGCCTTTCTAGACTTAGAGAGGGCTCTCTCTATAATTTGTATAAAATATGTGAACTTGATTGATTTTAGGGTTTTGATTTTAGTCTAGTTATGATGATTAGGGTTTGTTTGTTTGTTTTTTTTGGATGGGTTGCTTGTCAAGCAGAATAGATAGAGTAGGAGAGGTTTAGACCATTGGGATATGGATTCTGCAAAAGGTCTTGAAAGGTACAACAATAGTTCAAGGGTGTTTCGAAGGGAAAGTATAACAAAGCCAAATGGATCTTTAAGGCCTAAGTGAGTGGAGTGAATAATAAATTGTGAGATTAGTAGGTTTAAAGGGCAGTTAAGAATCCTTTAATATGTACTATAACAATAAAATACTTTAAGAACACTATGCATAAAGAAATAACCAAAGACAGGGCATACCATAAGCTTCTTTAATCAAACCCTAGCAAGTAAACATTAGGACAATAGTCCAGCAAAC
Organism: Pinus albicaulis; assembly: GCA_034641835.2. Lineage (NCBI taxonomy): Eukaryota > Viridiplantae > Streptophyta > Pinopsida > Pinales > Pinaceae > Pinus > Pinus albicaulis. Next base: position 348,845,361 of record CM076574.1, on the reverse strand, counting down.
CATAGAGAGCAACAAACTTGTAAATTCTGTAGTGATTTCACATTCACACAAAGAAAACATTCAAGATAACCTATAGTAATGATAAAAGAGAATGGAAGTCATAAAATTTCTTAATCATACTACAAATAACTTCAAAACAACCATTCAATATGGACAAAAGGGTAGGGAAAACCATAAACCTCTTCAGTCAAACTCTAATTAGCAATATTTCGAAGAAAAGATCTAAAAAACAATGTTTAAGTTACACCAAAGAACAGGGCTAACCATAAAATAATTTGGCGTTTTCTCCATTAAATAATTCTTGAGATAAACAAGCTAATTGAAATTAGAGAGAAACTAATAATTCTCTAATCTAACCTAGTAGAGGAAAACATACAAGCAATAGAAAGCAGACAGAGCTAAGGTGCCTCTAAACAACATTTCTTAACCTAAAATTTCTTTCCTACTGCATGAAAAAGATGAAAAAAAATGAAAACATAAGAAGACAAGAGCTAATTTAGAAAGAAATCAACATTAACCATGTTCATGAATCCTGCAAGTGTGCTTTCACTATTGTCATTCCAATCAAAGCATTCATAAAACTCCAAAGCCAAATTTCTCCTCAACTCCAAGTCTATGATATTGAGTTTAACAATCAACCAACATGTACAATGAAGCCTCCATGCAATATTTATCTTGCAAGGGAGGACCAAAACCCTAGCTAGGGTTTGAAAATAACATTACCTACTCATAAATGTCAAATTTGTCCTATGAGACCATGCAAGGCCCAAGGCACAAATATCCTAACTCAATAAATGCAAAAATAAATGCTAACATAACTCCTCATCTAACTTTGGAGATATTTGCCTAATAAAACTTCAAAATATCTTTTTCATTTACTCCAAGTGTCTTTTGTTTATTTTCTCCCAAGGGTGTAGTGCCGAGGTTCAAGGGCGCAGCGCCAAACCTGGGAAAATTGGTATTTTTGCAGCTGAGATTTGGAGGCCTTCCCAGTGTCCAAATGAGCTCCATGATAGCTCATTCGAAAGCTTGTCCTGTCTACTTTCCAAATATACATTTATTTTTATGATTGGTGTCCATTTTATTTCCCAAAAAATCATTCTCCCAATACTTCTCAGGGCGCAATGCCAACTCTGAAAATAGGGCAGAAAGTTGATTTTTTGCATGTTTTTGGCACTTTTGGAGTACCATATTTGCTCCAAATGAGCTGAAAAATTCTGTGAGTGATGTCCTTTTCCTAAGGATTCTGAAAATGTCAACTTTTCCTCCAATGGATACCCCAAAAAAAGGTGCAGCATCAGTGGCACTGCATGCTTGGCCCTTCAAAACAGTCAAAATTTTCGAAAAACTCAAAAATTTGCAAAAAGTTTTCAAAATTGGGATTTGCCTCGCTGATCATGTGTGGGATGCTTGTAGGGATGCATCAGCAAGGATGTCAAGAATTTCTTTTCCTTTTTCCTCCTTTATGGCTTGAATCTTTGCAAGGGCTTTTTTGAGCTTGGCCCTTGCAATCTTGTTTCTTAAGGCAAAATTCCTTGCCATCTTCTTTTGGAGGTCAAGGTCTCTCTTGATATTCTCCAATTGACCCTCTAAGTGTATATTTTCCCTCTTATGCCAAAGTTCCTGATTATATTCAATCTCCATGGCAAGAAACTCACTTGGAGTGAGTTGCTCTGCCAAGGCTGCCTCTTGCTCATTCTCCTTGGCTAAGGCCTTCTTCAAGCCAGTTGTCCTTGGCCTCCTCTTAGGAAGTTGTTCTTCCTCTTTTTCAGTGTCATCATGAGTGCCCAAGACCTCATCTAGCTTTGCCTTTGTCTTTGCAGCCTCTTTCTAAGCTCTGAGAGCTCTGATCTCATAGATAGCCTTCTGTGCCTCCAGTTGCTTGTTTTCAACCTCTAAATAGTGGATTGCATTCTTAGCCCTACCTATATTGGTTTGAAAATCCTTAATATGGGCATTTTTTTTTTTTAGCAACATATTTGTGATCCTTTGTTCATTTTCATCATCACTGTCAAGGTGAATGAGTTTGAATTCTTGCTCTATCTCATGCTTATCATCCTCTTCAATAATGACATCCTCTGCAACCTTCTCCATACCCTTATCAAGATGCTTCTTTGTTGATGATGAAGGCATGGCCCCTTTACCACTTGAGGGCAGCAAACACATGCCTATTTCCTCTTTGATAGGTCAAAGGAAAAGGTTCTATTTTCACCATCTCAGTGCCATCTATATCACTGCCATCATTGTTTCCATCATGACTGCTATGTGTATTGGTATCATCACTACTCTCATGGCTTTTAGACCCACTTCCATCATTCTCACTGCTTTCTGCCTCATCTCCACTTGCCTCACTGTTTTCTACCTCTTTTTCTTCTTCATTGTTTGATGCACTAGTACCATGAGATGAGGGTGAGGGATTGTGAGAAGGTGGTGAAGGAGGATTATCCTGACATGAAGGAATGTGAGTAGATGGTTATGGCTGTGTATTGGGGTGTGATGGTGAAGGAGGAATAGGAGGATGAGAAGATGAAGGGACATCTTGCTGCTGTTGGCCTTGTGGATTGGTGAACACCTCTGTTAGTGTTTTGTGATTTAGCATATTGGTAGACCAAATGCACAAGATAAAATCAGACCAATCTTTGGATTCCTAAGACCTAGCCTTCCTGGACTCATAGAGGGCTCTCTCTATTGTATGCAAAGGATATGAACTTGTTTTCTTTAGGTGGTTTATTTTAGGCTAGTTTTTAAGTGTAGGGTTTGTTTGTTTGGTTGGTTGGGTAAGATGATCAAGTAGGATAGGTGGAGTGAGAGGTCATAAAACCATTGGGCTATGGAGTCTATGAAATTTATTGATATCTCAATAATGAATCAGGGTACATCACAGGGAAAATCTAGTGTAGTCAATGGATCTTTAAAGTTTATGGGTGAGGTGAGATAGACATTAAGTTGGGGAAACAAGGTAGGGAAAAGGGTAGTTAATAATTCTTTGTCAAATACCTATGAACAAGAAGGTCTTAAATATTGATAAGAAAATATACTAATCATGAGATAGGGCACACCATTTACTCAATGACAATACTTTAACAAATAAACATTCAAGATGAACAATCCAGTGGAACAAAGAAAGCAAGAAAACTTATCTAACTTCAATGATTCTACTTTCAAGATTTGAAAACATATAAGAAGACACATAGATTTAATAAATGAAGAGGGAAATCCTAAACATCATCTATCAAACTATAAATAACTTTGAGGCAAACTGATAGGCATGGACAAAGGGCAAGATTGAAACAAGACCTCTTTGACTTAACCTAACAATCAATACATCAAAGAGAGGTTCTAAGATAGAGTTTAGATAGCATAAAATAAGTAGGGCTTACCATAAAAAATATTTGGAAACTATCATATTAATACATTAATGAAACAAACAAGCTTAGGTGGGCCTAAGGAGCAATTAAGAATTCCTTAAACTAATCCATCAAAGGAAAACATAAAGACAATAGAAAACAGGAGGACTGAGGTGCCTCAAACAACATTTCTCAACCTATACTTTTCTGAGCTATTGCAACATAGAAAGATGGAAATATTATAAACAAGAAAAAATGAACAAATAAGAGACACATCACCATTAACCAAACTCAGAGATCCTGCAAGCAAGCCTTCATCATCAATCAAGGCAAATCATCCACAAGATCCACAACACCAAAATTCTCTTTAACCTCAAAGAACCATGTATTTCTCTCAAAACTCATCAAAAGCCAACATTTACAATGAATTCTCATGATCTATATAACAAGAAAGGAGAAGAAAAACCTAATAAAGTATCTAGAAGCCTATTGGCTAATTACAAATGTCACTATTGTCCTTGAGACCTTGCAAGGCCCAAGGCACAAAATATCTTTTCGGGCATTTTTAGCAAAGAAATTTATGTTTGAGGTCTGACAAGCTTCCTAAAACTCGCTAAGCATAAATTGTTGAATTTCCCTCTTCCAAGGGCACAACACTATGTTTAGGAAGAATTTCCATGCCAAGGGTGTAGCACAGGAGCAAACAAAATGGGTTTTCTTGCAGCAGTGTTTTGAAGGCCTTCCCGATGTCAAAAAAGGATCGTGATGGCTCGTTGGAAAGCCCTTGAAGTATAATTTCCAGATATACCATTATTTCTCTGATCTCACCTCCAAAACCTATTTAGAAACCAAAAATTCCAAGGTTGGTAAAGGCATAGCACATGTCCTGAAAAGCAGGCAGAATCGTGAAAAAATGAGTGTTTTTTACCCTTTTGGAGGACCAAAACCGCTCCAAATTATCTGGAACATTGTGAGCATTCTATATGAGAGATGAGGAACCAAAAAATGAAATAATTTCCTCTTTAAGATGCTCTAGAAAAGAGCATAGCACCAGGTTTGCTACCCCCTTGGCCTCAAAATTTTCAAAAAAAAAAAACTTGTCGAAATTCTCCCAAATTTGGGGGATGAGTGCTTCATGGGTTTGGGGAGACATGTAGAGATTATTGTGCCAATATTCCAAGCCTAGCTTGGCCTTTTTCTTCTTATAGTTCTTGAATTTCCATGAGGTCTTCCTTTAGTTTGGCACTAGAAAACTTGTTTTTCATGGCATAATGTTTGGTCATTTTTTCTGGAGAGCAAGGCCTCTCTTTATCTTCTTGAAGTGATTCTATTCATTATTTTAGTACTGAATGATACGTTGTGCCATCTCAAAATCACTCTCCCACTCCCTGATTTAGGCATCCTTGATTTGGAGTAGTAGTCTAGTGGCCATCTCCTCATCTTCGTTATCACTATCTAGATCAATGAACTGAGGCTTCTGAGTAGTTTGCTTTCCTCCCTTATTTTTCTTATCCTTTTTCATTTTCTCTTTGTGTAATATCCCAAAATTGGGACAACGCAGCAATCATGCACTAAAAACGAATTCCCAGCAACATATGTAATAAAATAGTGAAATGGACTCTTGGGTCCTGTAGATTAATCAATATACAACCTAAATCCAATAATATAGCTGAAAAAATTGAAACTAGGTGGGTTAAACATACCTCCCACACTAGTGTAGCTGAAAATGACCGAAAACCCCAAACACTGCAACACAAGGATTTCTGCATAAAAGTGACTGCATAGTATTATCAGGTTTTTAACTCAGAAATTAAGGAAACCAATAGATCTGCTCATATATTAGATAAATAAGCTTACAAACTGAGATCTAGTCTCCTTATACAAAATACAAGAGAACCCGGCAAGGGTTTCTTGTCAAACACTCTGCATACAAAATGTGATATTCAGAAATTTACTGAATCACCACTGCAAAACTGAAGCATAAGACTATACAAGGCTATAAATATGTATGATATGATGTATATCCCTCAAGGGCTTCCTCCCATTAAAGGATGGACCTCTCACTCACAAGGAAACACTGCAACAGAGCCACTAGACCATGCACTGTAGCTACCTCCAAAAATAATGCATTCCCTAGCTGGAACAGCACTGGGAATGTTGGGGAAATGTGTGGCCTGATGCCACAGATCTGAAATGAGATCAATACCTCTCCAAATAGGTCTCTCAAGTGAAGGAAATCTCCCTCCAAGGAGAAACTAGCTCAGAAAGCAGGATTCCAATCCCTTCCACTGCTACACCCAGCAACACTGCACAATTTCCAAAACAAATCCGTTGATGAAGTAGGCTGAATCTTGGCCTAAAAAACTGATGTGGAATGATGAATGAAAACTCTCCCAATGAGGCTCCTCAAGGAGAGAGGTGGGATTCCTGCTCGGGAACACCCGGTGCTGAATAGCACTGCAACCCTGCTAAGCAGCAAAGGAAGAAAAAAGTATTAGCAGATAAAATAACAATATAAAAAATGAAGAATAATGCTGCCATCCTATCCCTTAAATGAAACATGAGTTTTATTTCCCTTGGCCCCACTCAATTATTTCATCTCTATCCAAAGATACATCTCCCTCCAAAACTGTGTTATTCCTTCTTGGATTCCTCCTCCTCCACAACTGCGTTGTTGACTTAGTCAAAGTGGACTGAATAAACTTGATTTTATCCCTGTTCACACATGGAGGTGTTTTATTAAGCTATGAAGAGTTTCCCCTTTCACATTTGGAGTTTTTTTATCCCTCCTTAGGAGACTTATGGGCTTTTCTACCCCTTTATTCACCGACTAGAGCTGCTGCTAACTCTAATGTTCCATTTAGCTTTGAGGCTAAATTTTTTTAACATTACAGTCCTCCCCTCCAAAATATTTGATTTTCCTCAAGAAAATGTATAGGGAGAGCAAAATTTCTCCCCTCCTCCTCATGTGGCCTCCCATCAATAGCCTCCATCACTGCATCAAGAGAATCTGCAAATAAATTGTCATCCAACGTTTCCTCCCAAGTGTGAAAAACCAAATAGTCTACATCAATAAAAGGTGGAAAGTGTGAATGGAAAATTTCTTGTTGTCTCATGGCCTCCACAAATTAGGAGTGATGACCAACATGGTGAATGAGTGCCTCCCTCACCCATGCTATCATCCAAATGAAGTGAGTCACCCTCCAACATGGGAACTCATGAAGAATCTCCTCCACCTTTGGCTCCTGAAATGTAGGTGGGATTAATAAATGAACATGATAGGAAAGAGGGCCTATCCCATGTTGTCCCCCTCTCCACTTATGATAAGTGTAGAGGGCATGCTGATCTTGGGCTACAACATGATTTCCCTCCAATGGCAAGAAGAAGATTGAGTCTCCAAGGACTCTTCCTCCAAAATCATAAGACATGCCAACCCAAACTCTTCCATTCAAGATGAATGGCACATCATCACCATTTGGCATCCAAATCAAGAAAATTTTGAAAGTTATGTGCAATACTGGATGGTACCAAAGGTTCTCCAAGTGGATATTACACAGTCTCCCCAACTGTTGTTTGAAAATGTCATGTGGAAAGTGGTTCTGCAACAAGCTATAAGTTGTGCATGTTTGCTTTTCCAACATGGGGAAGTAAGCATCAATTTCTATCAGTTGTACATGGATAATATAAAAATACACTTTCCCAAAGTCATGTATAGATGGGCTACTATCATCACAAAAATTTTCCCTAAAGTGACCATGAAACCCAAAAATACTCTTGCTCTCTTGTGGAGCAATGCAATGCTCATATATGGTGAGAAGATACAAATACTCAATGGAGTAATCAAAAAGTATAGAAATTTATTTCTTACCATGCATGGTGAGTAGGCTAAAAGTGAAGTCCATGCATAAGTTCCCCCATGAGGATCCCCTCATAAAAATCTGCAAGAAGAAGGGATACATATACTCGTTGGAACACTCCATCAATAAGAACACACTCCCATGTGACAGCACTGTAGGCCTTAGAAATAAGGCTCCATGACTCCTTCCTTTGACATTCCATATGCCAAAGCCATCCACCATCATGCTGCTATGTGAGAAGATATGCTTCCTACATGGAAGTCTTTCATGATCCTTCAATGCTAAAAGGTAGCCTCCTTGCACCATGAATGTGCCTTCCTTATCTCTAGAAATTTCAGGAAAAGTATGGGAAGAATTATGCCCATACTCTCCCAAGTGCAACCATAGCAAAAAAAACTCTTGCTGCTCCCTCATCTCTCCCTCATACAATCCATGGAGTAATATCATGATGGTCAAATTGTATGATGCCCCATCAAACAATTCAGCCATGAAGTGCCTCCTCAAGTTCTCCAAGTGGTTCCTCCCACAAGAAGAGAAAAAGTGTGATGTGGCAATCATGGTTTGCCCATGGTTCCTCCTGAAATGTACAACATATAAAGTGGGGAGAATCATGCTCCCAATGGGCATCTTCAATCTCAAGCCCACTCTCCAAACAAAGCTCCCCATGAACATAAACATATCAGCAATATATGGAAGCAAAGTACAATGAGAACAAGTTTCCAAATGACAACCAGAGAGTGAATCATAGTTCCACTCATGGAACCAACGCAGTGCATCCTTTGCCTGCTTCAAAATAAGAAATAACAATTTATTTACTAGCCACTTGTTTTTTTCCACAGTCATCTCATAAGATGGGATCATGAAGTTACAATATGGTGTCAATGGTGAACACCTAGAAACATGTGGCTTCCCCCACAAACCATAAAAAAGATAGCCAAAATCAATGCTACAAGCAGCTGCAAGTACATCCTCATACAATATGCAAGAAGAGATAATTCTTCTTGTTACATCATGCTGCTCAAGTAAGGAAAAGAAGTACAATACAAAATATGAAATGATACCTCCTCCATCATGCACTTGAGATCTTGAGCTGAAATGGCTCAACTAGAAATTCTCCCTCACCTCCAAAGAGTAGGGAAGTGGTTGTGACCTCCTCTTCATCACCATCCGGGCTATGCATCTCTCCATATGCTGATATATGTCATGTTGGATGCCCTCCCAAGTGAACCCCTCCATCAAATGGAAATATGCATCAAAGTGCATAGAAGAGAAGTCCTCATGTGCTACATGTAGCAGCTTCTCCTTAAGACTAGAAGATCTAGTCAAGAAGATCCTACCATAGGAATAGATGACCACATCATCCATCATGTATCTATCATCTCCATCCAAGTCATCAAGATTCATGCATGCACCAAGATCCTTGGAGTACTCTACCAAGAGCTGAGATATCCAATAAGGATCAATCCTCCTAAGAGACAACGCTGGTGATTTGGCATGTGAAGCTCTCCTCATGTTGCTTCCTGCTACTTTGACATCCCCCATGCCAAATTCTCCCTCCAAACTCTTCACCTCTCCAAAATCCAAGAGTGGTGAATCCAAAGAGAAGATGTCTTCCATCAACTCTCGATCAAGTGACCTCCCAGGTGGAATGCCTCCATGTAGTGAGACATCAATGTCAAGAGTAGACTGCTCATGTGGTTGGGAAAACTTTCCCTTGCCCTTATAGTGCAAATCAGTTTTCCTCTTCCTTGCGTTGGCTCTACGAAATAGAGAAGGGTGTGTGCCTTGCATCAAGTGATGCTACTCTTCCTCCCTACCTCCTCCTTCCAGCTGCAATGCTGCACAATCATGCTGCTCACTAATTGTGCTTGGACCTCCATGTATGAGATCCTGGGGAACTTCTTGTAAGGACACAAGAATCCCTCCTATTGGAGCATGTGCTCCTCCTCCCTCTACATGAGGTACTGGATGTGCTCTAGATGTGACAACGCTGTTGCCCTCATCTCCATCAATGGGAAATATCTCAATAGTTGGATCCCCCTGTGAAAAAGAGATCCTCATGCCCTCTTGTTCAAGAATTTGAATTGGAGTTTTTGTTTCTGGCAATGTGTAATGCAAGATGTCAGCTTCTCCCATCGTTTTCTGAAGTGGGGTTTCCTCTATACCATGCAAGGGTTTTGTCCTCTCAAGTTTTATGTGCTCATGTGTCTTAGGAAGTTTTTCACCAAACCTCGCCACCAATGTCTCTATGAATCTTGCATAAGAGGAAGTGTTTGCATTCTTTAAAGAACAAGATTCAAAAATCCACCATGCATGAGCCTTACCTCTGAAATGCAGCGCTGCAACTCTGATGGCTTTATGTTCAGAAATATGGTGTAGCTGCAAATAGGAGTCTATCTCCTTCACCCAAGCTCCAGCTGAACATGTAGGCGATTCGAAAAAAGTAGATAGAAGAAATATACTTGTATCCTACTGCTTTCTCTTCTCCACCTGGATCTTGCAAAACTCTTGGAAATCAGTATGATCTCTAAACCTCTCATCTTGAGATTCATACTCCTGCAACAAATCACTAAGAGTTCTCCTCTTAGGCATTCTTCCTCCTCCCATCCATCTCAAGATAGATCTGGGCACTTGATTGCGCTGGGCATCATGGTGTGTAGCTGCATGCTCACACTCACCATGTGAAAATCAAGATTCTGCTCTAGATTCAACTCCCTTTGGAGATCCCATATCCAATCTCATTTTCTTCAGCTCTCCTTGAAATATCTACATAGATTTTGGAAGAAGATTTTTAAGCTTATCTTCCTTCCTTTCCATCATTCCTGAAATTTTCATGTCTTGAGATCCACAGGTTGAGCCAAGATTGAAGCTTTGATACCACTGTAATATCCCAAAATCGGGACAGCTCAGCAATCATGCACTAAAAATGCATTCCCAAAAACATATGCAATAAAATAGTGAAATGGACTCTTGTATCCTGTATATTAGTCAATATAAAACCTAAATCTAAGAATAGAGTTGAAACAAATCAAACTAGGTGGGTTAAACATACCTCCCACACTAGTGTAGCTGAAAATGACCAAAAACCCCAAACACTGCAACACAAGGATTTCTGCATAAAAGTGACTGTGTAGTCTTATGAGGGATTTAACTCAGAGATTAATGAAACCAATAGATCTGCTCATATATTAGATAAATAATCTTTCAAACTGAGATCTATTCTCCTTATACAAAATACAAGAGAACCCGGCAAGGGTCTCTTGTCAAACACTCTGCATACAAAATGTGATATTCAGAAATTTACTGAATCACCACTACAACACTGAAGCATAAGAGTGTAAAAGGCTATAAATATGTTTTATCTGATGTATATCCCTCAAGTACTTCCTCCCATTAAAGGATTGACCTCTCAATCACAAGGAAACACTGCAACGGGTCCACTAGACCATGCACTGAAGCTGACTCCAAAAATAATGCATTCCCTAGCTGGAAAAATGCTGGGAATGTTAGGAAAATGTGTGGCCTGATGCCAAAAATATTAAATGAGCTCAAGAACTCTCCAAACATGTGTCTCAAGTGAAGGAAATCTCCCTCCAAGGAGAAACTAGCTCAGAAAGTGGGATTCCAATCCCTTCCAGTGCTACACCCAGCAACACTGCACAATCTCCTGAAAAACTGCATTGATGAAGTAGGCTGAAGCTTGGCCTGAAAACCTGATGTGGAATGATGAATTCAAACTCTCCCAATGAGGCTCCTCAAGGAGAGAGGTGGGATTCTCTCTTGGGAACACTAGGTGCTGAACAACACTGCAACCCTTCTAAGCAACAAAGGAAGCAAAAAGTCTTAGCAGACAAAATAACAATCTAAAACATGAAGAATAATGCTTCCATCCTCTCCCTTAAATAGAACATGAGTTTTCTTGCCCTTGGCCCCACTCAATTAGGTCATCTCTATCCAAAGATAGAACTCCCTCAAAAAATGTGTTATTCCTTCTTGGATTCCTCGTCCTCCACAAATGCGCTATTGACTTGGTCAAAGTGGACTGAATCAACTTGATTTTATCCCTGTTCACACATAGAGGTGTTTTATTAAGCTAGGAAGAGTGTCCCCTTTCAAATTTCGAGTGTTTTTATCCCTCCTTAGGAGGCTTATGGGCTTTTATACCCCTTTATTCACCGACTAGAGCTACTACTAACTCTATGTTCCATTTAGCTTTGAGGCTAAAATTTTGGAACATTACACTTTGCCTTTGTCAAGCCTTTGAACTGATGTAGATGGAAAGGCCCCTTGCCTTTTGGAGGCAGCAAACACTTGCCTTGATCCTCTTTGATAAGTGAGAGGACAAGGTTTAACATGTTTCATTTCATTATTGGTGACCTTAAGACTGCTTTTCTTCTTATCAATGATATCTGCATTTGTGTCCTCTTCATCTTGTTCTTGAATGTCTTCTTGGGAGGTATTTTCATTTTCACCCATGCTAGCATCATTTTCCTGACTTTTACCACTATCATCCATTTCTTAACTTCTTTTTGGGTTCATAGTGTCACTGTTGTTATTATTTTTAAGGCTATCAGTCATCATGGTGTCTTCATCATCCTCCTCTTCACTTATCTCTTGATTTTCATCATTATCCTCCTTATCATTGGTTTCCTCTTCCAGACTGTTTTGCCCACTGTCTTCACTTTCAAACTCTGCCTCTGTCTCTGTATCCTCATTGTTTTCTTCATCATTGTTATGCTTAATTTCTTTGCCTTCAGAATTTGTTTCTTCATTATCACTGCTTTTCTCATTGTCTTCTTCATCGTCATTTGGCTCACTATTTTCTTCTTCACCTTCAGTTTTTTTCCCATCAAAATCTACCTCTGTTCCTTGGCCGTCATTTGTTTCTTCCTCTTTATCTAGCTCACTTCCTTTGTTTTCAATATTTCCCTCTTCATAATTGTGTTATCACAAAATTGGACTTGATAGGTTGCTTGATCAGACAATCTCATGTAACTATTTCAAACCTAATATTTTGACTGAGGCTTAGCCTCCTCAGCCTGAGAGGGTTCTCTCAAGGGTTAATTATATGGATAAAAATATAGATGGCTAGATATATTTAGAAAATAAACTAATAATGATAGATGTAGGTTGAAGATAACATCAAAATGTATACATTGGGCTTATGGAGTCAAAACAATTCAAAAATTCAATGAATCTACTTAACATGGAAGTTGAGGCTTATCAGAGTTTTCAGTCATAAGGTACACACACATGAAACATGTAAAAACACAGTCAGTTCACTTATATAGGAATTTAAAGCATCTTATAGATTAATTCTGAGTAATATAGATGAAAACCACTACAAATGAGATATATTAGAAGTACAGATGGAATAGGAAAACACTAAAACCCCTTAAGAATCTCAAGTTGGCCAAGTAGAAGATCTCTGTATTAGCTGAAAACAGTCAGTTCACAACAAGCTCCGTTTTGCCAAAAATGTCCAACCCTTGAAAAAATCGACCCAATTGCCTTTAATAGACCTCTTACATCATCAAATGATCTGCCTCTAGGCTAGATACATCAAATTTCTATCCATTTACACCTTGCATAACCATAAAACATGGAATTTATTACAAAGAGACACCTATCATACTTAACAGTCTTATTTCAAAAAGGACTCAAACTCCTTATCACTAACTATAAAAAACCTTATCTATTTGAAATTACATTATTGACAAGTGTATCATCACATGGTCAAATTTGGATAATGATATTCAGTTCTTCATGACAACTTTGCTAATCTCCACAAAAGCAGGAAACCATACCATGTTTTTTAGTTATAGGATCTTTCTCCTTCTTTGAACATTCTGACCATCATTTAATCTTCATTTCATGGTCCTTGGCTGTTAAATATTAGCTTAACATGTCGCATCACTCATTCCTAGCCTCCAGTTGTCCAAAAATGCTTCAAAAACTATTCAAAATGCTGTAATGTATTGCGCTACGAAAACACAGCATTTTCGTAACACTTTCTGTAGCACTACCATTTTAAGCCTTTATTCTCCAAAACCTTACTCCTCTCCCTTGAATTTTTTTAATTACCCTTCAACACATTTTTCATAGCAATTACAATTCTTGACTCAGCCTTTAACCCCTTAAATATTGATCAAAGGAAACAAAAAAGGCAGCTACAACAGTTTTGTAGCGCTTTTCTACTTCTAAGCCTAGAGGCACTACGAAACTGCTGAGTATGCAGATTTTTCATAAATTTTCCAAGTGAAAACTATAGTTGCCCAAAAACTAAAAATATAACTTGTCCTCATAATCTAAAATCCATACAAATTGTAAACCCACTTCAATTTAGCTTCTTTGAGGCATTCCTTCTTTATTTACACTTGATTGACCTATTGGTTCTTCTATGACTGTCATTTTAATGCGTCTGCTTTGTAACTCATCATGAATTAACTCCAACTTCTCTTATAAATCCTTCACCTAGTCTTTAAGTCTTCTGTTAGTAGCTCTCAGATGGGTGTTTATTATTCTGACAAACTTAGCTTCTTTTATTGTTGGACTTTTCCACTTGACAAGTTTCTCTGCATTGTCTAAAGTTTCAAAAAAAGAATCAACTTATCCTTCCCACATTGTCTTCATCCTTTTAAAATTGACTTTCTCGACACTATGTTTTCTAGCTCTCTTTTTCATGACAGCAATTTCTTGGTTTTCCATCTTTAATTTTTCCTCAAGGCGCTGAAAATATATTTTCTGTCACTTTCTCTTTTCCCTTTTTAAATTTGCTGCTTGTATGCTTCACTATGGGTGATGAGAGATCAATAATACCTTTAGGTGCTTTAGCTATCTCAGTGGGATTCTGAACTTCATTGTTGCCTTCCATTAATTTCCTAGCATCCCTTGTCATAGGATTTATTGCTTGAAAAATGAAACCTACATCTTCCCCCTCAAAATCTAATCTCTTTGCAGTCTTGACCTTTTTCAACTTCTTCTCATCTTCTCTTATGAGTTTAGCTTGTACAATAGGTGTTTCCTCTATGTCAATGGCATGAAGAATATCCTCTAGATTCCCCTTTTTTACTGGGATGTCTTCTGTAGAAATTTTCTTCCCTTTGAAAACCACACCTTGTCTTCTAGTTATTCTTTTGGTCCCTTGTTTGCTGACAACTTGTTCCTGTTTTGCATCTTTGACAACCTTTGATTTATGTTTTTCAGGTGAGAGAGTTGGTGTACCAAGCATTTTCATTTTCTCTAGCCTTTTCTTAGTTTGTTTTCGTGGCTTTACTCTTGCAGGTTCCTTTGATTTGCAACCATAAGTTGGCCTGGTTCTGCTGGTGGTGGTGATGGCACCCCTTTGGATTTAGGGTTTCTTGCAGGAGTTAGGGTTTCCAACTCAAAACCATTTACAAACAAGAATGATGGCCAATCTTTGCCTATATTTTGAAGTTCATTTAAAATTAATAATTTCATTAAGCCATGATGAAATAATGATGTCTCACTCCCCTCAGAATTTTCTTGCACCTTATCAGCCATCTTTGCAAGAGTTCTATGCAGATAAAAAGGTAGGTCAAGTGAAATCTTACTAGTGAAATGTAGAAGCGATTTGAAATGGTATGAATAAACCTTGTGATATTTTCATTCATAGGTAAAATATTTATGAATGTTGATCAACAATTTTGAATAATTATCTTTGATACAGCTTCTGATCGGGATAGCATTGTTGAGATCCATCTCAATGTGCTCAGGCTTCATGAACTCTTTACACTACTCCATATTGAATTTGAACCCTTTGAACCAGGTTTCTTGACGTCTTGGAATCTCTGTAACAGCAAAAATGACCTCTCGTGTAATATTCAAACTTCGCATCCCCACTTTAGTAGTTGTTCTTTTTAAATTCATAGCAAATTCCTTGGATACCTGCGTGTGACAGCCCTACAATTTCTCACAAAACCATAGAAAACCTGCTCTTCTAAATGCTTCCATCACTACTGGGTCTTCAGTTATTGTCTTCATGTCTTCAGGTTCATGCCTTAGGCACTTTCCTCCTCTATGTATTTTTCTTTCCTCTGCCATATTCTTCAGAGAAACTCTCAACCTCGCTTGAATAAATCTTTTAGCCTCACTTGAAATGAATATAATAAACCTTTGTAAGAACCAGCCACAATTTTGGCTCAACACTCAGAGCTCAAACATTATGAATGAAGGAAAAAGGAATGAGAATGACTAATTAGGAAAGAATTTGAATTTCAAATGTCCTTTCATAACTAAAAATGATGACTCACTCATACCTAAACTGACCATGATGATTGCAAACGTGGGTGTGCACTTCGATTTCATCATTAAATGACTCAACATGCTACTATACTACCCTTTCCCAATGGTTTCTGACATTGGACAACTCAACTAACAAGACAATTATAAAACTGCGCTTTCGTAGTGTTTGTAGTGTAATTTTTGTTGTTTGCGCTACGAAACTATCAGCGATTTCATAGCGCAAAGTGAATTTTTTCAACGGGTGGTGCTACAAAACTGTGGTTTCTTGGCTAATTGGGTAGTTTTGATGCAAAAAATTTGGGAAATGAAATGAATCCTAAAATGATGAAAGACTTGATATGAAAAACCTTAAAAATGAGTTTATTTAAACACTAGTGTAGGTTCAAACTTAAAAAATTTAATACTTCCCTTGGTTAAACTCAAGAAATGACTCCTAAGACCCTCTTATGATCCATGATCATAATTAATCTTGTCATAATGATGTTTTGATTTTTTTTTAAGTGATGAAAATGGCTCCACTTGGGATAGTGTGCCCCTATGGTACAATAAGAACCAGTAGTTCTAGTGCTGCTATCCATTTTCTTGACAGAACAGAAAATACTTTGAAATTGCCAAGCTTTCCCCTCAAACTCTAATGGCCTTCACCTTGGGCTCAAGCTTGATGATTTAGCTTGTCATTATTAGCATAAAAAACTCATCAAATGGAATATATACAATGATATGAATGATCAACAGATTTTTAGGAAGAGTAATGCTTTAAAAACCTGCCATTGACAGGTCCTCCAGCATATAATCTTTCCATCCATCTCCTGTAGTATGTAAGTATTGTTTCCATGGAAAGCAGCTATTTTGAAAGGTCCTTTCCACAAGTTCTCAAACTTACCATGTTTTCCTTTCTCTTCAATTCTGACCTCCCATTTCAGCACTACATCCTAAATTTGAAAACTTTCTTCCTTGATCTTCTTATCAAATGTCCTCTTGATTCTGTTTTGAGATTGTTGATTTCTGTTATAAACTTCATCCCTCTTCTCTTGCAAAGCTATTAACTAAGTGATTCTTCTTTGAACTGAATTTGGTTCCTCTTCTAATCCTTGAAGCAGCTTCATGACAGGTACCCCTAGAGATGTAGGAAAAATGGAGTCAGCTCCATATACCAGTTCATAAGGTGAAGTTCCAATTGAAATTTTTGTGCATATCCTATCAGCCCATAAGGCATAATTTAGCTTCAAATGCCAAGCCTTCTTATTTTCCTGCAACACCTTTTTAATGATCCTCACAATGCTCTTGTTCAAAGATTCAGCAAGACCATTCCCTTGTGGATAATATGCAGTGGAATGCCCAAGAGTAATATGATATTGATGATAGAAATTAATCAGCTTCTTAGACTTAAATTCCTATGCATTATCAGTTATGATCTTCATGGGGCACCCAAATCTAGACAAAATATTATTTTCCAAAAAAGAAATAATAACAGAATCATTTTCTTGCCTAGTTGGGATTGCTTCAATCCATTTGGTAAAGTAATCAGTCGCTGTGAAAATCCAGCGATGCTGACCTGATGATGATGGATGAATCTCTCCAATAAAATATAGCCCCCATTTTTGAAATGGCGCTTCCACATAGATAGGAATTAAAGGTAAAGGCACAAGCTTCTTCTTACCATCGAAAATCTAGCATTCATGGTAGGCAGCAATCTTTTTGTAAACATCCTTAAACATTGTAGGCTAATAATACCCTGCTCTAAGAATCTTGTTCAATGTGGCCTTCCAATAATGGTGACCTCCATAATCTCCTTTGTGGAACTCCTCAATTACTTTATCAGCCTCTTCTTCCAGCAAAAAATTTAGCAAAATACCATCCATGTCCTTCCAAAATAAATTTTTATAAAAAATGCAATACCTCAAGGATTTTAGCTTCAAAAATATTTCCTTAGACTTTGTTAGATCAGCAGGTGCTTTATGATGATGTAGGAAAAAAAAAATATCCCTATACCAATCTGAAGTGATGTATTTTTCTTCAATAGGGATTAGTTCTTCTTCCTCATCTGAAATTTCTGAAATTTCTACAATTAAATTCATGTCAAGACAGTCAAATTTTGACTGTGCCATCAGCTTTCCTAATCCTTGTCCTTTGACCAATTTTGTTGTCTTGATCTCTATATCATATTCTAGCAAGTTAGCAATCCATTTTCCCCTCTTACCATCAGTATCAGCTTGAGTTAGAATGTCTTTCACAACAGTATTAGGAAAAAAAGCCACAATATGAGAATGCAGAATATAAACTATGAAATCTTTGATAGCCTTAACCAAGGCATAGGCTTTATTCTCTAAGATATTGTACTTTAGCTCAGAGTTAGCTAATTTCCTACTAAAAAATGAAATGGGCTGCTCAATACCATGTTGTCCCTTTTGCAACAAAACTCCAGCAATAGTATTTTCTGATGCAAAAGTGAAAACCAGAAATTTTTTTGAGAAATCTGGGCTGATCAATATTGGTGCTTGAGTGAGTGACTTTTTTATCTCCTCAAATGAGTGCTTTGCCTCTGATGTCTACTAAATGTCAACTCCTTTCTTCAGTATCCTTGGTATTTCCTTCACAATCTCAACAAAATTAGGAATAAATCTCCTTACAAAATTTACCTTTCCAAGGAAAGATTGAATCTCCGTCCTGCTTCTAGGAAAATCCACTTTCTGAATTGCATTGACCCTGTTTGGATCAATCTTAATCCCATATTTAGAAATAATGTGTCCAAGTAATTTACCTGAAGTTAAAGAAAAAACACTTTTGGTGGGATTTAGAGAGATTCCAAACCTTCTACACTTCAGCAGAATTCTTTCTAGGGGTTTCAAGTGATCTTCTTCCCTCCTTGAGAAAACTGTTATGTCATCAAGATAAACAACCACCATCTTTTCCTTCTCTTCAGAAAAAACAATATCCACTGCCCTCTGAAAGGTAGCTCCTGCATTCATGAGACCAAATGGCATCTTGGCATACATGAAAGTGTCCCATGGTGTAGTAAAGGTTTTTTTTTCCTGATCATCCAGATGTACAAGGATATGATTGTAACCTGAAAAACCATCAAGCAGAGACATCCTTTGAGAACCAACAATATTTTTCAAATTTTGGTCCATCTTTGGGAGAGCGTAGTTGTCCTTCATAAAGACTTTATTCAAGTTTATGAAGTTAATACATATTCTGATTTCTCCATTATTTTTCCTAACCGGAACGAATTTTGCAAGCCAATTTGAGAATCTGATTGGGACAATGATTTTGGCATCAAATAGTGTCTTGATTTCCTTCTCAATCAATGGCATGAGAAGTGAATTAATCCTCCTCAAATTTTTCTTGAAAGGCTTTTCATTTTCTTTGATAGGAATAGTAGGCCGCAATAATAGTGGGGTCATACTCTTTCAAATCAACATAATTCCAAGCAAAAAAATCAATAAATCTCTTCATCATCTCAATATACTTGTACTTCATATCAACGGAAAGAAAATTTGAAAGTTTAATCCTTTTGGGCATAGCTATTGTACCAAGGTTACAACTCTCAACCTCTTCATCATCAACTTGTATCTTAGGAGATTTAAAAACATCATTCTGATAAAAAATAAATTCAAAAGGTATGAGACCCTTTGGTATGGAATTATTCTTTAGCTACAAAACTTCAAACTTTCCTTTAGATTCAGCAAGCATATTTTGTTGATCTACTTTTATATTTTCAAACTCTTCTTTCAGCTCAAAAAATTTCTTCACTTATTGGTCATCCTCAAAAACTTGCCAATGAGTAATATTATCAGGGATAGCTAGTCTATGTCGAACTTCAACCTCATATTTTTCAGTGGAATGTATGGGAATAATGAAAAGACTTGCAGAGACAACAAGAGAATAAAAAATGGAGTTTTGTTCTCTAGTTTTGACAATGAATGAGTAAGCTTGGAAATTTTCCAACATGTCCAAAACTAAGTTTCTATATGCCCTCATCCTTATATCCTTTGTTTGATAAGAAACTTTAACTTGTTTAATGACTAATTCCGAATCTCCAAAAATATAAATCTTTTGGGAATTCATTCTTTTCAAAACTTCTAAGCCCAAAATCAAGGATTCATACTCAACCATGTTATTTGTGCAATCAAGTTCAATTTGTAGGAAAAGAAATTACTTTCATCACTTGGACTGTGATCCAAATTCTTGCTCATGGCCCTTCTCTTCCTGTTGATCCATAAAAATGAAATAACCACCAACCTTCCGCCATCTTATTGCTGACTTTCTAATCTTCTGTTTGCTGATTTTCAGACTGCTAAATTTCAGATTGCTGATTTTTTGCTTTCTTCTCATCCTCTGCTTCATTAGTCAACTCATTGAAAATAATATTAGATCCAAGTTCAGTATCAAGAGCATAAATTGGAAAATTTTGAGGTTTATCTTTACTACTCACCATGTAAGCCATTCTTTTCTCTCGATACAATCTCCTTGCTCACCAAAAACATGAATGGTGACATAAGTAAGGTCCATATGCATTGTACCTTTGATTTTTTTTGCCCATGACCTTGATAATAGCATGTCAAACTTTGGTGGAATGTTTGCTACCATGATGTCCATGACCACTGTCTTGGCAGGGACTTGTGTAAGACCAACAATAACATCCTTAATTAAACCGATGCATTGAACTTTTTTTGAATTAAAAAGAAACAAGTCCTTATATGGTATAGTTATTTCTAACCCCATCCTTTCCATGATTACTTTGGGCATAAGATTATGAGAGGCCCCTGAATCCAACATAGCATTATGTAATGACATGTCATGAATGCTAAGGCTCACATAAAAAGGAGGCACCTCCTCATTCTATTCATATTCTAATCATGGACCCAAGTATATGGTTGGATGATCCTCTTGTACATTCAAAATATCGGCAACTCCTATTTGTGAATTCAATGTTTTAACAATATTACTTCTATACTCATTTACCTTGAGAATATCACCAAAAGGTACTCGTATTTTGATCTTAGAAATTTCATTTTCCAAACTTAAAATAGAAACATACTTTTCAACTTCTTTGATAGGAGGAAGAGTTGGTGTATCTTTCTTACCTTCAGCAGCTTTAGGTGTATATTTCTTGCCATCAATAGCCTTAGGTGTATCTTTCTTCGGCTGTGTTTTATTTGCAATGATCGACACATTTCTATTTCTGAGATTGTATTGCTTTTGCATCTCAAAAATAGCATGTTGATACCCTTTAAGATAATATAATGGTTCCTCTCTATGATTACCTTGGTCTGATTCATCATGTTCCTCTTTATTCAAGAAAATTCCAAACATTTCTTCATCTAAAAAATGAATAAAATCTTCAGGAATTTCAGGTTCATCTTCTTCATCAATTAAGTTCTGCTGGAAAGAAGGTCTCACTGGAGGGTTAGGCTGCTTATTTATGTTTTCTCTCAGTATTTGTTGATTCTAAGGTCTCCTAAACTGAGGGTTTCTAAACTAAGGTTCATGTTGTGCAGGAGGAGTAGAGGTATTCCCAAGGGCCAGCCTATCCATTAACTTTTCCATTGTTTTCATCATTGAATCAAATTTATCATCAAAGGTAGAGGAGGAAGGTTTCTCTTCTTATTTTAAATTAGGCTTACGCATTTTTTATTTTTTGGCTACTATCATATTAACCTCCACCTTCACTGCATCATTTTTAATTTCAGCAAGTGATAGTGATTCTCTCTCTCTCAACAGTATAGAAAAGTCATAATCAAAAGCTTCGACATATCTCATCTGAGCTAAAGCTTGTGGAGGTTTTAAATGGGTAGGAATAGAGTCATAAAACTTATTAAACATCTTTGAAAAGTTTTGAATAGTTTCATCAACAACTCTTCTTAAATTTTTATACTCAGTGAGGGCTTGTATTGGATTATTTCTATTTCCCCATTTTCTCAAAAAGGTATCTTCAAACTCATTCCAATTATGAATACTTCCAGGAGTAAGGGCTTTGAACCACTTCCTAATTTTACCAGTAAAGCTCTGAGCAAAAAATCTCAACCTAACATCTTTGTGATCAACCTCCTCCCTATCTATAAAATCATTAAATTGGTCTACATGTTCTTCTGTTGTAATCTCTTCATCACTTCCCCAAGTTTTGATTCTAGCAGCATATTTTCTAGGGAGTTCATGTAAAACAACTAGAAGAACAAGAGGGGCATATCTAGTACGTGCAACAGGTGGAGGAGGTACATTTTCAGCCATGGTGGAAGGGACTATGGTAGCTTTAGGGATAACAGCAATAGAAGATGAAGAACTGCTATGAGGAGGATTGTTTGGTATTTTTTTTCCACTAACAATTGAGCTCCAATCAGGAAGAGGAAAACCAGTTTTAATTTTCAACAAGATTTCAAAAGGTTCAAGCTCTTTCAACTTATCTAAAGACTCTCTTTCGAACAACAAATTAGAATTAACTGCTTCCCAAAACTCCTCTTTATCTTTCTGTGTTACTAGGGCTGAGGTATCAATTCCTCTCTTATGCAAGTCTAAGATAATTTCAGTTAATTCCTTTTCAGTTTTAGATCTAAACAAGACTTCCTGGATTTTATCATCAACTCTTTTATCTTCAGGACTTCTTAATATTTCAGAGGACAACGATTATGAATGTGATGGAGTACCTGATATTTCAGAAATGCCTTGACTGCCTTTGGAAATGTTGTTTGGATTGTCCACAATGGTAGGTGGATCTGGGTCAGGATTACTCATCGTGTATCTCCTTCTCGAAGCCACCTTTGATCATATAAATTTTGAATGGATTCACCAAGGTAGATGCACCCTCGAAAAGCTTCCCGAGCTCTTGCTACCTTCAGAAGTTCAACTTAAAAATTTCGGGAAAGTATAATCTTCAGGCTCCTGGTAGATGCACCAAAATGTTATCACAAAATTTGACCTGATAGGCTGCTTGATCAGACAATCTCATGTAACTATTTCAAACCTAATATTTTGATTGAGCCTTAGCCTCCTAAGCCTGAGAGGGCTCTCTCAAGGGTTAATGATATAGATAAAAATATATATGGCTAACTCTATTTAGAAAATAAATTGATAATGATATATGTAGGTTGAAGATAACATTGGCATGTATACATTGGGCTTATGGAGTCAAAACAATTTAGCAATTCAATGAATCTACTTAACATGGAAGTTGAGGCTTATCAGAGTTTTTAGTCATAAGGTACACACACATGAAACATGTAAAAACACAGTCAGTTCACTTATATAGGAAGTCAGAGCATCTTATAGATGAATTTTAAGTAATATAGATGAATACCACTGCAAATGAGATATATCAGAAGTACATATGGAATATGAAAACACTAAAACCCCTTAAGAATATCAAGTTGGTCAAGTATAAGATCTCTGTATTAGCTGAAAATAGTCAATTCACAACAAGCTCCGTTTTGACAAAAATGTTCAACCTTTAAAAAAATAGACCCAATGGCATTTAATAGACCCCTTACATCATCATATGATCTTCCTCTAGGCTAGATACATCGAATTTCTGTCCACTGACACCTTGCACAACAATAAAACATGGAATTTATTACAAAAAAACACATATCCTACTTAACAGTCCTATTTCAAAAAGGACTCAAACTCCTTATCACTATCTATAACAACCTTATCTATTTGAAAGTACATTATTGACAAGTGTATCATCACATGGTCGAATTTGGATAATGATATTCAATTCTTTATGACAACTTTGCTGACCTCCACAAAAGCAGAAAACCATACCCTGTTTTTTAGGCATAGGATCTTTTTCCTTCTTTGAACATTATGACCATCATTTAATCTTCATTTCGTGGTCCTTGGCTATTAAATATTAGCTTAACATGTCCCATAACTCATTCCTAGCCTCTAGTTGTCCAAAACTACTTCAAAAACTGTTCAAAAGGCTGTAATGTATTGCGCTACGAAAACACAGTAGGTTCGTAGAGCTTTCTGTAGCACTACCATTTTAAGCCTTTATTCTCCAAAAACTTACTCCTCTCCCTTGAATTTTTTTAATTACCCTTCAACACATTTTTCATAGAAATTACAGTTCTTGACTCAACCTTTAACCCCTTACATACTGATCAAAGGAAACAAAAAAGGCAGCTACAGCAGTTTTGTAGCACTTTTTTGCTTTTTAAGCCTAAAGGTGCTACGAAACTGCTGAGTATGCAGATTTTTCATAAATTTGCCAAGTGAAAACTGTAGTTGCCCAAAAACTAAAAATATAACTTGTCCTCGTGATCTACAAACCATACAAACTATAAACCCACTTCATTTTAGCTTCTTTGAGGCATTCCTTATTTATTTACACTTGGTTGACCTATTGGTTCTTCTATGACTGTCATTTTAATGCCTCTTCTCTGTAACTCATCATGAATTAACTCCAGTTGCTCTTCTAAATCCTTCACCTGGTCTTTAAGTCTTCTGTTAGTAGCTCTCAGACGGGTGTTTATTATTCTGAAAAACTTAGCTTCTTTTATTGTTGGACTTGTCCACTTGACAATTTGCTCTGTATTGTCTAAAGTTTCAAAAACAGAATCAACTTGTCCTTCTCACATTACCTTCATCCTTTTAAACTACGATTTCTAGGCATTGTGTTTTCTAGCTCTCTTTTTCATGACAAAAATTTCTTGGTTTGCCAACTTTAATTTTTCCTCAAGGCGCTGAAAATCTGTTTTCTCTGTCACTTTCTCTTTTCCCATTTTAAATTTTCTACTTGTATGCTTCACTGTGGGTGATGAGAGATCAATAATATCTTTAGGTGATTTAGCTATCTCAGTGGGCTTTTGAACTTCATTGATGCCTTCCATTAATTTCCTAGCATGACTTGTCATAGTCTTTCTTGCTTGAAAAATGGAACCTGCATCTTCCCCCTCAAAATCTAATCTCTTTGCAGACTTGACCTTTTTCAACTTCTGCTCATCTTCACTTATAAATTCAGCTTGTACAATAGGTGTTTCCTCTATGTCAATGGCATGAAGAATATCATCTAGATTCCCCTTTGTTACTGGGTTGTCTTCTATAGCAACTGTCTTCCCTTTCAAAACCACTGCTTGGCTTCTAGTTATTCTTTTGGTCCCTTGCTTGCTGACAGCTTGTTCCTATTTTGCATCTTTGACAACCTTTGATTTATGTTTTGCAGGTGAGAGAGTTGGTGTACCAAGCATTTGCATTTTCTCTATCCTTTTCTTAGTTTTCTTTCTTGCCTTTACTCTTGCAGGTTCCTTTGATTTTGCAACCATAGGTTGGCTTGTTTCTACTGGTGGTGGTGATGGAACCCCTTTAGCTTTAGGGTTTCTTGCAGGAGTTAGGGTTTCCAACTCAAAACCATTTACAAATAATAATGATGGCCAATATCTGCCTATATTTTGAAGTTCATCTAAAATTAATAATTTCATTAAGCCATGATGAAAAAATGATGTCTCACTCCCCTCAAACTTTGCTTGCACCTTATCATCCATCTTTGAAAGACTTCTATGTAGATAAAAAGGTAGGTCAAGCGAAATCTTACCAGTGAAGTGTAGAAGCAATTTGAAATGGTATGAATAAACCTTGTGATATCTTCTTTCACAGGAAAAATATTTCTGAATGTTGAGCAGCAGTTTTGAATAATTATCTTTGATAAAGCTTCTTGGGATAGAATTGTTGAGATCCATCTCAATGTGCTCAGGCTTCATGAACTCTTTACAATGCTCCATATTGAATTTGAAACCTTTGAACCAGGTTTCTTGACCTCTTGGAATATCTGTAGCAACAGCAATGACCTCTGGTGTAATAGTCAAACTTAGCATCCCCACTTTAGTAGTTGTTCCATTGAAATTCATAGCAAATTCCTTGGATACCTGCGTGTGACAACCCCGTAATTTCTCACAAAACCATAGACAACCTTCTCTTCTGAATGCTTCCATAATTGTTGGGTCTTCACTTATTGTCTTCATGTCTTCAGGTTCATGCCTTAAGCACTGTCCTCCTCTGTGTATTTTTCTTTCCTCTACCATATTATTCAAAGAAACTCTCAGCCTTGCTTGAATAAATCTTTCAGCCTCGCTTGATATTAATGTATCAACCTCGCTTGAATAAATGTAACAACAACCTCACTTGAAATGAATATAATAAACCTTTGTAAGAACCAACCACAAGTTTGGCTCGACACTCAAAACTTAGACATTATGAATGAAGGCAAAAGGAATGAGAATGACTAATTAGGAAAGAATTTGAATTTCAAATGTCCTTTCATAACTGAAAATGATGACTCACTCATACCTAAAATGACCATGATGACTGTAAACGTGGGTGTGTACTTCGATTTCATCATTACTTGACTCAACATGCCACTATCCTACCCTTTCCCAATGGTTTCTGACATTGGACAACTCAACTGACAAGACAATTACAAAATCGTGCTTTTGTAGCGCTAGTAGTGTAATTTTTGTTGTTCGCACTACGAAACTATCAACACTTTTGTAGTGCAAAGTGACTTTTTTCAATGGGTGGTGCTACGAAACTATGGTTTCTTGGCTAATTGGGCAGTTTTGATGCAAAAACTTTGGGAAATGAAATGAATCCTAAAATGATGAAAGACTTTACATGAAAGACCTTAAAAATGAGTTTATTTAAACACTAGGGTAGGCTCAAACTTAAAACATTTAATACTTACCTTGGTCAAACTCAAGAAATTACTACTAAGACCCTCTTATGATCCATGATCATAAGTAATATTGTCATAATGATGTTTTGAAATTTTTTTAAGTGATAACACATTTCTTGCATCTTGATCACTGTCATGATCTTCTTCATTTTCTTCCATATCATCTTCTTCATCATGACTGTCATGGTCTATTTCTTCTTGACTATCATTTTCTGCCTCGTCACTTGTTTCTTATTCCCACTATCTTTTGTCTCTGCTTCATCATCTGTTTCTTCATTTTAATTTTCCTCTCCCTCATCACTTGTTTCTTCTTCCCCACTGTCTTTTTCCTCTTGACTGTCATGTTCCTCTTTGTCACTGTTTTCTTCATGTTCTTCAACACTTTCTTATTGTTCTGAGGCTTTAGGAGAAGGTGAAAGAGGGAGGTTTGTTTGGGGAGAGCATTCAGTTGGAGAGGATCAATCATGGTCAGTGGGGGGTGATGGAGGAGTGGAGGAAGGTGGATGAGATGATGAGGGTAAACTTTGCAGGGGTAGAGGTTGTGGATTTGTGAAAACATCATGGGCGATGAAAACTTCCCATGGGATACCCTATTTCTCTAATTGATGCAACACAATCATTTTGATAAGAGAATTGTGGAAATACTTTTCATTTGCTAGGAAGGAGGTCTCTTTTGCACAATGTATGACATCTTATCAATACTTCTATAAAGATAGTAGGGAAAATGTAGCAGCTTGGCCTTATTTAAGTGCATGAGTAGTCTTATATGGTAGGAATAGAGCCTAGAGAACCTACCCTAATAGGTGAAGTGCTTCATGATGACTTTCATTAAAGGGGCATACTTTTCTAATAGATGTGAAAATGGAAAAATGGTTTTGCATTCAGCTTGGTATCTAGGTTTCAAGAAGGGATGATAATGGCTTAAGTCCAAACTCACCTGTTTGAACCATTTTTCTCCCATGCAAGGTATCCCAGTGGCCATGGCAATTTCATTGGTGGACAACTCAAACTTCACTCCAACTAGGTGTACTTGGTGGTTATGGAGGTTTAGGATGAAAAGTCTGGTCAACTCAAGGTGACTTTTGACTTTTTGTACCTTTTCACAGAAGTCATAGCATCCTACCTCTTGGAAATATGTAACTATGGTAGGGGAGGTTGTCAATTCTTTAGTGTTGATAGGCGCAAACCTGTTTTCTCTCCCACCCTTTCTCTGTTATTCTCTAGGCCTTTGGCCTCCTTCACCACTGTCAGCACTGCCTTCTCTAGGCATTTTATCTTTTCTCTTGTTTTGAAATCAAGACCCTGATCTGTTTGGAAATGATATGGAAAGGGCAAGTGAGATGATAATTAGATAGGTAGTGAGTGCTAATGAAGGGAAGGGATGAGTGAAGAAAACTAATTTGGGCCTTATTGTGCTTTCAGTATGCAGATGGATAGGTGTTCTTTGAAGAAGAGAGTTGTTAGCATGAGATTAGGTGTTTTTCTCCTTCCTTAGCATTTTTTCACATTTTATTTAAGTTTTACCTTTAAAAATAATATGAGAGGGAGGCAAGGACCTAAATACCTCTCATGAAACCCTTAGGAGGCACTGGGTAGAAGGTGTGAGGAGTTTGAGCAACTGTGAGGCTTGCACCGGCTTCAAAAGAACCTCTTGGATGAACGCACATCACAGGATCATAGTGCAGGGCAGCCTCTACATGAGGTGTTGGGTAGCCTTTGCACGTCCAGGTGCGTAGCACAATGGAGCGTCAGGTGGCTTCTGCATGTAGGTGTCAGGTTGAGCTTGAACGACCCTGTGCGTAGCATAGTGGAGCGTCAGGTGGCTTCTGCACACAAGTGTTGGGCGGATGGAGTGTCAGGCCTTCTCGGTAGAACCTACACAAATAAGAGTGCAACATCGGGTGGCTCCTGCATGGATAAGAGTACAACGTTGGGCGACTTCTGCATGGATAAGAGCGCAACGTCGAGCGACTCCTGCACGATGTCGGGTCGGGTGGTCGTGCATGCGATAAACATGTAGCACACCACTACAGGAGCGCAACACTCTGTGGAAAAATTCACAAGGGTTACGCATAGGCACGTAGTGCCATGATCCAAGAGCGCAACACCATGTCTTCTGCTCGAAAAATTGCCAGAAAACCATGACTTTCTTTGAAGGCTATCTCACTCTTTGTGCAAATGATAATGAGCGGGAGTGACAATGAAAATGCATGTATACCCTTGTATTTTAATAAATTGAAAATCAAAACCCACTTTTCTAATGTTTGTTTTTTGGGTTTTTCATCCTTTCACTGACATTTCTTTTTCTTTGTGCGGGAGGTGAAAAAATGATTCTTTGGTGGTTGGTTTTGAAAACATACCCTTTTTTCCTATCAATTTTTTTTAACAATGATATATCGGTTTTGTTAAAGGCTGTACATCATTCCTACTATGTTTTTTCATTGACCACTTCTGATCTACTATAGGTGTCATAACACAGTGTTTTGATCTTCTTAAACTTCTTTTGGAGTTTGGCACCTTAATCACT
Organism: Pinus albicaulis; assembly: GCA_034641835.2. NCBI lineage: Eukaryota > Viridiplantae > Streptophyta > Pinopsida > Pinales > Pinaceae > Pinus > Pinus albicaulis. The sequence continues at coordinate 348,816,696 of CM076574.1, read as the reverse complement.
CAATAGTAGAAATCATGCTTAATTTGATTTCTCATTTGACACTTGGCCTCCTGCTTTCCTTCTTCTGACTATTTTGATGACATTGGACTGTACTTGAAAGTTTTAGACTCCTTCATACTGATACTCTTTTCAATCTATCTTTTTGGTGCAGTGAAACAGTGTTCCTGGTCAAACCATGTAAGTCACCTTCTGATATCATTTTTCAAACGTTTGCTTTGTGTCATCATGGAGATATTTTATCTTCATTCCTCATTTCACAAAATCTTCCATTTTATGCTCAGTGGCGCTGATGTACCTTTGTCTTCATGATCCTTTGCATGGACTCTTTGTTGGGCAATACCTTAAAGCCAATCAGTCATAAAACCCTAATTTTCTTTGTTCATGAGCCTACTGCCTCTCTTTTTCTATGAATTTCCTTTGTGATGATTTTGGCTTCTCACCTTGCCTTTCTTCTGCTGATAACCATCATAAACCATTCCTGTAGAAATGTTTTAAGATAGGCAATTGTCCTTTTGCAGACTTTATGCTTTGATCTAGGAGGTCCTTTCTTGAAGGCTTTTGATATCCTTTGGACAATCATGAGCTCACCCTCCTTTTCACTTGATTTCATTTTTGGGCACATGTAAAATAGTGAGTTAGAAAACCAAAATAATGAAAAACCTATGAGACCCTATATGACCTATTGAGAGACATTTTTGACTTGGTCTTTTGGCTGAAAACATGACTTAGGATTTTTAGGTGTAAAATAGATTTTTGACCAACCCTTATGCATTGTGGACCTGAAAACTGATGACTTTGATTTATCTAAAGAGTCTAGAAAAGGTAGCTTAAAACCACCACTGCTTGAGGAATTTGGTGAATAGGGGAAAAAGTTAGGCTACTTGGCAATTCCAAGGTGTGAGTAGAAAATTAGGCAAGTCAAAACAGAGTAGTAAGTTCAAAGGTGGAAAACACAGTGAAAATGAGTGGCATAGGCTTTATGATTGGTCTTCTGAGAGTGATAGGCCGGCAATGCCTTGATAGAGTAGTAGAATAGTGAAAAATTTATCCTAAGGATAATGAAGGCAGTGAGATTTCTAGAACTCAAAAGATTCATGAATTTTGTTTCTAGAAATCTAGGATAAGAATTTAGTCATCTACAAAGGAAAAAATTACTAATGACTAACAGTGGCTCCACTTGGGGAGGGCAGCTCCTTTTTAGGAGGTGTCCAGAACTTCAGATATCTTGGTTTATGAAGACTAGTGCCTTATCCATTGGGAAAACTTTTCTTCTTTCATTTGCTCCTGCTTCTTTGAAGTTGTGATCTCAATAATCTGAAAACATGATTAGCTAAACTTCATCTTTACCTACCCCACCTACTATCCTAACATTTTTTCTTCCTTGGGTGCACTTGAACTGGCAAACCCTTAACATCCTTTTCTTTTTAAAACAAAAACAAACTATCTATTTTCTATCTTATTTCTACCAAGAGTTCAAATTAGGCTAATGAAATCTTCTTATTCTCTACCTAGACTAATTGACTGTCAAGATTGAACTGTATGACAGACTTCATTCTCTAAACTATTGACATGAAATTGAAAACATGATTTGAACCAGGATTAGACAATCTGATTCATCATGAGTCGTGGCATTGAGACAAGTTTAACACCAACATTATTTTCATAAAAGACAAAACTAGAAGGTATGAGGGTTGTGTTTCATCATTAGTTAATCATCCATATCCTTCTCTTTGGTTTAGATTTAATAATGTGGAACCAGTATCTTTCATTCCTAATCTATTTTATTTTTACAGGTCAAGCTTAAATGATTTGACCAGCATTCTTTCACTAACCTATCAACAATAAATTGAAAACATGCTCAGCCATGATTAGGCTAGATGACTGAACAAGACCTTCTTTTTGAAGTAGTGGCATTTAGGCTTGCACACTTTTAGTATCACTATTTTTTGGGTATGGGGTTGTACCTTCTCTTCAAATCTTCCTTCTTTCTCTATTTTTTCTATGTTTTTGTGTTTTTCTCTTTATTACCTTTCACCAAACTATGGTATGTACAATGAGTGAAAATGTTAAACTAAGGATTTTTACAGCAATGGTGCTTGAGCATCCTGTTCTCAAAAGGATCTCCTAAAATTCTTTGTTCATTCAGTTCTTGTAAACAAAAATCATAGTTACCTCCATTTGAAAACATGGTACAAGGGTTTCTACAAAAAATTTCAAACAATTCATGCTTTCCTTGGTACTTCCACTTTGAGCCTTGCTTCCCAAATTTGTTTCTATCAAAGATCCTTATTAGGTAGAAAAGGTATCCTTTATCATCTTTAAAACAAATGATGATGTCATCAATGTATACCATAGTGAATAAATTGAAAATAGGGGCCATGGCTCTTCGGAAGGTGTCTTCAGCACTCCTTAGCCTAGGAAGAATTTGGTCAAATATGTAGTTTCTCCAAGGAAATTGGAAAATTTCTTCATGCTGATTGATCTGAAGTGGTATCATCTTATTGTTATTTGAAACACTACCAAGTGAATACAGATTTTTAGAAACTCCTACCCTTTTCAAAGTATGATTTATCTTGGAAAAAGGGTATTTGTTCTTTAGGGAGGGTTGATCTAGGTACCTAAACTCTCTACACGGCCTATTTCCTTTTTCCTTCTTTATAAGTGACACTAATTGCTCAAGGTTTTCATGGCCTTTCTTGAAAGGGGGGCCTCTTAGAATAATGTCTGTGTCACAAGGTTTTAAGCTTGCATCCCCACACACATAAGCATCCTGAAACTTTTTGCACAGTCTTGTATTTTTCTGTTTTGTGTGCAGTGACAAAATTCTAGATAACTCAATTATTTTAGGTTTTTCAAGGTTACCCATACTATACTCCTCTATATCAGCTTCAGTAGACACTTCTTTAGGATCCATATCAATATTTGTGAGAGTCAAAAAAAATTTTGAAGGGACAAAACTCTTTGATGATGAAGTATCTATGTAAGGCAAAAACATAAGACTCTTTTGATCCAGATTCCCAAAGAATTTTTTTATGTGAGGGTATTTCAGTGCTTCTGGATTGAAAAAAGGAGACAATTGTGTTATCAAGGTTTGCACTTCATTTGAACAACCTGATTCATATACTAAACTGATTTTTGGTTTTGAAATCTCATTTTCAGCTTGCAGAAGGTGAAGTTTAGTTTTATCATGATGTTGTGTTTCAGGGCTGTCACAGTTTTGGTTGTTGAGCTCTTCATTCAGAGATTGGTTTAACTGTTGTAATATGTCTAGATGTGTTAAAAATTCACTTACCTGCTCTTCAAAGTCTCCTTCATTATGTAAAATGAAAGAATCAAGACCTGAATGTATGGAATAAAGAGGTGTATTGTCTGGCCTTTCTTGACTACTGACCATATACTTCATGTGTGACTCTCGGTATAATCTCCTTGTCTGGTTAAAATATAGGGATGCTAGCATAGGACATGTCTAGTTGAAGGTTCCCCTGAAGCTTGGATCCCCAAGATCTGGATAAAATAATGCCATACTTGGGGGGAATATCTGCCACTACTATGTCCATAACTAGGTTTTTAGACAGTACTTGTGCCAGATTGACACAAGATCCTTGATTAGGCCCAAACACTTGAATCTACTCGAATCAAAATATTACAAGTATTTGTAAGGTTTATTTATTTCTAGGCCTAATCTCTCCATCACAACCTTTGGCATAAGATTGTGAGAGGCACCTGAGTCTAGCATGGCATTATGTAAGATCTTGTCATGTATGTTTAGGTTAATATAGAAAGGGGGAATGGCTCCTTCTTGATATTTTCCTTCTATTTTGGGTCCAAATAACAACTCAGGTGTGTCATCAACAAAGTGTAAAGTATCGGTATCATTCCCTATGTTTAGAACTTTCAGAACTTGAGATTTGTATGTGCCTTGGGTAATTAGTTTAGTGAGAGGCATGGTTGTTTTGATTTTAGAAATCTCTCCTTCAAAGCTGAAAGGTATTTGTGTTTTAGACATATTTACATCATTTTTATCAACCATAAATTTTTCTACATTTTTTATTTTCTGATTCTAATTTGGGGCTTTGGAAAAAAGAGTTTTCTCTAGGCCACTAGTAGAGGTACTAGGGAAACTTGTTTCACCACTTGGTTGGCTAGTTTTGTCTCTATTTGGATCAGTTTTCGTAGCCATGGTATTGGTAATGTCTGTTGTCTTTTTAGGAGTGTTTTCAGGGGTTTTCCTAACAGCGATGTCTAAGTTGTTCTTCTTGGAGTTGTCTTAGTTTTTATTACTCCTAAGATCATATTGCCTATGAACTTCCATTATAGCATTGTCCAATCCCAACTTGTAGTCTTCAGAATATTCATAGCTTGTTTCAGTTAGATTCGAGGAGAAGAAACCTTGTTCCTCTTCTGTGAGAAAAACAACACCCTCATTATCAAAGCCTATTAATTTTACATGATTTTCATCTGGCTGTTCAATATCTTTTTCCCTTTCATCTACATAATTATCTTGGAAGGGTGGCCTGATTTTTTGATCATTTTACCTTTGTCTTATTTGGGGTGGGTCTCTTCTGAAGTTATGATTCTGGTTTCTATTTTGGAGGTTTGGTTAGTTCTCCTTAGGAGGTGTTCTTTCATTTATGCTTATTCTCTCCATGGTTCTAAGTAGGTTTTCAATCTTGGAATCGGATGAGGAGATTGAGGGAATGGTTTCATCTTTGTAGTTTACCCTCTTTTCTGAACTCATCCTAGCTCTCTTTTCATTTAAGTTGGCCTCTACACTTATAGCTCCCTTTTGCATGTCTTCTAAAGTTAGGGGCTCTCTTTCTCTTAGCTGATAGGCCATGTCTGGGTCAAAAACTTTTGGAAATTTAGCTAAGGCTAGGCCTAGTGGAGGTTTCATGTGAGGTGGGAGGGCATTGTAGACACTGTTAAACCTGGTGCAATAATCTTGGACATTTCCCTGCGCATTCCTCTTAATATTTTTATATTCAGAAAGGATTTGGAGGGGGTTTTTCTTGATTTCCCACTTGTTTATGAAATTTTGGTAAAGGTAATGGAGATCATGTATGCTATTGGGAGTCAAGTTCTTAAACCATTTTTTAGCTTCTCCTCCTAGGCTTTGGGCAAACATCCTCATCTTCATGGTTTCCTCTTCTAATTCCATGTAGTCAAAATCATCATTTATTATATCTACATGTTTTTGGGTAGTGGTAGATTCAACCTCGATAAAGTGAGGGATTCTAGACTGGTAGTCATTTGGAAAAGGTACCAAAGGTTGTGGTAAAACCAGGGGGGCATACCAAGCTGCCATGATAGGAGCTAATGGTGGAATTACAGGTGGAGGGTTTGTGAGGGGAGGTGTATGATGAAGTGGGGTGGTTTGTGTAGCGGTGGTATGGATGGATGCAGTGGAAGTACTTGGACTAGCAGAATGATTCTGAGCAGATTTGGTATGGAAAGAGCTAAAGTGGTGGAGAAGCTGAAAATTAGGTGGGGTGGAAGAAGAAGCTTCTCTACTAGAAATCTGCTACAAATCTATGGGCTCGAGGTCAGTATGGTCAATCTCACTGTGTGACTTTGTTTTGAAAAGTTTTCTCGTATGGTGCAAGTCAAACTGAGGATCTTGCAAGGATGTGAGATGTTTAGGTACAGAGCTTGCTTTATGAATGGTCCTAACAGTGGTTAAGTTTCTAGTTTCAGAATTTTGCCACAAAATCCTTTGTGGGTCATCAACTATAGTAGGAGGTTTTGGGTTTGGATGAGATCTGGTACTAATTCTTCACGAAGCCAAATTTCAAACTCAAAATTTAGAGAGGCTGAAAGTTTTTGAACTTTTTTGAAAATTTTACCTCTCTTAGTGTTTGCTAAACTCACACAATGTGTGACTAGACCTCTAAAATTCTCAGGTTTGATTTGACACAATCCTAAGGGAGTCTATGGATACTAGCGAAGTGAGAAGGCCTACTGGAGGCAAGTGGAGTCGCCAGGTGGATGTTTATTAATTTGTTTTGAGGATGTATGTCTATGGTATACCACCAATAACTGACAAAAAACCAATATAGGAATGTTTTGGGGTTTTTTGATTTTCCTATATGTAGCCCTAAGGTTTCTATGAGTGTACTATAGTTTGGTCATCATTTTTCTATGATGGTGAGACAACCAGATTCTACTCTTTAGCTATCAATTAAGTTTTCTAAGTTTGACTAAGATTTGAGAGTTCCTAAGGGACACCTAGGATGTTTTTGACTCTATGTCCCACCATGATCGTCATTATGTTAGTGTGGTGATGAGGTGGAAATGAACCACCGGATACTATCTGTTAAGGGTTTCTGAATCTTTAAAGGAATTTCTAAGCATGAACTTACTCAAAAAATCCCACCGTGATCTCCATTATGTAAGTGTCCCGCGATTTAGCAGATTGGTAGACCAAATGCACAGGGTAACATCATACCAGTCTTTGAAGTCCTAGGACCTAGCCTTCCTAGACTCAGAGAGGGCTCTCTTTGTTGTATGCGAAGGATATGAACTTGTTTTCTTTAGGTGGTTGATTTTAGGCTAGTTGTTAAGTGTAGGGTTTATTTGTTTGTTTGGTTGGGTAAGATGATCAAGTAGGATAGGTGGAATGAGAGGTCATCAAACCATTGGGCTATGGAGTCTATGAAATTTATTGATATCTCAATAATGAATCAGGGTACATCACAGGGAAAATTTAGTGTAGTAAATGGATCTTTAAAGTTCATGGGTGAGGTGAGATGGACATTAAGTTGGGGAAACAAGGTAGGGCAAAGGGCAGTTAAGAATCCTTTTTCAAATACCTATGAACAAGAAGGTCTTAAATATTGACAAGAAAAGATACTAATCATGAGATAGGGCACACCATTTACTCAATGACAAAAATTTAACAAATAAACATTCAAGATGAATAATCCAGTGGAACAAAGAAAGCAAGAAAAATTATCTAACTTCAATGATTCTACTTTCAATATTTGAAAACATATAAGAAGAAAAATAGCTTTAATAAATGAAGAGGGAACTCCTAAACATCATCTATCAAACTATAAATAATTTTGAGGCAAACTGATAGGCATGGACAAAGGGAAAGATCGAAACAAGACCTCTTTGACTTAACCTAACAATCAATACATCAAAGAGAGGTTCCAAGAGAGAGTTTAGATAGCATCAAATAAGCAAGGCTTACCATAAAACATATTTGGAAACTAGCATATTAATCCATTAATGAAACAAACAAGATTAGGTGGGCCGAAGGATAAATTAAGTATTCCTTAAACTAACCTAGCAGAGGAAAACATAAAGACAATAGCAAACAGGAGGACTGAGGTGCCTCAAACAACATTTCGCAACCTATAATTTTCTGAGCTATTGCAACATAGAAATATGGACATATGATAAAAAAGAAAACATGAAAAAATAAGAGACACATCACCATTAACCAAACTCAGGGTTCCTGCAAGCAAGCCTTCATCATCATCAATCAAGGCAAGTCATCCACAAGCTCCACAACACCAAAATGCTCTTTAACCTCAAAGAACCATGTATTGCTCTCAAAACTCATCAAAAGCCAACATTTACAATGAATCCTCATGCTATATATAGCCAGAAAGGAGGATAAAAACCTAATAAATGATCTAGAATCCTATTGGCTAATTATAAATGTCACTATTGTCCTTGAGACCTTGCAATGCCCAAGGTACAAAATATCTAAAACAAAATACCGTTTCGGGAATTTTTAGCAAAGAAATTGATGTTTGAGGTTTGGAAAGCCTCCTAAAACTTGATAAGAGTACATTTTTTACTTTCCCTCTTCCAAGGGAACAACACTGTGTTTAGGAAGAATTTCCATGCCAAGGGCATAGCAGAGGAGCAGGAAAAATGGGTCTTCTTGCAGCAGTTTTTTGAAGGCCTTCCCGATGTCTAAAAAGGCTTTGTGATGGTTTTTTGGAAATAAATTGAAGTATAATTCTAGATATACCCTTAGTTCTCTGATATAACCTCCAAAATCTGTTTAAAACCCAAAAATTCCAAGGCTGGTAAAGGCGCAGCACTTGTCTTGAAAAACAGGCAGAATGGTGAAAAAATGAGTGTTTTTGACCTTTTTCGAGGACCAAAAGAGATCCAACTGATTTGAAAATTTGTTAGAATGCCATATGAGTGATGGAAACCAAAAAATTCAAGCCATTCCTCCTGAAAATTCTTTGAAAAAAAGGGTAGCACCAGGTGTGCTACCCCCTTGGCCTCAAAATTTGCAAAAAACAAAAACTTGTCCAAATTCTCCCAAATTTGGGGGATGAGTGCCTCATGGGTTTTGGGAGACCTATAGAGATGCTTGTGCAAAGATTCCAAGCCTATCTTGGCCTTTTTCTTCTTTTAGTGCTTTAATTTCCATGAGGGCTTCCTTCAGTTTGGCACTAGCAAGCTTGTTTTTTATGGCATAATGTTTGGTCATTTTTTTCTAGAGAGAAAGGCATATATTTATCTTCTTGAAGTGCTTGTGTTCATTCTTGTAGTAATGAATGGTACATTGTGCCATCTCAAAATCCCTCTCCCACTCCCTGATTTGGGCATCCTTGCTTTAGAGTAGTAGTCTAGTGGCTATCTCCTCATCTTCATTATCACTATCTAGATCAATGAACTGAGGCTTCTGAGTATTTTTCTTGCCTCCCTTATTTTTCTTATCCTTTTTCATTTTCTCTTTGCCTTTTTCAAGCCTTTGAACTGATGTAGATGGCAAGGCCCCTTGCCTTTTGGAGGCAGCAAACACTTGCCTTGATCCTCTTTGATAAGTGAGAGGAAAATGTTTAACATGTTTCATTTCATCATTGGTGACTTTAAGACTACTTTTATTCTTATTAATAATATTTGCATTTTTGTAATATCCCAAAATTGGGATTTTCTACAACAAATAGAATATCTTAAGATATTCCAAAGTTGGAGCTTCATAAAATCATGAGCATGGCAATGTAGATCAGCTCATTAGATGTTAAAGAACACATCACCAGTAGATATAAGAACCTCATCAATAATATGGCCTATATCCTCCTTCCCAAGTGGGGAAATGCAACAATATAGGGCATAAAACAGTTGTCTTCAAGAAATAACGCAATAACAATGGGGAATGGGACTTGGATCCCTTATTTTAGACAATATAAAAGCCACTTGAAGAATTGGAGGTGAAACAAATAAATCTATCTACACTAAACAAATCTCCCTAGCTCAAGATAGCTCAAAAACACCCCAATCCCATGACTTCTCAACAACAGAATTTCTGAAGACTGTGAGGGTGTAATTCCCATAAGGGTTTCTATATAAAATGATGAAATAATACTTATATAGAAATTATATTAATCAAGTAGCAAGGAAATGGAGGATTAACCTCTTTTACACAAGGAATAAGACACCCGACAAGGGTTTCCGGCATTACACATGTATAAAAAGCAGCACTGCAAAAAATAACGTAGTTTACTGCAAATATATATTTTACATGACTGAATACAACATAAATAACTGATCAATATAGAAAAATTTCCAAAGGCCCTCCTTATTAGACATACCGGAGGGAAACAAAACCTCCTCCTCAAACACTAGCACAAAATCCAGGGGTCCAACCCTGCTGCTGCTGCACCTGCATAAAAGACCTAGTTTCTAAAGATGATTGTGTTGTAGATGTTGCTGGCTGAGTGACCCTAAGCCATATGATGGAATTGAAGCTCATAACCTTCCCTTTAGATCCCTTAAGCAAGTTGATCCAAAGAATAGGATGGAATTCCTGCACGGGAATTATTTGCACTAAGAAGTGTTGCAACCATAGCTAAACAGCTAAAGCATGCAAGTAGTCAAAATACCAAAGATATCTAAATACTGAATGATCTCCTTGCTGCTATGCCCTTCTTTTTATCCTTTGTGAGCCTCCTCACCCCGGACCCACACAATGATGAGGTGACTTCCTAGTGAAGATTCCTCCTTCAAAACTACACTGTCCTTGTTGGCTTCCCTCCTCTTGTAGCAGCATTGTTGACTTGGTCAACTGGAACTGAATTTCCTCCTTTCACACTAAGCGGTATTTAATCCAGCTCTCATATGTGTGTCTAGGCTGATCCTTGTTCACATTGAGCTAGTTTACTTGGGTGATCTCTTCCTCCTCAAGAATGCATGTTGACTTAGTCAAACTTGACTCTGTCCACATCTGTTTTTCCCTTTTTCACAACTGAAAGTGTAAAATCTAGATTCTAAGGTGATCCCCTTCCATATTAAGATGGAAATTATTCATGTTTTTATTGTTCATGGTCCTCCTTACCCATTTATTCATCTCCTAGGTGAAATCAGCAAAAATTAATATTCCAATTTGCTGTATGCAAATTTTGGAATATTACAGTACTTCCCTCCAAAATGTTGCTTGTCCTCAAGCAACTGTAAGGATAGAACTGGAAATTATCCTTCCCTCCACCTGTAGCATCCTCATATGATGAGCTCCCCAAAGGAAAAGATGTTGTCTCAACAATGAAACTCCATAGTGCCTCTCCCAAGCAAATAAACCATCATTTGGTGTACATCCCAAATGGCTATCATCATGAAAAAGTAACATACTCAAGGAGACAACTATGTGCTATCTAGAGGTCCTCTAAAGGTATGGATTTTGAAATTCATGGGAAATTTTCATTCCCAAGTGAAATCTCCACCCCCAAGCTATCATCCATATGAAATGAGTTACCCTCCAACATGGAAACTCATGCACAATTCCATCCACCTTTGGCTCCTGAAGTGTAGGTGGGCTGAATAAATGAACATGATAGGCAAGAGAGCCTATCCCATGCTTTCCACCTCTCCAATTGTGATAATTGTAGAGGGAATGTTGTTCTTGGGCTGCAACATGGTTTCCCTCAAGTGGAAAGAAGAAGATTGAGTCTCCAAGGATCCTTTCTCTCATGTCATGAGCCATGCCAACCCAAACCATTCTATACAAGATGAATGGCACATCATTACCATATGACATCCAAATCAGAAAAATGCTAAAATTTATGTGCAATTTCGGATGGTATCAAAGGTTCTCCAAGTGGATATTATGTAGTCTTCCTAACTGTTGTTTGAGAATGTCATGTGTCAAGTGGTCCTGCAACAAGTTATAAGATGTGCATGTTTGCTCCTCCAACATGGGGGAGTAAGCATCAATGTATATCAGCTGTACATAGACAAAATAACAATACACTTTCCCAAATTCATGTATATATGGGCTACTATCATTACAAACATTAGCCCTAAAGTGACCATGAAACCCAAGAATACTCTTGCTCTCTTGTGGAGCAATACACTGCTCATATATGGTGAGAAGATACAAATAATCAATGGAGTAATCAAAAAGTAAAAAAATGTATTTCTTACCATGCATGGTGAGTAGGTTGAAATTGAGGTCCATGTATAAGTTCCCCCATGAGGATCTCCTCATAAAAATCTGCAAGAAGAAGGGATACATATACTCCTTGGAACACTCCATCAATAGGAACACACTCCCATGTGATAGCGCTGTAGGCCTTAGTAATAAGGCTCCATGACTCCTCCCTTTGACATTCCATATGCCAAAGCCATCCACAATCATGCTGCTATGTGAGAAGATCTTCCTACTACATGGAAGCTTCTCATAATCCTCCAATGCTGAAGGGTAGCCTCCTTGCACCTTGAATGTGCCCTCATTATCCTTGGAAATATAATGAGAAGTATGGGAAAATTCTTGCCCATACTCTCCCAAGTGTAACCACAGGAACAAAAACTCTTTCTACTCCCTTGTCTCTCCCTCATACAAGCCATAGAGTAAGGTCATGATGGTTGTCTTGTATGATTCCCCATACAAACAAATTTTCTGTTGTTCTAACATGTGGGTGCCATGCCATGCCTCCATCCACCACATACCCTTAGGAAAAGGATATGCCTCATGATGGCCAAACTCTCTCAAGAGTAGCTAGCATAGCTTTACTTCTTGCTGCCTTGTGTCATAGATCTGCAAGTGGCTCACCAACCTCTTGCTCTCCATCCATCTCCATTCATCCAAATGTGGATGCCTCCAAACATTCTCTCGTTGGGTATCTTCTCAATGAAGACTACCACTCTCCCAAAGTAAGTATTCCTCCTTACATCTCATGGGAAGTTGAAATGAAACCCCTTGGAGATATTTTAGGAAATACCTCTCATCAATCAATCTCTTGAACCCAAAATAATCCAAGTGTGCTGAAGGCCAAACATCGATGGGTAGTGACTCAACATTCATCATGCCTCCCCCAATCTTGCACCCTAAACCCTTATGTTGCATGTAACTCAATAAAGGTGCAAAAGAATGCATGTTCATCCCCTCTTGGATTAATCCCAAGTTGCACAGCGTTGTGCAAGCTTGCTGCTCTACCATAGCAATGTGTTTCGATCCTTGACCATGTGAGGACAAATTCCCAAGGTTTCCCATAAGATTTTCTGAAATGATAAGAAATGGAAATATATGCATACCTCGGTGAGTCTTAGGAACATCTTGTATGGTTGCAAGAGTTCCTCTCTTCAGTGCGTTTGTTTATCCAACTGCTAGTATGGATGGCTGCCCCCCCATGATTGTGACAGTGCTGGTACAAGGCTCCTCAAGTGGAGAAGAGGACTTCTCCTCCTCTGATCTTCTACTACAAAATCTTCTGATTATCTAATGGGTGAAATCTGCAAGAGTGGACACTCTTGTATGATTCACATGGCTGAACCACCAGGTGCTTTCCCTGCCCTCTAAGTGCAGTGGTGAGATCTCCACAACCTCTTTTTCCACTACTGGGTGTAGTAGGAAAAATGCTTCTAGTTTCATCACCCAAGTCTCTGCTGCACACTTGAGTGATCCATCAAATGTAGACAACAGGAATCTGTTGCCTCTTATCATTCTCTTACTACATAGTCTTCTTTATTCTCTAAGTTGAATAAACTGAGGAAAATCTAGGGTCTCTTTGGGAGCCCTAGGTTGGCACTTGTATTCTGCCAAATACCCACTCAGGATCTCATGTTCTAAGTGGTATTCTTGCTCTCCACTTCCTCTATGAGAACAGGAAGTGCATGGATCTTCTTATTCCTCTTGAAACCTTCTAGAGGTCTCACTACAGCTTTCTCCTTCTTGAAACCCTCTTGGAGTTCCATTGCATCTTTCTTCTTCCATCGGTTGAACCTCCTTGGAGAGGCTCTTCTTAGATCTAAAAATGGATGAGAGTAATATCATCCTCTCCATCATTATGTTGTCCTCTTCTTCTTATATTTTTATTGGATCTAAAACCCACAGGCTAAGCCAAGATGGCAGCTCCGATACCACCGTAATATCCCAAAATTGGGATTTTCTACAACAAATGGAATATCTTAAGATATTCCAAAGTTGGAGCTTTAGAAAATCATGAGCATGGTAATGTAGATCATCTCATTAGATGTTAAATAAAATCTCGCCAGCAGATATAAGAACCTCAGTAAGAATATGGCCTATATCCTCCTTCCCAAGTGGGGAAATGCAGCGATATAGGGCATAAAACAGCTGTCTTCAGAAAATAACACAATAATAGTGGGTACTGGGACTTCGATCCCTTATATTAGACAATATACAACCCACTTGCAGAATTGGAGGTGAAACAAATAAATCTAGCTACACTAAACAGATCTCCCCAGCTCAAGATAGCTCAAAAACACCCCAATCCCATGACTTCTCAACAATAGAATTTCTGAAGACTGTGAGGGCATAATCCCCATGATGGTTTCTACATAAAATGATGAAATATGACCTATATATATTATATTAATCAAGTAGCAAGGAAATGGAGGTTTGACCTCTTTTACACAAGGAATAAGACACTCAGCAAGGGTTTCCGGCATTACACATGTATAAAAAGCAGCACTGCAGAAAATATCGCAGTTTACTGCAACTCTGTATTTGACATGATTGAATAAAACATAAATAAATTATCAATATAGAAAAATTTCCAAAGGCCCTCCTTATTAGACCTACCGGAGGGAAACAACACCTCCTCCTCAAACACTAACACAAAATCTAGGGGTGCAACCCTGGTGCTGCTGCACCTGCATAAAAGATGCAGTTTCTGAATATGATTGCACTGTAGATGTTTCTGGATGAGTGGACCTAAGCTAGATGATGGAATTGAAGCTCATAACCTTCCCTTTAGATCCTGTTAGACTCTTATACCAATAGGTGTCATTTTTCATGATTGACTTGATGACCTATGCAATATGTTCAAACCTTTTTTTTGTTGCAAAGGTGTTCCATATTTTCAAAAAAATCAAAAAATCAAAAAATTTAAAAAATGTAAAGAGGGTATACCCTAAAAGAAAAATCAAAGGGTAAAAAGAATAAAAATGGCCAAAACGGTAAAAGAAAATGAACCCCACCAAAAGAAAGGCCAAGGAAAGTGTGCAAGTCTAAATGCCACTACTTTTTGCTCTGATGTAATAAACAAAATTGTGTGCACCTTGTATCCTATGCCACAATTTATGGACAGTCAAACAGTTTAAGCTTGGCTAGTTCATACTTCAATTTCATGTTGTAGAATAGAGAATAAATATCTGGCCAAACAGTTTAATCTTGGCAGATAAGTAGATAGGCAGAGTAAATAAAAGGTGCTCAACAGTTTAATCTGAGCCCTTGGATGTAATAAGTGTAGACCTAGATATGTTTACCATGTAAAAGAAAAAGAAGATTGAAAAGGGTTTTCCAGTCTAAGTGCACCCTAATAAAGAAGAGAAAATGGTAGGGTAAGTAAGTAGGGTAGGTAGATGTTGTTGCTGAATTACATGTGATGAATGATGGTTCTAAATGTGTTCAATTTTACTTTCATCACAAAGTGCAAAGGTAGATACTACATGGAAAAAGTTTCACAGCAGAGCAAAGTCAAATTATTAATTTCCCCTCTCATTTTCCCTAAAGATTTTACTAATTTCCCCTAAGTGCTAAGGAATTTGAAGACTAGAGGGGCTCAAGGCATTTCCTTGACTTTTGGAGGGACCGGACCCTTGGCCCAATAATTGAAAAATACCTAAGTACTTGAAGTTATCCATTATCACATTCATTCACCTCTCAAAATATTTTCCTAAGTAAAATCCCATTTTACTTAGGAAAATCCTTCAATTTTTCATGAAAGGCCCTCAAAATCACTTTTTATTCTAAGTCTAAGTGATGAAAGTATAATAATGATATTTACTTTTGAATTCTCACTTTCTTGGTTATATTTAAGTATTTTGAGTTTACATTGTCCCTTGTCATATTAACTCTAATTTATCTATTAACTCCCTATGAAAATCACCTTTTCCTATTATATATAAATCCTTTTGTAATAATATTCCCAAAACCCATGTATTATAGCTATTTTAGCCAAAAGTATTTTATTCCAACGTATTCAAATAAAAAACCCACAATATGTTCCCTTTTGGCTAAAATATAACATTAAATCTATTCCCGCCCCCTATGATAATAAATCGCATTGATTTAATTACTATATAATCAAAATATATACGAAAAATCTCTTAACCATATATTTATATATGTTTAAAAAACAAAAACAAACATTCCCCAACCATTTTTTCCGTATGGAATTAATTAACCCTCCAGGTTAATTAATAACCTCCCCGCCAATCAAACACCTCCCGAAATAATTAATTAACTGTTAATTACAACTGGCTCGCGCCTGTTAAACCTCCATCAATTCCCTGTCCCGTCCATCGTGTGATCTCCCGCTCCAAGATCGACGGTTTACGTTAATTCCGCTAGCCATCCCATACACGAATGTTAATGCACGAAATCGCAGTGGTTTTCAAATAGTGCAATGGCTACGTGTCATGTGCTCTGTGGATTCGCTGCCTCCCCGTCCAAAACATCCATCCCTCAAAAGTGGTGCGGAAAAAACCGCTTACCACCTCCCCCCCCCGTGACTCATCTGTCGTACATGCTGACGTCATTAATTAAAACCCGCCACCCTTTGAATTTGTAAATAAAACGAAAATAACTTGCATTTTTTTTATTATATCGTGCACAGTGAGCGACCAGACTCTCATGCAGTAAAACCATTTGTAACCCAGCTGCGCTACCTAAAGCCTATGTTAACCAATTCGAGCATGGTTTACCTCCCAAAAATCATTCTAGATTCACTCCACAGACCTCTCAAAATCAAATGAAACCTTTTCGACCTCCCCTGCAAACCAATGCTTTCTTAACAATTTGTTTTGTTTTACAGGTGATCAGAAGACCACATCCTTGGATAAACAATCTTAATACTAGTCATAAGACTTGTTTACTCCAAGAGTGTTATCAAATCTATTCAAACAGAGATGGAAGATAAAACATACAGTTGAAAGACAAGCAAAGGAAACAGGATATTAAACGATTTATTGTTGAAACAGACAGTAAAAACCTAAACTACACATTGAAGGTAAAAGGACACAGTAAAGAACAGTCAAAGAGTATCAGGGTTAAAGAGTATCAGGATTAAAGAGTATCAGATTGAAGACCAAGTCAAGTAAATCAGCTAGCATGAAGATAAACAGCAGGGAAGACAGTTACAAAACAGAACATACAAGTTCATGACAAAGTGAAGACAGATAAAAAATAGAGCAGTAAAAGGTAAAAAGTAAACAGTAAACACTGAAAGTAAACATGAAGATATTAAGGGTTAAACAAAGATGAAAACACTTTCACCAGCCACAATGAAGTTTATCCAAAGTGAAAGTAAAACAGTCAAAAGAACAAAAAGTGAAAAGATGAAAAAAGCAACAAGAAGGAACATTTTTGGAGAAATTTCATGTTTAAGTCATTGTTTTGCAGAAACTATTGTGATCAATTCAAGATGAATTTTGCAAAACTGAAGGAGGTTTATGTTCTTAAGAGGACAATCTACAAAAACCTCTCTCACTTTTCTAATAGCTATTATGGTTTTGGGAATATTAAACAATGTTGGAAAGCACTTTTTGCAGAAAATACCAGTTAAGTCATCATTTTGCAGAGAAGATTGTGGTAAATCCGAAATACATCATACAAAACTGAAGGAGGTTTTTGTCCCTAGAGACCCATCTACAAAAACCTATCTCACTTTTTGCACAGTGATTTCAGAATGAGAGATACATGCACATATTTACAGGCTATTTTTCAGACTCTGTAATTTTTCAGACTCTGTAAAACTCTGTTTTACACATATTTTTACAGAGACTATTGTGCACAGCTGGAGAGGAATTTTGGGAAACTGAAAGAGGTTTATCTCACCAACATATTAATCCACAATAACCTCTTTCACTTTTTACATATCTATTATGGATTGAGAAATACAAAGATATCATTGGACCCCAAGTTTGCAGAATTGTTGGAGCAGAATGCACAAAGAAAGGAAGCAGTTAGTGACTTGGATGCCTCATCATCAACTAAGAGTTGGATCAAATTCAAATTCTCCTCTTTGTCATCACCTATCCATACAAAATAGTGCCAAATAGATGCATTAGTTTGAGTGTACTTTACTTAAGTTCTATTTATGTAAAATAGTTGGAGAGATTTGTGAACCAATCTTGATATTTTTTCAAGATATTTTAGTTTAGAATTTGTATAAATACTTCACTCTTGGAATTTTCTACTTTGCTGTAACATTGAATTTTGGAATAAAGTGCTTTTGGAGAAATTTCTTTGTGGCTTGCTGGATGATGAATTGAAGCTCAAGACTTTTTGCAGGATTCATGTGTCAGACTACAGTTCAATAAGTCATTTCTATCCTATGTTTTAAGTTTTATATATGTTACTATATCACTGTGTTTCATTTCTGAATAATTAACAAAAAAGGATTAAATCAGAAATTGCTTAAGTGTACTCTGATTTCAACTGTTATTATTCTAAATGTTTTCTTCTAAACTGGTTATAAACAATGAATTCTTAATTGCTCTTGTTTCTCTGGTTTAAGCATTTGATTACTTAGTAAAGAATTCTTAATTGCTCTTTATTGGTAATCACTCACTTTCCCTCATTTAAACATGTTGAAAGATTCTTAATTGCCTTTCATCCATTTAAAAAATCCATTCCATTCACTTTAATATCCAAAATTGTTCTTTGTTTTGGCTATCTTGCCCTGCAAAGCCATCTTTAGTGTAAAAACTTAATCCAGTAAAGCCATCCTTTCGACTCCATAGCCCAATGGCCTGAAATACTCAATCTTGCCCTCAGTTGGCGGATTCCACCATTCAAATTCAAACAAAAACCCTGGACTTATAACTAGCCTAATATTTTCTAAGAACAAAGCTAAATTTTAAAAGAGAGAGCCCTCTCTGGATACAGATTGGCTAGATTCTGTATCTGAAGGTTGGTTTGTGGTTACCTCAGATTTACTTTCCTTTTCCACAACTTCAAGGAAAATCTGAGTGATAACATAGTGGCGACCATACTGGGGATCTGAATCATTTTATTGTTACTATTGTTTGATTTATAAACTACAGACGGAGCCTAAAGATTAGCCAGGTAGCCTTTGAAATGCTTTTGCTCTGCAATTGCATAGTAAATAAATGCTACTTCAGTCAATCTCCGGTCTAGTTTATAGACTGAACTTTGGTTTCAAACATTTCATCAGTTTCTCTAGTTTAATAAGTCTTTAAGAAATTTTAAATCTCATATCTAAAGCCTCTTAAAGAAATCATAGAAGTTGTTTTGAAAATTCATAAAAAAACAAAATAATCATAAAATACTCAAAATTTGGTTTCCTGAAGAACTAACTTTTTCTTCAAAATTGTTTTACAGGTTTAGATCTGATCTATGATGGTGGACAGGGATCAGACACACAAAGGTTAAAATCATCCACTTGGTGACTCCAAAATCAATTTCACTACTAAGACTCCACTGGAGGAATGAACCTCAAAGGACAATATGGAAAGATCAGGCTTTCAACTTGGATCTTAATCTAAGACATTATGTTCTTTCTCATTAAGAAATTTTTTCAATGTATATTGTATTTTATAGAAGATCTTAGATTAGTTTTTAGTTATTTTCCTTTGAAGATTGTAAGTAATAATTCTCCTAATCTCTTTGAGCGGCTTTCTTATGAATCTAATGATGACCATTTTCCAATTAAGAAACCTCAAATAATCAAGACTGATCTTGCAATCCCTGTACATATCCCTGTGCCATATAAAGTTCCAGATAGATATAAGCCCCTTATTTTACCTCCTATACTCCATGATTTTCCTAAAAAATACTACAAGTATCTTCCTAAATTTGATGGAGAGAATGGTATCACTGCCCAAAAACATATTCAAGGTTTTGAAAATTATTTGGATTTATTTGAGATTGATGAAGATGATGTTAAAATCAGACTTTTTACTCTTTCTTTGCAAAATAGAATAAAGAGTTGGTTCAAAAATCTGCCTAATGCTAGCATCTCAAATTTCCAACAGTTTATCAAACTTTTCCTTGATAGATGGATAATCAAAGTTAATCATTTTGTGATCATGGAAGAATATAATCAATTAAAAATACATCCAAATGAAACAATACAACAATTTTCTGACAGATTTAATCAAGTTTATTATTCATTGCCAGAAAATATTAGACCTCCTCATGATTCAGCTCTCTTGCATTATCCAAGTGCCTTTGATCCAGAAATAGAATTTCGATTAAGAGAAAGAGATCCAAAAACACTTGTACAGATGTAGAACATTGCAGTCGATGTAGAAGTTAATCTGCAAATCAAACAGGAAAAGTTGAAAGCAGAAGAAGAGGAAAAGAAAAATATTGCAGAGGTAAAACTCAGCCTTTTGGTAAGAAAACTAGATGAAATAACACAGGAGATCACTATGAAAGAAGAATTTTTTATTCAAAATCACCATGAGGAAATAGAAGAGGTTGATAGCCATGAACAAATTCCTCTTAATTCAAATTATCATAGATCAGAAAATGAATTTACAGATCAATATGAAGAAGAGGAATCTGCTGATCTAATGTGTATGTTTGATGACATTCCTTCTTTTGATAATTTGCCTAAGTATGATCATTATGATGATAGTTATGTTCTCCAAACTCAAGCTAACTTTACAAAGCAATCAGAAGCTAGTTTGTGGGATGAAGAAACTCTGTTTCAGCAGATTGAAGACAGTAATCAGCCAATACAAATCAGCCATGAGAGTGAGGAAGAAAAAGCAGAAAATGTGGAAATAAGTGAAGGTTCTTTACCTCTTTTTTTTGCTTCATTTCAGTTCATTAGAGACAACTATCATGCCATCAATAATCAACAATCTTTAGGAATTGTGATTGACAACAAAGAAGATAATGAAACTATTGATCAAGATTTTTTAGTTTCACAATTGCAGTTACCAGTTCCCATTGAAGTAAATGATCAAATAACACAAGAAAGTTCCATACCACTATTTTTTGAATCATTTCAATGTTTAAAGGAAATGTGGTATAACATATTTAATGAAAAGGATGAGAAACTTGGTGAAGTTTATGAAGTCTCATGGAAACCTATATGCTATAGGTTGCAGCCATTTTCCCAAGTTTTTCAGGATCCAATAGAAGATATGTTGAATATTGAAGGAATTCAAAGCATTCCTCTATTAACTAACTATGATTTTCAGAATCAAGATGATAAAGGATTCAACACTCAAACATTACAATCAGTAGGAATATCATCACAAATCTTATCTGAAAGTTTACAGGGAGATAAAGATGAAAATAACATTTTAGATTCATGGCATGGAGGCCATCCAGAACAGATGTACAGTTGTTTAGATCAGTTAAACATCAGTGTATATATTTTGGAAGATCCTTTTGTACAGTTTCTAGAGTCAACAAAGGAAATCAAGTGTTTCTTTATCCTCTCATTTGTTGACAAGTTTCTAATAGGTTGTAGAAGTTCAATTTTGATAATCAACAAGAAAATGCAACAAAATCCATCAAAGTACATAATTCTTGAATGGTTGCATTGGTTATTTCATTTTACCTAACTAGCAGCTGAACAGTAGATTGAGTAGGTAAATGAGTGCTAATAAGCTCATAATTTTGAGCATTTTTTTTAGTCTTCAATTTTCAGCTAGTTTTTCATTAAGTTGGTTTGAAAAATTTTGTGTGTTGTTTTAGTTTCAGATTAGATTTTAGGTTGCAGAAAAAGGACTATATTCAATTCAAAATTTTCAACCACAACAAATTCATGTTTGGGATTGGAACAAGGCAGAAGATTTCTAACTGGGAAACAAAGTTTTCAGTTTTGATTGGATGGAGAATTGCTGAAGTTGAAGCCCAAAGTGAAGGCCCTAAGCTTCAGGAATTTTACTATCATGGTTCAGTCAAAGGCATTTTGAGGCATCTGACCTGCTGTTCTTGACTTTTCGCCAGGAAAAGCCATCCCCAAGTGGAGCCAGTGTTAGACTCCTATACCAATAGGTGTCATTTTTCATGATTGTCTTATTGAACTTGCAATATGTTCAAACCTTCTTCTTGTGCAAAGGTGTTCCATATTCTTAAAAAATCAAAAAATCAAAAAATTTAAAAAATGTAAAGAGGGTATACCCTAA
The DNA here is from genome assembly GCA_034641835.2 of Pinus albicaulis. Classification (NCBI taxonomy): domain Eukaryota; kingdom Viridiplantae; phylum Streptophyta; class Pinopsida; order Pinales; family Pinaceae; genus Pinus; species Pinus albicaulis. Next base: position 348,795,153 of record CM076574.1, on the reverse strand, counting down.
AAGAAAAATCAAAGGGTGAAAAAATAAAATTGGCCAAAAAAGTGAAAGAAAATGAACCCCATCAAAAGAAAGGCCAAGGAAAGTGTGCAAGTCTAAATGCCACTACTTTTTGCTCTGATGTAATAAACAAAATTGTGTGCAGTTTGTCAAACTTTTGCCACAATTTATGAAGAGTCAAATTGTTTAAACTTGACTCATTCATTTTTCAATTTCATGTTGTAGAATAGAGAATAAATATCTGACCAAAAAGTTTAATCTTGGCAGATAAGTAGATAGGTAGAGTTAATAAAAGGTGCTCAACAGTTTAATCTGAGCCCTTGGATGTAATAAGTGTAGAAATAGATAGATTTTCCATGTAAAAGAAAAAGAAGATTGAAAAGGGTTTGCCAGTCTAAGTGAACCCTAATAAAGAAGAGAAAATGGTAGGGTAAGTAAGTAGGGTAGGTAGATGTTGTTGCAGAATTACATGTGATGAATGATGGTTCTAAATGTTTTCAATTTTTACTTTCATCACAAAGTACAAAGGCAGATACTACATTGGAAAAAGTTCACAATAGAGCAAAGTCAAGATTATTAACTTCCCCTTCATTTTTCCTTAAAGATTTTACTAATTTCCCCTAAGTGCTAAGGAATTTGAAGATTAGAGGGGCTCAAGGCATTTCCTTGACTTTTGGAGGGACCGGACCCTCGGCCCAATAATTGAAAAAGACCTAAGTACTTGAAATCACCCATTATCACATTCATTCACCTCTCAAAATCTTTTCCTAAGTAAAGTTCCATTCTACTTAAGAAAATCCTTCAATATTTCATGAAAAGCCCTCAAAATCACTTTTTATTTCTAAGTCTAAGTGATGAAAGTATAATAATGTCATTTACTTTTGAATCTTCACTTTCTTGGTTATATTTAAGTATTTTGAGTTTACATTGTCCTTTGGTCCTATTAACTCTAACTTATGTATTAACTCCCTATGAAAATCACCTTTTCCTATGTATATAACTCCTTTTCATATAACATTCCCAAAGCCCATGTATTATAACTATTTTAGCCTAAAGTATTTTATTCCCACTGATTCAAATCTAAAACCCACAAAATACCCCCTTTTGGCTAAAATATGACATTAATATTATTCCTGCCCCCCTACAGTAAATAAATCGCACTGATTTAATTATTGTATAAATAAAATACATGAAAAAATATTTTAAACATTTATTTGTATGTGTTTAAAACAAAAACAAACATTTCCCGACCATTTTTCCGTATGGGATTAATTAATCCTTACGATTAATTAATAACCAAACCCTCCAATCAAATGCCTCCCGAAATGATTAATTAACTGTTAATTACAACTGGCCCGCGCCTGTTAAACCTCCGTCAACTCCATATCCCGTCAACCGTTGGATCGATCTGCCCAAGATCAACGGATCACATCGATTCCGTTGGCCATCCCCCATCCGAAAGTTAACTCGCGAAATAAAAGTGGTTTTTGAATAGTGCCCGTGGCCACGCGTCACTTGCTGTATCGATTCGCTGCCATTCCGCCCAAAACCACCCTCCTCTAAAAAGTAGTGTGGAAAAAACCGTAAACCATCTTCCCCCCTGTGACTCACCTCCAGTACATGCTAACGTCATTTTTTAAAAACCCCGCCACCCCGTTTGACTTTGCCAATAAAACAAAAGTTCGCATCGTTTTCATAATTTCATTCATAGAGAACGACTACACCTCCATGCACAGAAGTTCAAATATTCACTACTGAAGTCCGTCAACCTTTGTCTCATCGAATAAAATTGCAGTCAAGCTTCCCAGAAGCTCGTCCGCCATAACCAGTACCCGTTCAAATCACTGTTCATTCAAAGCTTACCTGCCAATATCAATCGTTTACCCGTTTAAACACAAACACCCTAGTGTTGCTCATTTTCACCTGATTGTGCAGTAAAACCCTTTGTAACCCAGCTGCGCCACCTGAAGCCTCTGTTAACCAATTCGAGCATGGTTTACCTCCCAAAAATCATTCTAGATTCACTCCATAGACCTCTCAAAATCAAATGAAACCTTTTCGACCTCCCCTGCAAACCAATGCTTTCTTAACAATTTGTTTTGTTTTACAGGTGATCAGAAGACCACATCCTTGGATAAACAGTCTTAATACTAGTCATAAGACTTGTTTACTCTAAGAGTGTTATCAAATCTATTCAAACAGAGATGGAAGATAAAACATACATTTGAAAGACAAGCAAAGGAAATAGGATATTAAACAATTTACTGTTGAAATAGACAGTAAAAACCTAAACTACACATTGAAGGTAAAAGGACACAGTAGAGAACAGTTAAAGAGTATCAATGGTTAAAGTGTATTAGGTAAAAGTCAGAGTGAAAGTTAAAATGAAGTTACAGAGAAGTCAAAGGTAAAACCGTAAAAGTAATTACAGAGGCAGTAAAATGGTAAAAAGAGATGAAAATACTTTTACCAACATTGAATTTTATCTAAAGTGAAAGTAAAACAGTTAAAAGAACAAAAAAGTGAAAAGATGAAAAACACAACAAGAAGGAACATTTTGCAGAAATTTAATGTTTTAGTCATTGTTTTGCAGAAACTATTGTGATCAATCCAAGATGAATTTTTCAAAACTGAAGGAGGTTTATGTTCTTAAGAGGACCATCTACAAAAACATCTCTCACTTTTCTAACAACTATTATGGTTTTGGAAATATTAAACAATGATGGAAAGCACTTTTTGCAGAAAATACCAGTTAAGTCATCATTTTGCAGAGAAGATTGTGGTAAATAAAAAATACATCATACAAAACTGAAGGATTTTTTTGTTACTAAGAGACATATCTACAAAAACCTATCTCACTTTTTTCACAGTGATTTCAGAATGAGAGATACATGCACATCTTTACATGCTATTTTTCAGACTCTGTAAAACTCTGTTTTACACATATTTTTGCAGAGGTTTTTGTGCACAGCTGGAGAGGAATTTGGGGAAACTGAAATAGTTTTATCTCACCAACATATTAATATACAATAACCTCTTTCACTTTTTACATATCTATTATTTATTGAGAAATAAAAATTTCTCATTGGACCCCAAATTTGCAGAATTGTTGGAGCAGAATTGCACAAAGAAAGGAAGCAGTTAGTGACTTGGATGCCTCATCATCAACTAAGAGTTGGATCAAATTCGAATTCTCCTCTTTGTCATCACCTATCCATAAAAAATAGTGCCAAATAGATGCATTAGTTTGAGTTTCCTTTACTTAAGTTCTATTTATGTAAAATAGTTGGAGAGATTTGTGAACCAATTTTGATATTTTTTCAAGATATTTTAGTTTAGAATTTGTATAAATACTTCACTCTTGGAAGTATTTTGGGTGGATTCTTCTACTTTGCTGTAACATTGATTTTTTGGAATAAAGTGCTTTGGAGAAATTTCTTTATGGCTTGCTGGATGACGAATTGAAGCTCAAGACTTTTTGCAGGATTCATGTGTCTAACTACAGATCAATAAGTCTTCTCTATCTCATGTTTTAAAAGTTTTATATCTATTTATAATATCATTGCGTTCCATTTCTGAATAATTGACAAAAAAGAATAGATCAGAAATTGCTTAAGTGTACTCTGATTTCAATTGTGATTATTCTAAATGTTTTCTTCTAAACTGGTTATAAACAATGAATTCTTAATTGCTCTTGTTTCGCTGGTTTAAACATTTTGATTACTATAGTAAAGAATTCTTAACTGCTCTTTATTTGTAATCATTCACTTTCTTTCTTTGAACATGTTGAAATATTCTTAATTTCCTTTCATCCCTTCAAAATCCATTCCATTCACTTTAATTTCTAAAATTGTTCTCTGTTTGGCTATCTTGCCCTGCAAAGCCATCTTGTGTGTAGAATATTAATCCAGTAAAGCCATCCTTTCGAATCCATAGCCCAATGGCTGAAAATACTCAATCGTGCCCTTAGTTGGCGGATTCCACCATTCAAACAAAATCAAAACTCTTGGACTTATAACTAGCCTAATATTTTCTAAGAACAAAGCTAAATTTTAAAGAGAGAGCCCTCTCTGGATACAGATTGGCTAGATTCTGTATCTGAAGGTTGGTTTGTGGTTACCTCAGATTTACTTTCCTTTTCCACAACTTAGGGGAAAATCTGAGTGATAACATAGTGGAGACCATACTGGGGATCTGAATCATTTTAATTGTTACTATTGTTTGCTTATAAGCTACAGACAGAGCCTGAAGATCAGCCAGGTAGCCTTTGAACTGCTTTTGCTCTGCAATTGCATAGTAAATAAATGCTGCTTCAGTCTATCTCTGGTCTAGCTTATAAAATGAACTTTGGTTTCAAACATTCAATCAGTTTCTCTAGTTCAATAAATCTTTAAGAAAATTTAAATCTCATATCTAAAGCCTCTTAAAGAAATCATAGAAGTTGTTTTTAAAATTCATAAAAAGAAAATAATCATAAAATACTCAAAGTTTGGTTTCCTGAAGAACTAACTTTTTCTTCAGAATTGTTTTACAGGTTTAGATCTGATCTATGATGGTGGACAGGGATCAGACACACAAAGGTTAAAATCATCCACCTGGCGACTCCAAATCAATTTCACAATCAAGACTCCAATGGAGGAATGAACCTCAAAGAACAATATGGAAATATTAGGCTTTCAACTTGGATCTTAATCCAAGACATTATGTTCTTTCTCATTAAGAAAGTTTTTCAATGTATATTGTATTTTATAGAAGATCTTAGATTAGTTTTTAGTTATTTTCTTTTGAAGATTGTAAGTAATAATTCTCCTAATCTCTTTGAGCAGCTTTCTTATGAATCTAATGATGATCATTTTCCAATTAAGAAGCCTCAAATAATCAAGACTGATCTTACAATCCCTGTACATATCCCTGTGCCATATAAAGTTCTAGATAGATATAAGCCCCTTATTTTACCTCCTATACTCCATGATTTTCCTAAAAAATACTACAAGTATCTTCCTAGATTTGATGGAGAGAATGGTATCACTACCCAAAAAAATATTCAAGGTTTTGAAAATTATTTGGATTTATTTGAGATTTATGAGGATGATGTTAAAATCAGAATTTTTTCTCTTTCTTTGCAAAATAGAATAAAGAGTTGGTTCAAAAATCTGCCTAATGCTAGCATCTCAAATTTCCAGCAGTTTATCAAACTTTTCCTTGATAGATGGATAATCAAAGTTAATCATTTTGTGATCATGGAAGAATATAATCAATTAAAAAGACATTCAAATGAAACAATACAACAATTTTCTGATAGATTTAATCAAGTTTATTATTCAATGCCAGAAAATATTAGACCTCCTCATGATTCAACTCTCTTGCATTATCCAAGTGCCTTTGATCCAGAAATAGAATTTTGATTAAGAGAAAGAGATCCAAAAACACTTGTACAGATGCAGAACATTGCAGTTGACGTGGAAGTTAATCTCCAAATCAAACAGGAAAAGTTGAAAGCAGAAGAAGAGGAAAAGAAAAACATTACAGAGGTAAAACTCAACCTTTTGGTAAGAAAACTAGATGAAAGAACACATGAGATCACTATGAAAGATGAATTTTTTATTCAAAATCACCATGAAGAAATAGAAGAGGTTGATAGCCATGAACAAATTCCTGCTAATTCCAATTATCATAGATCAGAAAATGAATTTACAAATCAATATGAGGAAGAAGAATTTGTTGATCTAATGTGTATGTTTGATGACATTCCTTCTTTTGATGATTTTCCTAAATATGATCATTATGATGATAGTTATGTTCTCCAAACTCAAGCTAACTTTACAGAGCAATCAGAAGCTAGTTTGTGGGATGAAGAAACTCAGTTTCAGCAGATTGAAGACAGTGATCAACCAATACAGATAAACCATGAGAGTGAGGAAGAAAAAGCAGAAAATGTGGAAATAAGTGAAGGTTCTTTACCTCTTTGTTTTGCTTCATTTCAGTTCATTAGAGACAACTATCATGCCATCAATAATCAGCAATCTTTAGGAATTGTGATTGACAACAAAGAAGATAATGGAACTATTGATCAAGATTTTTCAGTTTCACAATTGCAGTTATCAGTTCCTATTGAAATAAATGATCAAATGACACAAGAAAGTTCCATACCACTATTTTTTGAATCATTTAAATGTTTAAAGGAAATGTGGTATAACATATTTAATGAAAAGGATGAGAAACTTGGTGAAGTTTATGAAGTCTCATGGAAACCTATATGCTATAGGTTGCAGCCATTTTCCCAAGTTTTTCAGGATCCAATAGCAGATATGTTGAATATTGAAGGCATTCAAAGCATTCCTCTATTAACTAACTATGATTTTCAGAATCAAGATGATAAAGGATTCAACACTCAAATATTACAATCAGTAGGAATATCATCACAAATCTTATCTGAAAGTTTACAGGGAGATAAAGATGAAAATAACATTTCATATTCATGGTATGGAGGCCATCCAGAACAGATGTACAGTTGTTCAGATCAATTAAACATCAGTGTATATATTTTGGAAGATCCTTTTGTACAGTTTCTAGAGTCCACAAAGGAAATCAAGTGTTTCCTTATCCTCTCATTTGTTGACAAGTTTCTAATAGGTTGCAGAAGTACAATTTTGATAATCAACAAGAAAATGCAACAAAATCTATCAACATACATAATGCTTGAATGGTTGCATTGGCTATTTCATTTTACCTAACTAACAGTTGAACAGTAGATTGAGTAGGTAGATGAGTACTAATAAGCTCAGAATTTTGAGCATTTTTTTTAGTTTTCAATTTTCAGCTAGTTTTTCATTAAGTTGGTTTGAAAATTTTTGTGTGTTGTTTTAGTTTCAAATTAGATTTCAGTTTGCAGAAGATAGAAGACATTTACTGGTTCACCAAGGTCAATGGATGAGGACAACTGACCTGTTGTTCTTGACTTTTCACCGGGAAAAGCCATCCCCAAGTGGAGCCAGTGTTAGACTCCTATACCAATAGGTGTCATTTTTCATGATTGACTTGATGAACTATGCAATATGTTCAAACCTTTTTCTTGTTGCAAAGGTGTTCCATATTTTCAAAAAAAATCAAAAAATCAAAAAATTTAAAAATTGTAAAGAGGGTATACCCTAAAATAAAAATCAAAGGGTGAAAAAATAAAAATGGCCAAAAAAAAGTGAAAGAAAATGAACCCCACCAAAAGAAAGGCCAAGGAAAGTGTGCAAGTCTAAATGCCACTACTTTTTGCTCTGATGTAATAAACAAAATTGTGTGCAGCTTGTCAAACTTTTGCCACAATTTATGAAGAGTCAAACTGTTTAAACTTGACTCATTCATTTTTCAATTTCATGTTGTAGAATAGAGAATAAATATATGACCAAACAGTTTAATCTTGGCAGATAAGTAGATAGGTAGAGTTAATAAAAGGTGCTCAACAGTTTAATCTGAGCCCTTGGATGTAATAAGTGTAGACTTAGATAGGTTTTCCATGTAAAAGAAAAGAATATTGATAAGGGTTTTCCAGTCTAAGTGCACCCTAATAAAGAAGAGAAAATGGTAGGGTAAAGTAAGTAGGGTAGGTAGATGTTGTTGCAGAATTACATGTGATGAATGATGGTTCTAAATGTTTTCAATTTTTACTTTCATCACAAAGTACAAAGGCAGATACTACATTGGAAAAAGTTCACAGCAGAGCAAAGTCAAGATTATTAACTTCCCCTTCATTTTTCCTTAAATATTTTACTAATTTCCCCTAAGTGCTAAGGAATTTGAAGATTAGAGGGGCTCAAGGCATTTCCTTGACTTTTGGAGGGACCGGACCCTCGACCCAATAATTGAAAAGACCTAAGTACTTGAAGTTATCCATTATCACATTCATTCACCTCTCAAAATCTTTTCCTAAGTAAAATCCCATTTTACTTAGGAAAATCCTTCAATATTTCATGAAAAGCCCTCAAAATCACTTTTTATTTCTAAGTCTAAGTGATGAAAGTATAATAATGTCATTTACTTTTGAATCTTCACTTTCTTGGTTATATTTAAGTATTTTGAGTTTACATTGTCCTTTGGTCCTATTAACTCTAACTTATGTATTAACTCCCTATGAAAATCACCTTTTCCTATGTATATAACTCCTTTTCATATAACATTCCCAAAGCCCATGTATTATAACTATTTTAGCCTAAAGTATTTTATTCCCACTGATTCAAATCTAAAACCCACAAAATACCCCCTTTTGGCTAAAATATGACATTAATATTATTCCTGCCCCCCTACAGTAAATAAATCGCACTGATTTAATTATTGTATAAATAAAATACATGAAAAAATATTTTAAACATTTATTTGTATGTGTTTAAAACAAAAACAAACATTTCCCGACCATTTTTCCGTATGGGATTAATTAATCCTTACGATTAATTAATAACCAAACCCTCCAATCAAATGCCTCCCGAAATGATTAATTAACTGTTAATTACAACTGGCCCGCGCCTGTTAAACCTCCGTCAACTCCATATCCCGTCAACCGTTGGATCGATCTGCCCAAGATCAACGGATCACATCGATTCCGTTGGCCATCCCCCATCCGAAAGTTAACTCGCGAAATAAAAGTGGTTTTTGAATAGTGCCCGTGGCCACGCGTCACTTGCTGTATCGATTCGCTGCCATTCCGCCCAAAACCACCCTCCTCTAAAAAGTAGTGTGGAAAAAACCGTAAACCATCTTCCCCCCTGTGACTCACCTCCAGTACATGCTAACGTCATTTTTTAAAAACCCCGCCACCCCGTTTGACTTTGCCAATAAAACAAAAGTTCGCATCGTTTTCATAATTTCATTCATAGAGAACGACTACACCTCCATGCACAGAAGTTCAAATATTCACTACTGAAGTCCGTCAACCTTTGTCTCATCGAATAAAATTGCAGTCAAGCTTCCCAGAAGCTCGTCCGCCATAACCAGTACCCGTTCAAATCACTGTTCATTCAAAGCTTACCTGCCAATATCAATCGTTTACCCGTTTAAACACAAACACCCTAGTGTTGCTCATTTTCACCTGATTGTGCAGTAAAACCCTTTGTAACCCAGCTGCGCCACCTGAAACCTCTGTTAACCAATTCGAGCATGGTTTACCTCCGAAAAATCATTCTAGATTCACTCCATAGACCTCTCAAAATCAAATGAAACTTTTTCGACCTCCCCTGCAAACCAATGCTTTCTTAACAATTTGTTTTGTTTTACAGGTGATCAGAAGACCACATCCTTGGATAAAAAGTCTTAATACTAGTCATAAGACTTATTTACTCCAAGAGTGTTATCAAATCTATTCAAACAGAGATGGAAGATAAAACATACAGTTGAAAGACAAGCAAAGGAAACAGGATATTAAACGATTTATTGTTGAAACAGACAGTAAAAACCTAAACTACACATTGAAGGTAAAAGGACACAGTAAAGAACAGTTAAAGAGTATCAGTGGTTAAAGTGTATCAGGTAAAAGTGAGAGTGAAAGTTAAAATGAAGTTACAGAGCAGTCAAAGGTAAAACAGTAAAAGTAATTACAGAGGTAGTAAAATGGTAAAAAGAGATGAAAATACTTTCACCAACATTGAATTTTATCTAAAGTGAAAGTAAAACAGTCAAAGGAACAAAAAAGTGAAAAGATGAAAAATACAACAAGAAGGAACATTTTTGCAGAAATTGCATATTTTAGTCATAGTTTTGCAGAAACTATTGTGATCAATCCAAGATGAATTTTGAAAAAATGAAGGAGGTTTATGTTCTTAAGAGGATTATCTACAAAAACCTCTCTCACTTTTCTAACAACTATTATGGTTTTGGAAATATTAAACAATGATGGAAAGCACCTTTTGCAGAAAATTACAGTCAAGTCATAATTTTTCAGAGAATATTGTGGCCAATTAGAAATACATTTTACCAAACTGAAGGAGGGTTTTGTTCCTAAGAGACCCATCTACAAAAAACTATCTCAGTTTTTCCACAGTGATTTCAGGCTGAGAGATACATGCACATATTTAGAGGCTATTTTTCAGACTCTGTAAAACTCTGTTTTACACATCTTTTTGCAGAGCCTATTGCGCATAGCTGGAGAGGAATTTTAGGAAAGTGAAAGAGGTTTATCTCACCAACATATTAATCTACAATAAACTATTTCACTTTTTGGGGGATTCTTCTACTTTGCTGTAACATTGATTTTTTGGAATAAAGTGCTTTGGAGAAATTTCTTTATGGCTTGCTGGATGACGAATTGAAGCTCAAGACTTTTTGCAAGATTCATGTGTCTAACTACAGATCAATAAGTCTTCTCTATCTCATGTTTTAAAAGTTTTATATCTGTTTATAATATCATTGCATTCCATTTTTGAATAATTGACAAAAAATAATAAATCAGAACTTGCTTAAGTGTACTCTGATTTCAATTGTGATTATTCTAAATGTTTTCTTCTAAACTGGTTATAAACAATGAATTCTTAATTGCTCTTGTTTCACTGGTTTAAACATTTTGATTACTATAGTAAAGAATTCTTAACTACTCTTTATTTGTAATCATTCACTTTCTTTCTTTGAACATGTTGAAATATTCTTAATTTCCTTTCATCCCTTCAAAATCCATTCCATTCACTTTAATATCTAAAATTGTTCTCTGTTTGGCTATCTTGCCCTGCAAAGCCATCTTGTGTGTAGAATATTAATCCAGTAAAGCCATCCTTTCGACTCCATAGCCCAATGGACTAAAAATCTTCAACCTTGCCCTCAGTTGGCGGATTCCACCATTCAAACAAAATCAAAACTCTTGGACTTATAACTAGCCTAATATTTTCTAAGAACAAAGCTAAATTTTAAAGAGAGAGCCCTCTCTGGATACAGATTGGCTAGATTCTGTATCTGAAGGTTGGTTTGTGGTTACCTCGGATTTACTTTCCTTTTCCACAACTTCAAGGAAAATCCGAGTGATAACAAGGCACATTTTGAATTTTTGACAGTTTGACTTGCAGAAATCAGCCCAAACGCACAATGCCACTAGCGCTTCGCTCTTTTTTGTGGCAATCAAATAAAAAATGGTCAGCATCCTCATGTTCCTAATCATGAGTACATCAACCTTAGAAAGTTTCAGAACATTTGGAGCAAACCTAGTCCCTCAAAAAGACCAAAAACTACCAAAAAATCACCTTTTCTGCCCTCTTTTTGGCACTGGCGTTGTGCATTTAGAAGTCTTGGGAGAAGTGGTTTTTGACAAGTAAAATGGGCACCATTCTAGAACATGAAATCCAATTTTGAAAATATACTTAGAGACCTTTCCAATGAGCCATCATGGAGCTCATTTGGACACTGAGAAGGCCTCCAAACATTAACTACAAAATAGGTCATTTACTTAGTCTTGGCACTACGCGTTTGCACTGGTGCTGCATCCTTGTACCTTGGAGCTACACCATTACTAGGAGTTATTGAAAAATATATTTTTAAGCCTTAAAGTCAATTTTTTCCAAAATTAGCTCAAATAGTTATGTTAGAAGTTATTTTTGCAATAAATGAGTTTTAAATATTTTGCCTTGCCAGCCTTGCATGGTCTCAAAGGTCAAAAGCATTAATTATGTAATGAATGACATTTGAAACCCTAGATAGGGTTCAACTCCTAATTTTATAGATAAATACTGCATGTAATGATTCATAATTTTTGTTATTGGTTGATTGTTGAGCTAAGTGCTGCATAGACTCTGAGTTGTTAAGAAGTTTAGGTTTGGAGCTTTGTGACTGTTTTGGACTGAATATTATTGGAACAAGCGCATTTGCAGGATTCATGTAATTTGACAAATGGTGATGTTATTCCAATATTGTAATTGTGTCCTTCTGTTTTCCATTTTTTATATCAATTTCTCTTGCAATATAGCATAAAGTTTAGGTTAATAAATGTTGTTAGAGGCACCTTAACTCTATCTTCCTTCTGTTGTTTAAATGTTTTCCTCTGCTAGGTCTGATTGGAGAATTCTTAATTTCTTTCTAATTCCACCTAGCTTTTTGTCTTGAAAATGATTTAATAAGAGTTAAACCGAAGAATTTTATGGTATGCCCTGTCCTTTGGTGTAGCTTGAAACATTGTTTTTAAGGCCTTTCTTTGAAATTTTCTTATTAGGGTTTGGCTAAAGAAGTTTATGGTTTGCCCTGTCCTTTGGTCCATCTTGAAAATTAACTTTAAAGGTATTTGAAGTTTTATTGAAGAATTTAGGAGTTCCCTTCTCTTTAATCATTACTGAGATGTTGTCTTAAGTGTTTTCTTTGTCTGAAGGTGAATATCTAGAGAATTTAGGAGTTCCCTGCTCTCTAGGATTTGCTGGATTGTTGTTTTAGAGTTTACTTGGTGAAGTTTGACCAAATTTTTTTATGGTGTGCCCTGTCCTTTGGTTCTTTCTTGAGCATAGTGATCTTAAAGGCTCTTCTTGTTCTAGTATATGTTAAAGTATTCTTAATTTCCCTCTAAACCTACTAAATTCACAACTTGATGTCCATTTCACACTCACATAAGCTATTTAGATCCATTTGGCTTTGTTACCTTGCCTTATGAAAAACCCTTGATTTGTTGTTATACTCTTCAAAACCTTTCACGGACTCCATAGCCCAATGTTTTAAAGTTCGCTTACTCTACCTTTTCTTCTTGACAAGAAATCCAACCAAAAAAAACAAAACAAACAACCCTATCATTTTAACTAGCCTAAAATTAGCATCCTAAATCAAACAAGTTATATCTTTTATACAAATATAGAGAGAGCCCTCTCTGAGTCCAGGAAGGCTAGGTCCTAGGACTCCAAAGTTGGTTTGATGTTACCCTTGTTTATTTGGTCTTACAAATCTTACAAATTACAGGGACCTAACAGAATCTACAACCTTGTTCTCTTTACCTTTTATGTACCTGATCTCAAAGTCGAACTCACTGATTGTGGCCAACCATCTAACTTATATAGCATTCATATTCAGTTGATCAAATAAGTACCTCAATCCAATTTGATCTCTCATCAATATAAACTTCCTACCATTAAGATAATGCCTCCACATATTTAATGCATTAAATATCGTTTCCAACTCAAGATCATGTGTCACATAGTTATACTCGTGCTTATTTAGTTTCCTTGATTCATAACACACTATCTATCCTTCTTGCATCAGGACTCCACCAAGTCCTCTCTTGCAAGCATATGTACATACCAAAAATTCATTTTTTAGATCTACAATATTTAAAACTAGAGAATTTTTCAATAATTGATTCAACTACTCAAAATTGGCCGCACATTCCTTTGTCCATTCAAATTTCTTACCTTTCCTTTGCAATGATGCAATGGGATAAGTAATATGTGAAAATTTCTTGATCAAAATCCTGTAGTAACCCACCAACCCCATAAATGACCTTACATCGTCCACATTCCTAGGAGCTTCACATTCAATGATAACTTTTATCTTTTCCAAATCCACTGCTATGCATTCCTTGGAAACCACATGTTCCAGGTAATATACCTTTTCCTGAAAGAAACTGCATTTGTTAAGCTTGGCATACAACCAATGCTCTCTTACCAATCTCAACACTGCTGCTAAATGTTCAACATGTTCTTCTTCATTCTTAAAATATATAAATATATCATCAATGAACATAATAACAAACTTGTTGAGATGAGGACATAAAACACTATTCATCAAGCACATAAAATTAGCTAGAGAATTATTCAAACCAAAAGGAACTACAAAAAACTCATAATTCCCATACTTTGTCTTGAAAGAAGTCTTGCAGATGTCCTCTTCTTTGATGCATACCTCATGGTATCATGATCTCAAGTCGATCTTCAAGAATATTTCTTCTCCCTTCAATGGGTCAAACAAGTCATAAATCCTCAACAAAGGATACATGTTCTTTATGGTTACCTTGTTCAACTGCATGTAATCAACACATAAACTGAGAGTACTATCCTTCTTCTTCACAAACAATAATGGTGCACCCCTCGATGACACACTTGGCCTAATTTAACTTCTTCAACAATTTCCTTCAATTACAACTTCAATTCCACTAACTTCAGTGTGATCATTCTGTATTGTTCCTTTAGTGACGATGCTTCCCCTAGTATGAACTCAACAGAAAATTCCACTTCCCTGTGGGGCGATAACTCTAGAATCTTTGCTAAAAACACATCCTACAACTGCTACAACATCAAATACTTCTTCAAGAAATCCACATCCTCAAAATTCTTACCTTTATCTCTACAAATATGCACTAGAAATAACACACATCCTTTCTTGTGACTGCACTTTGCCTGCATATACGTAACTATTTTGACTGATATTTCATTATTCGTACATTGCAATATTATTTGTTCTCCATTGTCATCCAAGCACTCAATATACTTGTCACAAAAATCCACATTGGTCTTATGAAGATATAGCCAATCCATACCCAAAATAATACCATATTATCCCAATGGAAGTACATTCAAATGCGCTGATGTAGGCATACCATTTAGTTCAAATGCACAAGCTCTTACCAGTGATGAATCATTTTCTTTGTACCTATAGCTAACTGCACTAACCAAGACTCTGCATGCACTTCCTTATTAAAACCACACGTATCCAATAGGTCAGGATTAACATAACTATAATTAGATCCAGGGTCAATCAAAGTAAAAACAACTTGATCACAAAGCTTACCATCCATCTCTATAATAGATGCCTTATGATCAACCTTCTTGTTATCCAATGCTACATAAATATGAGGAATAATATTTCCAACATCCCCCAATAGTTGTGCCTCATAAGCACTATAAATTTGTGGTCTTCCACTTTGATGTTGCGGAAAATATCTTCAGCGATGATTCTAGCCACAAGTCCAACTATATAAAGGCTTCCAGACTGCACCCTTGTTCTGCTCCTCATAATGAAATCCATATCCTTTGTTAGAAGCATTGAACTTATTAGGAAGTGATGTATTCTCTTTGCTACCTATCTTATGCATTATTGTTAGCTTCCTATCCCATTTTCCTTTATTCTTTGCATTACCTCTCCAATCCTGCTTAGCCTCAGATATACACTTCAATTCCTCATAACAATGTTTCAACTTTCTGATGGCTTCCTCCAATGATCTAGGATCATCAAACTCAATCCTTTCCTTGAATGCTACTAACAATCCACTAATGAATATCTGAAAATTTTCTTTCTCCTCCTTTAGATATGGCACATATATCAACAACTTTAAGAACTTTCTTGTGTACTCCTAATCGGTCATATATCCCATCTTCAACTCATAGAATTCCTTTTCCTTGTCATAATAGTATCTCTCCAATAGATAATTATTCTTAAAAGTCTCTCAAACTCACTCCAAGTTAGCTCTGAATACCTCTAACATTATTTACTTCTTCCCATCAAATGTTTACTTTACCTTTAAGATTGAAAGTAGCTATTTTGGGCTTCATGTTCTCTAAGTAATCATGAAACCGAAAGAACTTATTAATCCCAAGTAACCACGCTTATGCATCCCATTAATTCTTCATTTCTCCATCGAATGTAGGTGGCTTGGTTTTCTCGAAATAATTTGGAAAATATACCTTGGAATTCTTCTTATAATGATGATATCCATGACGACCATGATACCTGTCCGAACCAGAACTAGAATGAAGCCCATATCCACTACCTCACCTATTAGGTGCATCCAAGAATCTTCTATCTCTGATTGTATCATCTATATCCAACCTATTCCCACATGTGACCTACTACCATATGCTCCATCATTCATATCCTCCTTCCCATGATTGATTATAAGTGGTCCTTATCTCTAAAATTTTGACAAGCTTTGAAGGATAACTGCATTAAATTCTGCTTTCTTCTCTTGTGCCATAGAAAGTATCTCTTGTGATTGAATGATTCATTCAATATATTCTTTGCAACTTATTATTCTCATTTTCCTTCCAAACTTATCGTGAGGTTCTATGTGAGGGGAGTATCCATCACCATGTCTCTCATCTGTAGGGAGAGTCTCGTGATCTGTAGTATACCATATTGCTAGTCATATTTGATCTCTTTCCTTCAATTATACCATGTCAAATAAACCAAAACATAAACATAACCAACATACCTCAATATAGTTCAGGGGGGATATCTCATCTGCAAGATCAACCATATTAGTTCAATACATGTATAATCATAATCATAACAATATATACACATCATTTCATCCATTACCCCAACTACAATGCATAATTCCACAATTATAACACCAAATAAGTACAATGCATAAAAAACATGTGGATGACACACATGCATAAACAATACATATAAAAACTATCATGCATTCATAGCAAAAATTGTTGGCATTGGTGTTGTGATGAGTTATCTGGTTGGCATTGATGTCAACCTAGTAGCTTCGTGTTGGAGGCTGTATTGATGATGTGATTAGGTGATAGTTGATGAGTGTAGAAGTGAGTGATGGTTGTAACTGATGTCAAAATGGAATTATTTTGGAGATGATATGAATATTCTTGATTGTTTGATGGTATTGGATTGTGCATGGTTGATATGCCATATGATTTTTTTGCAGCTTGTGTTGAAAATGCTTTGATGTTGGCTTTGATAGTTTTGATGGTTGATTGATTAACTAGGCCTCCATGCATACGATGCTTGAGGTGTTTCTCTTGAGATGTTTCCTTGATGCTCCTAAGTTACGGTTTGGAATGTTGATGATGTCTGAAGGTGTTGTAGAGGCTGTCATGATCGCATGTAAAAATGAACTTCATTCTTGATGAGACTTTATATAGTTGATGCTCTCATGAGTTGGTCCTTGCACTTATGATGACCACATCATGTATAAAGTCTCCAGGAGGTTCCAAAGATGGTTTTTGTTTGAAATTTCATAAACCAACACTCCCTGTGTGTTTCATGACATGGACAAACCACCTCTCATGGATCCTTATCTCTACTAATGCAATAAATGACTAACACCTGCGAATTTTGGTCTAATGGAAATCGTGATTCCCAACAAGTGGTATCAGAGCTTAGGTCACAATTTTGATACACACCCGACTCACGTTGGGGGGGAGATTGTTTGACATTGCATAAACCAATGCTCTTTGTGTGTTTCCCAACATGGACTAACTGCCTCTCGTGGATCCTTACCTCTGGCGATGCAATTGTTGAATAACACCTACATGTTTCGGTCTAATGACATTCATGATTCCCAATATTTTTATGACTTTTCATGGTTTGGAAAATCTTCACAAATGCCAGAGATTTTGTACAACAAGTTGGAGGTAGCTATGAGTTGAAGAAACTGTGATTTTCCTTAATCCCCTTCTGATTCGCATGGAGAGCATCCTATGGGAGAGGTTTTAGGTTCCAACCACATAGAGAGTAGTCTATGGGAGCGACTATGGTCCCAGTCACATGGAAGACTTTGTTATGCAAGTGACTATGACTATTAGTGAAGTTTCTCTGGATTTATTATACTCCTCGGATGCTTTATTTGGTTTTTATGATATATATTGTTAGAGAATCTTCGTAAAAGGTTACTAATTGACTTAATAAATATGTATTAATGAGTTTTGAAGTGTGAATGATTTAATAGAGTAAGTATTGGAGTAGTGGATAAATTGTTTCAAAATAAGGAGAAGATCGAATTTTGTGAGAAAGTGAACAAAGAAAATATTTGTGTTGAGAGAAGAGGGCAACCTCCTATAGAAAATAATGTCACTAAGGTCCAATTTGTTGAGAAGTGCACTCATAGATATTATCTTTTGAGATCAGAGAGTGAGGAGAATGTTGGAGAGGTCAGCTATGTATTCAGAGAAGAAGAATTTGTTCTGCTGATTGTGATAGATATTTGGAGGACCTGCATAAAAAGGTTTATAGAGGAAGAACTTTCAAATAATTGTGTTGTTTGTAGCAGAATATTCAAAGGAGAGTTAGAAATTATATCCTCTTCTATGTAGTAGCTAACATGTTTATAATTTTAGGGATCAAGGGTGTATTTGAGATTCATATGTGACTGTTAATTGTGAATGTAGAGGAAAATCTTCATGTGCATGATTGTAGCATTTCATATATGAACTACATGTTTGATTTTTGATGTCATATTTACTATGATACTACTGGAGTTATATTGAGAATGGATGTTCATGATGTTGTAGGTGGATTTTTATGTGATGCCAATTATATTATGAGCATAATTGTATGAGTGAGGTGTTGTTGCATTGAAATGATTTCTTGTGAGAGCCATAGTTTATATATGTTTCTAGTTGATTTTTTGAGAGATTGTATGCTGCTAATATTTTATTAGATTGTGTTTATAGTTTGAGATTATAAAATAGATAATTTTTTGTTGTCTTTTGCAGGGATCCAGTTTGAAACATTGTGAAATGTCACCCTATTGATCAACATATCGAATTAGCTTGGTGAAGAAGGGATAGGTGTTACTCACCCATGGGTGTAGCTAGACAGTAAGAGGAAGTAACATTCTCATAGTCCAATTTTTTTTGGGCGAGGCATTTAGGGTGTTAGTGTCCCGTGATTTGGAAAATTGGTATACCAAATGACAAGGTAACATGGAACCAGTATTTGGAGTCCTAGGACCTAGCCTTCTTGGACTCAGAGAGGGATCTCTCTATTGGGTGAAAAGGATATCTTCTTTTTTCTCTAGGGTTTTGATTTTAGGCTAGTTGTTAAGTGTAGGGTTTGTCTGTTGGTTTGAGTTAGTAAGATGACAAGTAGAATAGATGGAGTGAGGTAAAATTCAAGTCATCGGGCTATGGAGTTGGGCTATGGAGCATATAAAAGTCACAGGAAGTCCAACAATGAATCAGAGCATCACAAGTGGTGCACTAGCATGGCCAATATGGATTTTCAATGTTTGTGTGAAATGAAATGAACATCAAGTTTGTGAACAAAGTAGGGCAAAGGGAAATCAAGAATCCTTTGTCAAATACTTAAAACAAGAATGGAATTCAACAATATTTAGCATAAAGAAGTAATCAATAGATCGAGCATACCAATAACTCTTTGATTCAACTCAAGCAAATAAGCATTTTAGACAAACAATCCAATGAAATATAGAAGGTGAGAAACTCATTTAACTTCTAGTGATTTCACCTTCAAGGTTTGAAAACATTTAAGATAAAAAAATAGCTTTAATCAAAGAAGAGGGAACTTCTAAACATCTTTAATCGTAGCCATAATTATATTTGAAACAACTCTTCAAGCATGGACAAAGGGTATCATCGAAACATAGCCTCTTTGGCAGACCTAATCAGTGGTACTTCAAAGAGAGACCTCAAGAACAATTTTTAGTGATATCAAACTAGAAAGTATTACCATAAAACATCTATGATATCTACTGTATTAAACCATTCATGAGATAAACAAGCTTACGAGGGTCTAGGGAGAAATTAAGAATTCTCTAAAATGACCTAGCAAAGGAAAATATAAAGGCAGTGAAGAACAAACAGAGCTAAGGTGCCTTTGAAGAACATTTCTTAGTCTAAAACCTTTTTCCTACTACAATATAGAAGCATGAAACACAATGATACATAAGAAAACAATAACTGAATAGAAGCACATCACCATTAACCAAGCTCAGGGATCCTGCAAGCAAGCCTTCTCCATCAATAAGAAAAACAAGTCGTTCATAAGCTCCACAACACCAATTTCCTCTTCAAGCTCCAAAAAAACCATTTATTACTCTCAAGAGTCATAAAATTCCAACCTTTTACAATAAGGCCCTCATGCTCTATTTATCTAGCAAAGGAGGGAAAAAACCCTAACTAGGGTTTGAAAATGTCAAAATCATTCATAAATGTCATTAATGCCCAAGAGACCATGCAAGGCCCAAGGCAAAAAATATCTCATCAAATAAATGCCAAAATAACTCCTAACACCTAATTTTGGATTGATTTTCCTCAAAAAACATTAAAACATAATTTTTTAATTAATGAGTGTCTTTTGTCTACTTTTGGCCAAAAACGCATAGTGAGGTCTGAAAGTGCAACGCCTTCACAAGAAAAAAATGGGTCCACTTGTAACCACGTTTTGGTAACCTTCCCGATGTCGGAATTTTCTCTGTGAAGGCCCGTTGGAGTTCTTGCTGAGGCTACTTTCCAAATATACCTTTGGTTTCTTGATTTAGATTTATTTACCCATCCAAAAGACAAAATTACCAAAACTGCTCTAGGCACAGTGCCAGCACAGGTAGAAAATGGGTCCACTTGCAGCCAAGTTTTGGTGACCTTCCCAATGTCGAAACTTGCTCTGTGATGGCCCATTGGAAATATTTTTTAGTATAATTTCCAAGTATACATTTTTTGTCTTGATTTAGGTTCATTTACCTATTCAAAATGAAAAATTACCAACACTTCTCTAGGCACAGCGCCAGCAAGGGATAAAATGGGTCCACTTGCAGCCAAGTTTTGGTGACCTTCCCGATGTCAGGATTTTATCTATGATGGCCCATTGGAAATATTTCTGAGTCTAATTTCCAAATATACCTTTTGTTTCTTGATTGAGCTTCATTTACCTATTCAAAAGGAAAAATGTCGAACGCTGCTCTAGGCACAGCGCCAAGCCTGAAAATGAGGCAGAAAGGTGAAAAATGAGGTGTTTTATGACCTTTTGAATGGTCAAAAATGCTCCAAATTCTCTGAAATTTAGTGAGAATAATGTAATATGCATGAGGATTCTAAAAATTCAAATTTATCCCTCTGAAGATGTCTGAGATGAAAGCGTAGCACCAAGGGTGTTGCACTTAGAGGCCTCCAAATTCACAAAAAACAAAAAATTGTCAAAATTTAATCAAATTTGGTAGACATCTCCCTTATTGGGTTTGAGAGTCCTGTAAAGAAGCTCGTTCCAATATTCCAAGGTTATCTTTGCCTTTTTCCTCTTTTATTTCCTGTAGCTTAGCATGGGCCTTCTTGAGTTTAGCCCTTGCAACTTGATTCCTCCAGGCATAATGTTGGGTCATCTTTCTTTGTAAATCAAGGCCCTTATTTGCCCTCTACATATGCTTGTGCTCATCCTTATAATAATCAATAATTTTTTGTGCCATGCCAAGGCTCCTTTGTAGGTCTTTAATCTTTGCATTCTCGCTTTGAAGTAGTATTCTATTGGCCCTTTCCTTGTCTTCATTTTCAATTTCTAGGTCAATGATGCCAAGTCCTTGTTTAAGCTCCTTCTTACCTTTCTTAGCTCTCTTAATATTTTGTTTTACTTTATCTAGCTGCTTGTTAGAAGTGGAAGGCATGGCCCCTTGCTTTTTTGAGGCAGAAAACACATGCCTTTCCCCCCTGTGATATGTCAATGGAAGGGGTTTAATTGTGATTACCTTAGTGTTTTCATCATAGGTGCCATCATTTGTTTCTATGCTATCCTCTTCATCACCTTGATTGCTTCTTATCTCTTTTCCTTTGATATCAACCTCATTGTAGGCCTCTTCATTGAATTGTGCACTTTTACTTTGTCCTTCATTATAGCTTCCTACCCCTCCACTGCTGTGATCTTTATTTTCATTATCACCCTCTTCACTTTCTTCACTGTCTTCATGACTCTCATGACTGTTTTCATGACAGTCATGACTATCTTCAACCTCTTCTTCATTTTATGCACTGTCGACATCTTCATTTGGGTTGTTTTCTACCTCTTTTTCCTCATTTCTGTTATGACTAGGATCGTCAGTGTTTGGACCGTCATTAGGGCTTTTGGTGTCACTGCTATTTTTATCTTCTTCATATTCTTCACTATTATCGTCACCTTCACTGTCATGGAAGTGCTTAGTGTCATTGTCATTACTAGCATCACTATCAGTTTCAACATTCTCTTCCTTTTTACTATCTCCTGCATTTTCCTTTATATGATCATGTATCTCACTGTTTTGATTTCCTTCATGGTAATCATGATTGTTGTCCTGATTGTCACCTCCATATATCTACATGTCCTTTGTCTCATGGCTGACCTCTTCCTCCTCATCACTAAGAGCCTTACTGTTTTCATTTATCCTATGATTATTTTCACCATCATCACCCTCATAGCTCTCAATCTCCATGTTTGCTGCTTCTTTTTGGCTTGCCTCATCATCACCTTCTTCTTCATAGTCACTCTTTTGCTCAATGCCACTTCCTTATTCATTTGATGCATTGAGAGAAGATGAGGAAGGGAGTTTTTCTTGAGGGGAGGAGAAATTTTAACTTGTTTGCAGGTCTTTGGATGTAGCTTGAAGGTGTTCCCTTTGTGTTTTTGGAAAATTTTGCAAGTGGGAGAGACTTTAGGCGCAACACTTGCACGCATTTTCGGGTCCCTTCTGCCCTAAGCATAGCACCTGAATGTATTGTTGGGTCACTTCTACCCTAAGCACAGCGCCTGAATGCATTCAGGTTTTGTTAGGTCACTTATTCCCTAGGCATAGTGCCTGAACGTGTTCAGGTCCTGTCGGGTCACTTCTGCCCTAAGCATAGCGCCAATTGGTAGAGGGAATTTGGAGGCCTTCCTGGTGTTGGAATTGGGCCCGTGATAGCTCGTTCAAAATAATATCCTATATAATTTCCCAATATACCATGTTTTATCTGATTGGAGATGATTTGACCTGTCAAAATTTTATTCTCCCAAGACTAGTCAAAAAGTGCTGAGTGATGGTGCAGAAATGCAGAGTGCTGTTGCAGACAACTTTTGGAGGCCTTCCCCAACTCAAAATTGAGCTCATGATAGATCATTGAAAATAGATTCTAGTCTAGTTATCGTCGAACCCATCAAGTAAGTCATTTGGACACTCCAGCTATGAGAAAAATTGATTTGCCCAAGGTTTCTCCAAAACTACTGCAATTCTCCCGTGACACCTATATTTTTGACATTACTCCCAAACCATGACACCTGTGTAAAAACAAAAGGATTTTTTTCTTCCTGGACCTATGATGGATAAAAAATTCTCTCACTTTTATCAAATTCATCTCTGTTTGGTCATAAACATTGTTTGAAGAGAAATTGGCCCTAGGTGTGGCAAATGATTTGTCCTTTGGAAAGAATTCTTGGAAAATGATGTGGGCATGATGTCTATGAGTTGATATGGCTTTATGCCTGCTGATATGACCTTTTATCACTTCTGAAAAAGTTTCAAGCTTGTCCATTACCTCATATGCAGACTTTGAAACTGAATGATAGTCTTCTTTGGAAATGATGATCTTGGAACACATGAAACCCTAATTGACCTAGTGGGGGTTTCTTTGACCTCTCTTTGACTGAAAATTTTCTTGGAATCTTTAAGTGAAAAACAGAGTATTGACCAAGTGGTGTAATGAAGATCCAAAATCCAATGTACTTGATTTATCTAAAGAGCCTATAGAGATAGTTTCGAGACCATCAATGCTTGAGGCATCTAGGAAACATGAGAAGGAGTAAGATGGTTAGTAATCCTAGTTGGAAAGTGGAGGGGTGAGTTAAAGGAAAAAGAGATTATTGTGGTCATAGGTGGGAAAAATAGGATGAGGATGAGTGACATGAGCCCATGAGTGGTCCTTTAGGAGTGGTAGGCTAACCAAGGAATAGAAGAGTAGTGAGATAGTGAAAAATTTATCCTAAGGATAATGAAGGCAGTGAGATTTCTAAAACTCACAATATCCATGAATCTTGTTTCTAGAAATCTAGGACAAGAATTTAGTCATCTAAAAAATAGAAAAAATTATTGATAACTAACAGTGGCTCCACTTGGGGAGGGCAGCTCCTTTTTAGGAGGTGTCCAGAAATTCATATATCAAATCTCTGAGTTTATGAAGACCAATGCCTCATCTATTTAACATATTTTTCTTGTTTCATTTGCTGATGTTTCTCTTTGAAGTTATGATCTCAAGAATCTGAAAAACATGATTACTTCAACCTCATCTCTACCTACCCAACCTACTTTGTCTAGCATGTTTTCTTCCTTGGGTGCACTTAAATTGGCAAACCCTTGACATTATTTTCTTTTGAAAGCTAAAACAAACTATCTATTTGTACCCTTATTGCTTCCAAGATTTCAGATTATGCTAGTGAACTCTTTTTGTTTTCTACCTAGACTATTTTACTGTTAAGATTAAGCTGCATGACAGACTTCATTCTCTAAGCTGTTTACATGAAATTGAAAACATGATTTGAACCAGGATTAAGCAATCTAATTCACCATGGGCTGTGGCATAAGGACAAGCTGCACACAAACATTATTTTTGTACAAACAAAACTAGAAAGTATGAGGGTTGTGTTTCATTACTTTTTTATCATCCCTATCTTTCTCCTTGGTTCATATTTGATCATGGAGAACCAATATCTTTTCTTCCTAATCTATTCCAACTAACAAGTCAAGTTTAGGTGTTTTGACAAGTTCTCTTTCACTAACCTAAAATAAATAAATTGAAAACATGTTCAGCCATGATTAGGCTAGATGACTGAACAAGATTCCCTTTGAACAAGTAGTGGCATTTAGGCTTGCACACTTTTAGCATTACTATTTTTTTTGGGTATTGGTTTGTACCTCTTTTTCAAATCTTCCCTCTTTTCCATTTTTTCTTTGTATTTTTGTTTTTTCATTTTCGATCAACATTCTAAGATTAAAAACTAGAAAGATGCTCATAGTGCTGAGCTTATTTTCATTCCTATCTATCCTAATCAAACTTATATAATATATACATTCATTTGGTAAACTCTCTCTTCCAATATAACCAGTCAAGTAGATGATTCCATGCGTGAGTTTGTTTTAGCTCTTTGAATGTGGTGAAAAAATCAAAATGGCACTCCCACCTTACTAGTGTTTGAACAGTAGAGCCTAAAATGTTCTTGAAATTTTGCATCAAACTGCTATTGACATGTTTTACTCCCTCTTAAAATGTCTCTAACAAAATAGCAAAGGGATCTTGAAACAATACCTGAATGTGAATATTTGGAAAATAAGCTAGATCCAGGACTGCTTCTTCCTCCACTTGGCTAAGCTTGAGATTATTTTGGGAAAGAAACTCCACCTCTTCCTCATGATCATTAGAACTGGAAACCTCATCATAAATTGCAATTTTGTCTTCCAGCAAACCTTGATTTATTTCTTCTTCAGTTAGAGGAGGAGGCAATTTCCTTTTTCCTTGGATAAAACCACAACTGTTCTCTTTCTCTTGTGAAGGCTAGTCATAGGGATGAATGTCTTATTTGTTGTCAAAATAAATACCCAAAGATTGTTGACTTCTGATTGTATTAAATTTTTCTTTGATGAACTTAAAAGAAGCATAACAAAGAGGTGAAGACCCTTCCCTTTCTCCCAAACTTTATGCACTTTCTTCTTCACTGTGATAGCTAAGTGGTATTTGCTGATCACTATTTTTGAGCTGTTGAAAATGACTGTCTTTGTCCCACAAACTGATCACTGATTGTTCTGTAGTTTTAGCTTGAGTCTAGAGAACATAATCATCATCATATTGATCATACTTGGACATCTTATTCATAGGAGGAATGTCATCCATTATGCATACTAGATTAGCATATTGTTTCACCATATTAAAAGGAGAGTGTTTATGGCCAATAGCTTCTCCTTTAGAAATCTAAAATGATTCAAAGCACAAGGGTAGAGACTCAAAAGGTTTTGGCTCACCCTCCATTTCACGTTCTGTAATCCCAGCAACTACACTAAGATGTCTTAAGGGGAGAACCTCTGAATTTGGAAAAGGGTTTGCATTATCCATTTCTTCCCTTACTGTTTCTTTATAGAATTCCACCTTGTTTCCATTTGCAATTTTCTTGTAATGCTCTCTTAGTAGTGAAGCACAAGATATAGGAAGGTTTCTAGTAATTACTAGACAACTTTCAACATCTTCTTCTTTGTAATCTTGCTCAACATGCATATTTTGATTGTTATTCTTGTCCTATAATGACTGAGTTTGTTCTTCCCAAGGAAAAAGTATAGGTTGTTTTGAATAAGAAACACCAACCTCAACCTTGTACTCTTCCTCTTTCCTACCAAGTATATGCATCATTTTTCTGATTGTATCTATCAAAATCTCTAGCTTTACCTCTAAAGTTATTAGTTTCTCTTGATCTTCTTTGTCTTTCTCTATTACTCTTAGCTTTGCCTCCCTATTTAGTATGCTGGCTTCCACATTAACTGTAATCCTTTGAATTTACTCCAAGGTTGAAGGATCTATTTCTCTTAACTTGAAATCCATCTCTGGGTCAAAAACATTTGGATAGTGCAAGAGAGCCCACTCTAGGGGTGGCTTTATCTTAGCAGGTATTGCATGGTATACTTTATTGAACCTAGCTAAAAAGTGTTGTACCATCTCCCCTAGATGTCTTTTCAAATGGTTGTATTCCTTTATGATGAGAATAACATTTCCCATGATTGCCCACCTATCTAATAAAACTTGAATGACTTGATGAAAGTTGCTAGTGCTTGCAGCTGGAAGTTCCTTAAACCAACTCTTAATTTTTCCTTGTAATGATAAGGCAAGCATTCTAATATGCACATAATCTTCTCCTATTTCAAATAGGTCAAATAGATTCTCAATATTTTGGATGTGTTCTTCAGTGGTGACTTTTTATTTTTCTCCATCAAATCTGGGTAGTTTATTGGCAAGATTTGCTGGGAGGGCCTGGAGGATAGGAGGCAAAATCAAAAGCTTGTATCTTTCTGGGACCTTAGTGGGTATAGGTAGTGAAAAAAGATATTTATGATTGTTTTAGGTTTCAGCAAGAGCAGGAAAGGTAGCATGAGGCTCATGTTTCACTAGGTCTTTCACAGGTGTATCTGGGGTAGGCACATGTGTATAAGTTTGCTCATGGTATGAAATTTGAGGCTCAGCTTTTTGAGGCTTGAGATCTTTCCAATAATCAATGTAGATCTCATCAGTGTATTCTTTATCAGGCTTAAAGTAGGATACAACATAGTTATAGATAAAATCAATAATTTACTGAATCCAGTCTAGGCCTGAGTGCTCGTTCTTTCTAGGATGACTGGTCATGTTTTAGGTTCTTCCTCCAGTGGAGTATTTAGGTCTATGGAGAGTTGTGGAGTCGTCAGGTGGATGATGTTTATTGTTTTAAGGATGTACTTTTTTTCCACCATCAACAATTAAGGGCCAATCTAAGGATGTTTGTGGGTTTTCTGAGGTCCTAAGGTATACTTAGATTGTCACTGACTCAGAATGTCCCACCATGATCGCCATTATGTTAGGGTCCTATGATTTGTTAGATTGATGAGATAAAATGCATAGGGTAACATCATACCATTCTTTAGAGTCTTATGACCTAGCCTTCCTGGACTCAGAGAGGTCTCTCTCTATTTTTTGCAAAGGATGTGAACTTGTTTGCTTTAGGGTTTGATTTTAGGCTAGTTGTTAAGTGTAGGGTTTGTTTGTTTGTTTTTCTTGGGTAAGATGGTCAAGTAGAATATATGGAGTGAGGGAAAATTCAAGTCATTGGGGTATGGATTCTATAAAATGTCATGGGAATTTCAACAATGAATCAGGGAGCATCACAAGGAAAATCTAGCATGGTCAAATGGATTTTCAATGTTTGTGTGAAATGAAATGAACATCAAGTTTATGAACAAAGTAGGGAAAAGGGCAATCAAGAATCCTTTGTCAAATAATTAAGACAAGAAGGGACTTAAACACTATTTAGCATAAAGACGTAATCAATAGATAGGGCATACCAATAACTCTTTGATTCAACTGAAGCAAATAAGCATTTTAGACAAACAATCTCATGAAATATAGAAGGCGAGAAACTCATTTAACTTCTAGCAATTTCAGCTTCAAGGTTAGAAAAAATTTAAGATAAACAAATAGCTTTAATCAAAGAAGAGGTAACTCCTAAACATCTTTAATCATCGCCATAAAAATCTTTGAAACAACTCTTCAAGCATCGACAAAGGGTATGATCGAAACATAGCCTCTTTCACAGACCTAATCAGTGGTACTTCAAAGAGAGACCTCAAGAACAGTTTTTTAGTGACATCAAATAAGCATGGATTACCATAACACATCTATGATATCTACTGTATTAAACCATTCATGAGATAAACAAGCTTAGGAGGGTCTAGAGAGAAATTAAGAATTCTCTAAAATTACCTAGCAGAGGGAAACATAGAGGCAGTGAAGAACAAACAGAGCTAAGGAGCCTTTGAAGAACATTTATTAGTCTAAAACCTTTGTCCTACTGCAATATAGAAGCATGAAACACAATGATACATAAGAAAACAATAACTGAATAGAAGCACATCACCATTAACCAAGCTCATGGATCCTGCAAGAAAGCCATCTCCATCAATAAGCAAAACAAGCCATTCACAAGCTCCACAACACCAATTTCCTCTTCAAGATCCAAAAAAACCCTGTATTGCTCTCAAGAGTTTGTTGGGTACCGGATTTGTATACTTTCCTCTCCCATTTTACCCTATCTTTCTATCTCTTTCTACCATTATTACTCTTAAAGACATGAGGTAAAACCCTTTTCCTTATCTTTCATGGGATATTTTATTAATGAAGTATTTGTCATGGAGGTTTTACCTTTTTACATACTAACTCCGATATTTCTACAGATTTCGATAAAATAGGAGCGTTGCAGCCGTAAGTTGTGGAATAGCCTATCATCTCCAGTGTTTTCCTCATTTTTTGTTACAGCGTAATAGACTTGTTTATATCAGTTCCATTTCAGGCCTTTTCACGTTTCCCTTCTGGGCAACTAGGTTTCCGTTGTAACAAAATGTATTTTTGTAACTATGGAGTCACTGACAGGAATCAGGGGTTTCAAGAAAATTATATAAAGAGGCCCGTGGGCTATGAATCGGGGTTAAGCCCGTTGACATACATATCTTGTAATGAATCTCTTTTATCATTAATCGAATGCACAAAAGCTTGTTGTTTCTTCTGTAATT
The DNA here is from genome assembly GCA_034641835.2 of Pinus albicaulis. Taxonomy (NCBI): domain Eukaryota; kingdom Viridiplantae; phylum Streptophyta; class Pinopsida; order Pinales; family Pinaceae; genus Pinus; species Pinus albicaulis. The sequence continues at coordinate 348,766,232 of CM076574.1, read as the reverse complement.
TGTGAGTTTACCGCAACCCTGATCAGAGAGTTGGGCCCACTCTTCTGATCAGGTGTTGTGTTTTCCTTTTTCTTGTATTGTTTTCGTTTCAATTTAATTTCCTTAATGTTGTTACAGTTTACATTAAGTTCTGTGAATGCCCTTTCATTTTGTACAGTTTATTTAATTTTTGTTTCAGTGGTATGTGTGTTATGGATTTAAACCTGTGATCTACAGCAAATCATGTGCTTGTATCTACATATAATTTGTCATTAGTATTGAAATAAATAATGCCTTCAGGTTGATAATTTATATGGAGAAAGGTTTGAATTATGTCCATATACGGACACCAACATTTTGGCATCATTGTCGGGGAAGGCTAATAGGTGCAAGAACGAGATCTGCAACATATCTCAAGGTCGCTCTCTCGTCTTGAGGAGGGAATTTATTGCCCAGCTTCAAGTCCTGAGCGTAAGTGCTTTGTGTTTTTCTTTCCTGATTTTTATTTTTTTCTATAGAATTGATCTCTCATCTTGGGGAGGGCATTTATTACCCTGCTCCAAGTCTTGAACATAGCATGCATTTTTTCTTTCTGCTTTGTTCTGCTTTTTTTTCCTCATTAAAAATTAATCCCTCATCTTGGGGAAGGTATTTTGTAACCCTGCCCTAAGTCCTGGGCATAGTTTCCAGTTTTTCGCTTTTATTTCTTGTTTTTTGGGGCCAACTTCTCATTCTGAGGAAGTTATGTGAATACTCTGCTTCAAGTCCTGAACTTCAATTTTTCCTTTTCCTTTTATTGTCTGTTTGAATCTCTTCTCTTGTCTCGGGGAGGAAGCTATCTGTCCTACTCCAGGTCCTGACTGATTGCGGATTTTTTTTTAATGAACCCTCTTCACAATTTGTATGAAAAAGGATCTGAATAAGAGGGGTAGAGGAAGACCCCCAAAGAAACGGAAGGATCTAGGAAGGAAGACATACATTCAGGAAATTATTGAAAAATCTATGTCTGAGGCATCATCCCATGCTGTTGTTAGGGTTAGAGTTCAAATGAAATTCGAAGGGTAGTCTGTAGAGAAACCAGTGCCATCCATCTTACCAAAAGGTGTTATTTCTACGGCAAAAGATTTAACAAAAAAGGTATCAATGGAGGAGATATCCTTATCAGCAGCAGAAGGGGAAGAAGTGGCAAGTAGGGGATTAGAAGAAATGAGCAATTCTAACTAGGAAGAAGAACCTCTAAAAGGGTTTTCACCCCAAGAGACCAAGGCAATGCTATAAAAATTCATGTTGCCGAACCAAACGATTTTTATCTAGTAAAGGAATTTTTGAAATATTTTGAGTCACCAAGGGACCAGCGAAGCATGGTACAACCTTATACGGTTGAATCACTCCAGATACCAGCTGCGGAACCAATCAAAATTCCAAGTGAGTATTGGAGGGTATTTATGGCACCCGTAAGTTCATCTACTGATTTTCCCATTGGAAATGTCACGGGTGATGCACCAATGAGACCCATCCCTTTAACAGCCCTGCCTAGTTTTCATGGGCTCCCTTCTGAAGACCCTGATACGTTCCTTTTTGAGTTTGATATTGTTTGCTGCAGATATTACTATATTGCTAATGCCCAGAAATTGAAGATATTTCCTGCTACCCTAAATGGTAGAGCCCTGAGATGGTTCATGGGTATAGGAGGGAGTACGATTACCTCATGGGAAGGAATGAAAGAAGCTTTCTTGGAGAAGTACCAAGATTACTGTAAGTCCCGTGACATTAAGGAAGAAATATTTAAATTTGCACAGAAAGAGGATGAAAATATGGAGGACTGTGTAGAATGATTTAAATACATATTGTAGAGGTGTGGACATACTGACCTAGACAAGGACATTCTGAAGATCATTCTTCTCCGAGCACTTAGGGAAGACTCTCTACAACTTCTGAATATAGTGGGAAAAGGGAATATTTTGAAAGAATAATTCAAAACTATCTGTGATTACTGTATCAAGTGTTCACGAGGAGTTGCAAGAAGTGGAAAAGGGATTCGGTTATCAAAGACTTCTGGTGGAGGGGTCACAAAAGCAGAGATTGGAAATATATTGGAAAATCTAAGGACCGATATTATGAGCACACTATTAACCCAGATGGATACTCTACAGGAAAAATAGAAGCAGATGGAGTAGGAAAAAACAATGGCCATATTCTACCCTCAGTGCAGAAAGAAACATCCTTTGAAGGAATGCCCGTTGAACACGGTGGAAGCCTGCGCGATCTGTGAACAGACTCATGCAACCAGTTCATGTCCTTTCTTGCCTGGGCTGAAAGCAGTTTTTCAAGGAGCAAGTGAAGAAAGCGTGGTGGACCATCTCTACTTCATGGGGAAGAAGAAGCCATGGCAACCTCGACCACCAACTATGAATCCAGGTATGTTTCCAGACCCATATCAATACTTTAACAATTTCAATATGGGTCCCCAATCTGCACCATTTTCAGCTATGTGGTCTCAATATCATTATCCCCCTTAGCGACAATGGGTTCCCCAGGCCAGTTCAAACCCTTCATGGAACCAGACCTGACGTGGACCCTCTCCTACTGGACAGTTTCCTCAACCTATGCCTCAAAAAAAACTTCAGTTGCCTTCCAATGTACCCCCAGGAAACCCAGCCATTAGACCCCATCTTCTTATCCAGCCCAACCCAAATCTGAATAATAAAGGGGTCCAGCAAACAAACACTTTGAACCTTCCATCCTATAGAATTTCTACCATGGAGCTCAATAAGATAAATCTATGGTCTAGCCAGGTAGTAGATGCACCTACTTCACCCATCATTACAGAAAAATTCGACTATGAAGATACATAACTAAACAAAGAACAGTGAGGGAGAATTCAGATCAAAATGTAATAAATCAGACACCTCCCCAAGTTGTTCCTAATCAAGGTCATTTAACTTCTCCTCCATACCTTGAAAGATTGACCTTGAGTAAGCCAAACCCTCAAACATAATTTAACTTCCTAGGGGAACTACATAATTTATTTGTTAAAATACACCTGTTACAAGCTATGAGGGATGTACCTATATACGCAAAAAATCTGAAATAATACTGCTAAAAAAAACCAGGGAGGAAAACTAAGGATCCATTAACCATTCATGTAGTGGGAAGAATATTCGATATCATGTAGGAAATATCGTGCCTGTAAAATATGAAGACCCTGGGAACCTGATTCTAATAGTATATATTAATGGGGTTGAAATCCCAAACATACTGGTAGATTTGGGAGCGGCCATTAACATTATCACTGCTGAAACAATGAACACATTAGGACTTGGAAACATTAAACCAACCCCTACTATCCTGGAACTTGCAGACAGATCCATGATTAAACCGGTGGGGAAATTAGAGGATGTGATCATTTCAGTAGACTCATGGCATTACCCTGTGGTCCTCCTTATATTGCAGACCTAATCTTCAATAGGTGGTCACCCATTGATCCTAGGAAGACCCTGGCTTTCAACTACAGATGCCTACACAGGTTGCCGATCTGGCCACATGATTATATCGAATGGGAAAATTACGAAGAATCTCAAGATTTATCCTCCTACAGAACCGAGCCCATATGAAAAATCATTACCTAGTTAGAAACCTCTACCTGTAGAAGAGCCTAAACCTGAGAATGAAGATGTTAGGCCTATTCTCACTATTTGGTAGGCCCTTTAATTTAAAACAAAAACTGAAGATGATGCGATTAACACTTTCATTAATGATTCCAGTTCTATTTCTGATTCAAATCAACATATTCTAGAATCTGCTATGAGCTGTGAGACATAGGAAAACATTGAACCAGAAGATGAAATTGAGGACATTCTTGTAACCTCATCCCACGATAGTACTCCAATCGAGATTGAACCAGGGAAAAAACTTAATATCAACCCAAACTTGTCTGAATCCCAGACAAAACATCTTTTGAAAGTCCTTCAATATCATCAGGAAGCTTTTTCCTGTGATTATACCGACATGAAGGGTATCCCTGCCAAACTATGCACTCATCATATTTACATTAAGGAAGATTTCCACCTTGTAAGACAACCTTAATGGAGGATGAATCCTGCTCTCAAAAATATTGTCAAAGAAGAATTACAAAAATTGTTGGATGTAGGATTCATTTAACCCATCTCAGATAGCCAATGGGTGTCCTTGCAAGTTATTGTTCCCAAAAAGAATGGTAAATGGCGGATCTATGTAGATTACAGGGAACTAAATAAGGCAACACAAAAATACCATTTTCCTTTTCCATTCATTGACCAGGTCCTGGATACTTTGGCTAGGAAGAAGTTCTTTTCCTTCCTAGACGGATTCAGTAGATACAACTAGATCCAGATAGCCTCAGAAGACCAAGATAAGACAACTTTCACATGCCCTTGGGGAACCTTTGCATACAGGGTCCTTCCATTTGGCCTGTGTAATGCTCCTGCTACCTTCCAGAGGGAAATCTTGGGAATATTTTTGGATTTGGACGATGATAGCGTTGAAATCTATATGGATGACTTTACCCCATATCGAAACTCATTTGAGGAATGGTTGACAAATTTAGAGAAGGTACTCAAAAGATGTAAATAGACCCATGTATCTCTGAATACAGTCAAATGCCATATGATAGGGGAAGGAGTAGTATTGGGACATTTTCTCTCAGCTGCTGGAATTCAAGTCGATCTAGCTAAAGTAGAGGTAATATTACACTTTTCAGTACCCAAAAAACCCACACAGGTACACAACTTTATTGGTTGTGCTGGTTATCACAGACGTTTCGTAGAAAATTTTGCTAAAATAGCACATCCACTGTTTCAATTACTAACAAAAGATGCAGAATTCTTGTGGACTGAAGATTGTGAGACAAATTTCATGAAAATAAAAGGGTTGTTGTGCATGGCTCCAATACTCAGAGGACCTGATTGGGCATTACCATTTCACATACATTATGATGCCTCTCAAATAGCAGTAGGGGTTGTTTTAGGACAAAAAATAGACAAAACACCATACGCAATCTACTATGTCAGCAAGAATTTAATTCTTACTGAGCTAAAATATACAGTGACAGAAAAAGAATTCCTAGCTGTCATTTAAACTGTCAACAAGTTCCAGCATTACATCATCAGGTACTCTACTATTGTCCATACTGATCACGCAGCAATCAAGTATTTGATGAATAAACCTATTACTCATGGCCATATTACAAGATGCTTTCTATTGCTTCAAGAATTTGATATTACAATAGTAGACAAGCCAGGAAAATATATTATAGTGGATGTTTTCTTATCTAGAATGGATAACGATGATGAGAGAAAACCCATAGAAGATAGATTTCTTAACGAACATCTTTTTTCAGTTTCTACTAAACCTCCGTGGTATGCAGATATTTCTAACTATCTTGCTACAGGGAAAGTGACTCCTCACTTGTCGTACAAGGAACAATGAAAAATTATCCATCATAGTGCTCAATATTCTTGGATGGTAGGGTACCTTTTTTATACAGGAGCAGATAAGAAGATCCGACGCTGTTTGTCTGAGGATGATATTTATAAGGTATTGAAAGCTTCCCATGATGGCGCTTGTGGAGGGCATTTTTTGGAAAAAATAATAAGCCATGAGGTGCTACAAATGGGATATTACTGGCCTTCCATTTTTTGTGATGCTCAGAATTATGTTAGGAGGTGTGATAGTTGCTAACGTATGGGGCAACCTAGCCCATCTGATGAAATTCCTTTGTAAGCACACGTAGTCCTCGAGCCTTTTGAGAAATGGGCTATTTACTTCATTGGACCCTTTAACCCACTCTCACAGCAAAAATTCCACATCTTGGTCTGTACTGATTACGTGACTAAGTGGGTGGAAGCCAAAGCTATTACGAGAGAAATAGAGCAAGTGGTCTCATATTTTCTATTTGAAGGATTTTTTTCTCACTACAGTACTCCAAGAGAGATTATTTCATATGGAGGAGCACAATTCACATCACACAAGATAGCAAAGCTCATGCATAAATATGGGGTCAAGCACAAAGTGACATCTCCATACCACCCCTAGGTGAATGGACAAGTGGAAAGAATGAAAAAGACATTGGAAAAAATTTTGACAAAAAATGTGGCATACCATCATCAGGATTGGGAGCAGAAGCTCTTGGAAGCTCTCTAGGCATACAGAACAACATGGCGGAATACAATTGGGTTTTCACCGTTTGAGTTGGTTTATGGGAAATCCCCGTTGTTTCCAATATAATTTGAAATTAGTACTCTCAAAACATCTTTGGAAGTTGGTTTAGATCTATCAGATGCCCATAAACACCGACTGGCTCAGCTCAATGAACTTGATGAAATCCATTCAATGGTTTTCCAGCGAACTACTGCTATCCAGTAGTAGAGAATGAAATGGCATGATAAGTTTATTAAAAATAAGGTGTTTCCAAGGGGAGATTGGGCACGACTTTATGACTCTCGTTTTAAGGATTTTATGGGAAATATTTGCACACGTTGGATGGGACCTTATGAGGTGCACGTTGTATTTAATAATGGAATAGTTAGGCTATTCACAATTGACGATACACGTGCTTCATTTATAGTCAATGGACATCGCCTGAGATTATACCACCGCCCGGCCTCTAAGGATGCTTTTATTAGACACCTCTCTGAGAAATCTAGTTTGAAGGTCATCAATGCGGAGAATCCTTCCTCTTCACCCTTGTAAAACAAAAAAAAACAAAAAAATTAAAATAAATCAATAATAATAAATAATAATAATAAATTAAAAATAAATAAATAAGGAATAAAGAATAAAATAATAAAATATTTGTTTATCTTATTGTCGTTTTGCATGAGTTACTACTAAGGAGTGAAAATCAAACAATATTTTTTTTCAAAGTATCACTTGTTGCTACACATGGTGTTGTTACTCAGTTTTTGCTACTCATGATGTTGTTATTTTGGTTGCTGCTACTCATGGTGTTGTTACTCGATTGCTGCTACTCATGGTGTTATTACTCGGCTGTTGCTACTCATGGTGTTGTTACTCGATTGCTGCTACTCATGATGTTGTTACTCAGTTGCTGCTACTCATGGTGTTGTTACTCAGTTACTGCTACTCATGAGGCTGTTACACCAGATGCTTCTACTCAATGTTGTTACTCCTTGATCGATGCTACTACACCAGATGTTGTTACCCGCACTGTTGTTACTCCAGATGTTGTTACATCGGATGTTGTTACTCGCATTGTTGTTACTCTGGATGTTGCTACTCTCATTGATGTTACTCCAAATGTTGTTACACTGGATTTTGTTACTCTGATGATGCTACTCGATGCTGACACTCCTGATGCTATTACACCGCATTGTTGTTACTCCGGATGCTGTTACTCCAATGTCGTTACTTCGATGTTGTTACACCAGATGTTGTTACTCTGATGGTGTTACACCGGATACTGTTACTCTGATGCTATTACTCTGATGTTGTTACACTGGATGTTGTTACTTGTACTACTGTTACTCCATCCACATCATTACTGCACCGCCATCCTACCAACCATCACTTCGTCTAGGTAGGCCATCAAGTACGCCTCCACGTGACTTTTACCAATTTAATTAAATATCCCATGTGAAGATTTTAATGTCGCGGATGGCAAAAATTTAAGTTGGGGGGGGTGGTGTTTTCACAGTCAATGAAGATGTAATAATTGCCTCATAAATCAGTATGACAATCTGCTCATGGTACACCTTATGACTCCCATCAACATGTGGTATCATCATTTAATGTGTATTAGGATTCATAAGATGCCCCGTCCACCCTATACAAAACAATTATAATTTTTATTCACCACACTTACCATATTATTTTATGATTTTTCTCGATTTTCGAGAATTACAGTCCATATTTACCATTACCACCTTCCATTTTCACTATGTTGTTTTTCTGAACTTGGTATCCACCACCTCGCCCAACGGTCTGCTATTATAGAGAGTGCTGCTACAAGTCTCCACATTATGGGTGGGCTGGTTGTGCGGCATGAGCCTAAAAACACAACTTCATTTTGCAACAATTCAGAGGTATGGAAAATCTTTGTTGACATGGGGTGGGATACCTACTTTGATAGATTGCAGGGGTTTAATGGAGGAATCACAATGGAATTCGCACTCAATTTAGAGGAGAATTATTCGCGAGTTAGAGGTCTGGAATTTCTTGCCATATAAGAGGTAATTGCAGAGGTTAGCGGGCTGAGACAATAGGGGCAGCAATGGTTTTCTCAGAAAGTTTCTCTCTCGAAATTTCCTGAATTTTTCTTGCAGGCAGGAGAAAGTGTCATTCAAATGGGCAGAGGATATGAGCGCAGAACCATGCCATATCCTTGGAATGAAGTTTCAGGCTTCGTAATAAAATACATTACCTACGAGAGTTGGGCCTCAATTATGTTCAAGTATCACTTTAAAATTCTAACACACCTTCGATTTCCATAGGATCAGGTGCATGCCTTAAACATGCCCTTCTTCCTATTGAAACAACTACATCATATGGCACAGTATGCTCGGTACTCTTGCCGGATGCTAGCACTGATTTCTAACCATGGATTGGTGCAATTATTAGTTGTGCATGCAATAGGAAGTCTTTGGGTCTCTTGGGTGGAACTTTGTGGGTCCTTAGAAGAAGAGGTAGCAGCCATTATTGCTGCTAGAGAAGAGGAACCAACCTCTCTGGCTAGTATGGTAGAAGAAGAACATTCAAAAGGAATTGATCAAGAGGAACCCGAGGAAATGGAAATGGAAGTTGATCAAGAGGAACCCGAGGAAGAAGAGATGATGGTTGATCAGGAGGAACCTGAAGAGATGAGAATGGAGGAGGTAATTGGCAACATAGCCAAGGCTGCCACACAAGAACAATCCTCACTTGAAAATCCCGAAGAAGAAGAAATGAGAATGGAGGAGGTAATTGGCAGCATAGACGATGCTTCCACACAAGAACCAGCCTCGCTTGCAGAACCCACAAAGGAAGAAATTATGGACATCGTGCAGGAATTCACTATTGTTATACAGTCATCGAATTTTGTCAATGAAGAAAAAAGGAGTGATATTGGGGACAGAGAAATGGCAAGTAATGCTGTTTTGCAAAAAACTACATCACCTGCCCAGAATGATATGGATGTTGATACAAGTGGGGGTGCTACACAAGAACCACCCCCAACTCAGCTAGAACAAGAGGATTCAACCTGCGAAATCAACGCTGGACCTCAAGAACTGGTACCGACTATGAAAGCAGAGGTGATTCATGAAGAATAGGAAGGTAAAGAAGGAATGAACAAGGAGGTTGATACTGTTCCACAAGAACCAATATCGACCCATGAAGAAGAAATGATGAGAAAGGGGAAAGAGGACAGAAGGGAAATAAGCCGCGGCATCGATGCTACTCCACAAGAACCAGCATCGACCCCGGTTGAGGTAGTAATGCGCAAAGTTCTGGTTCAAACCAGAAATGAAGGTGATGATTCTGTTCCCCGTTCTCTGTTCTAGTCCCTGATGCCTATAGGGGCGAGGGGATTCTGCTCGCCCAAAATATTAATGGAAGAAGTAGTTGTTCCCCTAGTGCTTAAAATTGTTGACATGGCTAAGATTGACCCAGCCACTACCGAACTAGAACACTTAGAGGCTCGCAAAGAAGACAGAGTTCCTGTGGAAACATCAGAACACAGAGTGGTCAATGAAATTGTTGACTAGATAGAAGAAGTTCCCAGAGGAAACATAGAGGAAGAATCCCCTAGAGATAGGGAGCCCAGCCAGAAGGGATTGACAAGAGAATTCATTGAGAATACCAGTAGCATTTTACCGCCTACTGAGCCTGTCATAGGTCTAGAAACTGAATTCATTGTTAAACAGGAATGGGTTGAACAGTTTGAGAAAAGAAGGTTACCTCTTAAGAAGAAGTATCAGCTGCAATTCAGTGAAATCATGAGACTAAAAAGGGAGGTTTGGGATTTTAAAAAGCAAGTTTATTGGTTTAAAAGGAAGGTAAAAATCTACAAATGGTGGGCAATAAAGCCGAAAATCGAGGTCACCACTGTAGCTACCTAGACTGGCCCGATTGAAGAGTTGTTTGAAGGTCAAGAATTTGTATTGGCCACTAAAATTCAGAAGTGGCAGTATGTTGCAAGAGACCATAAGAAGGAAACAGCTAGGGTTCGAGAATAGGCTGCCAGAGTCGTCATAGGATACATGGATCAGCTACACAAGGTGCGACTGAAGCAGGCCAAAAAAAAGGCCAGAATAGAGGAATTGGAAGAATAAGTGCAGTTGTTAAAGACTGATAAGGAGAATATGTTCTCCCTGGCACAACAGGTAATGGCCTGCAGACCTCCTACACATAGCTATGCCTTATTCCTTCATGAAAAAATTCTTTTCTTTTGTCTTGAAAGTATATATAAGGATATTTGGTACGAAATTGAGGACCCCATTCAATTTCTTCGTATTTTACAAATTCATGATATCATAAGGCAACACTTAATGTGCGAGCTCTACATGCATGGGTATTACTTAAGGCATGATCAGTCCTTTAACCTTGTTCTATTCATGGGGGGCATCCATTAAAGAGATTTCACCTCTTATACCATCAATCAGATTAAGTGGAGCAAGGCCTGGGATACATTTGCAGACAATCAAGACGGAAGGCCATTAATGATGAGAAGAGAGCATGGTCAGTACTCAAACATTTAGAACAAGCACTATACATTTCTACAGATTGAGGGTTGTAAAGAACACATGTTGGCAACCTAGAAATGGTGCACTGACCTATGTGTCGACTAGATTATGATGTTTCTCAAGGAAGCAATGGACAATTGTCATAAAAGGTGGATTTTGTCATCCTCAGCCGTCAGAGAACGAGAACCGTTTGGGGCACCCAAATTTTCATGGGATTTAGAGAGAATGCCACGTTTCGTGGCATGCATTCATAATTGTGGGGTCATATGGATGGGCTTAAGGTTTCAATTTTCCCTTATCTAGTTTCCAACTGAGCGGTATACTCCTGCATACAAGGTTGATCCAGACTGGTGGAAGGATGTTTTTTTGACAGAAGTATATAAGCCACCAGGAACAGAAATGGCTGCAAAGTATGACCTCACATAGATTCATGCCAATCATAGTCAGTCCAATACAGATCTAAGGAGACGACGAGCTACATGAGCACATGCAGATAGATTAGTTGGGGGGAGATGTTGGGTACTGGATTTGTATACTTTCCTCTCCCATTTTACCCTATCTTTCTATCTGTTTGTGCCATTATTACTCTTAAATGCATGAGGTAAAACCCTTTTCCTTATATTTCATGGGATATTTGATTAATGAAGTATTTGTCATGGATTTTTTACCTTTTTACATACTGACTCCGATATTTCTACAAATTTGGCTAAAACAGGAGCGTTGCAGCCGTAAGTCAAGGAACAGCCTATCATCTCCAATGTTTTCCTCATTTTCTATTATAGCGTCACATAATTGTTTGTATCAGCTCCATTTCAGGCCTTTTCATGGTTCCCTTCTCGGCAACTAGGTTTCCATTGTAACAAAATGTATTTTTGTAACTATGGAGTTGCTGAGAGGAATCAGGGGTTTCAGGACAATTGTATGAAGAGGCCTACGGGCTATGAATCAGGGTTAAGCCCTTTGATATACAGATCTTGTAATGAATCTTTTTTATCATTAATCGAATGCACAACAACTTGTTGTTTCTTCTGTAATTCGTGAGTTTACCGCAGCTCTAATCAGAGAGTTGGGCCCACTCTTCTAATCAGGTGCTGTTTTTTCCTTTTTCTTGTATTGTTTGCGTTTCAATGTGATTTCCTTACTGCTGTTACAGTTTATGTTAATTACTATGAATGCCCTTTAATTTCTGCAGTTTATTTAATTTTTGTTACAGTGGCCTGTGTGTTATGGATTTAAACGTGTGATCTACAGCAGATCATGTGCTTGTATCTACATATACTTTTTCGTTAGTCTTGAGATAAATAACGTCCTCGGGTTGATAATTTATGTGGAGAAAGGGCTGAATTCTGTCCATATCCGAACACCAATAGAGTCATAAAATTCCAAACTTTAACAATAATTCCCTCATGCTCTATTTATCTAGCAAAGGAGGGAAAAAACCCTAACTAGGGTTTGAAAATGTTAAAATCATCGATAAATGTCATTAATGCCCAAGAGACCATGCAAGGCCCAAGGCACAAAATATCTTATGAAATAAATGCCAAAAATAACTCCTAGCACCTAATTTTGGATTGATTTGCCTCAAAAAACATTTAAATATCATTTTTCAATTAATGAGTGTCTTTTGTTAACTTTTGGCCAAAAACGCACAGTGAGGTCTGAAAGCGCAGCGCCTTCACTGGCAGAAAATGGGTCCACTTGCAGCCAAGTTTCGGTAACCTTCCCAATGTCAGAATTTTCTCTGTGATGGCCCGTTGGAATGCTTGCTGAGAATAATTTCCAAATATACCCCTTTTTTCTTGATTGAGCTTCATTTACCTGTCCAAAATAAAAAATTCCCAAAACTTCTCTAGGCGCAGTGCCAGCACAGGCAAAAAATGCGTCCACTTGCAGCCAATTTGTGGTAACCTTCCCGATGTCAGAATTTTCTCTGTGATGGCCCGTTGGAAGGATTGTTGAGTCTAATTTTCAAATGTACCTTTTTTTTCTTAATTTAGCTTCATTTACTTGTTCAAAAGGCACAATTTCCAACACTGCTCTAAGCAGAGCGCAAACACACGCAGAAAATGGGTCCACTTGCAGCCAAGTTTTGGTGACGTTCCCGATGTTGAAATTTGCTCCGTGATGGCCCGTTGGAAATCTCACTGAGTCTACTCTCCAAATATAATTTTTTTTTTCATAATTGAGCTTTACTTACCTGTTAAAAATGAAAAATTCCCAACACTGCTCTAGGTGCAGCGCCAAGCCCTAAAATGAGGTAGAAAGGTGAAAAATGATGTGTTTTGTGACCTTTTGAGGGGTCAAAAATGCTCCAAATGCTCTAAAATTTGGTGAGAAGAATGTACTAGGAATGAGGATTCCAAAAATTTAAATTTATCCATATGAAGATGTCTGAGATGAAAGCGTAGTGCCAGGGGTGCTGCGCTTAGAGGCCTCCAAATCCACAAAAAACCAAAATTTGTCAAAATTTTCTCAAATTTGGTGGATGTCTCCCTTATGGGGTTTGAGAGAATTGTAGAGAAGCTTGTGCCAAAATTCCAAGGTTAGATTTCCCTTTTACCTCTTTGATTTCCTGTATCTTAGCATGGCCTTCTTGAGTTTAGCCCTTGCAACTTGATTCCTCCGGGCATAATGTTTGGTCATATTTATTTGTAAATCAAGGCCCTTATTTTCCCTCTCCATATGCTTGTGCGCATCCTTATAATAAACAATAATGTTTTGTGCCATGCCAAGGCTCCTTTGTAGGTCTTTAATCTCTGCATTCTCGCTTTGAAGTAGTATGCTATTGGCCCTTTCCTTGTCTTCATTTTCACTTTCTAGGTCAATGATGCCAAGTCCTTGTTTAAGCTCCTTCTTACCTTTATTAGCTCTCTTCATCTTTTGTTTTCCTTTCTCTAGCTACTTGGTAGAAGTGGAAGGCATGGTCCCTTGCCTTTTTGAGGCAACAAACACATGCCTTTCCCCCCTGTGATATGTCAATGGAAGGGTTCTAATTGTGATTACCTTAGTGTTTTCATCATAGGTGCCATCATTTGTTTCTATGCTATTGGGGTTACTATGTTTTGGAAGATTTAGCAATACCAAAAGATAAGACAACATCAAACCACTTTGGGATCCTAGGATCTAGCCCTCTTGGATCCGGAGAGGGATCTCTCCAATAGAACAAAGAACGATATATCTTTGAGAGCTCAAATGGGATTTTAGGCTAGTTATGAAGCACAAAGGGGGGTTTTAAATGATTTTGTTGAAGGGTTGCTAGGTTGGTTGGGAGATCATGGACTGGGAAAGAAATGGAAGGGAAGTAACAAAATAGCAGGATGTTTCAGCAAAGAGGATAGGCCAAGAAAGGTGCCATCCATTGGGCTATGGAGTCATGAAAGGAGATTACATGTGACAACTAGCCAAGGCTTTCAGAGAGAAAGTCATCTACACTAAAGGATCTCTTTAGATAGATGGTGGAATGGAACATTAAGGAAAGTAGGTGAAAGAAGGAAAACAACCCAATTTCTGTCTATAGATCAAGTCAGAGGTATTTAACTCCAAACCTGCTTGGACATACTCAAAGGCAGCTTTCAAAGAAGGGACAAAGGAAAAATAGAGATAAGTTTAACAAAGAGATCTTAGAAAGGCCAGCTTGTTGCACAAGGATCCTAGTGGACAGGGCTAACTCTTATCCCCATTGTTCCCAAATCTTCCGGCTTAAACCCAACAAGAACATCTAAGAACTGATCCATCCGATTCATACATCAAAGAGCAGGCAATAACATCCACTACACTGGTTAAATTGACTGAAATCAACCCTCAGATAACACATTTAGCAGAAAACATTGAAGGCAAGGAGAGTAGGGACATAGGGTACCTAACAAGGGTAAATCCTATGCCATATTTCTGATGCAAGCCCAGAGGAAAATGAAACAATATGGGAATGTAATAAACAGAGTTAGAAAAACATCACCAATAGTAATAGACCAGGATCCTGTGAGATGTGCTTGATTAATGATGCAAAACCAGTCATGTACACTCAGCTCAATGGTTGTTACAGTCCAGACTTTCTCCTCCCAACCTACTACAAAGAAACTACTCTGCTGCTCCTCCCAAGACTGTTCTAACAGTCAAATGAATCCCTCTAATGGCAAAAATCAGCCGAACAACAGTGGCTGAACAGCAAACTAACAACAACCTTTCATTATGTTCTCGGGGATTCTTTATAGGAGAAGAGGAAGAAACAGAAGTAGGTGAACAAATAAATGAGTCTCATTAAGACAGGATGGTGGAGGCAGCCGAGCCCATTCTACTTAATGGCTATATGCAGCGCTATGTGTACTCTGTAGATCGGTTTGGAGATCTCTGTCAGGCCAAGATTGACCTCTGATATGTTCTTTAAGTCCTCTGGCTGTTTGGACTCTGTGGTAGCCTTCTGAAATAAATGAACTAGTGGGATGATCTGCATGCTACCCCATACTCCATAACTGCGGATAGGCAGTATTTTAAGAAGCCCCCATCTGTAACATATGTTAAAGGCTCGAGGAGGCATGGAGAGTGTTGTAGGAAAGGTGTATGCCTAGAGAAAAGATTACTCTGTTGAATATTAAACACAGATATAAATATTTGTGTGTGCATTGGTCTTCAACTGCGTATTTTCCCTTGAAAGCAGGGTTAATCATCAAACATAACAATGACAAGAATAAACCCCCTTTGAATCTCTTCTGCTGGTCCGCAGGCGAACGTTGAAACGGCCTCTCTGTGTTACCTTCACAATGAAGTAATCTTGTTACAAACCCAGGCAGTGATGGCGGAGACATGCTATGGAGGCCCGGAGAAACAGTGGCGGAACAGTGAGAGCAGTGGGAATAATGGAGAATGGTGGAAGGAATAGTGTAAAAGCCAAAAGGTTATACGTTTGGGGGAAATACATAGGGAATACATGAAATGCCATGAATTGGATGGGTGTGATTGTACGAGGCGGGACCCATACGGAAATCGCAATCGCAATCTAGAGAGGGAGCGGGGCGGAGTGACAAACACAAAATTTCTGATGCGGTGGGTATAAACCCTTTGTAAAACCGAAATAATACAAATTTTCAATTAACAAAGGGAAAGGCCTTATATTATATGAATGGGCAGAAGGGTAGTACGGTGGGCCCGAGGTCTAATCGCAATCGCAAATCGAGAGTGGAAGGAAATCGCAATTGGAGGGAGCTAGGGATGACACACCACAGAACTTCCGATTGCGATTAGGAAGGACAAGTGATAGCCGTTGGATCAACGGAGAGATGGACGGATAAGATCTGTTTGGAGCAATCGCAATCGGAGGGAACAAGGCATGACACATATTAAAACTTCCAATTGCGATTAGGTGGGGACAGCGATGACCGTCAGATCATGTATCAAATGGATGGACGGGATTAAATCGAGAGACGGTGGGGAAGGCTTGCGATCAATCGGAGGAATGGAGCGATCGGGGGGATCGGGGAAAATTTTGCGATCGGAACATTCAAAACACATGTTGCGACTAGAACAGACTTTGCGATTGCAATTGGCCTGCGGCGGGGGTTAATATAATACAGAAATTTTATAATAAAGTTCTATAATATGTAAAGAGGGAATGGAAAAAGGGGAAGTGGTTAAGGGGCAGACTATAATAAACATTAATATTGTTTATTATAAAGTCTTTTACGGGTATGGTTGGGGAAGTGGTTAAAATCGCATATGTACTAAAGTGATTTATAATGTCATTTATGATCGGAAGAAAGGGGGGGAAGAGGGGTTTAGCCCTTTTGCAAAGTTAGAAAGTGGGTTTTGGGCCCATTTAATGTGATTAAACGGTTAGGGAGAGGAAACGATAGAGGAATAAGGGGGGGAAATGGCCAACAAAGGGTAGGGGAAGAAATTAAAGGGGATTTTGGGAGAATTTGCAAGGTAAGAAGAGGAATAGAGGGGAGAAAAAGTAGAGGCTAAGTGGAGGGTGAAATGAGAGGAAAAAGAGGGGCCTTTGGACATTCTTCTTCATAATAGAGAGGCTTTATCATGGAAATCAGCAGAGGGGTTTTCATCAAAGGACAAAATGCACAAGGAGGCTTCAAGGATGATGTGTCTTCAGGGGAAATGCACTCCTTGAAGGCTTAATGACATCTTAGCCCCTTATTTTCTTGTCAAAAAATTTATGGGGGGTTAACATATGCTATCCTCTTCATCACCTTGATTGTTGCTTATCTCTTTTCCTTCAATATCAGCCTCTTTGTTGGCCTCTTCACTGACTTGTGCACTTTTACTTTGTCCTTCATTGTAGCTGCATACCTCTCTACTACTACGATATTTATTTTCATTATAACCCTCTTCACTTTCTTCACTGTCTTCATGAATTTCATGACTATCTTCAGCCTCTTCTTCATTTCTGCACTATCAACATCTTCATTTGGCTTGCTTTCTACCTCTTTTTCCTCTTTTTCGTTATGACTAGGACCATCAGTGTTTGGATGGTCATTAGGGCTTTTGGTGTCACTGTTGTTTTCAACCTCTTCATCTTCTTCAATATTATCATCACCTTCACTGTCATGGCAGTCCTTAGTGTCACTTTCATTACTAGCATCACTATCAGTTTGCACATTCTTTGCCTTTTTACTTTCTCCTGCATTGTCCTTTGTATCATCATGGATCTCACTGTTTTGATTTCCTGCGTGGTCATCATGACTATTCTCCTGATTTTCACCTCCATCTATCTCCATTTCCTTTGTCTCATGGATGACCTCCTCCTCTTCATCACTAAGAAACTTATCTCCTAGGCTTATTTTCACCGTCATCACCCTCACTGCTCTCAATCTCCATGTTTTCTACTTCATTTTTCCTTGCCTCGTCATCACCTTCTTCTTCATAGTCACTCTCTTGCTCAGTGCCACTTCCTTCTTCATTTGATGCATTAGGAGAAGATGAGGAAGGGAGGTTTTCTTGAGGGGAGGAGAAATTTTAACTTGTTTTCAGGCCTTTGGATGTATCTTGAAGGTGGTTCCTTTATGTTTTCGGAAAATTTTGTAGGTGGGAGAGACTTTTGGCTTAGGCGCAGTGCCTACGCGCATTGTCAGATCACTTCTACCCTAAGCACAGTGCCTGAATGTACTGTTCAGTCACTTCTACCCTAAGAACAGTGCCTGAATGCATCCAGGTCCTTTCGGGTCACTTCTACCCTAAGCGCAACGCCTGAACGCGTTCAGGTCCTGTCGGGTCACTTCTGCCCTAAGCGCAACACCAATTTGCAGATGGAATTTGGAGGCCTTCTCGGTGTTAGAATTGGGCTGGTGATAGCTTGTTGGAAATAATATCCTATCTACTTTCCAAATATACCCTTTTTTCTCTAATTGGAGTTTATTTGACCTGTCAAAAGTTTATTCTCCCAAGACTGGTCAAACAATGTTTAATGATGGTGCAAAAATGCATAGTGCTATTGCATGCAACTTTTGGAGGCCTTCCCCAACTCCAAATTGAGCTCATGATAACTCATTGGAAATTTCATCCAATCCAGTTATCTTTTGACCCATCAAGAAAGTCATTTGGACACTCCAACTAAGAGAAAACCTGGTTTTCCCAAGGTCACTCCAAAAGTGCAGCAATTCTCCCATGACACCTGTAGTTTTGACATTGCTCCCAAACCATGATACCTGTGTAAAACCTGAAGGATTTGTTTCTTCTTCGAACTATGGTGGACAAAAACCTCTCTCACATTTTTCAAATTCATCTCTTTTTGCTCAGAAAAATAGTTTGAAGCAAAACTGGCCCTAGGTGTGGCAAATGATTTGTCATTTGGAAAGAATTCTTGGAAAGTGATGGAGGCATGATGTTTATGAGTCAGTATCACTTTATGCTTGATGATATGACCTTTTAACACTTTTGCAAAAGTTTCAAGCTTTTCCATTACCTCATATTCAGACTTTGAAAATGAATGATAGTCTTCTTTGGAAATGATGACCTTGGAACACATGAAACCTTAATTGACCTAGTGGGGTGTTCTTTGCCCTCTCTTTGACTGAAAATTGGCTTGGAATATTTAAGTGAAAAACAAAGTATTGAGCAAGTGGTGCAATGAAGATCGAAAATCCAATGTACTTGATTTATCTAAAGAGCCTACAAACATAGTTTTGAGACCATCAATGCTTGAGGCATCTAGGAAACATGAGAAGGAGTAAGATGGCTAGTAATCCTAGGTGGCAAGTGGAGGGGTGAGGTAAAGGAAAAACAGAGTGTTGTGGTCATATGTGGGAAAAATAGGATAAGGATGAGTGACATGAGCCCATGAGGGGTCCTTTAGGAGTGGCAGGCTAACCAAGGAATTGCAGAGTGGTGAGACAGTGAAAAATTTATCCTAACAATAATAATGGCAGTGAGATTTCTAAAACTCACAATATTCATGAATCTTGCTTTTAGAAATCTAGGACAAGCATTTAGTCATCTACAAAATAGAAAAAATTACTAATGACTAACACTCTGCAACACACTATCTCCCATTCAGGGGTGCATTGCTCCTGTGACCAACCAAAAATCATCGTATTTTTGTCTTTTGCAATTCATTTCAATGTCTTGTTTGCTAAGTTTTCAAGTGTTTGATTGCCTCTAGAGACCAGATTGCTTCTACTATCTTGCCTCACTTTTGATGTTTGTTTGATCAATGTTTCCTTTTACTTTCTTTATCATTGTAGAATAACTCCAAAGTTTAAAATTTACACTTGATCACTTATTTATTTTCAAAAGAGGAGTTGTTGTTTCAGTTTTCATTTCTATGGAAAGTATCGATTGATTTTTTGTGCATCATATTTTATTTTTCATTCATTAACACTTAAAAGGAACCAAAAATAAAAACATGCATTTTCATATAGGGATTGTGAGTCCTGCATAGGAATAGTTATGGAATTTACATTTTGACGTGATCATTGTTGATTGCTTACAATCTAATTGTTGTATCCCGTGTAGCTAAGATTTTCATTGTTGAAATTGAATCGAAACAAATGCTTATCATCTTTATTGATTCTAGGAATGTTAAATACATCTCGCGGTGAACCTGGAAGAAAAAATTATAAGCAAGATAAACTTAAACTTATCTGAATTAACCTAAGGGAGCATTGTCACTTAACAATAAAATTTAGGGGTCTAGGCTAGAGACGTGTTACCGCGTCATAAAACATAGCAGCTATCATTAATTTCTATGATACATTCTGAGTGTGATATCGCATTCCATGTACCTTTGGGTATATCAGACGGTGTTCTAGTACGTAAAGTATAAGGGGATGCTCTCATTGTGAAGTTTCGCATTAGACAATGCTAATATGGATTGGGCCTCCACTTACCATCGAGCATAGTTGTGAGGACAACATTAGGGTTCTTACTATCCATAGGTAACCAAGTTGGCTGACTTGTACACTGTGATACACCGAACACAACATTCAGGGAGATTGCATGCACATACATAAGTTTTTGGTTTACTAGGGCAGTATATTGTAGTTCACAGTTGCTTGGTAAAACTTTTTCCCAGAATTACCCTCTTTTTGTTTGTTTGTTTTTTTTGTATTAAAATAAATCAGCAATCGTGGAAGAAGATGAACCATTTCCTCGTCGTTCACGTACAACAGCGAATAAACCACCTTTACCACTAGAAGCTACACCTAGTAGACGAAGGTGAGCACGTCCTACCGAGTTCAGTACTTTTGGAACCTTTGGTGCTACATATTCATCTAATTTAAAAGATTCATATGATCCTTTGAGTACCAAGTCTCGAGTCATTTCTACTGATCCCAATTTATTTGCTACTGTCAAGACGGAACCCTCACAATTTCCTGAGGACACTAAAATTTAATCCAGTGAAGCGTCAAATACAAACCCAAAGTTGTTCAGCCGGATGTTGATCCGGAACCTATTTTTCTTTTACCATAACATATTGATCCCGAAGTTGAACAACAATAATTTGTTCCCATGTCGGAATATGATCAACCGGATCATCCTCAATCATTGGTAACTATTGAGTCTTCCTCTTTACCGTAGATTTTACCGCTTATAATTTATCTCGGGCCTGACGGTGAAGTAGTTCCACCTGGTTTTATTTTAATAGAGGAAGAACTTCAAGAAGAGACAACCCCTTCAACTCCAACTCATTTGGCGGGGGGGGGGCTTCATCTTTATCCATATTTTCCACGTTTGACCTACTCTACTCCTGTTGATCCTATTCAATCTCAAGTTCCGTAGATTGTTTATAGTATTTACTGGGTTATTTAACCATGGTTGAGATAAGAACCCAGACTGTACCATCTGTTACAGCTACAAAATCATCTACTGTTGCTTCATTCTACGACACCTGAATCTCATATTTATGGTGGTCCATCCATCCCACTGGGATACCAAGCTTTGAATGAGACATACTCTGGTGTCTCCGCTAGTCCATGGACTTCACCCATGTCATCACCTGGAATTTTATATGGTTACTCTCTTACAAATACTGAATGACCTGGTCCTTTATTGACATGATCAGCTCAATATTAGGCTGGTCAATTCAATTACCATCCATCTTATGCAGTATTTGTTGGACTCCCATCATATGAAATTCAATATTTGCAATATCCTTATACTCCATATGCTGGGGGGAAATATATGTTCACACCATATGCAAGTACTCCTTCGTTTTTAGGTCAATCTTATGTTGGAATGCTTGTTTTTCAATGGCAGCCTACCTTGCCTATTTAACCCCAAACGGTTGTGTATCAATATCAACCAATTCAACCTGTTGCATCCATACCTACTACGCCTGTTATTAATTCCTTGGTTGTTGCTCAGTTTACTCAGGCGGGTCCTTGAACCCTTAACCCTCAAGTTTTTGGTCTATAGACTCCAGCTTCATAGGTTGGTACAACAACCATCTGTATCAGTAATTTGATAACCACATGCTAGTTTACCCTTGTCATAGGCTTCTATTGGTCTCGTTTATTCACAACTTGGTCCAAATTATCCTGGCAGGCAACAAAATTTTTATCAAATCCGATGGAAGCCACACCAACCATTCCAACATTATCAAGCTTATCCAAGTCCTAGTCAACAAGCCTATCAAGGGTTTGGTCAACAAACATACCCCTATCTAGGTTATAAATAGCAGAATCCTTATGTTGGTGCGCAAAGGCCTATTGCCCAGGAAATTCCATCTTACCTTGGTTACACTCAACCTGATCTAAATCGATAGTTGTCGTTTGTTGCAACATTAGAGTTACCTGATTTAAACCAGCTCACTAATGATCTAATTCATTATTTACCTTGGTGGCTGGTGATTCCTCATAAATTATCCTCTGATATTCTGAAATTCAATGGAAATTAAGGAGAAGACCCGTCTACACACGTTATGACTTATCATTTATGGTGTTCATCAGACTCCTTGAATGATGATTCTGCTATACTTCCTCTTTTCCAATGAACGCTCACTAGTCTGGCTGCGAAGTGGTATATTGAATTACCACGAGCTTATTTCGATAAATTTACAACTTTAGCCACTACTTTTTTAACTCACTTCCAGTTACCCATCAGATATGAAACTGGAACGAAACCTTTGACCAGATTTAAACACATAACTGCTACTAATATATCAGAACATATACATGAGTGGCATCGTCATCATCAAATGGTTAAAACATTTTTTCATGATCATATTTTAGCTGAGTGGTTTATAAAGTCCTTGTTTCCATCTATCACCGAGGACGTGGCCAAAGGTGGTGCTGTCACCGAAGAGAAATTAATTTCCCGTGCCCAGAATCTGGATTTCATTTACACTCAGTCTGGCACACTCTATGAAAATATTTTGAATGCAACGCGACCAAATTTTCTTGTTCCTACTTCTCCATCTAGTAAGGGCATTCATGCCAACGATGGTGTGATTGGTTCTGCTAGCACTCCATCAGCAAGTCGACCATCTGGTTCTACATTTGTTGTTTCAAATAAAAACACTGTTGCATCTGATCTTGTGTCTTCTTCTGAAATGCATGTCATGTCATATGACAAGGGAAAAAGTAACAAACAACATGGAAGTAAGAAGAAGGGAAAAGATAAGAAGAAACAAAATTATCCCCTGTAGGAAAAATCATCTGATTCATCTGGTTCTTCTCGGAAACCTCATTACCCTTGTTTGATATGTAATGAGGAGCATTTTATGCAATATTTTTCTCACCGATCATAATTCTTGAAGCTTCTTAAGACTTCTACCACATCTACAGTGTTGAAAAATCATTTTCTGAACACGAAAAACACATATGGATGCTACAAATCCTGCTTATAGTTCGTAAGTGCTTATGTTATCCGCCACTAAGCCCAAAACTGATGTTTTGGTGTCTACTCAAAGAAAACATTACAATAATCCTCTTTCATCATCGTTGGTGTTACGAATCGACTACTACTTTAACTTCTACTTCATCGATTCCAGCTTTGCCACATATTATTCCTAAGTTAACAATAAATGTGCCGAAGGCAGTCGTTCTTAAATAGAATTTCAACCCTTGAGCTCATGCAAATGAAAATTATAACGTAGTCGAAGATATGGCTAAGTCACCTTCTGTTATGTCAACGCTTGAGGTTCATCACAATAGCCCTCCAAAAATCACACTTTGTTGTCGGCAATTGGTGGAATCGATTCAACGGATTCTAATCTTGTAGTCTTTAACCATGCAGGCTATGTGCCACTATTTCGATTAAAATTAGCATTTTTGATCCAAGTAAATGTCCTGAATCACCTCATTCATCGGACTATTATTGATGAAGGTGCATCTACTTGTATCATGTATATGAGTTGTTTGAAGTCGCTTGGCTCGCAAACTTATCACAAACACTTAAGATGTTGAAAACTTTTGATGATCGTACAAATAAGCCTTGTGGAATTCTCAGTAACCTACAAGTCGAACTAGGGGGAAAAACTATTACTATTGATGTTGAGGTCGTTGACAGACCCCTTGACTACAATATTTTACTTGGAGGACCGTGGGTTTACCTATGGTTGCGGTTGTATCTACTTACTTTCACATGGTCATTTTCCGCCATAAGGGAGGCATCACAATCATCGATAAACTCACCTTCTTTGCCTCTCGTTCCCAGTCACCTGGAAGTGTTATGTTCATTCACGGACCCCTGCCATCTCTTCTGAACATTGTTGTAGGAATATTTAAGGATTCTTCCATAATGGGCACCTTTTTCGTTACCGTCGCCTACGACATCGGCGGAAATCACAAAAATAGAGACCTGCAATATGATATCTTCCACTTCATCTGACTTAAGGAAGATACCCAATGATTCTAAAATAGATAGGATGGGTGAAACTATGTTGAGGATAGTTCTTTTACTGTGTCAACCTCATTAAAAAATGAATCAGGTCTTGAGGATAGTTCTTTTATTGTGTCAACCTCGTTAAAAAAATGAATCAGGTCTTAAGGATAATTCTTTTGTTGTGTCAACCTTGTTAAAAAATGAATCAAGGCATGACGATGGTTCTTTTACTGTGTCAACCTCATTAAAAAAGGAATCAGGTGTTGAGGATAGTTCTTTTACTATGTCAACCTCATTGAAAAATGAATCAGGTCATGAGCATAGTTCATTTTCT
Organism: Pinus albicaulis; assembly: GCA_034641835.2. NCBI lineage: Eukaryota > Viridiplantae > Streptophyta > Pinopsida > Pinales > Pinaceae > Pinus > Pinus albicaulis. The sequence continues at coordinate 348,741,932 of CM076574.1, read as the reverse complement.
TGTGTCAAACTCGTTATAAAATGAAACAAGGTTCCATGACCATAGTTCGTTTCCTGTGTCAAGCTCGTTAAAAAAATTAATCGAGGTCATGAGGGTAGCTCTTTTACGCATCAACCTCGTTAAAAACTGAATCAATTCATGAGCATAATTTCTTTTATTTGTGTCGAGCTCGTTAAAAAATGAAACAAGGTTCCATGAACATAGTTATTTCCTGTGCCAAGCTTGTTAAAAAACAGAAAAAAAATCCTCTCCTAATTAAGTCGAGTTTTTCATCTGATCTCGTAAATGAGCCTTCATTCCATCCACCTATTAGTAACCAGTAGTCTACTTAAGTGAATGAAATGAAGCTTGGGGGGGCATATGCTCTTGTAATTTATGCTTGGGGGGCATTGAAAAAAACCTTTTTCAAGCATGGTTTTCTACGTTTCAAGCTTGTATAAAAATGAAACCACTTTCAAGCACGATTTTCTATGTTTCAAGCTTGTGTAAAAATGAGACCACTTTCAAGCCAGATTTTTCCTTTGTTTCAAGATTGTGTAAAAATGAAACAAACCTATTTCAAGCACAATTTTTCCTATGTTTCAAGCTTGTGTAAAAATGAAACTACTCTCAAGCATAATTTTTCCTATGTTTCAATCTTGTATAAAAATGAAACCTATCTCGATTCCATTTCGGTTATTATTTTCAAGACTCGTTAAACTCATGAAAATCCCAAGCTTCTTTTGCTATTATTTTCATGCTTGTAAATCGTACATGAAAATGCCGAGTTATTTCCGTCTTTTCCTACTCGTTAATTAAATTGAAATTCAGCGATATGAGTACACTTTTATCACTTTTTCGAACTCATTAAAACTTATGAAAAATCGAAACCCTAGAGTGCTCTTTCAGCTCTTTTTAGACTCCCAAAACATGAAAATATTTCTAAGCATTTGTTCTTTCAAACTCGTAAAAGGAATTGAAACGACATCTACTCAGTATAAGTTTAACCTTTTTTCGGACTGAGATAGATTATTTATGAAAAAGGAAAACCCTAGTCGAACATGGCTAGGAGGTTCTCACAAGTATTATTTTATGCTTTTTTGGATCTAAGGGTCAATTTTACGAAAAAAAACTTGTAGAATATTCTTTTCATCCGTTTTTCAAACTCTCTAAACATGAAAAAGAACCAAGTTTTCACTATCGTTAGACTCGTTAAAACATCAAATAACGACAGACTTGTCCATCATGACAAGATCAAGTTTCACCTTCACTAGACTCGTTAAAACATCACATAGTGATGAATTCACCCGAAGGGCAGAATTATACATCAAGCATATGTTATCCTCCTCAAGCTTGTTAAAAAATAAAGAGGTATGGTTAGCAATGATTAGGGAAAATTGGAAGGGGATAAATCACTTTATGGTAGTAAGCCGTTCTTGAGCATGACACTTATTCACTTCATCTCCATTGACTTTTGGGTTGGGTATCTGCTTGATGGTCTATCATACCTATGCTCTATCACACCATCCATCACTTTGGTTTTGGGTCAATCCTTCCAACTCATTAAGTGTTGTCAATATATTCAAGAGAAGTCACTCAGTAATTCCTCATCCTTTGCAATATTGATAAACCTTCATTTCATGATCACAATCCCTGAACATTGCTTCATCAATTAAATTATGTCTCTAAAATAATTACTCTCGTTTTGTGTTGTTGATAGTGGATACAACAAGGCCCTCCTGCGAAGAGTCACTTGCTATCGACATCATCTCATCATCCAGGAATTTGACTTAGAAACAACCGTTCAGTACCTTGGAGCTTGCATACATCAATGGCAGGTTTCTCATTTTCGATGATAGGTTGACATCATAGGCTTTTGACCGAAAAAATTTGTATGGTGTTCGACATAAAATCATCTATTCACACCATGCATAATGTACTGCAGTACCTTGAGATTCATTATCATCATCGCTGGTTTCTCTCGGGTCTTTTAACAACTTACATCATTGGCTAGTAATCAGATAGTGTCTTCCCATGTTCGACTTCAGATCACATATTCGCATGGTTAGACTCATACTTAAGCAATCGAGTGAACGATATAGAAGACCACAGATCTAGTTTCATCGATCCAGGGCTGATATTTCAGGAGTATTACCACATCATCCGTACGATGGTCTTTACATAGATGGTCATCCTATCATGAGTCTATATTAGTAGACGACTTTCCACTACAAGTAAAATACCCTCTAGTGGATGTTTTTGAGGAACCCCTTAACAAAATACCCCAGACATCCGTTTCTAGCGGAGGTTCCTAGAGGAGGTTGGCGGGCAGAGGTTTTTGCGGATGTATTTTGTCCTGTGCTCTTATCACCGTAAAACGTACCGGTGCATTCAACACGAGAAAGCACCGGTGCAGTTAAAAAATTGGCACACCAGACACCGTGTGCTCCGTACACACCTATCGATGTGTTGTATTTATGTAGTGCACTATTAATTTACATAAATTCTGCACTGGCGCCTCATAAAAAAAGCGCGAAAACTGAAACCGCCCAGGTTGCCCTTAAACGCATCGGGTCGCCAACGCACTGAGCCTCCCTGAAATCCCCGCACACTAGCATAGGGTTAAATAAATGAAAAATTATGGCCAAAAAACCGCACAAAACATAGGCACACTGGGAACCATGCGCTCCTAACACACATGCCCGGTGCATCATATTCCTGTACAACACCGATTCCTTACATCTCTACCACACTGGTGCTTCTAAAAAAGTGTATGAAAACATAAACCACCTGGTGTGGAATAAAGGAAATGCACCGAGGCACCCATAAACCCTGCACATCGACAGATGGTTAAATAAAAAAAATTACAGCCAAAAAACCGCACAAAACATTGGCACACCGGAAACCGTGCGCTCCATACACACTCGCTCGGTGCCTTTAATTAAGGAACCACATTGGTGCGTGTCAACTAGTTAGCACCAGTGCCTCATAAAAAGTGTGCAGAACAGAAACTGCCCAGGGAAAAATGACGGAAAAGCACCGAGGTCCCATAAACGCCGCGCACCGAAAAAGGGTTAAATAAAAAAAAATATATGGTCAAAAAATCGCACAAATCATTGGCTCACCGGACACTGTGCCCGGTGCGTCATATTAATGTAGAGCACTAGTGCGTTACAGTTACGTCGCACTGGTGCATCATAAAAGCATGCAAAAATAGAAACCGCTTGGGGCAGCATACTACAAATGCACCGGTACGCCAATAAAAACCCCGCGCATCAAAACAAGGTTAAATAAAAATAAAAATAAAAAATTATGGCCAAAAAACCGCATTTTTCACTTTTTTCAATGCTACAAAGCTCTCAAGCATCGGTGCAAGTTATCCTTGTTTGAGCCACCCTAACATCCATGCTCCCATTGCACTTATTGCACGCACTGTTGTTGTTCATTGCCACCAATCTCCAGCTTGAATTTTATAAAACAGTGGACAAATTGTCTTTTGCAAATTCTACAGCCCCGGTAAATGTACAGGTATTTTTCTTGTTTTTCCATAATTAAAACTTTTAGCAAATTATAATTTCAAAAAAACATAAAATTAACCATTAAAAAAAAAAAAAATTGTCACGTGGTGCGCTTGAGCTGTTTGGCTCGCACCAGTTTGCGGTGCTGCCTGTAAATTTACAGGCCACACCACAACCAGTGCTAATGGTATCTGCACTGGTTTCAGGGTAGTACCACGAGGTGCACCGTGTTATTTTAAAAAAATTTAAAAAGTGTGGTGCGGTCATTTACCAGGCCACATTGTTGACAATGTGGTATCGTGGCAACTTGGTGCATTGACGGAATTATCCGCCCCGGGGCGCGTAATGTTGTCAGTGCATCGTATACCATAATTCAACATTGTCAACGGTTCGACCTGGTAAACCGGTGCTAAGGGTATCCACACCGGTTCTGAGGCGGTACCGAAGGTGCACCGTGCTATTTTAAATTTCTTTAAAAAGAACGATGCGATCAGTTACTTGGCTGCACCATTGACCTAGTTTAATAGTGGTGATGCAGTGCGTTGACCAAAATAACCGCCCTGGGACGACTATTTTTTTCTAGCGCATGACTTACCGTATTTGGCCTGTGTCAACGATGTGGCCTTTTAAAATATTGCACCGATGACTATGTACGGTGGTAGGAGGGCGGTGTGCTAACTTAGATATACACCCCGAGGCATATAGTGTAGTCAGCGCACCACCCCCCTGACACCGCACGTAGCGAATGGTGTGCTAAAAACATTTTCTGGAGCACCGCCCCTGGTGCGCTGAATATCATTAGGTGCACTTTATCCGGTGCGCTCTGTTGAAAGACACACCGGGACAAATGCATGACTGTGTTTTTGGTGCACTGACTTTTGTTTTATTTATTTTTCAAAAAATATTTATATACGTATATTTCTAAATACATGTGTCATTTAATAAAAAAATTGTGTTTAATATGTCAATCAATTAGAGACGTGAAAGGAGAGAAGAGGGGAAACAACAAGAACAACAGGAGGAACAGTATAAAATGGTTCACCTGTTGGAGGCAAGAGAGAGGGAGAGAGATGTGTACCCTCGCCCTATTACAGCAGCTACGTAGGGGCTCCTAAGGAAGGAAGGCCTCCTCAAGTTCTATGAGGAGGCCACTTCCATAAAGTCCCATAGTTTTTTTTGAGACATCTTATCCGAAGGTGGAATGCCCAGCGATAGGATTTCCGAGTTGGTATCAACTAGTGGTACATGCCCATTGAGGAGGATGTATATTTTATTACAGGGCTATCGAGGAGAGAGGTGGATTTTCCCTCGTTCCCCGAGGTTCCAGCTGGCTATGTGGTAAGGATTTAGTTAGTTTACTCCCAAAGATACATTGGAGCAAATTTAGTATCTCCTGCAAATTTTTGAGTCGCTAGAGGGAAGTTACGTATTAGTGCGTTTAATCGTGAGGAGGTCGAATGCCTCTCACTTATCATTTTGACCATTTCATACAACACCAGTGACAAGAAATGCATTAGTTTCTTTCTTTTATATTATGTTGATTCTTTATTATAGCAGCCATGACTTTTCAGGTGGTCTGCCATTTTTTTGTGGCAGTTCTGTACAATATTAGATAGATGTCGTGCTCATGCACAAGGGAGGGTCAACTTCCCTTTTTCTTCAGAGCTTTTATTTTTATTTTTTGAGAGGTTTCTAGAGACAAGGCCTAGTTTTCTTTAAAGGCCTCGTAGGCCAATTACTGAGGCACGTATGCACATGTGGGGGTAGGTGATGCCCAAGACGAAGGAGTCTCTATTTCCAGCGAGGATATCGGATGATGCACTGGAGTTTCTAGCCAGTGTTGATGATCATCCCTTCATTCTAGTCCCCTGTCCTTATGAGAGATTGCATTGGCGAGGGTGTGCCAACATCCTCTTCACAGCCGATGAGCTGCCATATGATAGATGTAATATTACACTTTTATTTAAATTTATTCTAACATGTTCTTTAACTTGTTTTTATTAAATTCTGTAATGAGATTGTCTAATTATTGTTGTGTACTTGTATATATTTTGCAGACATTTGCTCTTTTTATGGCGAGGAGATGCCGCCACCACCACCTGATCCAAATGTGGATCTTGATGACGATGAGGGCATGTCAAATGCTGAGGATCATCAAGAGGCTGGTGCAGATTAGAGACCTGCTCCTGCTAGTGCGTCGATGCGCGGTCGACTTAATGATGCTAGATACAGGATGGAGTTGGGTGACCAACTCATTGCATTGATTTTTGAGGCGGCATCAGGCCCGCTCATTACAGATACATAAAGGCCGATGATAGGCTATTACGAATTTGGAGAGGCATGCCGCGTGACATGTACAACCTGATGCAGCATGTCGTAGGAGTTACGACAAATTTTACATGATTAATGAGGATTGTTGCACGTTACGATCAAGTTGCAGCATGTGATGGAAAGTCTGCAAGGCGCAGCATACCATCATCTCATGATCGTTCACCTCGCGTCCCGCCAAATGAGCATGAGCCTCCACTAGCATCTAGCAGCAGTCATCATGGAGATAAGGTTGGACCTTGAGCCACTAATATTGATATTGATGTTGTACTACCACCAACTGATCCATGACATTTATATTATAGTTGTATATTTTTAACATTATTCAGTTATATATATATGGTCCATGTATTTTATGTTCATGTTGTAGTTGTACTTAATTTACATGTTGGTGATCATCATGGTGTGTATGTTGCTAGGTCATGTTAGATATGTTCATTTAATGTGCAGCTTGCAGATAGATGTATATGTGATAGCATGAGTTATTTGACATGAGATGTATATTTGATGTTTATGTTGTGATGATGTTAATATATAATTTTAATTGTGTTTTGTTAGATGATCATGATCACGATGATGCAGTTAGCGATTTTGAATGTGTTTTTTAGTCAAATATGATGTTTTTACGATGGTTATCATGAACGTGATGTTTATTAATTAATTTACTACCAAATGATCATGATATTGTAAAATTGTTATATTTGTAATTCTAATTGTATTTAAAATTCTAAAATTGTAATTTTAATGGTATATATGTAAATTTGTAAAATTGTAATTGTAATTGTAATTTTTAAATTTGTAAAATTGTAATTGTAATTGTAATCTTTTAATTTGTAAAATTGTAATCGTATATATGTAAAATTCTAAAATTTTAATTGTACGTGAAATTGTAAAATTGTAATTCTAATTCTAATTATAATTATAATTGTAAATGTATGTAAAATATTTGTAAATTTTAATTGTATTAATGTGAAATGAATTTATTAAATTTTTTAAATTTGTAAACTTGTAAATTTTAAATAATTGTAAATTAATAAATCTAGAATAATATGATTTATTGTAACATAATAAAGATGAAAAAATAATGCAAACAAATTCATGTACTTTAGAATTATCATTATTTTATTATGATCTTAGATACAAAAAAAGAATTAATTGATAAAGTACGCCATTGATTTTTAGATCAACATAATTGCCAATTATCAAGTGAATTATTGATTTTAACATTAACACAATGCAAATCACCAATTAATTCAAAATACATATTATAATGTTTCGAAAAACCCATCTTAAAAAGTATAAATATTGATGAAATAACACATGTACCATATCACTCTTGGTTCTCATGATCACCCTCATTATCTTCTAGCTCACATGGCATGATAACACTATTGTTCTCAAAAATATGTTTTGATCTAGGGTCATGTGTCAATACGAACCACCAATCCCTATCCAACACATCTGGGTAAAAAAACACCTAGTTGCAGTGTTTAGGGAAAACATAGGGCTCCTTAGCTTCATCCCACATCTTTCTAGAGTTGATACATATCAGCCTACTATCGTGATCTTCCTTTACATTATTCTGATCAAAGGTGTACCACCACTTGCACCTAAAAATAACACATTGGAAAGAAGAAAAATCCACTTCAATGATCTCTTGTATCTTTCCGACGTAACCTAATGTCCCTCGTACTAGGTTTTGATCATGGTGGCTAGATCGACTAGATTGATCAAACTCGACTTCCACTCCACAGTATTGTGTGATGTTTCTAGTATCAACATTTTCTGTGCAAAATGGTGTCCATATGCCCACATAGATGGGAACAAATGCACCTATTATAAAAAAAAATAAAAAAAATCATAGTTTCATGTGTCTTATAAATAATAATCCAACAGTTAAAATATGAAATATAGATGTCTTAATATAAGTTTCAAATTTACATATAAATTAAAAATATTATTACTGAGTTGTTTCACCCAATCCCTACGTTTAGCGCATCCTCTTTAGCACGCGGGTAATGACCAGTAGCACCATATTTCTCTCTGACTTGGTTAGCAACCCAACTGTTGGGGAATAGTTCTGGCATATTTTCTTTTGAATGATCGGGATAAGGCACACTTCTACCATTCAACCATCTGAATTCTTTCCTATCACTATCCCATTTCATCCTGTTTTGTTCGTACAATGCGACCCATGGTTGTGTCGCTTCAAAATTGTAAAGAACTAATTTATTGATTGCTTCAATTTCTGCATTCATTGATGAAATAAAACCAACATTATATAGTACTTAGAGATCAAAATATACATTATATCGAAGTTCAACATGAATATTAATTACATTTTGTAAATTTGAAAAATTATAAGTCTCTTACTCTTTATCAAGTGCTTTTTTCCACTCGTTTGGAGCAACTCTCCTTCTTTTTTGCCTTCATCCATTTCATCGTCCAAAATTGCCACACGTGGTCTGTTGTCGATCTATTTGATGTAATCACTGACATAATAGAAAGACTCATACGATATGTAACCCTCTGCCATAGACCCCTCAGGTTTTTCCCTTTGTCGAACAAAACCTTTCAATCTCTTCATGTACCTCTCTAAGAAGAACATCCAACGACAAGAAACAACCCCAACTAATTCAACCTCATCTACTAGGTGGATTAGAAGATGAACCCGTAAGTCCATGAAACTTGTCTGCAGTTCCTTCTCAAACATACAAACAATCTCAACTATCTCTTGATGCCACCGTGGAATGCTAGCCACATGAATCTCCTTTGACGTGATCCAATGTAAAAATGAAGATAATTTAGATATGGCACGTCCTAGGTCTTGAGGGAATTCATGTTTCACACACCCACACACGAACAAAGGATAATGACACTGCAAATTTATAAACACGTGCAATAATCTACAAAATTAGTTATGTTTTATGATCCCTGTGTTATCACCCAATTTTTTTTTCAAAACATCATTGTGTAAAGTTTGTTTTTGTTCATGGATCAAAATTGGGTTTATAAGTCAATTTAGGATTTGATCGAGGGTAGATTAGATTTTTATAAGTTTAAATCCCATCCTTAAGTTCAAATAAAGTCTTTTTTAAGGTTCATTCATTGTCAAATATCCATAATTTCCATTTGTGGGTCATTTCCTAAATTTTCATGTCAAAAATGGTCAATTATCCAAGAAACCTCATTTTCGTAGCACCACTAGTTCAAAAAAGTTAATTTGTGCTACGAAATCACTAACAGTTTCGTAGCGCAAACAGGGAAAAATACACTACAGGCACTATGAAAGCGCGGTTTCTAAACTATCTTGTCATCTGAGCTGGAAAAGGTCAGAAACCATTGGGAGATGGTAAGTTAGTGGTATGATGAGTCAATTAACGATGAAATTCAATGTACTTACCCACGTTGCAGTTATCATTGTCATGATATGGTATGAATGAAGCATCATTCAGTTATGAGATGATATTTTAAATTCAAAATCTTACCTAATTAGTCATTCTCGTTTCCTTTGCCTCCATTCGAGATGTCTGAGCACTGAAGTGTTAAAGCCAAACCTGTGGCTATTTTATACAAAGTTTTTCTTCAACCTTATCAAGCGAGGCTGATATAAATTAATCAAGCAAGGATGTTGTTTCACATTTTCAAGCGAGGATGATTCAATTAATCAAGTGAGTCTAACGAGATTTCTGAGAAGCATGGTAGAGGGAAAGAAAGTTCACAGAGGTGGACACTGCTTAAGGCATGAGCATGAAGATATGAAGGCCATAATTGAAGACCCAGTAGTGATGGAGGCGTTTATAAGAGTAGGTTGTCTTCAGTTTTGTGAAAAGTTGTAGGGTTGCCACACACAAGTATCCAAAGAATTTTTTTTGAACTTCAATGGAACAACTACCAAGGTTGGGATGCTAAAGGTGTCAATTACACCAGATATTATTGTTGTTGTTACAGAGATACCAAGAGGTCTAGAAACTTGGTTCAAAGGTTTCAAATTTGATATGGAGCCATGTAAAGAGTTCATGAAGCCTAAGTATGCAGATATGGACCTCAATAATGCTATCCCTAGAAGCTGCATCAAAGACACTTATGCAAAGTTGTTGCTCAACATTCAGAGGTATTTTACATGTGAAGTTAGATATCACAAGGTTTACACATATCATTTCAAGCTGCTTCTGCATTTCACTGGTAAGATTTCACTCGATTTTCCCTTTTATCTACATAGGAGTCTTGCAAAAATGGCTGATAAAGTACAAGACAAATCCGAAGGTAGTGAAACATCCTTGTTTCATCATGGTTTAATGAAGTTATTGATTTTATATGAGCTTCAGAAGATAGGAAGGGATTGGTCATCCTT